>CM038144.1:161183794-161783794 GCA_021437245.1 Aegilops speltoides
GAAGAAGAAGAAGAAGAAGAAGAAGAAGAAGAAGAAGAAGAAGAAGAAGAAGAAGAAGAAGAAGAAGAAGAAGAAGAAGAAGAAGAAGAAGAAGAAGAAGAAGAAGAAGAAGAAGAAGAAGAAGAAGAAGAAGAAGAAGAAGAAGAAGAAGAAGAGGCTAACGAACGTTCGCTGTCTGTGGCTAACTGGTCAAAACCGTTCGTTAAAACGAATGAAAGAATGGGCGTTCGCTAAATAACTAAACCGAAAAAACCGATCTAAAAAAACCGCAGGTTCAAAGAAAAAACACACGGTTTTCTAGAGAAAACCGGCGGAGGCTACCTCGACGAGATCCGACGAGGGCGCTGCAACTCCAAGAAGCTGGTGGCGCAGGCGGGCGCGATGGGCGCGGGTCGGCGTGCAAGGGGGCGGCGACGGGAACCGGCCAAGAAGCAAGCAAGTGACACGGCGGCGGGCGGCGGATTCCGGTGGCAAAGGTCATGAAACCGAGGCGAGGCGGCGGCTAGGGTTTTGGGTGGGGCTGGCGGCGGCTAGGGCCTTTGGGCTTTAAAGGCCGCCCGGGCTGAGTGTCCGGGTCGGACACGACCCGTTAGGTCGGTAACTTTTATTTTTAAATAATTCCGCCCAGAAAATCAAATAAAAGAAATACTAAACGGCCTCCAAAAATCCTGAAATAAATTTTCCCCGTCCTCTAAAAATATAGCGGACAAAGTGAACATTTATTTGGGCCTCTAGTGCAATTTTGAAAAACACGTATTTTTCCTAATTCAAATAAAATAGCGATAAAACTCCGAATAAAATTCTTATTTGATTTTAATATTAAATCTCCAATATTTCTTTATTTTGGGAAAGTCATTTTATCCCCTCTCTTTTATTTATATCAAAGAAATATTTGAAGAAAAATAAATAAAATCAAACGATCCTCTTTTTAAACTTGAGAAAACTCAAATATGAAAATAACGAAATGCCCAACTCTCTCCGTGGGTCCTTGAGTTGCGTAGAATTTCTAGGATCAAGCCAAAATGCAATAAAATATGATATGCAATGATGATCTAATGTATAACATTCCAAATTGAAAATTTGGGATGTTACAAACCTACCCCCCTTAAGATTAATCTCGCCCTCGAGATTCGGGTTGACTAGAAAATAGGTGTGGGTGGTCCTTTCGTAGGTCTTCCTCTCGTTCCCAGGTGGCTTCATCCTCGGTATGGTGGCTCCAATCGAACTTTGCGTAACTTGATAACCTTGTCGTTGCAGACTCGCTAGCAAACTCGAGAATCTTGACCGGTTTCTCCTCGAGGTCAAATCGCTATCCAATTGAATCGCCCAAAGCAATCAGATTCTTAGAATAATATCGCTCATCCGCGGGTATGACACTTCTACAACTAGGAAACGTGGAATATATCATGAACTCCTGACAATCCTTCTGGCAACTCCAACTTGTAAGCAATTTCTCCCATACGTTCCAAAACTTTGTATGGTCCCACAAAACGTGGTGCTAACTTTCCCTTAACTCCAAAACGCTTAACCTCAAGTGGGGACACACGAAGATAAACTCGCTCGACTTCAAAACTGCCTCCTTGCATTTAGAATCTGTGGTAGCTCTTCCGCTCGACTGGGCAACCTTGAGTCTATCGCGAATCAACTTAACCTTCTTAAGACTCTTAATCAAATCTAGTCCAAACAATCAAGGCGGTTCTCGGCTTCATCCCATAGCAATGGTGTCCTGCACGTCCTTCTATACAAAGCTTCGAATGGGGCCATCTTCAAACTGGCTTGATAGCTGTTGTTGTAAGAGAACTCTGCATATGGAAAATTGTCGTCCCAACTAGATCCATAGTCTAGCGCACAAGCTCTCAACATGTCCTCCAGAATCTGATTGACTCTCTCGGTCTGTCCATCTGTCTGTGGATGAAAGGTTGTACTGAATGCTAGCCTGGTACCCAAAGTTTCATGCAGCTGATTCCAGAACTTTGAGGTGAACTACGTTCCTCTATCTGATACAATGGTCCTTGGAACTCGATGTAGACATACGATCGTGGTCATGTATAGCTTTGCCAACTTAGCACTGGTATAAGTGGTCTTCACTGAGATGAAATGAGCTACCTTTGTCAAACCATCGACTACAACCCATATCGAGTAATAGCCAAAACAAGTTCTGGGCAATCCTGTGATAAAATCCATGCCTAGCTTAACCCACTTCTATTTGGGTATCGGCAATGGTTGTAGCAATCCTGCTGGCTTCTGATGCTCTCCTTCACTCTCTGACATACATCACAAACTGCTACATACTCCACAATATCCTTCTTCATTCCGGTCCACCAGAAACTATCCTTCAAATCCAGATACATCTTAGTATTTCCTGGGTGAATCGAATACGGCGAATCATGGGCCTCCTGCAGAATCAACTTCCTTATCTCCTGGTCATTAGGCTCATACACGCGGTCCTCAAACCATAAGGTATCGTGCTCATCCGCACGAAATCCTTTAGCCTTTCCTTTGCTCATCCTTTCCTTTATCTCTAATCTCCTTGTCGCCTTCTTCCGGGCTTTCCGATCTTCTCCATCAAAGTAGACTGAATTTCCAATGCTGCTACATAGCCTCTCGGAACTATTTCCAAACATAGCTCACGAAGATCCTCTACTAACTCCTTGGGTATCTGTCCGGTCATGAGTGTGTTGACATGGCTCTTGCGGCTCAACGCATCAGCTACTACGTTAGCCTTTCCAGGATGATAATGCAACCTCATATCATAATCCTTAATGAGCTCCAACCATCTCCTCTGCCTGAGGTTTAACTCCTTCTATGTGAAGATATACTTCAAACTCTTGTGATCCGTGTACACCTCATAATGGTTCCCGATGAGAAAGTGTCTCCAAGTCTTCAACGCATGCACTACAGCTGCTAACTCCAAATCATGGGTAGCATAATTCAACTCATGGGGTTTAAGCAATTGTGAGGCATATGAAACAACTCTTCCTTCCTACATAAGCACTGCTCCAAGTCCTCGACGAGAAGCGCCGCAATATACTTGATAATCCTTGCGTTGATCTGGCAGAATCAACACCGGGTCAGAACCAAACGCTTTCTTCAACTCCGAAAATTGGCCTCACATTCCTCACCATTTGAACTTGGTGTCCTTCTTCAACAACTCGTCATGGGCTTTGCAATCTTCGAGAAATTTCAATGAACCTCCGTAGTATCCTCGCGAGTCCCGTAAAACTCGATCTCCAATCGACGTGGGTGCTTCCCAATTTGTCATAGTGACAACCTTGGTGGGGTAAACTGCTATTCCTTCTCCGGATATAACATGTCTGAAGAATCCAACTCCCTTCAACCAAAACTCACACTTGCTGAACTTTGCATATAACTGATGTTCTCTGAGCTTCCCAAGTACCAAACGCAAATGCTCCTTATGCTCGTCTTCATTCTTCGAGTAGACCAAAATGTCATCAATGAATACCATGACGTACTTATCCAAAAACTCCATAAACACCTTGTTCATCATGTTCATGAAATATGCAGGTGCGTTAGTCAATCCAAATGACATAACAGTATACTCATATAGCCCAGACGTTGTGGTAAAAGCTGTCTTGGGTATATCCTGCTCTCGAATCTTCAGCTGGTGGTATCCTGATCGCAGATCGATCTTGGAAAATACTTTACCTCCTTGCAACTGGTCAAACAGATCATTGATCATCGGCAGTGGGTACTTGTTCTTGATCGTCACTTCATTCAATCCACAATAATCAACAACCATCCTCAACAATTCATCCTTCTTCTCCACTAGATACACTAGTGATCCCCAAGGTGACAAACTTGGGCGAATATAGCCTTTATCCACTAACTCCTTAATCTGCTACTTAATTTCCTCCAAATCCTTTGCGGGCATCCTGTACGGTCTCTTAGATATCGGCCATGTGCCTGGCGAAACCTCAACCAAAAACTCAATGTCTCTATCCGGTGGCATGCCTGGTAACTCCTCCGAAATACATCGTGGAACCTTCACCACCGGTATTTCCTCCCGCATTTACTCCTCGATAATGAATTCACTTGAGTCCTCTTTGGCACATGCTGGGATACATACTTAATCCTTCTTCCTTCTAGGGTGGTAAGCAAAATCGACTTACTGGCACAGTCAATGTTCCCTCCATACTTCGATAACCAATCCATGCCTAATATCACATCTAGTCCTTGCGACTCCAATACTATTAGGTCTGAGGGGAACACGTAGTATACTAATCCTTAATGGTAACCGATCACACCATAGACTAGCCATATACTCTGCTCTTGGCAAGGTTACTAACATGGGTGGCCTAAGGGCTTGGGTTGGCAGTTTAAACTTATCCACAAATCCCCTTGATATGTATGAATGTGATGCACTAGTATCAAAAGAACGATTGCAGTAAATGACTTAACCAAAAACTTACCTATTATTGCATCGGGTTGCGCTTCAACCTCCTCCACGCTAACGTGGTTCACTTGTCCCCTGTTGAAAGGGTTGGGCTTCTTCCCAGAGCTTCCATTGCCATTTCCATTCTTTGCTACAGAACACTCCGTGGTGTAATGTCCATTCTACCCGCACTTGAAACAAGTAATGTGACTTAGATCTTTCTTGGCAGGCGTTGTTGGGTTGGAACGGTTTTGGCCATTGCTTCCTCCATTACCATTCCCATTCTTGGGGCCACTATGGTTGTGCGAACTTCCTCCATTGTGACTGTGACCTCCATGGTTATGTTGAAGGGGTCCTCCCAAATTCGGGGTAAAATAGGGTCTCTGCTGGGCTCCAGAATTGTACTTCCCTTGTCCATACTTCCTCTTGTGGTTGTCAAACTGCTGCTGCTTCCCTTCAATCATGAGAGCTCTTTCTACCAACTCCTCGTAGTTGTTGAAGGTTGCCACCATCAATCGTGATGCTCAGCTCATCATTCGGCCCTTCCAAACTTCTCCCGCTTAGTCGCATCCGTAGTAACGCTATCCGGGCATAACATGCTAACTCATCAAATCATCCACATCGCCCATTGTGCCTCCTCCTGGCACAAGTTGCTAAACTCGCGATTCTTCATGGCTATAGCTCCTCACCAAACATGGGCAAAGGTAAAAGCCATCAAACTGGTCCCATGTGATAGTGTCGATGGGGTAAGTGGCCGTGAAATTCTCCCACCATGATGCCGCGGGTCCATCAAGCCGATGTGCAAAGAAACACACTCTCTCCGCATCTCTGCATCCTGCAGTGGTCAACTCCCTTCCAATCTTGTGGAGCCAATCATCTGCAACAATCGGCTCGCTGCTACTAGAGAACACCGATGGATTCAGCCTTAAGAAACAGGCTAAATGATCAACAGGTGGTGGTGGTGGTGGGTTGTTGTTGATGATGTTGTTGTTCTGATTTTGATTCTGGACTAGTATCTGCATCAATGCATTCTGCTGCTGGATCAACTGAGTGAGCTCCGATGGGAAAGCAAATCCATTGTCGCGTCTCGGAGGCATTTGAGGGTTTAGAAAAGATAAGAAAATAGAATAGAATGAGGTCTGGAGGAAAAACACTACCCATATGCACATGAAACAAACACAATCAATATCACTTCAATCAATTCAAACAAGGGCATACAATCGGTCTAACAATCATTACAAAAGTGCTCGGACTCTACTATATACATGGGGGAATACTACTACTGATATGGTGGTCGACTAGAAAAATTGATCGGTGGAAGACTCCATGATATCTGCTCCAGCTTCATCAACAAAGTCATCATCGCTATCGTCGAGGTCCCAGTAGGTGTGGTGTCGTCGGTGATGATGTAATTCTCCAGGCAAGTGGGATCGTCGTCTTCTCCTCCAGGCGCGGGGTCTCCCATGAATATTCCTAGCTTCTTTGTCAGATCGTCATTCTTCTCCACGAGTATCGTCATTTCCTCCTCATATCCATTGCATGTAGACTTGAGTTCTTCCTCCACTGCGGATACCGGGTCATTGCCTTCTTCAGATCTATCATGCCCGCACATCCGGGTTCTCCGCGCGATTTAATGTGCTGGTTTAACTCCCGGATGAAAGCTGCAATAGATCTATCCTTCCCGGTGCCGATCATCTCCCATTGCTCATCTCTCGCCCACAAATCTGGTAGATAGTATCCTTGAGATCCTTGTGGTAAACTTCTCCAATGCGTCCCATGGTGATGTGGGCTGCCATGCTCTTTCCTAGACTCCAGGTTGGTGCATCAAAGGAAAACTCTACGGGCTCAATGACTGGCATGAACGTTCTTCCTGGAACTTGAACTCGAATCATCCAACACTAGTCTTCAGGTAAAGTGGCAATGTAGGTCCCGGTGAAGCTTGGTATTCCGATGTTCAGGTATCTAGTAATTTCCTTCAAGTAGCGTCCAAACGATGTATCTTCATCCGGTTGCATGAACTTGTTCCTTGCATCCACCATCCTAAAGAGTAGAAAAGGAGAGGAGTCAAAAATGAGAAGAGAGTAGTGATCTAGGACATTAGCTTAGTGGTCGTGTCCTACATTCAGCGTGTGCTCTGATACCACCTTGTAGCCACTCAGACCTCGACAAGATGATCTCTCGGCATCGCCCATCCCCGGTGTCGGTAGATTAAGGTAGGGGTACCTCAAGATTCTCAACTTGTGCATCGGGCAGCCACAGCCTCGCAGCTAGATCCACCAAATGCTTGCCGGAGACCATCTCCGCCCACACCAAGCCATTTCAAGAACAAAGTGTACAAGGCAGAGAGTTAAGACCCCAAGAGAGGAGCTTGCCGAAGGCCGCTCTGTGCTCAAGACTACATCGCACGCAAGTCCTCGGCGAGAGGAGCTCGCCGGGAAAGCTAGAAGATCACGCCGCAGTAAACACGCCTGGCGCTTATACGCTTCGCCGAGGGCCCGGGAACGACAGTTACCAGCCCGACAAGCTCCCTGCCCGAAGATTAAGACCCCGCAAGGTACTTGCCGGAGAGCTGTGACGCGTTCGCACTCCAGCCATCCGCCCACGCCGCCTTCAGCTTTTCTCGAGAGACGCGTATGGTGGTCAGGCTGCATGAGGGTGCGGCACTCACGGTGGTGGCTTCGCCGCTGTGGCAAACGGAGACGAAGGGCGGAACTTTTGGGGCGACGGCGACGGCATTTAATGCTCTTGTCCCCTCTCGCCAAAAGTAGGTAGAATCCATCGCTCATGCAATCGAGTCGCACTGCTCCCGCATTGTTCCAACTACCACCCTTTTACATTTTTACCCTCTACCCACGCTGACACCTGCCGGTGACCCTTGCCCTATAAAAGGAGGCCCATGCACAACGAGAGGGGTTCGATCATTCGCTACTCGCGGGGTTCGGATCATTCGCTACTCGCGGGTGCTGATCATTCGCTACTCGCTGGGTTCGACTCTTCGCAACTCTCCCGCCCGGTGTAGCTGTTCCCGGTCCCGAAAGCGCAATACAACACAAAGCAGCAGGGTTTACGCGACCATCGCGCCCGGCTGGGTAAAATCCTCTCGCCCGCCAAGACGCTTCAATCGCTTCTCCGTGGCGCCCGCCGCATCAACACACGGCGGGCCGCCCCGGCGCCCCATAGGTGCCGCCGCCACCCATCGCGCGACATCTTTGGCGCTGTAGGGGGCCGAGGTTGTGCGGACCTGATTCGATGTCGCTGCTGCCTTCTTTTCATCAACCTTCCAGCTGCCACCGCTTCATCGACAATCGCGCCATGGTTCAAGACGAGAGCTGAGGGTCGCAGACCATCTCCGCTTTCCCCGCCGCCACCGGAGCCAACGGGCGGGCGGGGAGACGCCAGGAAGGGTGGACGCCGCGAGGGCACCGCGCGCCACCAGATCTGTGGACGGACGGAGGACCACGCCGCCTCAGAGATCCGGGTCCGCCCCAACAAGACGACGACTCAAAGAGCCGCCATACCACGGGAGGTGGTATCCGCTCGCCGGAACAGGACACGCAGGGGGTCGCGAGATGCTCCAAACCCCGCCCGCACACGGCAAAGCGGCGGTGCCGGGCAGACCTGCCTTTCTAACACCGCGAAGCCCGAGCGCCGCCCCGCCTCGCACCGCCGCCTCGCTTCTCCACTTCGCGGAAGCGCCACAAGAGCGCAGATGCTCGATTTCTCCGCGGCGACAAGGTCGAGGATCGAGGGCTACCATCCGTAGCCTGGTCGCCGCCAACAACGACTCGCTAACAGCAGCTCGCGGCTTCACGGCCGCGCAAGCCGAGAAGACGGCGTCGGTGGCGATAAGACCGCCGGGGCGCAATTACCGGCACTTCCCCGCGAAACGAAAGACACCACCTCCGCCGAATAACGCCGACGACGGCTCCACGGCATCGCCGACCCGCTGGCTCGCCGATCAACGCCAGTCTCGACGAAGCGGCGATAAGAAGACGCCGAACCACGATCGAAGCGCCGCTGGAAAGTCGGGCGACAATCGTACCGTAGGGCTGGGAGCATTGTCGACGACGAAGCGCCGGCGAAGCAAAGCGACTTGCCAGACGCTGCAGCGCCCGGCGTTTCACCTGTGAGCTGCGGGCGGCCCAAAGGCCCAAAGATGAAGAACTTCGCCCGACGCGCCGAGAAATACGACGGCAAGACGCACCTCTGAGTTCTCGCCGCCTACACCATCGCCAGACAAAGGCCGGGGCGCGACGAGAAGATTTTGGCGAATCATTTCCCGCCAGGCTTAGGCCGAACGCTCGCTTTGGCTTATGCACTTGCCGGAGGGCTCCGCTTTTCCGGGCGATTTGCCACCAGCTTGTCGGCGCTTTCACCGGGCCACAAACCTCACGGCCGTGAGAGTGATTCCACATTCGCCCGTATGCGAAGGAGAGTCCTCGCAAGTATATCCAATGCTTCACCAGGCAGCACAACATCTCGACGCCCACCTCGCCATGCGTTATCGCCGCTGCTCCACCGTAACGCGGCGTGAACCGCCGTGATGCGTGAAGAGATGGCGGCGACCAAGATCCGGATGTCAGCCGAAGCTTTACGCCTGGTTGATAAATGCGCGACGCTGCTGAAGAGGGAAGGAGGCTTCCGGGAGGATGTCGGGCGCAGAGGAAGCGATCGACGACGCCGCCCCGGCAAAGAAGCGCCGCGCGTAATCTTTCGAAGAAGAACAAGGAACAAAAAGCTTGTCGCTGAAAAGTCCGCAAGGAAGCTCCCGCCAAGCAAACACAGCCGGCAACTCCGCAAGGAGCTTGCCTCGTGGCGGCAGCCGGCTAAGCGGACGGTCCCGCAAGCAAGATCGCAAAATCCACCGCACTAAGGGCCACGACCTTTACAATCGCAGCGCCGACTACCTCGCCGAGCAGCAAAAAGCTGAGTACGAGAGACGCGACAAGGAAAGGGCCCAAGGTGGCGGGGAGAACCGAGCAAGAAGCGGCCGCTCGTCGGTCGGGAGGATCCCTCGCAAGGCCAAGCGGCGATAAGGTGATCGACCTTCGGGCCGCGACAAGCGATGAGGAAGACGGCGACGAGGACATGGAGGATGAGGATGACAGTGGAACAGGAGTTCCGTAAGGCCACGGAGGTCCCGCAGGCGCTGACGGTGGCGCCACACACGCCCCACCGCCAACCAAAGCAAAGGGCACGGAGGTGAATGCAGCAGAGCCGCCCATGGAGTCACGCAGACTTCTCAAATGGTCCAAAGACGCCCATCATTTTCGATCTTGAGGATCACCCCACCGCACCACCGCGGGTCGGGTGTTTGCCGATGCTGGTCTCGCCCACCATCCGCAACCTCAAGGTCACCAAGATGTTGGTTGACGGCGGGCCGGGCTGAACTTGATTTCTCCGCTGTGATCAAGAAACCCAAATCCTGGATGACGAGCTCAAGAGACCGTCCTTCCAAGGAATCAACCCGGGAAGGAGTAAGCTTAAGGGAAAGATCACCTTGCCGGTGACCTTTGGCGGGAGGTCAACTTCAGACCGAAGGCAGTTACTTTTCGACGTTGCCGATATTCCGCCATACAACGGATACTCGGCCGCCCCGCCTCGCCAAGTTCATGGCGGCTTCCCATTACGCCTACAACGTGCTCAAGATGCCGGGCCGATAAGCGCCATCACCGTCCGCAGCGACAAGAAAGACGCGCTTATCCGCACCGACCAGATTTACCGATGCGCCGCCGCGCCGCCGAAGGATGCACTTGCCGCCGAAGCTCCCGGGAAAGAAGATGAAGGCTAAGTCCGCAAGCGCCCGGGACCCACTCCGCAACAGCACTCTTCGGAGTGTTGGCGCCGCTGTCGAGGACGCCTGCCGAGCTCCACCGCAAGGCTAAAAGGGAATGGCTGCTCCGCCGCAACCAAGAAGGTGTCCGCCAAGGAGGACGGCACCGGTGGTACCTTCACTATCGCCACGCTGACAAGAATAGGAAAGCGCCGCCGTTACGTTCGCGGGCGAATGTCGATGTGTTCGCATGGCAACCATCCGACATCCCCGTGTTCCTGTGAAGGTAATTGAGCACAAGCCAGCCGCTTGCCTCATGCGCGCCCGCCGCGTAAAGTAAGGAAGCGTCGTGGAGCGCCAAGAATTCATCAATGAAGAAATCAAGAAGCTAGAGGCAGCAGTTCGTTAGAGGTGGTGATCCATCCGACGTGGTTAGCAAACCCGTTGTCGGGCGCAAGGCCAACGGAAATGGAGGTCGTGTATAGACTTCACCGACGTGAATAAAGCATGCCCAAGGACCCATTCCTTGCCGCCAAGACGACCGTGATAATTGACTCCACCGCCGGATGTGAGCTACTCGCTTTCTTGATGCCTACTCAGCTATCACCGATCTTCATGGCCAAAGAAGATGAAGAGAAGATCAATGCTATCACCCATGTGGCACCTATTGCTTCACACGCATGCCATTTGGATTGAAGAATGCAGGATCAACATTCGCAAGGGTAGTGTATACCGCTTTTGAGCCTCGATTCACGTAAATGTAGAAGCTACATGGATGACATCGTGGTGAAGAGCAAGAGCAAGGATACACCGATTCAAGATTTGAAGAGACATTCCGTAACCCAAGCAGGATACAGCTAAAGTTGAACCCAGAAGTGCGCCTTTGGGGTTCCTCCGAAGCTTCTCGGTTCTTGTGTCACAAAGAGGGATTGAAGCCAACCCCGACAAGATTAAAGCCATTGAGCGATTCAAGCCCCAAGGCGGGTTAGGGATGTCGGGCTCGCAGGATGTGGGCTGCCCTCAAGAGATTCATTTCAAAATCTGTCCGAAGGCCGCCCTTCTTCAAAATCTTGAAGAAGGCGGACCCATGAAGTGGACTCCAAGCGAGACAAGACCGCAAGACTTGAAACGCTACTCGCCCTCCACTCAATACTTGTCGCACCTAAACCACGTGAGAAGTTGTCAGCCAGACCAGCGGCAACCAACTAAGTGGTCAAGCATGCTACCGGTAGCGGAGAGGAGTCCGACGAGGAAGCTACATCTCCGCAAGTGAATCCAAATGACAGCTGGATACCGCCCGCAAGCTCGCCCCGACAAGGACAAATCAGGCAGAATGTGATGAGGTGCGGAAAAGATGGTGCAGCCTACCAGAGTTTTGTAAGCTCCTCTCCGTGGAGCTAGATCAAGATACTCGTGTACAAAGTTGCTTTTCGCCTCCTCATGGCTCGAGAAAGCTGCGCCATTATTTCCAAAGACGAGATAACAAAGGGTCACCGCCTCCACTGAAAAGAATATTGCACAACCCAGAGGCGAATGTGCAGGATCGCTGAGTGGGCACTAGAGTTGTCAAGCTTTGGGCTCAAATTTGAAAGTACTTCAACCATACAGAGCCGGGCTTTGGCAGAATTTATAGCGTAATGGACCCCAACACCGACGATTTAAGGCATAAGAAACAAGTACACCCGCATAAGAGACAACGAGTGAATGGGTAATGTACTTTGACGGTGCCTTCGCTGCAAGGCGCAAGGCCGGCGTTGTACTCATCAAGGCCTAACCGGAGAGCACCTCAAGCACGCCATCCAGATGCACTTCCCAAGAGAGCAAGCGACAAACAACACCGCCAATATGAAGGTTTGCTTGCCGGCCTCGTGGATTGCGTCAACTTGGGATCAAGAAGTTGATTGTGCGGGAGATTCTCAGCCAGTGATCCGCAAGTTAACAAGAGTTATGAGAGCCCTTTGATGGAAGCTTATGTAGATGAGGTGAGGAAGTTGAGGAGCACTTTGAAGGCCTGCAGATGGAGCACATTCCGAGGGCTCGTAATGAAATCGCAGATGGCCTTTCAAAGTGTGCTTCTATGAAGTTACCGTGGAACCAGTGGACCTTTTGCTCAAGTCGACTCAGCCATCCGTCACACCATTAATTGGGCAGTCCAAGAAAAGAAAGTTGGTCTCCGGCGACTACCGCCGGCGGATCTCCCCGAGACCGCCAAAGTCCCTAAGGTCAACGGTCAGACGCCGAGGAACAGCTTTGTTCCTCGCCGTCCTCGACGAA
This sequence comes from Aegilops speltoides, assembly GCA_021437245.1. Lineage (NCBI taxonomy): Eukaryota > Viridiplantae > Streptophyta > Magnoliopsida > Poales > Poaceae > Aegilops > Aegilops speltoides. The sequence continues at coordinate 161,196,235 of CM038144.1, forward strand.
AGCGATCGAAGCAAGTGTTCTCGACAAGCTTTGCCCGGCTAAGCTTGCCGGGACTTCCAGCCCGGCAGAGCCGAGACCTTGCCGAGAAGCCGAGGTTCCCGCAGCGCCCTCATGCCTTTTAGTCTTGCTGCCGAGCCCCAAGCTCCGCATGGGCGCAGCAGACGTCTGCTTCGCAAACCGAGAACTTCCCGACGCACCTCAAGAGATAGAAAGGGTAACCAGACAACAGTATGTACCAGTTCGTGGACAACGAACTGCATGTATGAGGCTCAATGGTGTCGATTGAAGTGCATCTCCGTGGAAGACGACAAAGCTGCTGGCGAGATACACGGAGGCATCCGGCCACCACATTGGCGAAGGGCGCTTGTCGAAAGCTTCCGGCAAGAAGGGTTCTTTGGCAAGAAGCCTCCAAGATGCAATCGCACTAGTAACCAAGTGTGAAGCGCAGGCCCATGCAAAGCAAATCCATCACCAGCTCAAGCTCTCCAAACCATCCCTTTATCCCGGCCTTTCGTCCGGGGCTCGATATCTCGCCCTTTCCCCGCTTGTCGGGGCTTTGAGTACTTGTACGAAAGTAATCGACAAGTTCACAAAGTGGCCGGCGGAGCCAGTGGAGAAAGGTGACAAAGACACCAGCCGTCAAGTTCTTCAAGTCGATTGTGTGCTGCTTCGATCCCTAACCGGATCATCACCGTCCGTGGTTCTAAGTCCGACAAAGAGAAGTAGGGGTAGATTAAGGAGAGGCGGCGTCCTAGCTATGGAGCAGCCAGAGACAAGGGATGTACGAAGTTCAGCCCTTCCTGGAGCAAGTAACAGCCCTACGCCTCGGAGCCCGGAGGCGGTCGAGTGGATTATGAGTATGAGTATTACAAAGATCTGAACCCTTCTATCTCGTGGAGCGGGTGGTTTATATAGAGTGCGCCAGACCCCAGCCAGCTCACATAATGGAGGGATTAAAGTACATTAAGCCGGGGGTTACTGTAACGCCTCATAAGGCGCTTTTAACTATCATTAAGTCTATTCAATAGTAAACCGCAGATCGCTGGAGTGCCCTCCGACCTTCCGTGGTCGAGTGAGTCTTCATGGTCGAAAGGGCCTTCCATGGTCGAAAGTGCTTCCACCGTCGAGTGGATTCTCTTAGTCGATCGAAGATGATCTCTTCGTGAGTACCCTTGGTAGGACGCTTAGGTCGTGCCTATGACCCTACCCTAGGTACATGAATCCATCATTAGCCCTCAATGGATTGAGGCTTGAGGAAGGAGGAGTTGACGTTGTTTCCGACCGCTTTTGCATTCTCGCTACGAAGTTGTCTTGGATCAAGATCTTCTTTGTTGATAACAAGAAACTTTCCTTCAACGACTTGATCCATTCTTGTTTTTAGTCGAAAGTGACTTTCTTCGCTATACTTGAGTAACGAATCGCAGGAGATCTCGCGACTTGATGATCGATCCGCCATCCGGGATCTCGCGATACGAATTTGGGGAAGCGCGAACGGAAATGATCAGCGCGCTTGATGGGACGAATAGGGCGCCGATTTTCGCCAAGCCGCCGCTCCGCCACGACGCGCAGAAAGGCCGCCGATATGATTGATCGCTGGTCCACATGTCATCCACTGAAGGGATGCTATAAATGTATCTCCCGAGGCTCGTACAAGATCTTGTTCTTTCTCCTCCGCTTTTCCGCTCGCCTTCCACCTCCGCCGCTGCTTCCTTTGCCACCTCTCCCTGGCGCATTCCGCCGCGGTCATGGGCAAAGAGAAGACGACGATGCCGGAGCGCGCGAAGAAGGCGCCGATGGCGGAGAAGGCGCCGGCGCCGAGAAGGCGGCGGGGAGATCCACCGGTCGCGTGGCTTTTCGCCGAGATCCAAGCCGCCAAAGGTCGGGTCCAGGGGACTCGATCCAACGACGATCGTGGAGAAGGATCTCTTGATATGGCCAACGACGGATTGATTCTCACAACGCCGCGAGACTTCCCGGCCGAGAGTGGCAGCCTCAACCGTAAGAGGGTGAGTGCGCATTTTGGCCACCCATGTCGCATCGAGGTTTTTCGCTGCCACCGAGTGTGTTCTTTCGAGGTTTTCTGAATTTCTTCGAGCCCAGCTCCACCATTTTACTCCTAACTCCATCGCATACCTTGCTGCGCTTGTATCTATGTGCAAAATTTCTTGGGCTGTCGATCGACTGGGCTTGTTCAAGCACATCTTCACATGTCGCCTCGACCGTGAAGAAAGCAAGTCCCGTGACGAGAAGACCCAAGTAGTCCAGATGTGTGGTGGTTTAGGAGTCCAGCTATGAGCAAAAGCACTTTCCCAGCTATGCACTTTCCGAAGTCGCTTAGGGGTTGGCAATGACCGGTTCTATTGCCGAATGAGACGACGCCGGGCAATGACCGCCTCCCGGAATTCACCATGAGTCGAGTGAACCGCCCCTCCTCCCCAAGGTTGTCCTCAAGAAAGGGCTGAAGTGAAGATGCTGATGGACCGAGTGGTGCAACCGGTTAGGGACGGAGGATCGGCATGGATCTCTGGAGGTTTTTCTTCGAGGCTAATCCAGCCCCTTCGGCCCGGAGTCATTGTATGTGGTTGTATTGCGGCACCGAAGACGTAAACTCGGCCCACCCGTGAGGCGCCGATTTATGCTGTAGTGGAAAGATGGATGACCTCAATCACCGGAAACAAGGACAACCCTCGTGGATCCCGGAGGATTTCTCCATTTGATCGTGACAATGTTCCAGACAAGGTACACTTGTTATATTTTCTGTTGCTTGTATGTCGAAAGTAAGCTTCAGAATTTGGTCGATCGAACTCGCTTGATATTTCCAGCCCTCACCGAAGCTATACTCAATGCCCAACGGCGCCCAGATTCCGACTGAGGAGGGGGAAGCCAGTGGAGGTGAGAGCCAAGAGGAGTGGAATTCAGATGACGCAGGAGACGACGACGATGATGATGATGACGATGAGGACGATGAGGACGACGAGGATGAGGAGGAGGAAGTTGCCCCACCGCGCTTGGAAAGGCGGTCAAAGCTTGTGCACGACCCTTCTACCAACGCGTAGGGGTCGCGATCGCCTGCAATGACCAAACGCCTCGACCGCTTCCCGTGCCGCTGAGAAGGCGCCAAGCAACCAAGGTAGTTCCGCCGAGAACCACCAAGCCTTTGCCAAAATGAAAGTGGTCATCCCCACCATCTCGTGGTAAACATATTGCTTAAACCTTCTTGCTCTATACAAATTTCGCTCTGCTTGGTATTTGAACTGGTCGACCGGTCTTTTGGATTTTCAACACCGCGATTCAAACCTCGCTAAGGTTGACGATCACGAGATGGAGGACGCCGCACCTCAAATCCTGCATCAGATCCTTAAATTTTGTTTTAGTCGACCGACTCAAGATTTCGACTTTAACTTTTTTCTCAAGTCCAACTAGTGACATCATCACCCTTCCCGACGACGATGAAGAAGATGAGGAGCCATTGAGGACTAGGAGGAGCCGAAGACGCTTCATCAAGGGGAAGCCTAAGGTCCGACGGTGCCCGAGACCATTGTGACAGAAGGAGAGGTCGGCACTCGACATATCGTAGATCTTTTGCGAATCCATCGACGAAAAGCGCCACCCACTTCGCCGAAAGTGCCGACAACCTTCGATCTTCACCACGCACCACGCCCCGGAGGACCAGCCGACGCTGCTAGAGAGGCGATCCGTTAAGGTGAATCATGATGGAGCAGGTGAAGATCGCCGAAGCGAGCCAAGCACCACGACGCCACTCGCCTCTTCGTGAGCAATGTTCGTGTTAGTCGACCACCACCTGTTCTGTTAGGATATGCTATCAAACTTTTCTTTCTCAAATTTATAGCAATAGCAGTCACCCACCGGGTGTGTCGATAAAACTCCGTGTTAGCGGGGCACGCTGAGTGCACCCGGGTGTAGTCCCTCATATAAGGTCGATCACCGCAATGGTCTTAGGCTTTACTAAGTAGATGTTGATCATTGTCCGAGTGGAACGAATAAGTTTCTCGAGTCCGTGGGGCACGCCGAGTGCACCCACCGGGTGTAGTCCTCGAGACCGTGGTCGATCACCGCAATTGATTACACCGAAGAAGTTGTATCGATCGTCGACTTCCCCTTTTTTTTTTTTGTTGGTCGATCGTCGACTCGCCTTTAAGCTTACTAAGAATGGAACTGGTCGATCGTCGACTCGCTGCTTTTTATCGGTCGATCGGGTCGACTATGTCTTGAATAAGACCGGGGGCACGCTGAGTGCACCCACCGGTGTAGTCCCCGAGACTACGTTGAATGCTTGCATTCGATCGTAGTCTTAGAAACGCGACAATTCTTCTTCATTCACTCGAAGTGAATTATCTCTCGATATTTTCAAGAATCGACTCTTCAGAGAAATCTTGTGATCTTTGCGGCGCTTATACCGAATCGGAGTAAGCATATTCAGCTCGAGTTAGACTTGAAACTGGTGCAAGAAAATCGACGAAGGCGAAGGAGGAGACCAAAGGTATGTTTGGTGAGATTTCGACAACTCGTTTTCTTTCCACTCGCTTCAAGTTTGACTTTGCTGCGATTTATAGGCAAGGTGAGGGAAGCTCAACGGAAGAAGGAGCTTGAGCTGTCTCGACAAGATCAAGCTTGTCGATCAAAAGCTGGCCTCAGCCACAAGCTTGAACAGGAGAACGCCGATCCAAGGCCGCCTAGCCACCGCTAACAAGGATGTTGAGCTAATGAAGTCCGACAAGAAGAACTCGACCGATAAGATCCTCCAACTTGCTGGGAAGAAGAACGAGATGGAAAGCCTCTTGGGCTGCCTCGCCAAAAATTGTTTCTTAAGCTCAAGGTAACCTTTTCCACTCGACCAATCCTCCCAACTGCTATGTTTCCATTCGACCGCTTTCCGACTCGGCTTTTGTCTTTGCGACTTCTGCCGCAACTTCGAAGAAGAAACCAGCCACCGAGATTTAACCTTGACCTCACAATTCTCCGTGAACGATTTAAACCGCTATGAACATCTTCCGATCGAGTCCTGCTGCTGTAGCTGTTGTGGATTACCTCGCAAGACTCAAGGTTGTTACGCCCGCATCGACTCGACGCCCGCCCAATGAGACGCTCCAAAATGACCTCGAAGTCATTGATGGCTCGACCGAACGCCGCCCCGATCGAAAGTGCAAGAGTGGAAGAAATCTTCTCGGTGTGGTGCGCGACGTAGCCCTGTCCGGCGCGGTCCATTGCAAGGAAGCCCGAGAAGACAGTCATGATTCCGAGTGGCCAACACTAAAAAGCACGACTTCAGGACCTTCATGGAGACTTTCATTGCTGCTACCACGCTGATCGCCGACGGGATCGACCTTGACGAAGTTCGTTGTTTCCATCCAGCCCTCCACAGAGGGGTAAAAACTTTCCTTGACCTTAAATTTGCCTCGGTATGTCGAGTGAAGTTGTAACCGATAAAACTTTAATGTGCTTAGTGCCCGAGCACTCTTGGTTACTTTAGGTGCCACCCAAATTTGGATTGAATGTTTGATACAATTGTTTTGGCTTGAATTCTCCTTGCAAGTTGACAAATGTAGATGCCCACTGCAATGACTTATTCCTTAGGCGAGCACGGAGCTGCAGCTTAAGCCTCCCGAGTGGGAGGTTTGCTCTCCACTGTAGGATTTCTTTTATCTTAGGCGCAGCACTGGCTGTAGTTAAGCCTCCGAGTGGGAGGTTTGCTCTCCACTGTAGGGATTTCTTTATCTTAGGCGCAGCACTGGTTGCAGCTAAGCCTCCGAGTGGGAGGTTTGCTCTCCACTGTAGGATTTCTTTTATCTTAGGCGTAGCACTGGGTTGCAGCTTAAGCCCCGAGTGGGAGGTTTGCTTCCACTCCAGAGGATTTCTTTTATCTTAGGCGAGCACTGGCTGTAGTTAAGCCCTCGAGTGGGAGGTTTGCTCCACTGTAGGATTTCTGCTGTATTTGTGTCAAGCTCGGAGAAGAGGATCTCAATGACACGCTGTATTTGTGTCAAGTCGGAGGAGAGAGTCGCAATGACACGCTGTATTTGTGTCGAAGCTCGGAGGAGAAAGTCGCAATGACCAAGCGCTTTGTTTTCCTTGTCAAATACTTTATACTTAGGCTAATCTTGATCAAGAGTTAAGCCCCCGAGTGGGAGGTTTGCTCTCCACTGTAGGATTTCTTTTATCTTAGGCAGCACTGGTTGCAGCTTAAGCCTCCGAGTGGGAGGTTTGCTCTCCACTCAGAGGATTTTTTTTATCTTAGGCGCAGCACTGGTTGCAGCTTAAGCCCCCGAGTGGGAGGTCCGCTTACCACTCGGTAGGATTTGAAATAACTTAGGCGAGCTACTGGTTGCAGCAAGCCTCCGAGTGGAAGTCCTGCTTACCACTCGGTAGGATTTGAAATAACTTAGGCGAGCGCTGGGTCTGCAAGCTAAGCCCCCGAGTGGAAGTCTGGCTTACCACTCTGAGGATTTGAAATAACTTAGGCGAAGCGCTGGGTTGCAAGCTTAAGCCCCGAGTGGAAGTCCGGCTTACCACTCTAGAGGATTTGAAACAACTTAGGCGAGCTACTGGTTGCAGCTTAAGCCTCCGAGTGGAAGTCTGCTTACCACTCAGGTAGGATTTGAAATAACTTAGGCGTAGCGCTGGTTGCAGCTTAAGCCTCCGAGTGGAAGTCTGCTTACCACTCTGTAGGATTTGAAATAACTTAGGCGAAGCGCTGGTTGCAGCAAGCCCCGAGTGGAAGTCCGCTTACCACCGGTAGGATTTGAAATAACTTAGGCGAGCTGGGTCAGCTTAAGCCCCGAGTGGAAGTCCTGACTTACCACTCTAGAGATTTGAAACAACTTAGGCGAAGCTGGCTGCAGCTTAAGCCTCCGAGTGGAAGTCCGCTTACCACTCGGTAGGATTTGTAATACTTAGGCGGAACGGATTCGCCTAAGCCACCCACTCGGGGAAGTGAAGATTTTACTCGACGCAAAATAAAAAGTGAGAAAATTATGAAGGAATTATGACACTATTACTTCAAAGATCGTGAGCTACAAGAGTACTTTATTACAATTCTTCCGAGTGAAAAACTTTATGTAAAACGGGCGAGCAGATCCGATTCCAAGCTCGGGCTCATCGATATCGTGTTCGACATTGTAGAGACGATATGCCCCATTGTGGAGAACCTTTGTGACGATGAAGGACCTTCCCAGAGGGAGCAAGCTTATGTTGCTTCGCTGATCTACCCGGCGACCAGATCCCTTCCCGGAAGGCTCGACCTCTCACATTTCGGGCGCACAAAGCGCGCAAGTCTTGCCGGTAAATGGTCGAGCGGATCGTAGCCATTTCCTTCTCTTCCAGAGGTCGATCGCTTCGACGCTTTGCTCAGCTTCGCTTCATTATAAAGTTCAATTCGTGGAGCATTGTGAAGGAGATCACCGGTAAAACTGCTTCGCCCCATAGACCAGAAAAAGGAGTTCTCCCAATGACCGATTAGGCGGGTCCGCAGACCCCAAAGCACCGAAGGAAGTTCGTCGACCCAAGCACCACCGATGCTTGAGATCTCGTGATCAAACGGGCTTCGCACTTTGAGGATCAATCCATTGGCTCGCTCGCCTGGCCCATTCGATCGTGGATGAGCGATCAAGCGTAGTCGACTCAGATGCCTTGAGAGTTGCGTAAATCCTTAAATTCTTCCGAGTCAAAATTCACCCATTGTCCGTGATAATACTGCGCGGGACTCCATATCCGAACGCCAACTTTCGATGAAGGAAACAAAGAAGACAAAGATCAAGTTTTTGATTGGCTTAGCCTCAATCCATTTGGTGAACTTGTCGATCGCTACCAAGACATGCGTGAAGCCGCCCACCCGCTCGCAAGGGACCGATCATGTCCAACCCCATACCGCAAAAAGGCCGACGAGCGAATGGTCTTCAAGGCTGATGCAGCCTTGTGTGACATATTGAGTAGAACCGACATCCTTCGTGACTTGTCTACTATCTCTTTCGCCATCTCATTTGCTCTGGCCAAGAAAATCCTGCTCGGTATGCTTTGGCTACAATGGTCCGAGAGGACGATGGTGACCACAGTCCCCGAGTGGATATCATTGAGAATGACTCGACCTTCTTCTCGGCGTTATGCACTTTTGTCCGACTACCGCCGGGCTTTCTATATAACTGCCCATTGATAACAAGAAGGCTTTGGATCGACGGACGATCCGTCGGGCTCTTCTCATCCTCCGGGAGTTCCTTTCTCGTAATATACGCAATGTATGGAATCGTCCAATCGAGTGACTACTAAAACCTCCATGACCAAGTCGACATCGCCGACCTCAACTTCAGCTTGGGTCTGTGGCACTCTTGGGTTGTGGAGCTCCTCTGTAAGGATCTTCTTTGACCGACGGAGTGTGTATATGTTCCAAAACACGCCACTGAATGGCTTCCTCTTGACCCTATCTTCGCCAGTCATCTCACCGATTTTTCACCGGGGATGTGATGTAGCTCCAACCCTCAAACTTCTTTTTCCAGCTTCCTCATCAGATTGCAAAGATCCGTCATAGCCGGCTTCACGCCCCACTCCTTCATCACTTGATCGACCACTAGATCTGAGTCGCCATAAACCATCAAAGCGACGGACGCCGAGTGAGATGGCCATGCGCAATCCATATAGAAGGGCCTCAGATCGCCTCATTGTTGGAGGAATCAAAGTGAACTGGAGCACATACTTAAGCTTATCTCCTCCGGGGAAACCAAACAACCCCAAAGACTGTAACCATTCAAAGATCTTGGAGCCGCTAAAGAACATGGTCCAATGCTCCGAGTGAACTTCACCGGTTGTCGTTGTTCAATCCACTCGCAAGGAAATCAGCTATAGCCTCGACTTAATGGCTTTTTTGCCTCAAATTTGATATCAAGGGAAGAAGTTCAATCGCCCACTTTGCCACTCGACCGGTTGCCTCTCATTATGCAAGATCTCGATAAAGGAGCGTCACGACGAATCGTGATGTAATGATCGAGAAATAGTGAGCAACCTTCTTTGTGGTCATGTATATACCATACACAAGCTTCGATAATGTGGGTATCTTTGCTTGGATGGAGTCAAACTTCAGATAAATAATACACCGGCGCTGAACTTTGAAGGCCTTTCCTTCCTCTTCCCGCCGACCGTAAGCAATGTAATCGATAACTTGTCCAAAGGGCTGCAATGTAAAGCAATAGAGGCTCTTTGCTGATTGGAGCAGAAGCACCGGCCGGGTGGAGAGCAGAGCTTTTAGCTCGAACGCTGCATCAGCTTCCGAGTCCACTCGAACTCATCACCTTCTTCATCACCGGTAAAGAGGTAATGCCTTTTCACCGAGTCGTGAGATGAATCGACTTAAAGCGCCAAGCATCCAAGAAGCTTCGACGCCGTGCACTCGCACAGTATGCTTTCATTCGGAGAATAGTGCCTATCTTCTCGGGTTAGCGCCGATTCTCGCTCGAAACGAAAAACCGGTAATTTTCCACCAGAACTCCGAATGTGCACTTGGACGGATTGAGCTTGATATCGCATCTTCGGAGGTTGGCAAATGTTTCGCGAGGTCACGAGCAGGTCGGAACCTTTTCGCGACTTAACGACGATATCATCCATATACGCCCACATTCCGACCGATTTGAGTGAGAAGACACTTCAATCATTCGCATAAATGTGGCTCCGGCGCTCTTGAGACCGAATGGCATGGTGATATAGCGTAGCACCAATGGAGTGATGAAAGCTGTTTTATTTCGCCGGGTCCATACAGACGGATCCGATGATACCCGAATACGCATCAAGAAAGACATCTCTCACACCCCGCGTCGAAGTCGACAATTTGATCGATGCGGGGAGAGGAATGATCCTTCGGCAGGCCCGATTAATGTGCTTAAAATCAATGCACATGCGGAGTGAGTTATCCTTCTTGGGGACCATGACAACATTAGCGAGCCACTCGAGTGGTAAATCTCTGATAAATCCTGCCGTCAACAATGAGCCACTTCTCACCAATAGCCTTTCTTCTTCGACGGCGGACCGCCAAGATGTTCTTTGACCGGTTTCGCTGACTTGTCGACTGGCGGCGATGCTCAGCCAGCCCTGAACACCCGCATGTCACCGCTTCCATGCAAAATGTCCCGCTTCACGGAGGAACCGGATGAGCGCTTCTTCCTATTTCGCCGAGTGTTGTGGATATGTGAGTCGGAGCTGCTTTGGGGTCGGCCGGTGAATATGGACGGGCTTTGTCTCCCCTGCACGACTTGAATGCACTGTGGCTGGCCTCTTAGATTTTAGCAAATCACTGGATCTGCGCTTTGCATATACTCTTCGACCGACCGCTGTCACCGAGAGTCGGCAATCTTCGAGCCCTTCCGAAGCACTTTTCCGCTTTTTTCCGTCGCCGTGACAAAGTGATCACTCCCTTGGGCCCCGCATTTTCAGCTTGAGGTACACGTAGCATGGTCGAGCCATGAATCGCGCGTAGGCAGGCCTCCCAAAATGGCGTGGTATGCACTCGAAAATCCACGACCTCAAAGGTCAACTTTTCTTTGCGGAAGTGCTTGAATCGCTTAAAACTACGCCCGTGGCTATTTGGCCGAGTGAGTTGGCCTTCTTCCCGGTATGACTCGCGGAAACTCATATTGTCGGGCGCCAATCGACATCGAATGCCCATCCCTTTCAACGATCCGCATATAACAAATTCAGCCCACCGCCACCATCCATCAAGACTTTTGTCGGGCCGAGTGCCTTCGACAACCGGATCGACCACTAACGCTTGCCGCCAGGGTGGCAATGTGAGTTGGGTGATCGATCGGTCGAATGTGATGGGTGTCCGGGACCACTTCACATAACTTGGCTTAACCGGGCAACCATATTCACCTCTCGATTGATGACTTTCAACGACTTTTACTCCACATCCGCCAAGATCATCGAGTGGAGTTGACATGCGGTATTCTTCCTCACTGCCCTCTTTATCTCCGCCTTGTCCGCTCCTTCTCCTTGTCCTTAGATTGTTTGCCCCAAACCGCCGGATCAGAGTCGACATCGGCGCGGTGGTGTGCTTCGCAAATAATGTTGCCCTCTTCATCCTTCTTTGTGTGAATATGACATGGCATATCCATCACGCCATTTCCTTCCTTATCTTTCACTTTCTTCGATTCCGTGATCCTTTGGGTTTCTCCTTGAATTTCCCGAGTGACGGCCGTGGCCTCTCCGGAGCTGCCGGCTCGCTTTATGCTTCGCTCGACCGAATTGCCTTTCTCCGATCGGCTCGGCTTGTACTTGCCACTTGGAGTCGGTCTTCTTCTTCGCCGCTGGCATATTTGCTAGCAATTCCATCATCCGACTCGTGGTCATGTCCCCGGTTCGACCGAACTTCGACTCAATTCTTTTTGACATCGTCCTTGAAGGCGCAAACCGCCCGATGGTCGCATTACATTTTCCACAAGATTGTGCAAGGTAATCCACCTCTGAATATACTCTGAGAGTTTCGCTGGTCTTCGCACACAAACTTGCAGCTCGTCAAACCAGCCGGACGCTTGCAAGTTCCTTCAAAGTCCCGACGAACACTCGGGACAAATCTTCCCAAGTATATATATTGCGAGAGGTAATTGACTCAGCCATGCTCCGCCGAACCTTCCAACATGAGGGGCAAATGTTTCATGGCCACCTCGCTATTTCCACCACCAATTTGAACAGCCACTCGGTAATCCTCGAGCTGTTTCGTGCTTGATTCTCCAAAGGAACTTACAGACTCGCCGCCAATCTGAAATTGGGGGAATCACAATGCTCGATAGCCCTGCTAAAACATTCCGGACCGAGACATGCACTGATCGCTGGTGGGTGCATCCTCTCGGTCCTCCTCGATGGGCTCTGCTCCGCCGACCAGGCCTTGCACGATAATGGAACGCCCATCAAAGCCTGGTTCCTCGGGTCGACCGAACCCTTCGCCTGCATCAATCGTTTTCTCGTCATCTTGTCGCTGGAGCGATGACCTTCCTCGAGGGGAAAGGGCACTCGACGCCTATCATCCCGGCCGAATCGGTCTCCGAGCTGCTCTCGCCGTTGTCGCGCCCTTCCCGCCGCTGGAGGCGATCCGGGACTGTGGAGCCGATCGATGTTGTTCGCAGCGACGGATCGATCCGGAATCCTGCTGCGCGATCGTGACACGGCTGAGTTCGTCACCGCCGCCCGAGTAAATTCTAATCTGCCGCAAGCCTCTTCCAGCCCGATTGGGACGGCTGAATGGACTCGCAATGCGAAGTTGCACTGCTAAATTCTGAATTGGCGGCGGTATACCTGGTCGGCGGGAAGAGCCGACGCCGACCGGATTCGGGAGTCGCTGCCGCTGCCGAGTGCTCGCCAAGATTCTCCAGCGAAAAGTGCGTTTCACCACATTGGCCAAACGTGCTTCCTCCAAGGCACGAGCCTCGTGGGTCTCTCAATGATAGGAGTATGTAGAGCATCCATATTCTCGCGACGAAGATCCTCTCTCGAGAGAGTCGAGTGTCTCGGCTGGTACTCCTCGTGTTCATGCACAGGTCACCTCCTCCGGCTGCTCCACCTCCGGGCTAAACCGAGGACCGCGAGGGCCGCCGACCATGAGAATTTCCGCCACTGGATCACCGCTATCACACTCGGATGCGCTCTCACGAGCCACCGACGATCGAACAGGCCGAGAGAGATTCGCTGGCTCGATAGCCGCGACCGGGCGATGGCTGTCTGGCGAGCCACCGCGGCTTCACCCACCGCTGAAGCCTCGATCACCAGAGCGCTTATGCTGGTGGGAGATCAAGGGCGATCGATAAGGGATCGACCGACACGGAGTCGACGGTTGCCGCAGAAAAACGCCGCGAACACATGCGCGAAGTGGCCGCCTCACGGACGGGAGCGCCGACGCCAAGAGGGCCTCCAGAGCTGCGAGTCGTCGGGCGACAAAGGTGAGAGCACCGAGACGGATCTCGCACCCCGCACCCAAAACTCCGTGGTCATCATGATGAAGGTACTGAAGTACAAGAACTCCTCCACAAATCGCTAGAACACCGCCCCAAGGTGGGCGCCAACCGTCGTGGTTCTAAGTCCGACAAAGAGAAGTAGGGGTAGATTAAGGAGAGGCGGCGTCCTAGCTATGGAGCAGTTGTAGAGACAAGGATGTACGAGTTCAGCCCTTCTCGGGAAGTAACAGCCCCACGCCTCGGAGCCCGAGGCGGTCGAGTGGATTATGAGTATGAGTATTACAAAGATCTGAACCCTTCTATCTGTGGAGCGGGGTGGCTTATATAGAGTGCGCCAGGACCCCAGCCAGCTCACATAATGGAGGGATTAAAGTACATTAAGCCAGGGGGGTTACTGGTAACGCCCCTCATAAGGCGCTTTAACTATCATTAAGTCTATTCAATAGTAAACCGTTGCACTGCGGAGTGCCCTCTGACCTTCTGGTGGTCGAGTGAGTCTTCATGGTCGAGTGGGCCTTCCATGGTCGAAAGTGCTTCCACCGTCGAGTGGATTCTCTTTAGTCGATCGAAGATGATCTCTTCGTGAGTACCCTTGGGTAGGACGCTTAGGTCGGCCTATGACCCTACCCTAGGTACATGAATCCATCATCACCGACAACGGTACACAATTCACTAGCCGCACCTTCATGCAATACGTCCAAGACCTTGGCGCCAAGGTCTGTTTCGCTTCTGTTGCTCACCCAAGGAGCAACGGTCAAGCAGAAAGGGCCAATGCTGAAGTGTTGCGCGGACTCAAAACAAGAACTTTCGACAGGCTGCGCAAGTGCGGAAGAAATTGATAGAGGAGCTGCCGCGGTTCTTGGTCGATCGTAACGACACCAAATCGAGCCACCGGACGTACACCCTTTGCTCTAATCTATGGAGCGAAGCAGCTTCTTCCCATGGAACTCAGATACGGATCCCTCGAGTGCTCGCTATGATGAGTTTGAGCAAGAGCAATCGCGACAAGATGACGATTGCTCCTCGAGGAGGGACGCCTCCAGCTGTCAGGCGAGCTGCTCGATACCAAAGAAGCCTTGCGCCGCTACCATAGCCGCAAGGTCAAAGCCAGAGTCTCGAGGAAGGCGACTTTGTTCTTCGCGTGTTCAGTCCGCCAAGAATTCCAACAAGTTGACGCCTTAAGTGGAAGGCCCTTATCGGGTGAGACAAGTCACGAGGCCCGGCGCTGTCCGCCGAGACCGAAGAAGGCTTGCCAAAGGAGTAACTCCCGAACATAGAGCATCTTCGCAAGTTTTACCCGTAAGGCGCGGTTGCCGTGATCCGCCCGCAACCACCTTTTGTACAAAAGCTTTGCCGCAGCTTGCATGTAACCCTTTGTACAAAGCCGGGCGCAGACTTCTGCAGCAATAAAGTTTCCGTGTCTTATGCTATTTGCCTTTTCCCATGCTCTTCTTTGCTATTTGCATGAGTTATTTGGCATCTTTCGAGCGGCACGCCGATCCGCAAGCAATAGCACCGAAGGCCATATGCTTTTTCCTTCTCCTTTTTCCTTGTCTCTTAACAAAAGAAACTTTCCTCGTGCACAAGTTTGCCGGGGAAGGAAGTGGAGGATGAGTTCAAGGAAGAGAAGCTTGCGGAGAGCAGCTCAAAGTTTTAAATTTTAAGTTACCTTCCTTGAACAACCACGCTCAGATGGAAAACTTGTGCTCGGAGGAACCTACCCGTGGGTAGCCGCCTCATCCTGTTTTCGAGCATGCTCAACGATTTAAGTGAGCCGCGACAAAGTGTTGCGCCTTTGTCTCGCTTTCGAGCCCGCCAGCAAGCTAGGTGCGCCGCGGCAAGCCATGGCGAGGTTGCTTGCCGGTGAAGTCCTTGGCTTGCGTGCTGCTTTGAGTTTGACACTCAAAGACTTCGCGCAAGGGCTCCTTGCCGCAAAAACTCCTAGGAGCATAAAGTTAAAACGCGCGGTTGAGGATCAAGGCAAGGGAATGACACCGATCCGGCCGATCGTAATAAAGGTAATATCTTATAAAGAGTAACTTGTCGCGATGACTAATAAGTTCATGGCGACCTGTGCAGCAGCAAAAGGAAATAAAGATAAAACAGGCCTAATCTACGCGGTCGCCCTCCATCCTGGGGATCTTGTTCACCTTGGCGATGATGTGGGCGACCTGCTCCTTCAAAGCCTCCATGTCCGCTACGGGCCGGCCGCAAGCCGCGAAGGACGTTGGAGAGGTTTATACCGGGTTGCGGTATACGATCTTCGCCAAGACGCTTCCCATGGTTCCCACGCGACAGTGGCGCGCTTCCTCGGCGAAGCTGCGCGGATCTTCTCCGCAGACGGCGAGAGCTGGCGCGACTTCAAGAAGAGATCGAGCTTACGCCGGAGCGAGGTTTGATCCGGGAGTAGATGAGATGCTCCACCAGCCAAAGCAGCCGGTCAATGGCGGACGCAGAAGACACCAAGTCTTCGGTCCATATCTCAACAATGCGGCGGAAATCTCACCGCTTTGTTGGCGCCGCCACTAAGGATCGCTTCCTCCCGAGCTCTTCCTTCAGCTTGGTTTCGGGCCGGCAGCGCCGAAGCGAGTCCTTCAACAGCAGAACTTTCGCCAAGATCCTCGACGGAATCCTTGGCGGCCTTCACTGCCGCCCTTCTCAAAGAAGACGCTACCGAGCTCGAAGTTGGTGGGGTGTATTTCTCGCCCCGTGATGAGCGCGCGATCTTCTCCGAGTCCACCTTCAACAGCTCCTCCAGCTTGCGCGACCTTGGCGGCAAGATCTTCTTTAGCGGTCTCCCGCCGCCGCGCGCCTTTCGCTTCCTTCAATTTCGCCAAGGGCTTGCTCCCGAACGGCAAGGTCTTCTTCGTGGCGCCGAGGGCAACCTTTCGCTGGTTGAGCTTTCCTTCGCCGACAGTTTCTACTCCGCGAGCCGCTGCTGCTCTTCGCCTCGGCTTTCCAAGCAGCCACTCTTCATATCGCCCGGCGAAGCTGCTCGCGCTTCTCCGCCACCGCGGAGAGCAGCTTGATTGGCGGCGCAAGCTCCGCCGCTTCTCCATCTCCTCGGCGGCCTTGGCGGTAAGGGCCTCCCGAAGCGAAGCTACCGTCTGCCCGGTAAAGGGCCAGAGCTGGTGAAGCGCTTCTCATCAGCCCCCGCTTCCCGCCGCCCTCGACGACCTTCAAACCTGCTGGAGGCGAGGATCTCCCGTCGAAGGCCTCGCCGCCCGCGGGAGCTCATGACGAGGAACCCCACGGATCCGGATGAAGACGCCGCTGGGGGCTTCAAGTAGTAGCCGGGCCGTTTTTCTCCGGCGGAAGGGTCGGCGACCGGCGCAGCGCTGACGCCCCCGCAGCCTCCGCCAAGCAGTGCGTTGTTGCCCCTCTCCGCCGCCGCTGCTCATGGGCCGAGGCGTCTTCGCGCGTAGGGCTCGGCGGCTCCCGCCGGCCCTCGATGACAGGAGCGCTGCCGCCACCACCTCGCACGCTTCCTCCTCTCAAAGACAACCTCCGCTTCCATCCGCCGGGGAGGAGGAGGATCTAGAAGAAGAAAGAAAAGCAAAAAGCAGTTCAAGCAACTATCCAAAAGAAAAAAAGGGCAACACCGAGAAGACAAAAGTTGCGAACTTACCTCGTGGACGCCTTCAGCGGCGGCTCTCTTGCCGGGAACCATCCTTGCCGAGAGTAGCCGCTTGCCGGGCTACTCGCCTTGGCGGAGTACTCGCCCTTGGCGGAACGCTTCCCTTGCCGGGAGTCCGGTCTTGGCGGGATGGAGGGACTGCTCGCCTCGAGGGCGACCTCCGGATGCTCCTGCCGCTGGGCTCCATCCTCGCAAGTCAAGACAAACACATCAAGATATTGGGACAAGATGAAGCTGTCGATGTGCCCGCAAGCGAGCAGTGCGGGACCCAGACTTACGCTGGGCTGCCTGGGCTGCTCTCGACAGCGCTGGTCCGCAAGCTTGATCCGCAGATCCTCGTCGCCGGGCGGGCGAAGTCGTCCGCGACCACCACGGCACCTTGGCTCTTTCGCCGCCCGCCACCAAGGTCCTGAAATCAACACAGAAACAAGATCAGCCTCAACAATAATCAAGGCGAATTTAAAGAAGGTGAAGATTTCGGCACTCACCCTGCTCTCCTCGCCGCCCCGCCAAGGCGGAGAAGTCATATCGCACCCGAAGGCCGGGCGCGAGGAGCAGGAGGCGAAGGCCCTCTTGGGCGCTTGGCGGTCCTCGGGCTGGGTTAGGGCGAAGACCCGCCTCAGAGCGCCGGGACCCGAGAAGGGGCGGAGCCGCTGCGCCCGAGAAGACCCTGCCCACTCGGCGCCGACCTGCGAGGCGCCTTTGCCGTGGCTCGCGCTGGTCGCCTCCGCCACGCCTGCGCGCCGGCCGCCTCGGCCTGCCGACTTCGAAGCTTATACCGCCCGGCGAGCTGGTAGTTGCCGGGGCTCACGATTCGCCTCTGCCGCTGCCTTGCGGAGGCACTTCGCGGAGAACGCTTAGGGCTCGCCTGGGCGGGAGGTCTCCGACGACGAGGAGAGGTCGCCGTCAGAAGGTCCGTGGACCCGCCGCATCCTCGGCGATCGCGCATCCTCCCTCCACCTCGCCGCCGGCTTTCCTGCACTCAGCGCCTGCGCCATGCACCTTCTCTCGGCGCTCCGCCTCGGGCGCCTCGGCTCCTTCGCGGGCGCCACCCCTTGCCGCGACTCGCCGCAATTCCATGGATCCTGAGTGCCTCAAAGAAGGGACCCGCAAGCGTGCCGGAGGAAGCTGCAGCAGTCTGATATCTCCGCCGCCTCCGCTTGGTAGGACTCTCCGCAGCCTCTGCCTCCTCGGAGTGCAACCAACTTCCCTGCCGCTGGCTGCAGCGGCCTCTTCGCCCGAGAAGCTATGGTACGCGAGCTCCTCGTCCGTGGTGTCTCGGTCAGTCCCCGGATCTGCCCTTGTTCTTCGCCACCTCCTCAAGTGTGTCAAGAAGTCGAGGATGTCCGATGGCTCGGGCGGAATCCATGATCGCTTCCACGCCGTGAGTCACACGCGGCATCATGGCGAGGAGACGATCCCGCTGAGTTGTTGCAGAGGGGCACCACACCCCGGGAAGCTCGAACCACTCGATGGGCCGGGTCGATTTGAAGAGCTCCCGACCATCCCCTCAGCTCCAGCCATGAAGTTGAAGTTCAGCCCGGCGCAGCCTCATTATATCGCTCGCCGCCATACCCCAGCCGGCCTTTTCCTGTCCCGGAGAGGGATGGCGGCGCGGAGGAAGTCCGCGCCACCGCTGCAATGGACAGCCCCGCTTGTCGGAGACGGCGATCCGGATGAGGGCAACATCGAAGTTTGATGTCGTCCCAATCCACCTCGCCCAATCTTCGCCACAGAACGGGCGCCAGCGCGGGCGCAAGAAGGATCGCGCTCGCCTTCGACGATCCAGCACCAATCAAGCGCCACTCGCCCCACTTGATGCGGAGTTCTCCGCAAGTATGACTTTTCAAGTTCGACGAAAACCCAAGAAATCCCTCCGAGAGGGGGAGCCGGCTCGCTCTCGGGTAAAGAAATGCCCTAACAGAGCTACGCTTGGGAATATCCTTATGAAATTTTCGCATATAAAGCGAAACCGCCATTGTGAGGACGGCGTTGGGGGTGAAATCAAGAAGGTGGAAGCCATATGTGTTCATAATATCGCAGTAAAAATTCAGAGAAAGGAGGACAAAGGCCGCAGGGAAGAAGGTCTGCAAGAAATAATACCCGCCGGATAGTGGTCCATGGTGGCGCCGGATGGGCTCGTCCGAGGATGCGCCGAGGTCCTCTTGGCCCGTAACAGAAATACTTGCCCCAGAGTTCTTCCACGCCGAGCCGCGGAGGAAAGACGACGTTCTCCCTCCGTGATCCGGGCGAAGCTCTTCCGCCGCTCGGACTTCTCCTTCTGGTATTCTCCGCCTTCTCCTTCCCTTCCTGGTTTTCGAGCCATGGCGGAGGCGGCGAGGGGAGGAGGATGAAGAATCCAACGACGCCGCGGACGCAAGAAGCGGCGGAGGAGATGCGGGGGCGGGGCGCAAGGAGGGTTTTCTGGAGGAAGAAGAAGAAGCAATGAAAGCGATGGAGGGGAACCACGCCCGCTTCCTCTGCTTTTATGGGGAAGTGGGGACGCCCGCCTTCCTCATTGAAGGACGGGCACGCCCCATCCCACGACGCCAAGAATCGACGCGTCTTTGCCGCACGAGAGGGCGGCAGAGGCGGAAGTGGAGTCGGCGCGCCAGAGGCCGCATGTGCCTGCAGACTGCCTTGGGCCTCGCCCAACAGCCTTCACTGTATGGCCCAGCCCGGGGCTCTGCTGGTGTATTAAGGTAGGGGTACCTCAAGACTTAACTTGTGCACGGGCAGCCACAGCCCCGCAGCTAGATCCACCAAATGCTTGCGGAGACCATCTCCGCTCCACACCAAGCCATTTCAAGAACAAAGTGTACAAGGCGAAGGTTAAGACCCGCAAGAGGAGCTTGCCGAAGGCCGCTCCAAGCTCAAGACTACATCACACGCAAGTCCTCGGCGAGAGGAGCTCGCCGAAAGCTAGAAGATCACGCCAAAAAACACGCCGCGCTATACGCTGCGTCCGGCGAGGGCCCGGGAACGACAAGTTACCAGCCCGACAAGCTCCCGGCCCGCAAGATCAAGACCCGCAAGGTACTTGCCGGAGAGCTGTGACGCGTGTCCGCACTCCAGCTCATCTCGCCCACGCTGCCGCCTTCAAATTTTCTCCGAGAGACGCGTGGCGGGTGGTCAGGCTGCATGAGGGGTGCGGTGGCACTCCACGGTGGTGGCTTCCGCCGTGGCAAACGGAGACGCAAGGGCGGAACTTTGGGGCGACGGCGACGGCATTTAATGCTCTTGTCCCTCTCGCCAAAAGTAGGTAGAATCCACTGCTCATGCAATCAGAGTCGACCGCTCCCGCGACTGCTCCAACTACCACCTCTTTTACATTTTTACCCTCTACCCTACGCTGACACCGCTCGGTGACCCTTGCCCTATAAAAGGAGGCCCATGCACAACGAGAGGGGTTCGATCATTCGCTTCTCTCGCGGGGTTCGGATCATTCGCTACTCTCGGGTGTCGACCATTCGCTACTCTCGGGGTTCGACTCTCGCAACTCTCCCGCTGGTAGTAGCGCCCCCGGTCCCGAGCGCAATACAACACAAAGCAGCAGAGGGTTTTACGCGACCATCGCGTCCGGCTGGGTAAAATCCTCTCGCCGCCAAGACGCTTCAATCGCTCTCCGCGCGCCCGCCTCGTATCAACACACGGAGGGGCCGCCCCGGCGGCCCCATAGGTGCCGCGCCACCCATCGCGCGCGACACCTGGATCGGTAATGCTGCCATGCATAGTACTCGAGGATTTATAACAGTGTAGCAATCACACACTTATTACATCGAATGTCTCAAAAGAGAGCTTATTAGAATAAATATGGCTTAAGGCCATCTAAATTCGATAACAGCGGAACGCTTGGAAGATAAAGTGAGTGCATCAACTCCAACGACATCACTGAGTGAAAGAGAATGACCTATCGCACCTTACTTGTTGTCTGAAAAGTCTACAACATGAACATTGCAGCCCGAAATGGGTCAGAACATGCAATATGCTGGCAATGTAACACAAGAGAGTAATGAACAGAATAAATGCTATCACCACATGCATATATGGCTAGTGGAAAGCTCTATGGTTACAGTTTTGCATAAAGCCAATTTTCCCCTAGAACAAAGGAATACATTTTATTTAACAATCATGGTGGTTGTTAAACATTGAGAAGGTTCCTCCAACTCAACCCCAATTACGCATCATCATTAACCCAATCAAATTAAATAAGAGTGATGAGATCAACATGATAATCCAAGAACTAGATACTCAAGACGTACATAACCGGGGACACGGCTAACCATGACTAGTTTGTACACTCTGCAGAGGTTTGCGCACTTTTCCCCACAAGTTTCAAATACATCCATGGTTGGAGATTCGAGTCTTTCTGAAGCATTAACTCTCTACTCTGGATAGACAGTACCACCTACAACCCACTACATCTGCTAGTCTACCTCTTCAAGAGCTTCACCCAACTTACTCAACTATGCCAAAGCCCATATTGGCTTGTGGCTGCACACGGAATTTTTCTAACATGAATAATCTTATGATCCCTTTGAGCCTGGGTGGCGGACCGTAGGATGATCACGCGGGTAATCCGGGATATCCTACGACAACACTGGATTCTCCAGGTGCCCTGAAAACCACTAGGTACTCCAGGGTGCCTTCAAGCAATCCACCCAGATGTATATTTAAGTAGCCACCTTAATTCAAGCTTTAATTAACAAAACTCACATCTGTCATGAATCACTCAAACCAAACCACGTCTATGAGCATAGCATAAGAATATAAGCAACGTAGAAGTAACTCCCAAAGGTTTGATTATAAACAGGACAATAGGTACTACCTCATCTACTTCCCAAAACCCACATGTTAAATAGATCCTAACCTTGTAATTGTTTGTGGATTGATCTAATGCAATAAATTGGGTAGTAAAGAGGTATGATCAAAGTGTTACTTGCCTTGCTGATGATCCGTGAAACCTAGAGACTCGTCGTAGCACGCTTCGCACTCCGGGTACTCTATCGCAAACAAACAAGCATACAATAAGAACTCAACTAGAAGCACGGGTAAAACTCAAATAAGAGATCTAACCAGAAAGTTCAAATTAAGAACTCCGGTGTGCAAAAAGAATCAAATCAAAGGAAGCAACGAAACTCAAACTGCGAAAGAAACAAGCTCCGATTATTAATTTGGACTTAAGTCAAATTTTACAGTAGGAAAATCTTATTTAAGTTGGTAAAACAGAAAGAGGGCTTCGAGACGAAACTCTAGGCGCTTGAATCGCCTGATTCCGATAAAGCGAAAAGATAAACTAAAACTAAAATCAGGGCAGAAATCGCGACCGAAAATAATGGCGGAAAATCCCTGGAAAAAGAAAAACTGACGAACAGGCTAACGAACGAACGTTCGCTGTCTGCGGCTAATGGGTGAAAACCATTCATTAAAACAAACAAATGAAAAGGCGTTCCCAGAATAACTAAATAGGAAAAAAATAAACCGATCTAAAAAATAAACCACAGGTTCTAAGAAAAAACGCACGGTTTTCTAGAGAAAACCGGTGGCGGCATCAGGCAGCGGGGTCGGCGGGCGAGGCGACGACGACGGGCGGGGGCGGGCGGGCGGCGACGGGCGGCGGGTCGGCGGCTTGCAGGCGGCGGCAAGACACGGCGGCGACGGCGGATTTCAGCGGCGGTGGCGCGGAAACCGAGGCGAGGTAGCAGCTAGGGTTTTGGGTGGGGGCTGGCGGCGGCTCGAGCCTTCGGACTTTAAAGTCCTCCCGGGCTGAGGTGTCCGGGTCGGACACGGCCCGTTAGGTCAGTAACTTTTTTAAAAAAAAATTCCACACAGAAAAACAAATAAAAGAAATACTAAACGGACTCCAAAAATCGTGAAATAAATTTTCCCTGTCCTCTAAAAATATAGCAGACAAACTGAACATTTATTTGGGCCTCTAATGCCATTTTGAAAAATGCATATTTTTCCTAATTCAAATAAAATAGCGATAAAACTCCAAATAATATTCTTATTTGATTTTCTTATTAAATCTCCAATATTTCTTTATTTTGGGAAAGTCATTTTATCCCCTCTCTTTTATTTTTATCAAAGAAATATTTGAAGAAAAATAAATAAAATCAAACAATCCTCTTTTCAAACTTGACAAAACTCAAATATGAAAATAACGAAATCCCCAACTCTCTCCGTGGGTCTTGAGTTGCGTAGAATTTCTAGGATCAAGCCAAAATGCAATAAAATATGATATGCAATGATGATCTAATGTATAACATTCCAAATTGAAAATTTGGGATCTTACACTATTACTGCATGAGGCTCACAATCTAGTTTATACTAGGCTAATGATTGCATAGTTTTGCTAGCTATAGTTGGTTTGGATGAATCCCTCCGCTATTCATTATGCTCCCTAAGACTTTAATTGAGCTACAGAATGGTCAACTACTTGCTTACTTATACTCAATGTGTTGTCTAAATTTGTAACCTAACAGTGTTTTAGATTTGGCCCCAACATTATGCTCCTCTGGTGAACTAAGAGATATTTTTGTATGCGGGCTGCACAGACTACCATTTTTATAATTTTAAAAATATGACCTGCTTATGCTTCATGACATCTAACACTATTGTTAGTCCTGTTTTGCCATGTACATAGTAGTCTGTCTTGCTCGCTTCACTGTTGTAACTATATTTTTGCCCTAGTCATGTGTACTTACAGAAACATTTCAGGATGAAGTGACATCAACACAAAAATCTACGAGCAATGCGGCATGGCTATTACCAAATGATTATGGATTGGAATTGGAATGTGCTGATGTTCTCGAGCATCAACTAGAGGTGGCAAGACAACGTGTACATGATACTAAACGTGCAATCAACAAGTTGAGACTGGACTTGCAGGTATCAGATGCAGGAGTCACAAATGAAACGATACACAGAGGTAACCACGAAGGAATTGGAGATTTTGCAGACTGAAAATTGTGCTATCTGAATCCGGCCAATCCTATTTGCTAAAGAGATTATAGTTCAAATGGTAAGTTCTGTTGATGCGTGTCCATGATGTATGAGCTTTATTTTCCCAGTGTATGTCATTTGTTGTTTGTGTGCGCTTTATTATCACTGGTGCCAAACTATGACGCCCAGTGGGTATAATCGGCTGTAATTTCTTTATTGTATAGTGTATGTTTATTCTACATTTCTATGCCTTAGTCTCTTTATAGTATAGTGTATGTTTTTTAGAGGCGATAGTATAGAGTAGGAAAATTCTTTGAATATGCTATATCAGTGAAACAGGGGCAAAAAGGCCCAAACATTTCATGGACGCCAACCGAACGAACAAACATGTGTAGTCCAAGCAGGCCTTAATTGGGTTGGTCAAAATAATATTTAGTGGATCCCAAATGATGTGGCCCACCATAACAACAGTTCTTAGCAGGCCGTTAACAGGTCGAAAGCTCGATAGGCCCGTATAAATGGAAATGGCCCATGGGCCTCTAGCAGGCCAAAATAAATTTCAATTTTGTCTCGGCCCTTTTACTTTACGGGCCAGTAAGAGGCCAAAAGTGTTTTGGGCCAGAGGCGTTCCAATTTGCAGACTAGGCTTTTAACAGGCCGAATGTCGCGTCGGGCTGAAATTTTGCCCTGCGGAACATGGGCTGCTAATGGACCCAAAATTAGGTTGCATAGTAAAAGGCCCTACAGTTGTGCGGGTCGTTAACAGGCCCAAAGAGAAAATGGGCTAGGAATTGGCCCATTTACTAAATGGGCCGAGGACAGGCCTAAAGTCACAGCGGGTTAGAAGTTGTCCCAAATGCAGAATGGGCCTAGAAAAGTATGAAAGACGTTCTGGGCCGTTAATGCGTGGAACTAATGATGGGATGCTAACAGGCCGAAAGAAGCTCGGGCCATAATTGGGCCCAAAGATGTAGCACGCCGTTAATGGGCTAGAACTGACGATGGGCTGGAAATTGTCAAATATAGAATGGTCCTTTGATGGGCCGATTCTGTGTAACTCGTATGGGCCATGCTTGTGAATGGGCGTGACTCAAGTAGGCCGCTAATGGGTCGGCCGGCTTATTTTCACACGCCCGGCCATTTAACCTGAATGGGCCACTGTTGGGCCGAGACACGTGTCGATGTATCATAGGCGCGCCCCGTCCATTCGCTAGATGACAACTGCCCGAACGCTTAGCCGACATGTGGATCAGTGGGCGAATCAGAATTTTAGATGTGGAAAATCCCCATCGGTCCGGGATCCAAACCGGAACCCGATAGCTTAACAACGACCTGTTATGGTGGATGCCACGTGTCAGTTACCCTTGATGAAAGCACTTCTATGACACGCAATTTATCATCATGGAAGTGGACACTTCTGTGATGGTAATTTTGGTAATGTCATGGGACACTTCTATGACAGCACAAGTATGACTATCCTGATTCTGTCATAAAATCGTCTTGAATGTACATGGATGACAGAAAACGTGACCTATTGTGATAAACACGTATCATCATGGAAATGGGTTTTTTATAGTGGTTGTTCTTGGCACATACTTCAAATTATGAGGTCCTAGCTTGTTTGCCCACTTAGCAACCCGACCAGTGGCTTCTCTGTTTTCAATAATATCCCCTAAAGGTGTCACACCCTGATTTTCATGGCACAGCACTTAAGCTCTTAATCATGCTAAAATGTGGTTTGACAAAAACTTTTGAGTGTTTTGGACTTTGCTTGATTTGATTCTTGTCTGCTGATTGCAAGTGCTCTAAAAATAAAATAAATCCTCCAACTCCTATACTTCATCTCCTTGCTCCAAACCCTTGAGCCAATGATCATGCCATGTGTATAGGACATAAAAATATTTTCTTACAAAAATAATTTGGCCAAATAGTATTTTCAAAATTAGTTTTCAAAAACCCCTGAATTGAGGTTTGCACTGCAAGTACTTAATTAAGGGCAGTAAAAATCTTTCTAAAAATGTATTTGATTCCTATTAGATATAGGATACCCATAAACCACAAAAATATAATTTTAAAAGTTGTTTTCCTATTTTATTTAAAAGCTTTTTATCAAGGCCAGAAATGGTCTTTAATAGGGAAAAATTATTTTATTGCTTCAAAAATATTTGACAAAATTTAGGGAAACTCATAGGACATATATTGTCCATATATAAGAGTTTCAACACATGGCCATGTTCAAAATATTGGTCAAATCCTCAAAAACCCTTTCTCGATGTTTCAAGCTTTTGAAATATTTACAAAGGAGATCTTCTCCAAATATTCCAAGAAAATTCTATCATGTCACAAATGGCATATTTGGTGATCTTGCCAAGTCCCATGTCTTGGAGAACATGATAACATCATCAAACCCCCTCAAAACCATTTCTGTCCATTTAGAAGTTTGAGCAACTTTACATTGCCAAACATGTCCAAATGTTCTCAAACCTTGTGAACATGATCAAATGGTCTAATTATTCATCTAGACCAAATGGCACAAGTTGGAGAACAATTTAACTTGATCAAAGTGCCCCAAAACCCTTCCCGTCCCGTAACCATATTTGAACAACCTTGCATTACCAACTTTCTCTCCTTGACACCAACTTTTGTGAGCATGATCACATGACCAAATGAGGCCACCACACCAAGTGGTGCATCAAGGAGAAGTGATTTGCTCAACTAAATCTACACAAGTTCATTTCTGCTAAATTTAGGGTTTACCAAAGTTGCATTGTCAACTTTCTTCCATTGAGCTCCAAATTGGTGGAAGGCCCTAATTATATGTGTCATTTCACCTGTGGAACCTCATGACAAATGGGAATCATATTCCTGCCCAAACCAACATCAAACACCTTCCGCATTTTGCAAAAATCACTATTTTGACCCCTTCCACTAATCTCCATGACTTCTCCTTTCTACCACAGACCCTCCTAGTTCCCCACTGTGTGCTTCCCCGCCCGAGAGGCAATGATTAAGGGGAGGGCTCCATTTTCTTCTCTCGACATCCACTTTTCCCTCCCTTTGTCATCTCTCTCTCACTCCTGCATGTTGCAGAGCATCCAAAGCCTCTTTCACCTTTGTTTATCCCCCCGCAGCTCCAAGACACAAGTGGACACGGCAGAGCACGCAGCGCACTCATGCCGCCAAAGCCCGCCTGAGCTGCCATGATGGCGGCCGAGCCCCGCCGCCAGACTCCCGCCCACCTCGAGCCTCCTCGCGCCAAGATGCTCCTCGACGTCCGCAACACGACACCAAGCTGGCCCCTCCTCCTTCTCCCTCCCGCCGCCTCCTTCAAGACGCACGCCGCCGCCTGAGAGCTCCAATCGGCGAGCTCACACGCTGACGCCCGACACTTTCCCCTCCTTCTCTCCCTCCTCTCACCCTAGACCAACCCCATGAACACCCCAGACACGCCCACGCTGCGTCCCCCTGACCTCCAAAGAACGGCTAGGAGCTCGCTGGCAAGACGAGTCCACGGCACCCGCCTGCTCGCCTATTTAAAGGCCTCCCCGAGCCCCCTCCGCCTCCTTTGCCACTCTCTCCTCCCCGTGAACCCCTAGTCCTATCCACATCTCCTCCCGTGCCCCCTTCTCCTCCATCCACCGCAATGGCCGGAGCCTTGCCGCCGGTCTCCATGTAAATCCGCCCCATCTCTCCTCTTCCTTCCTCTCGACCGCACTAGAGCATCGCCACCATCACCGCAAGCCCTCCCGAGCTTCTCCTCCTCCTCGTGGGTCAGAAGGCCAGAATTCACCACCGCCGACGACCTCCTCCGCCGGGCCAACCCCTGCTCGACCTCGAGCTCCTCGGCGGTCGTGCCACCCATGGATGGGCGCGATCGCCTCCCGAGTGCGCCGGGGGAAGAGCATCGCTGGGATGCCTCAGA
Source organism: Aegilops speltoides (assembly GCA_021437245.1). Classification (NCBI taxonomy): domain Eukaryota; kingdom Viridiplantae; phylum Streptophyta; class Magnoliopsida; order Poales; family Poaceae; genus Aegilops; species Aegilops speltoides. Next base: position 161,223,683 of record CM038144.1, read on the forward strand.
GCGCCGGGCGACCGACGCCGAGCACCTCCGTTGTCTCATGTCGCACCTGCTGGAGGTGGAGGACGACCGACGGGCGGGCCCGCGCTCGCTGCTGGCTCAGCCACAGGCCACGCCGCAAGTGGAGGCGATTCTCCCCCGCCCCCGCAGCGGCGGCGATTTCGGAGGCCGCCCGACGTGGCTCCTCAGACGCGAAGCGGCCGAGCCGCTGGCCGCCCAAGGCGCCCGCTGCTAAACCTCGCCTGCGCCGCCACCGCCTGATCCAGCCCATTTGGGTAAAAGCTTCTTTTTCTTTTCTCGCACAATTTGTAAAATCCATAATCAATTCATTTTAACTCCAAATTTGATGATTCAAATTTCTAGGGACTCCATAAATCATGTTTCACCTGTTGGTGCAACATGCACATTTTTCCGATACTTTTTCCTCACAAATAATTATCACATCCTATTTTTCCTATTTCGTGATAAACTTTAGAAAATCACAGGAGCACAATATTGCTCCAAATGCTATGATTCAAATTCCTAGATGCATCTAAGTTCAAAACTTAGTTTTTGAACATTTCTACTAATACCTTCTGTGTCACCTCAACTAATGGTCTATTTATTTGTATATAGCCAACTTTGCAAATTCATAGGAAAATCATCTCAACTCCAAATCCAAAGAAACCAATTCCTAGATGCTTCTAAAATCATGCTTTGTCAAATGGGTGCCTTTGCTCATTTTTCAAAAGTATATTTCTGTACACTTCTAGCAAATCCATAAACCTCTTGATTCCGCCATATTGAAATGTTCGGAGATGTCCATTGATCCACTTCCAATGAAATCACTTTGGTCATTCCTCATATGACCAGAGGCATCCAATAAAAGTCAACTCCACATTTTTAGAGCACATTTATTCTTGCCTTGTTGTGTTGCTTATTGTGTTGTTTCCGACGTTAGTTGACGAAGTAGATGGAGTACTTGGAGAAGGACCAGAAGACTTGAAGACTCTGAGGAACAGGCAAGCAGCCCTTTGACCATGACTATGAAACCCCTTTATATGCATGTCATTTATAGCTCTTCATTATTGTTGCATCGAATCATGATGAGTTGGTGAACCACGGGGTTGGTTGCCTCGCCATTTCCTCGTTGATACTTGCATTGTGCATGGCCCTACCTTCTTATGAGGGTTATGCCGTGGGAGTAGATAGGATGCTAAAGTAGATGCTATGCAAAAGGGATGGGAATATGCATGGTGAAGGAGACAAAGTGATTTCAAAAGTCTTTTCGAAAACCCCGTCGGGTGCCACTTATGCCCGAGGGAGATGATGAGAAAGGTAACCACTTGATGACGAAGTGGTGTACCGAGGCAAGTGTGTGTTGTTTTCGAAAACGGATTAGATTTAAGATTTGATGACTGTCCCAACACTACATGCGCCACCACTCTACCCTTATATGGGAAAGGGCATTGTTGAGTACCTAGACCGATACTAGCTTGGAGCCCGTGATTATTAGTGACGGGGAGAGTTGGTGCTCTCTCTGGGACGGGTCGTGCTGTAGGGCGGCCATGACTGTTTTCACAGTGGCACCGGACACACCGCTGGTACCCGTGCTTGTGGTATGTGATGAATATGGGAGCGAGGCTCCACAACTTTATGATGTGAAATGGTTGGCACGGGGTTACTACTAATCGAGTGGACTCCATGTTAGTGTCGCCTAGGAAAGGTAGTGATCGGTGCTTACCCCGGTACTTGAGGTACCGCTGGTCGTGGATGACACGGAAGTTCCCGGATCTAGTGGGTAAAGTGTGCAACCTCCGCAGAGTGTAAAACTATTCAATAGCCGTGTCCACGGTCAAGGACGGTTGGGCGGTGCTGCTTAAACTATGTCCGTGGTTTTCAACCGTGTGAGTGAGATGATGGAATGACTTGGGTCAAGTCAACGGACTTGACACGATTAAGATGGGTTGGTGCCCACTGCTCATGATAATGGGTTGGTGCCCATTTTGTTTATGATAACGGGTTGGTGCCCACTCTATTTATGTTGATATCTCGTGACCAGATCTCATGGTTACTTGAATTCTTTTGATGCATGCTTTATAGGTTGTTGAACATGTCCTTGCACTCAAAACTAGCTTTATGCAAACTTTACCTATGTCATGCATTGCTGTACCTTGAACCAAATCATGGGTTGCTTAAGTAGTACATTCAAAGTACTCATTGGCTTGCTACACGGTTATTTCATTGACCGGCATGAAAGAACCGGATATGATGAAGGACACTTCGTGACGAGCATGCGAGCTAGGACGCTTCCCAATGTAATGCCCGAGGGTTAAGGCGATGGCATGGGTCCAAGTTATCGATGGAGATTCCCGCCATGACGTTATACTCCGACTTGACCGTAATGGTCCTACTTGTGTAATACGGTATGTATGGATGTAAGACTCTTGTTATTCAGCTTCGTGTGTTCAAGTGAGCATTGATCTCGGGATCATCAGACACGCAGCATTCGCGATCACGACTTATGAGTCGGGTCCCCACAGAGCTGGTATCGAGCCATCCCGACCGTAGGAAGCCTTAGTTAGCATGGTCGTTAGTTAGGATAAAACTATTTTCAAAACTACTACTAGTTTTCAAAATTATCTGCATTTCTTCCCTTCTCGATTTTCAAAACTAAGGTATACTTTCCTCATCGGTCTCTTCCCTTCAAAACCTCTCGTCGCTAGAACCCTTATGCCCTCGACCACGTGATTCCTTGTAATCCTCGTGGATAATATGGAAGGATGATGCCTTGCCGCACATTCACCCACATCTCCCGAACACAAGATAGGCGACATCACAACAAGACGATACCAACGGAAGATGCATCCTCGAGGAATGAGGACCGAACACCCGTGAAATGGTGACACCCTTGACATCGCCCCAAGATGATGCAACCTTAGCCGCGATGATCGGGCATAGAATATGCAAGATCATGATATACATCGCTAATAGAGTAACCATGTCACTACCGTTGTTGTATCGTCAACCACCGATGGATGAGAACCTAGCCATTTGGTCCGCCTCACCATAGTGAGCAGGAAAACGGTTCTCCTCATCCCCCGCTCTTGGTGTCGATGTTGTCATCAACGAATCGACATGATGGACCTCTATTATGCCTTGATAATGTCATTGCATAAAGGACTGCCTACCGGTACCATCGATGGCTTAGAAGACAAGAAGGGATCATCATGATTAAGAAGACAACAAGACCGAGTCAATGCTCGCTGTGAGAAGCCACCTTCACCCCATCACTCCAACAGCAAGAAGTTGTTGAAGACTCTTCAAGCTCAACCGGATCATCCCATCAAACAACTACAAGAGACATAGCAACACCGAGGAAAACCCGGAGATCGTGACGAGGCACAAGGCATGACTATGGAGTCCAAGAACCCCTAGGGTAGGATGAGTCGTGTACCCCCATGCGCAATGAAGTCCGTATGATGGTTCGAGTAGAACCATGATTGTGTGTTGCTTATTTTATTTGTTTATGTTTTGATATAAGTCGATTTTTGCCCTAGGCAACAAGTACGCGACTATATCACCCGCCTTATTTTGTTGTTTGTGTTTGACCCTTTTGGCACTTGCTTGTTCACACTTGCACTATAGAACCCCTTTAGGCGCTCCTCCTCTATGCTACTTCCCCTCTCATCTCTCTCCTCAACCAAGACAAGAAGACAATATGCACCAAGGATTTCACCTCGGCACCAACAAGCGTTGATGACTTTTACTACAGCCTCCTCGACCAAGTGCAACCCAGAGAATTATGTTTAACCCTCAAGATTAGAAACCCATTCCTAGACTCATTGAGACTTCACGAGATACCCCAGCTCGACACCTTAACCCTAAGCTTAACCTACGAAATTGCAAGAGAACCTCATTAAGCCTTCATAACCTTGCTTATCACCGGGTTCATTATGGAACTAGTGGACATAGTGAGTGAGCACATTATCATCCTAAGATAGCACTAAAACTGACGATGCCATAGGAAGACCAGTTTGAGGATGTAGGATCTGAGGACAGATGACTTGGTGAGTTTATATCAGTGACCTTGAGGAATTATATGAGACTATTTGGTGGATTATGAGGCCTTGATGCTGGTAGATGAACTTGGTGGGATCATAAGTATAGATTAGCATAGCTTTTCAATACCCCTGAGTAAAGTTGGATCTAGCAGGATAGTTGTGTTCGCAAGCTGAAACTCCTGGAAGTGTAGGATTTCTCATTAGACACAAGATTTGGGTTTAAATAGGTGATCCTAGTTGAATATAGATGCTGAGTATGTCTACATGGTTCGGAGTAAATTGGATTTAGACTGATGATCTCGATCATGATACCATAATTCTCGTGGACTATAAACTAGGAGATTGGGCTAATTGTCGGAGTTTATTTAGGCATCTATATAAGCTTGACCTTGGAGTATTACTTGACCTTGATAACGGGAATTGGTGGATCGACTATAGAAAGGCAGCCCTTTCAAGTATTGGGGATTATAAAGATTTTAGAAGATCATGCGAGCACCAAAGATAGGAGTTGTAGAGTTAATGGGTTATGCAAAGTGATTGATGGAAGTTAAGGGCTGTTGGAGTTGATTCATAGGAAGGGAACAAGATCTTGGAGTGGCTTACGACGTGTTTCCTTAGGGTGGAGATGCTTTATCATAGACCTTGGGAGACCAGGCTGAGCACTTGGATTGTCCTGCTTTATTCCAGCTTGAAGCTTGTATGCTCTACCCATGGATTTGTAGGGTGGCCGCACACATGAGTTTGGGGATTGTAGACATATATGATTTTGTTAGATCTCCTCTTGGGAGTCATGTGGATATGATTAGCACGAGTGATGATTGAGTTGACCTATACTGAATGATGCTTTCAATAGTATGAGGTGATCTGCTTGGAGGAATAGATAGACTATTGGCATCTCGTAAACCGTGCTTAAAGATAGGACGATAAATGTTCATTTGCACACTAGAATCCTTGAAACCCTTATGCCCTACCAAGCCACGACACGGTTGGATCATGACCTTGGGCCTTGGCTCTAGATCAATAAGATCTTGACCAATGCTCAACCGGACCTCACCAATGCCTCAGCCCACTCTACGTGCCCCAAATACTTCATAAAGTACTTGGGCAAGCTGATCATCATCCTTACTTGAGGACATGAATGTCCGCATCGAAGACGGTAGAAGAGTTGATCACCGGATAGGGAACATCCAAGACCGCCAGTTAAGGAGGAAGCACTATACCAACCACCGCCCTCAAGGAGTGAGCTTCGCGTTGAAGATCGTGCATATCTCGCAAGCCGCCCTCTCAAAGGCAACTACGGCCTCATGAAGAAAATTATGCTACTCATGACCTTGAGCTAGCAAAGGGTGGTTCATGCCCCAAGACATGGTGACATTACCTCTTACGGAAGGGATGTGAGATATACACGGTCACAAAGGTCTCAAGTATATTTTCACCAAAGGAATTGAACACGAGGCAAAGAAGATGGCTAGAGTTGATCAAAGACTAAGACCTCAGTGTTCAATACCACCCTGGGAAGGCTAATGCGGTAGCAGATGCGTTAGCAGGAAGGCTTGTTCCTTGAATGCTATGCTTAAGAACAGGCTGCCCGCCCTGTATGAAGAACTTGAAAGCTTCGGGTTGGAACTGGTTGCACCAGGATTCTTAACTAACCTTGAAGTCAAGCCTTCAGGTGGCACCATTTGAAGTGATTACGGACGGAAGTGCCGCATACCCCTCAATTGGTCAGAAACCGGAGAAGGACTTGTCTTTGGGCCTGATATCCTCCGTGAAACCGAAGAGCAAGTCCAGCTTGTCGGAGAGCGTTGGAGGACTGCCAAGTCAAGAGAAAAGAACTACGCTGACCCACGTCGTCGAGACATGACCTTCCGTGTTGGAGGCCATGTTTATCTCCGGTCACCCTCTCAAAGGAACCCAGCGCTTCCATGTCAAAGGAAAGCTCGCCAAGATCCATCGGCCTTCTTCGAGATCACTCCAAGATTTAACAACCCCTCCGAGATCCCTACAGATTTAAGAGTAGATGACTACCAGCTAGAGTTACCACCGAGCCACCTATTGTGCACAACGCCCATGCATCCCAACCCCGGAAGTGTTTCCAACTCCCTAACTCGCCTGATCTCTATAAGGACGCTGACCACCGAGCCACCGACCCCTAGTCCAACCTGACCTAACGCAAGAGACCCTCAAGAACTGGATCAACCGAGGGCGCCATACACGGCCACACCATCAAGTACTTCAATCTCAAGGAGCACTACACGGAAGGTATAACATGAAGACTTGAAAACTACCCCAGATACGAGTTTCTGTATCCCTTTCCGCGCCTAGTCTAGGAATCTCGGGGACGAGATTCTTGTAAGGGGGGTAGGTCTGTCACACCCTGATTTTCATGGCACAGCACTTAAGCTCTTAATCATGCTAAAATGTGGTTTGACAAAAACTTTTGAGTGTTTTGGACTTTGCTTGATTTGATTCTTGTCTGCTGATTGCAAGTGCTCTAAAAATAAAATAAATCCTCCAACTCCTATACTTCATCTCCTTGCTCCAAACCCTTGAGCCAATGATCATGCCATGTGTATAGGACATAAAAATATTTTCTTACAAAAATAATTTGGCCAAATAGTATTTTCAAAATTAGTTTTTCAAAAACCCTGAATTGAGGTTTGCACCGCAAGTACTTAATTAAGGGCAGTAAAATCTTTCTAAAATGTATTTGACTCCTATTAGATATAGGATACCCGAAACCACAAAAATATAATTTTAAAAGTTGTTTTCCTATTTTATTTAAAAGCTTTTTATCAAGGCCAGAAATGGTCTTTAATAGGGAAAAATTATTTTATTGCTTCAAAAATATTTGACAAAATTTAGGGAAACTCATAGGACATATATTGTCCATATATAAGAGTTTCAACACATGGCCATGTTCAAAATATTGGTCAAATCCTCAAAACCCTTTCTCGATGTTTCAAGCTTTTGAAATATTTACAAAGGAGATCTTCTCCAAATATTCCAAGAAAATTCTATCATGTCACAAATGGCATATTTGGTGATCTTGCCAAGTCCCATGTCTTGGAGAACATGATAACATCATCAAACCCCCTCAAAACCATTTCTGTCCATTTAGAAGTTTGAGCAACTTTACATTGCCAAACATGTCCAAATGCTCTCAAACCTTGTGAACATGATCAAATGGTCTAATTATTCATCTAGACCAAATGGCACAAGTTGGAGAACAATTTAACTTGATCAAAGTGCCCCAAAACCCTTCCTGTCCAGAACCATATTTGAACAACCTTGCATTACCAACTTTCTCTCCTTGACACCAACTTTTGTGAGCATGATCACATGACCAAATGAGGCCACCACACCAAGTGGTGCATCAAGGAGAAGTGATTTGCTCAACTAAATCTACACAAGTTCATTTCTGCTAAATTCTAGGGTTTACCAAAGTTGCATTGTCAACTTTCTTCCATTGAGCTCCAAATTGGTGGAAGGCCCTAATTATATGTGTCATTTCACCCTGTGGAACCTCATGACAAATGGGAATCATATTCCTGCCCAAACCAACATCAAACACCTTCGCATTTTGCAAAAATCACTATTTTGACCCCTTCCACTAATCTCCATGACTTCTCCTTTCTACCACAGACCCTCCTAGTTCCCTCACTGTGTGCTTCCCCGCCCGAGAGGCAATGATTAAGGGGAGGGCTCCATTTTCTTCTCTGGACATCCACTTTTCCCTCCCTTTGTCATCTCTCTCTCACTCTGCATGTTGCAGAGCATCCAAAGCCTCTTTCACCTTTGTTTATCCCCCTGCAGCTCCAAGACACAAGTGGACACGGCAGAGCACGCAGCGCGCACTCATGCCGCCAAAGCCTGCCTGAGCTGCTTCTGCTGGGCGGCCGAGCCTGCCGCCGCCAGACTCCCGGCCCACCTCGAGCCTCCCCTCGCGCCAAGAGATGCTCCTCGACGTCCGCAACACGACACCAAGCTGGCCCCTCCTCCTTCTCCCTCCCCCGCCTCCCTTCAAGACGCACGCCGCCGCCTGAGAGCTCCAATCGGCGAGCTCACACGCTGACGCCCGACACTTTCCCCGCTCCTTCTCTCCCTCCTCTCACCCTAGACCAACCCCATGAACACCCCAGACACGCCCACGCTGCGTCCCCCGACCTCCAAAGAACGGCTAGGAGCTCGCCAAGACGAGTCCACGGCACCCCGCTGTTCGCCTATTTAAAGGCCTCCCGAGCCCCTCCGCCTCCTTTGCCACTCTCTCCTCCCCGTGAACCCCTAGTCCTATCCACATCTCCTCCGTGCCCCCTTCTCCTCCATCCACCGCAATGGCCGGAGCCTTGCCGCCGGTCTCCATGTAAATCCGCGCCCATCTCTCCTCTTCCTTCCTCTCGACCGCACTAGAGCATCGCCACCATCACCGCAAGCCCCTCCCGAGCTTCTCCTCCTCCTCGTGGGTCAGAAGCGCCAGAACCACCACCGCCGACGACCTCCTCCGCCGGGCCAACCCCGTGCTCGACCTCGAGCTCTCGGCGGTCGTGCCACCCATGGATGGGCGCGGCATCGCCTCCTGAGTGCGCCGGTGGGAAGAGCATCGCCGGGATGCCCTGTAGCGCCGGCGACCGACGTCGAGCACCTCCGTTGTCTCATGTCGCACCCGCTGGAGGTGGAGGACGAATCGACGGGCGGGCCCGCTGCCGCTGGCTCAGCCACTGGGCCACGCTGCAAGTGGAGGCGATTCTCCCCGCCCCCGCAGCGAAGGCGATTTCGGAGGCCGCCTCGACGTGGCCCCTCAGACGCGAAGCGGCCGAGCCGAGCTGGCCGCCCAGGGCGCCATTGCTAAACCTCGCCTGGTCTGCATCGCCGCCGCCAGATCCAGCCCATTTGGGTAAAAGCTTCTTTTTCTTTTCTCGCACAATTTGTAAAATCCATAATCAATTCATTTTAACTCCAAATTTGATGATTCAAATTTCTAGGGACTCCATAAATCATGCTCTACCTGTTGGTGCAACATGCACATTTTTCCGATACTTTTTCCTCACAAATAATTATCACATCCTATTTTTCCTATTTCGTGATAAACTTTAGAAAATCACAGGGAGCACAATATTGCTCCAAATGCTATGATTCAAATTCCTAGATGCATCTAAGTTCAAAACTTAGTTTTTGAACATTTCTACTAATACCTTCTGTGTCACCTCAACTAATGGTCTATTTATTTGTATATAGCCAACTTTGCAAATTCATAGGAAAATCATCTCAACTCCAAATCCAAAGTGAAACCAATTCCTAGATGCTTCTAAAATCATGCTTTGTCAAATGGGTGCCTTTGCTCATTTTTCAAAAGTATATTTCTGTACACTTCTAGCAAATCCATAAACCTCTTGATTCCGTCATATTGAAATGTTCGGAGATGTCCATTGATCCACTTCCAATGAAATCACTTTGGTCATTCCTCATATGACCAGAGGCATCCAATAAAAGTCAACTCCACATTTTTAGAGCACATTTATTCTTGCCTTGTTGTGTTGCTTATTGTGTTGTTTCCGACGTTAGTTGACGAAGTAGATGGAGTACTTGGAGAAGGACCGAAAGACTTGAAGACTCGAGGAACAGCAAGCAGCCCTTTGACCATGACTATGAAACCCTTTATATGCATGTCATTTATAGCTCTTCATTATTGTTGCATCGAATCATGATGAGTTGGTGAACCACGTGGGTTGGTTGCCTCGCCATTTCCTCGTTGATACTTGCATTGTGCATGACCCTACCTTCTTATGAGGGTTATGCCGGTGGGAGTAGATAGGATGCTAAAGTAGATGCTATGCAAAAGGGATGGGAATATGCATGGTGAAGGAGACAAAGTGATTTCAAAAGTCTTTTCAAAACCCGTCGGGTGCCACTTATGCCCGAGGGAGATGATGAGAAAGGTAACCACTTGATGACGAAGTGGTGTACCGAGGCAAGTGTGTGTTGTTTTCGAAAACGGATTAGATTTAAGATTTGATGACTGTCCCAACACTACATGCGCGACCACTCTACCCTTATATGGGAAAGGGCATTGTTGAGTACCTAGACCGATACTAGCTTGGAGCCCGCATTACTAGTGACGGGGGAGAGTTGGTGCTCTCTCTTGGGACGGGGTCGTGCTAGGTAGGGCGGCCATGACTGTTTTCACAGTGGCACCGGACACACCGCTGGTACCCGTGCTTGTGGTATGTGATGAATATGGGAGCGAGGCTCCACAACTTTATGATGTGAAATGGTTGGCACGGGGTTACTACTAATCGAGTGGACTCCATGTTAGTGTCGCCTAGGGAAAGGTAGTGATCGGTGCTTACCCCGGTACTTGAGGTACCGCTGGTCGTGGATGACACGGAAGTTCCCGGATCTAGTGGGTAAAGTGTGCAACCTCTGCAGAGTGTAAAACTATTCAATAGCCGTGTCCACGGTCAAGGACGGTTGGGCGGTGCTTGCTTAAACTATGTCCGTGGTTTTCAACCGTGTGAGTGAGATGATGGAATGACTTGGGTCAAGTCAACGGACTTGACACGATTAAGATGGGTTGGTGCCCACTGCTCATGATAATGGGTTGGTGCCCATTTTGTTTATGATAACGGGTTGGTGCCCACTCTATTTATGTTGATATCTCGTGACCAGATCTCATGGTTACTTGAATTCTTTTGATGCATGCTTTATAGGTTGTTGAACATGTCCTTGCACTCAAAACTAGCTTTATGCAAACTTTACCTATGTCATGCATTGCTGTACCTTGAACCAAATCATGGGTTGCTTAAGTAGTACATTCAAAGTACTCATTGGCTTGCCACGGGTTATTTCATTGACCGTGCATGAAAGAACCGGATATGATGAAGGACACTTCGGTGACGAGCATGCGAGCTAGGACGCTTCGGTGTAATGCCCGAGGGTTAAGGCAGATGGCATGGGTCCAAGTTATCGATGGAGATTCCCACTATGACGTTATACTCCGGACTTGACCGTAATGGTCCTACTTGTGTAATACGGTATGTATGGATGTAAGACTCTTGTTATTCAGCTTCGTGTGTTCAAGTGAGCATTGATCTCGGGATCATCAGACACGCAGCATTCGGCGATCACGACTTATGAGTCGGGGTCCCCACAAAAGGAGCAGAGCTAACCACAATAATAGGATTCCCAAGGAAATAGTGTTTCAACTTGTGACTCGCCATGAACACCCCCGACACCAGCTTCTGCAAATGTGGATATCTTTTCTTGGATTCAGCCAAGACCTCACTGACATAGTGTTGGGGAACGCAGTAATTTCAAAAAAAAAATCATATGATCACGCAAGATCTATCTAGGAGATGCATAGCAACAAGAGGGGAGAATGTCCACATACCCTCGTAGACCGAAAGCGGAAGCATTTTAGTAACATGGTTGATGTAGTCGAATTTCTTTGCGATCCAATCGATCCAAGTATCGAATGTACGGCACCTCCGCGTTCAGCACACGTTTAGCTCGATGACGTCCCTAGTGCTCTTGATCTAGTTGAGGATAAGGGTGAGTTCTATCAGCACAACAGCGTGGCGACGTTGATGATGATGCTACCGGCACAGGGCTTCGCCTAAGCACTATGACAATATGATCGAGGTGTGTAACTGTGGAGGGGGCACCGCACACGGCTAAGAGAAGACTTGGTGTGTTCTAGGGTGCCCCCATGCCCCCATATATAAAGGCATGAGGGGGGAGGGCTGGCCGGCCCTAGGGGGCGCGTCCAAAGAGAGGGAGTCCTACTAGGACTACTAGTCCTAGTAGGATTCCTCTACAAGGAATAGAGGGGAAAGGAAGGAGAGGGAGAGGGAGTAGGAAAGGGGGCGTCGCCCCCCTTCCCTTTTCCAATTCGGACTGCTACGGGGGGGGCGTGGGCAGCCATAGCCGCCCTCCTCTCTCTCCACTAAGGCCCATGGTGGCCCATTAGTTCCCCCGGGGGGTTCCCGTAACCCCTCCGACACTCCGTTTTTACCTGTAATCACTCGGAATTCTTCCGGTGTCTGAATAACATAGTCCGATATATCAATGTTTATGTCTCGACCATTTCGAGACTCCTTGTCACGTCCGTGATCTCATCTGGGACTCCGAACAAACTTTGGTCATCAAAACACATAACTCATAATACATATTGTCATCAAACGTTAACCGTGTGGGCCCTATGGGTTCGAGAACTATGTAGACATGATCGAGACACATCTCTCATCAATAACCAATAGCGGAACCTGGATGCTCATATTGGCTCCTACATATTCTATGGAGATCTTTTGTCGGTCAAACCGCATAACAACATACGTTGTTCCCTTTATCATTAGTATGTTACTTTCCCAAGAATCGATCGTCGGTATCATCATACCTAGTTCAATCTCATTACTGCGAAGTCTCTTTACTCATTCCGTAATACTTCATCTCATAACTAACTCATTAGTCACATTGCTTGCAAGGCTTATAGTGATGAGCATTACCAAGAGGGCCCAGAGATACCTCTCCGATACATAGAGTGACAAATCCTAATCTCGATCCATGCCAACCCAACAAACACTTTCGGAGACACCTGTGGAGCATCTTCATAATCACCCATTCACGTTGTGATGTTTGATAGCACACAAGGTGTTCCTCCGGTATTTGGGAGTTGCATAATCTCATAGTCTGAGGAACATGTATAAGTCATGACGAAAGCAATAGCAATGAAACTGTAACGATCATAATGCTAAGCTAACGGATGGGTCTTTTCCATCACATCATTCTCCTAATGATGTGATCCCGTTCATCAAATGACAACACATGACTATGGTTAGGAAACATAACCATCTTTGATTAACGAGCTAGGCAAGTATAGGCATACTAGGGACACTGTGTTTTTGTCTATGTATTCACACATGTACAAAGTTTCCGGTTAATACAATTCTAGCATGAATAATAAACATTTATCATGATATAATGAAATATAAATAACAAATTTATTATTGCCTCTAGGGAATATTTCCTTCGGTCTCCCACTTGCACTAGAGTCAATAATCTAGTTCACATCGCCATGTGAATTAACACCAATAGTTCACATATGTATGTGATTGACACCCATAGTTCACATCACCATGTGATCAACAACTAAAGGGTTTACCAGAGTCAATAATCTTGTTCACATCGCTATGTGATTAACACCCAAAGAGTACTAAGGTGTGATCATGTTTTGCTTGTGAGAGAAGTTTAGTCAACGAGTCTGTCACATTTAGAGCCGTATGTATTTTGCAAATATTCTATGTCTACAATGCTCTGCATGGAGCTACTTTAGCTAATTGCTCCCACTTTCAATATGTATCCAGATTGAGACTCAGAGTCATCTGGATTAGTGTAAACGCTTGAATTGACGTAACTCTTTACGACGAACTCTTTATCACTTCCATAATCGAGAAATATTTCCTTAGTCCTCACTAAGGATAATTTTAACCGTTGTCCAGTGATCTACTCCTAGATCACAATTGTACCCCCTTGCCAAACTCATGGCAAGGTACACAATAGGTCTGGTACACAACATAGCACAATTTATAGAACCTATGACTGAGGCATAGGGAATGACTTTCATTCTCTTTCTATCTTCTGCCGTGGTCGGACTTTGAGTCTTACTCTACTTTACACCTTATAATACAGGCAAGAACTCCTTCCTTGACTGATCCATTTTGAACTCTTTCAAAATCTTGTCAAGGTATGTACTCATTGAAAATATTATCAAGCGTCTTGATCTATCTCTATAGATCTTAATGCCCAATATGTAAGCAGCTTCACCGAGGTCTTTCTTTGAAAATCTCCTTTCAAACTCTCCTTTATGCTTTCCAGAAAATTCTACACCATTTCCGATTAACAATATGTCATTCACATATACTTATCAGAAAGGTTGTAGTGCTCCCACTCACTTTCTTGTAAATACAAGCTTCATCGCAAGTCTGTATAAAACTATATGCTTTGATCACACTATCAAAGCGTTTATTCCAACTCCAAGAGGCTTGCACCAGTCCATAAATGGATCACTGGAGGTTGCACACTTTGTTAGCACCCTATGGATCGACGAAACCTTCTGGTTGGATCACTATTCTTCCAGAAATCCATTCAGGAATGCAGTTTTGACATCCATCTGCCAAATTTCATAATCATAAATGCGGCAATTGCTAACATGATTCGGACAGACTTAAGCATCGCTACGGGTGAGAAAGAGTCATCGTAGTCAACACCTTGAACTTGTCAAAAACCTTTTATGACAAGTCGAGCTTTTTAGATAGTAACACTACTATCAGCGTCCGTCTTCCTCTTGAAGATCCATTTATTTTCTATGGCTTGTCGATCATCGGGAAAATCTACAAAAGTTCACACTTTGTTCTCATACATGGATCCCATCTCAGGTTTCATGGCCTCAAGCCATTTCGCGGAATCTGGCTCAGCATTGCTTCCTCATAGTTCATAGTTTCATCATGGTCTTCTAACATGACTTCTAGAACAGGATTACCGTACCACTCTGGTGCGGACCGTACTCTGGAAAACCTACGATGTTTGGTAGTAACTTGATCTGAAGTTTCATGATCATCATCATTGGGTTCCTCACTAATTGGTGTAGGAATAACTGGAACTGATTTCTTTGATGAACTACTTTCCAATTCGGGAGAAGGTAAAATTACCTCATCAAGCTCTACTTTCCTCCCACTCACTTCTTTCGAAAGAAACTCCTTTTCTAGAAAGGATCCATTCTTAGCAACGAATATCTTTCCTTCGGATCTGTGATAGAAGGTGTACCCAATAGTTTCCTTTGGGTATCCTATGAAGTCACATTTCTCCGATTTGGGTTCGAGCTTATCAGGTTGAAGCTTTTTCACATAAGCATCACAGCCCTAAACATTAAAAAACAACAACTTTGGTTTCTTGCCAAACCACAGTTCATAAGGTGTCGTCTCAACAGATTTTGATGGTGCCCTATTTAAAGTGAATGCAGCTGTCTCTAGTGCTTAACCCCAAAACGACAGTGGTAAATCGGTAAGAGACATCATAGATCGTACCATATCCAATAAAGTGCGGTTACGACGTTCGGACACACCATTACGCTGGGGTGTTCGAGGTGGCGTGAGCTATGAAACTATTCCACATTGTTTTAAATGAAGGCCAATCTCGTAACTCAAATATTCTCCTCCATGATCAGATCGTAGAAACATTTATTTCCTTGTTACAATGATTCTCCACTTCACTCTGAAACTCTTTGAACTTTTCAAATGTTTCAGACTTGTGTTTCATTAAGCAGATATACCCATATTTCTCAAATCATGTGTGAAGGTCAGAAAATAACGATACCTGCCATGAGCCTCAACACTCATCGGAACACATACATCGATATGTATTATTTCCAATAAGTCATTAGCTCGTTCCGTTGTTCTGGAGATCAGAGTTTTAGTCATCTTGCCCATAAGGCACAGTTCGCAAGTATCAAATGATTCATAATCAAGTGATTCCAAAAGCCCATTAGCATGGAGTTTCTTCATGCGCTTTACACCAATATGACCTAAACGGTAGTGCCACAAATAAGTTGCACTATCATTATCAACTTTGCATCTTTTGGCATCAATATTATGAACATGTGTATCACTACGATCAAGATTCAACAAACCATCAACATTGGGTCTATGACCATGGAAGGTTTTATTCATGAAAATAGAATAACAATTATTCTCTGTCTTAAATGAATAACCATATTGCAATAAACATGATCCAATCATATTCATGCTTTAATGCAAACACCAAATAAGATTTATTTAGGTTCAACTTTAATCCCGAAAGCATAGGGGTGTGCGATGATGATCATATCAATATTGGAACCACTTCCAACATACATCGTCACTTCACCCTTAACTAGTCTCTATTTATTCGGCAACTCCTGTTTTGAGTTAATAATATTAGCAACTGAACAAGTATCAAATACCCAGGGATTACTAAGAGCACTAATAAGGTACACATAAATAGCATGTATATCAAATATAACTTTGTTCACTTTGCCATCCTTCTTATCCGCAAAATATTCGGGGCAGTACCGCTTCTAGTGACCAGCCCCTTTGCAGTAGAAGCACTTAGTTTTAGGCTTAGGTACAGACTTGGGCTTCTTCCCGGGAGTAGCAACTTGCTTGCTATTTTTCTTGAAGTTCCCTTTCTTCCCTTTGCCATTTTCTTGAAACTAGAGGTCTTGTCAATTTCAGCATCACGAAGAGCTTGAGAATTTCTTTCATCATCCCTTGCATATTATAGTTCATCACGAAGTTCCAGTAACTTGGTGGTGGTGATTAGAGAACTCTGTCAATCACTATCTTATCTGGAAGATTAACTCCCACTTGATTCAAGCAATTGTAGTACCCAGACAGAGCACATGCTCACTGCTTGAGCTATTCTCCTCCATCTTTTAGCTATAGAACTTATTGGAGACTTCATATCTCTCAACTCGGGCATTTACTTGAAACATTAACTTCAACTCCTGGAACATCTCATATTGTCCATAACGTTGAAAACGTCTTTGAAGTCCCGATTCTAAGACATAAAGCGTGGTGCATGAAACTATCAAGTAGTCATCATATTGAGCTAGCCAAACATTCATAACGTCTGCATCTGCTCCTGCAATAGGTCTGTCACCTAGCGGTGCATCAAGGACATAATTCTTCTGTGCAGCAATGAGGATAAACCTCAGATAACGGACCCAGTCCACATCATTGCTACTATCATCTTTCAACTTAGTTCTCTCTAGGAACATATAAAAACATAGGGAAGCTACAACGCGAGCTATTGATCTACACCATAATTTGCAAAATACTATCAGGACTAAGTTCATGATAAATTAAAGTTCAATTAATCATATTACTTAAGAACTCCTACTTAGATAGGCATCCCTCTAGTCATCTAAATGATCATGTGATCCAAATCAACTAAACCATGTCCGATCATCACGTGAGATGAAGTAGCTTTCAATGGTGAACATCACTATGTTGATCATATCTACTATACGATTCACGTTCGACCTTTCGGTCTCAGTGTTCCGAGGCCATATCTGCATATGCTAGGCTCATGAAGTTTAACCCGAGTATTCTGCGTGTGCAAAACTGGCTTGCACCCGTTGTATGTGAATGCAGAGCTTATCACACCTGATCATCACGTGGTGTCTCGGCACGACGAACTGTAGCAACAGTGCATACTCAAGGAGAACACTTATACCTTGAAATTTACTAAGGGATCATCTTATAATGCTACTACCGTACTAAGCAAGATAAGATGCATAAAAGACAAACATCACGTGCAATCAAAATATGTGACATGATATGGCCATCATCATCATGTGCTCATGATATCCATCATCGAAGCATCGTCATGATCTCGACTGTCACCGGCGTGACACCTTGATCTCCATCGTACCATCATTGTCATCTCGCCAACTATTGCTTCTATGACTATCGCTACCGCTTAGTGATAAAATAAAACAATTACATGGCGATTGCATTGCATACAATAAAGCGACAACCATATGGCTCCTTCCAGTTGCGGATAACTCTATTACGAAACATGATCATCTCATACAACAATTTATATCACATCATGTCTTGACCATATCACATCACAGCAAGCCCTGCAAAAACAAGTTAGACATCCTCTACATTGTTGTTGCAAGTTTTACGTGGCTGCTATGGGCATCTAGCAAGAACCGTTCTTACCGACGCATCAAAACCACAACGATTTTTGTTAAGTGTGCTGTTTTAACCTTCAACAAGGACCGGCCGAAGTCAAACTTGATTCAACTAAAGTTGGAGAAACAGACACCCGCCAGCCACCTATGTGCAAAAGCACGTCGGTAGAACCAGTCTCATGAACGCGTTCATGTAATGTCGGTCCAGGCCGCTTCATCTAACAATACCGCCGAATCAAAGTAAGACGTTGGTGGTAAGCAGTATGACTATTATCATCCATAACTCTTTGTGTTCTACTTGTGCATAAAACATCTACGCATAAACCTAGCTTGGATGCCACTGTTGGGGAATGTAGTAATTTCAAAAAAATCCTACGATCACGCAAGATCTATCTAGGAGATGCATAGCAACGAGAGGGGAGAGTGTGTCCACGTACCCTCGTAGACCAAAAGCGGAAGCGTTTTAGTAACGCGGTTGATGTAGTCGAACTTCTTCACGATCCAACCGATCCAAGTACCGAACGTATGGCACCTCCCCAAAAAGAATAATGCAGGAGAGGGTCAGAACACGAGCGAGGGTTCACGACGCGTAGCATGCACTCAAACTTAATTAGGCTTCGAATGGGTCGACCTACTATATGGTAACTCAAAGCAAAGAAGAAGAATATATCCACCTTGGTAGCCTTTCTCGTCGTTGGTCAAAATGATGGACGTCCACGCGGGCCCACGAATATATACAGGTTTGCCGCCCATAACCAAGCGAGTGAGAGTGTGTCCTAATACAACCATTATTGCATGCGTGTGTCCCAAAAATATATATGGATGTGTGTGATGCATGCATATGCGTTGAATACCCGACACAATAATGCACAACATTGATGTGGTGCATCCGTTGAAAATCGCAGGGGTCCCCACATAGAACAAGAGGTCGTTCATGACGTGTCGTGTGCTCGCCCCCCCCCCCTTCGATCCAACGGGATGATTCATGTGTACAGATGCGCTATTATATATATGTAATCTCACATCATGATCTATATCAAGACAAAACAAAAAATAATCCCCTCCTAAGTCAAATTAGTAACCTCTCTCGCGCTGTCGGTGAAACTGATGGAGCAAGCTGGTCACCCCCCCCCTGACACATACTATATATACACCTAGTAACACAGCCCTAAAAGAATTAATCCTCCTTATTCGTCAAACGCGTACCTCTCTCTCACTAGGTCAAAGTGATGGACGGCGAACTCGCGGGCCCAACACAGAAGCGAAGTGTACGTCGCACGTGAGTCATCACCCTTTATAGGACTACATACCACTGTCTGCATGTGGCCCAAAGATCTGTTTGTGTGAAGTTTGAATACGCAATGCACAACTTTCATGTGGCACCATGTATATAGGAAACCAAAAAGTCCCCACAGAGAGCGCGAGGTTCATGATGCATGGTATGTGCTATATGTACGCCCCCATTCGACGTGTGGTATATATGTACTTCTACTGTCACTACTAGCAAAAGGCCTACTAGTGGCGCACCGGTTTTCCGTACTAATGACGCACTACTGGTGCGCCACTAGTACCACGCCACTAGTATATTTTTACTAATGGCGCACCACTGGTGCGCCATTAGTATACCAGATACTAATGGCGCACATATAGTGCGCTATTAGTATGGCTAGTGGTGCGCCATTACTATCTGACTTAGTAATGACGCACCACATAGAAGTGCGCCATTAGTAATAATTTTTTTTCAATTTTTTTTAATTTTTTTTCAAATTATTTTTATTTTTTTTTCATTTTTTTCTTAATCTCGGGTCACTATGGCTTAATCTCAGGTTAATATGCTTAATCTTGGGTCAAATCACACTGTATGCATGTGGCCCAAAGATCTGTTTGTGTGAAGTTTGAATATGCAATGCACAACTTTCATGTGGCACAACGTATATAGGAAACCAAAAAGTCCCCACAGAGAGCGCGAGGTTCATGACGCGTGGTATGTGCTATATGTACGCCCCCAGTCGACGTGTGGTATATATGTACTTCTACTGTCACTACTAGGAAAAGGCCTACTAGTGGCGCACCAGTTTTGCGTACTAATGACGCACTACTGGTGCGCCACTAGTACCACGCCACTACTATGTTTTTACTAATGGCGCACCACTGGTGTGCCATTAGTATACCAGATACTAATGGCGCACCTGTAGTGCGCCATTAGTATGGCTAGAGGTGCGCCATTACTATCTGACTTAGTAATGACGCACCACATAGAAGTGCGCCATTAGTAATAACTTTTTTAATTTTTTTAAGTTTTTTTTCAATTTTTTTATTTTTTTTCATTTTTTCTTAATCTCGGGTCACTATGGCTTAATCTCGGGTTAATATGCTTAATCTTGGGTCAAATCACTCTGTCTGCATGTGGCCCAAAGATCTGTTTGTGTGAAGTTTGAATACGCAATGCACAACTTTCATGTGGCACCACGTATATAGGAAACCAAAAAGTCCCCACAGAGAGCGCGAGGTTCATGACGCGTGGTATGTGCTATATGTACTACCCCATTCGACGTGTGGTATATGTACGTCTACTGTCACTACTAGGAAAAGGCCTACTAGTGGCGCACCAATTTTGCGTACTAATGACGCACTATTGGTGCGCCACTAGTACCATGCCACAAGTATTTTTTTTACAAATGGCGCACCACTGGTGCGCCATTAGTATACCAGATACTAATGGCGCACCTGTAGTGCACCATTAGTATGGCTAGAGGTGCGTCATTACTATCTAACTTAGTAATGACGCACCACATAGAAGTGCGCCATTAGTAATAAATTTTTTTCAAATTTTTTTTATTTTTTTTTCATTTTTTTATTAATCTCGGGTCACTATGGCTTAATCTCGGCTCAAATCACACTCCATGGTCAAACTTCCCGAAAGGTCACCCATCCTCACACTACTCCAGCCCAAGCACGCTTCACTTCAGTGTTCTATCCAACCCCAGCACCAGCTCACTTCACAGGCACTTGTAGATATATATAGCATATCAATCCTATTAAACCTTGTTGATGTTTAGCACTTTGTTCATGTTCATGAGTGTGATGAAATTTTGAAAAAATATTTCAAACTTCCGTTCATATTACGTATCATATTTTGAAAAAAAATCCCGAAAAAAAATCAAAACTAATTTTTTTCTGTTACTAGTGGCGCACCTACCAAACGGTGCGCCACTAGTAAGTTTGGAATTTTTAGAAATTTTTGCCTCCAGATCTTAAAAGCCCTGTAACTTTTTTTCTGTTAGGTTTTTGAGGAGTTTGAAAATGTTTAACGGGGTTCCCCCCTGTTAAATTCGGATTTAACTTTTCGAGTAGATGATTTTTCATATAGAAAACTTTTTAATCCGAGTTCGTATGCAAAACTTATGCCCATTTTACAAATTCCAGAGAGATTTTGCAAATACAGTCGGAATTCATATTTGTAAATTGTCCCAACAACTAGACCACATATCACATGGGAAACTTATTTTCTTTTATTTTTTTGACATTTTCATCATTTTTTTTATTTTTTTTTAAACTGAAAAGGCGGTCCACAGGGGGGGTGCATTCGGTGGAATTTTTGGGCCAAGTTAGTAATGGCGTACCGTGGGAGTGGTGCGCCATTACTAGTTGACCATTACTAGTTTTGAAAAAAAATTGAAAAAAGATTGAAACAAAATTACTAGTGGCGCACCGTGGATGTGGTGCGCCATTACTAGTTTAACTAGTAATGGCGCACTATCCCCTGGTGCGCCATTACTAGTTTTGAAAAAAAAATTGAAAAAAATTTACTAATGGCGCACCGTGGATGTGGTGCGCCATTACTAGTTTAACTAGTAATGGCGCACTATCCCGTGGTGCGCCATTAGTAGTTTTGAAAAAAATACTAATGGCACACCATGGATGTGGTGCGCCATTAGTATTTGGACACTAATGGCGCACTGACACATGGTGCGCCATTAGTATATAGTAGTGGCGCACCACATGTCTGGTGCGCCATTAGTGTCCATTTCATCTATAGCCCTTTTCCTAGTAGTGTGTATAGTACAAACCATAAAAGAATCATTCCTTGATGATCAAATTAACCTCTCTCTCTCATTGGGTCAAAGTGATGGAGACAACCTCACATGCCCATGGATGGAAGCGCCACACGCGAGTGAGTTCCTATATATAGGGCAACCACCGCCTGCATGGTATTGTGTGATGTTTGAATACCAATATAATGTTGAACTTTGATGTGGAACTTGCCTCGAGAACCGAAAAGTCCCCACATGGAGCGAGGTTATGACACACATATATATAGAGTATTCATGTTGCCCCCCTCTTTGACATGTACATACTCCTATACCATGCATATACGTAACACAAACCAAAAAAGAACCATCCTTGTTGGTCAAATTAACCTCTCTCTCGTTGTATGTTCAACTGGTGGACGATGACCTCGTGGGCCCACAGAGAGAGGCACACGCGAGTGATGTCATAGGACAAAACCACCACGTGCATGCGCCCGTGTGTTATGTGATGTTTGAATACCCAATGCACAACATTGATGTGGCAAATGCTTCGGAAACCAAAAACGCACTACACCATGATGTGTGCAGGCCCCTCACTTCAAGCCGGTGGGAGTGTGTACGCACGTGCTCGAACTTTGATATGGAATCCCACCATGATCCACACCACACACATGCCAAGATGATCCACCTTTTGGTCAAATTCCTCTCGTTGTCAGTGGAAACTAAAAACCTTTGCGGGCTAACGAATGGGCACCGTCGCTGATAACCGAACGAGGGAGAGTGTCCTAGAGGACCTCCAATGCATGCATGTGGCCCGAACATTATGTATGAAAGGGCTGTGTAATGCTTTAAATAACGAATTCACGACTTTGATGTGGCATATATGACTCCCAAAATGATCAATAATCCCACACGAAGGTTCGTGACTCATAGTGTACTGCCGGACCCCTCCCGCCACCCTCCACACACAGATACACACACATCCTGCACCACCACAGCCTCACTGAGGCATGCCAAACTTTTTCTGCAGTGAACATGTGACGAAAGGCGGAGTGTCGTGTTAATTTTTTTGAAAACAGACATCATTCGACCATTTTTATACATTGATTGTTTTCCTAGGGATTTAATGTGAAAAAATCAAATTTGAGCTACATGTGCACCAAAATGGGTTGCAAAATCATATGTGTCCCTGGGTGCATGTTTTCTTGTGCAAGAGTTTTCAAAATATTAAGAATATATATTTCTAAAAATCAGTAAATCCAATATAGTGGTGTCATATATGGACAATAGTAGACTGTGACATTGCATTTTTTTGTCAATGAGACCCGTTTTGATATATCTTCTTACAAACGGGAGACTATTAAAAACTGGCAACCAATATCTCATATGGATTATTTATTCGGACCGTGTGCGTTAGACCGTGCCATGCTTCAGTTAAGCAATAAAGCGGTAGAATGATTCATCAACAAACCAAAAAATATACATGCTGCCACATGCCCCGTGTGCCATGCGAGCAGGCGTAAGTTGATAGGACGCATGCGAGCAGTCCACTGCGCAGGCATACCGGGAGGCGTGCGTGCAGGTGCAGGTATTGATGGGAGGCATGCAACATGAAATGATGGTAGGATGGCAGAAGTCCGCCGCGCAGGCTCACTGGGAGGCCAAACAGATTTTGACCATGGTCTGCCTCGCTCCCACTGGTACGTATTAATTGCGCACCCGAGCCGCTGGCCATTATAGGCGTCCGCACCCGTGGTCCACAGTGGTCACCAACGTCTGGAATCTGGAGTGTATGAGGATGCCGCCGAAGTGCACCATCGGAGGGAGTGGCGACATAGGGGCTGCTGAAGCACCCGCGCAATGCATGAATCTGGGCACAGAGGTTGTCGTCGCCGCTGACGAGGTCTCGCGCTGGCAGCAACCCGACCTTGACTTCGTCGGCGGCGTCATCCCCCCCCCCAGCCGGAGCTGGAGGTTAACAGCAACTCCGGCAACGATTACGACTCCGACGGAAAACCAGTTAGTCATCTATATACCCATTTGTGCGGCAAACATATCATGTGTTTCCTCCGGTTACTCCCCCCTCTTTAATTTTTCTAGAATACAAATCCTATGGTTATATTCTCTCAGTCCATTAAATTAGAGTAATTAAGATCCATTCAGCATGTAGTGTGTTGATTGTTTGAATGTTATCAGTATAGAGTTAGTAATTAATTGTTTGTTCTATACAAATGATTTTTGCTAATAGCCGGACTAGGGTTAGCTTTCGTGCTAATAATTCGTGGTAAGGTCTTGAGAATTGATTTTGAATGTCCTACATATATGTTTGTTCCTTTTTTTCTTCCAGATCTTGAGAATTGATTTTGAATGTCCTACATGTATGTTTATGCCATTTTCTTTCTTTCGGATTGGTATGTACACAGGTGAGGCTCCGGCCAACGCCGCCGCCGGATGTAGATCATGGTAGATCTTTTTTAGACATTAAGTGTTTTCAATCTTCGTCTCTATTTAGGCACAAACACATTGAGAAAAAAGTATAACCAATCAATGGTTCAAGAAGCACCGGGATTTTCTCAGATGTCATGACATTCATTTGAAGATAGTAATGATCGAAGGATATGCATCAAAAAATGCAAACACTAGCTTAGTATGTTGAATGCAAGGTCACTATTGTTCGTGAGGATTAAGTTTTTCGACAAGAAATTTCTTACGCCAGCAAGTGTTGAACAGCATAAAAAGAAGTTTCAGGTGGACCTAAGGGCTTCTAATCGTTCTCGGCTTCTATTTACAACGTATTGTTATCATGTACCAGTAGAATTTCTAGCACGGGATCTTGATTTTATGAATCAGACCGATCCATTTGATTGTGACTACCAAAAACTTTGGTTGAGTTAGATGTCATTGTCCTCCTTAATCTAGATTTTGTCTAAACCCGATGAGCAATTAGTCGTCATGCTTTTGTATTGTTTGTAATCTAGATTTGATATTGTTGCCCTTTACAACTCGGCTTTGACCTATATTTCTTTCGTACTGGGCCAATGGCTTCCATTTATTTAATTAAGACATAAATATTATAAGCATTCACAACATAGGGAAAGAACCTCACTCTCGCAGGATCCTTGAGATCTTTATTCATTATAGAACCGCAAGTTCTTAGCGCCCACCAGCACCCACAAACTTATTTTCAGCTAGCACACCAAATGGGTTGTAATTCTTAATAAGAAAAGTTGCATGGTAGTGAAAGATTTGGATTTTTCATTTGGTACCCATGAGGAAAAAGCCTATTGAAGGCGGTGTCGGCTCGACACTAAACATTAAGGAACCTGGTTTTCAAATTACTGTAAATCTAAAACTCGCCTCAAAATCATGAAACTTGGCATGGTGTTATGACGTAGAACCAACATGCTGTGGTAAAAAATAGTCCAATTTGGGACAAGTTTTGGTACAAACTTCTTACAAACCGGAGCTTCTCTCAAAAGGCTCATGGTTCCGAGAGGGACCTTGTTAGCTATGTGTGCAAAACGACATACGCTGTCTCTTCCCACCTTGATTTATTTTATAGAGGCAAGATGTAGCTATAGTAATATGAAGTTATTCATGGTTCATTTTGCCTTTTTATACATTATTTGAGTTTTCTAGGCATTTTGGAACATACTTTGGTGTGTGCAAAGGTCATGTGTGTACTATCCACATATGTAATTGGATGTTCAATCTGTGTATGGAATCAAGTCCTTATAAGTTATAAGTACATATGTTGTTGTTCTGTGTGCAATAAAATCGCACACCAACCATACTGGGGAACCTGTCGGTGATGATTTCATCAATCGCTGACAATTGTATACCACCAAGCGTTTGCCCACAACACACATGGCTTATTAGGAGCAATCGTCTGTATTATTATTGGTCTTCGCGCACATTTCTGACTACAGACATGTTAGCCGCATATCACACACATCCTATTAAATTGAACTGTTTCTGTTCTATTGGCTCAAAGCAAACAGTTCATCCAAGTGAACCGTATATCGCACACACCTTGATCTGGTTGACCGTTTCTTTTGTGTTGCCTAATCTCAAACAGTTCATCCGAGTGAACCGTATGTTTTATATCGCACACACCTTCATCTAGCTGCTTGTTTCTTTTGTTTTGCCTCATCGCAAACAGTTCATTCAACTGAACTGTATGCCCCACATCGCACACGCAACTAAAATATGAACCGTGTTTGATGTATCCTTCATCGTCAACATTTTTCACCTTTTTGAAGGTTATTTTACATCACCGTGTGCGATTAATGCATCACACATGGTTTTGGCAAAGGGTCTCTAATTGTAGAGTCACGTTAGCAGCATCCTACAGTAGTGATAGTCAACCAGTGAACATGTGCTCAGAATGTGTGGGTACTACAATCGCTTGAATCAAGTGGGAGTTAATCTTCTAGATAAGATAATGATTGAAAGAGTTCTCTTGTCACTATCACCCAGCTACTAGAACTTCGTGATAAACTATAAATATGCAAAGGATGACAAAAACAATTCTCGAGCTCTTCGCAATGCTGAAATTAGCGAAGGTAGAAATCAAGAAAGAGAATCAAGTGTTGATGGTGAACAAGACCACTAGTTTCAAGAAAAAGGGCAAAGGGAAAGAAAGGGAACTTCAAGAAGAATGGCAAGGAAGTTGCCACTCCGTAAAGAAGCCCAAAGCTGGACCTAAGCCTAAAACCGAGTGCTTCTACTGTAAGGGAATGTTCACTACAAGCGGAACTACCCCAAATACTTGGCGGATAAGAAGGATGGCAAAGTGAACAAAGGTATATTTGATATACATGTCATTGATGTGTACTTTACTAGTGTTCATAGTAACCCCTAGGTAGTTGATATCGGTTCAGTTGCTAAGATTAGTAACTTGAAACAGGAGTTGCAGAATAAAAAGAGACTAGTTAAGGGCAAGGGGACAATGTGTGTTGGAAGTGATTAAAAGGTTGATACGATCACCATCGCACACTCCCTCTCCCTTCGGGATTAATGGTGAATGAGGGAGTCCTGGACTAGGGGGTGTCCGGACAGCCGGACTATCATCGTTCGCCGACTCCAAGACTATGAAGATACAAGATTGAAGACTTCGTCCCGTGTCCGGATGAGACTTTCCTTGGCGTGGAAGGCAAGCTTGGCGATACGGATATGTATATCTCCTACCATTGTAACCGACTCTGTGTAACCCTAGCCCTCTCCGGTGTCTATATAAACCGGAGGGCTTTAGTCCGTAGGACACAACAACCATTACAACAATCATACCATAGGCTAGCTTCTAGGGTTTAGCCTCCTTGATCTCGTGGTAGATCCACTCTTGTACTACCCATATCATCAATATCAATCAAGCGGGAGTAGGGTTTTACCTCCATCGAGAGGGCCCAACATGGGTAAAAACATCGTGTCCCTTGTCTCTGTTACCATCCGCCTAGACGCACAGCTCGGGACCCCCTACCGAGATCTGCGGTTTGACACCGACATTGGTGCTTTCACCGAGAGTTCCTCCAGATCGCCACCGATAGGCTCGATGGCTTCTTCAATCAACAACAACGCCGTCGTGGTGAGACTTTTCTCCCGGACAGATCTTCAGATTCGGCGGCCGACTACGGGCTAATTCACTTGGCCATCTGGAGCAGATCGAAAGCTATGCCCCTGGCCGTCAGGTCAGATTTGGAAGCCTAAACTTCACGGCGGACATCCGCGGAGACTTGATCTTCGATGGATCCGATCCGCAGGCGAGCGTGCCGCACTGTCGCGATGGGCATGATCTAACTCTGCCGGCGGACAGTACCTCGGAGGCTGCACACGAATCCGCTCCGACAATTAGTCCAGAGCCGATCACGCAGATCGAGGACGGGTGGCTGGACACCGCCTCGGGAGCTGCAACTTCCACGGCGATGGAGCTGAACACTGACCCCGTCCCTTATAAAGCTCGTAACTCCGAGGTACCGGACTCCCCGCCGGACTCCGAACCTCCTGCGCCCCTGCCAATCGAATCCGATTGGGCACCGATCATGGAGTTCACCACTGCGGACATCTTTCAGCACTCGCCCTTTAGAGACGTCTTAAATTCGCTAAAGCATCTCTCGCTATCCGGAGAGCCCTGACCGGATTATGGCCAGGATGGTTGGGATGCGGACGACGAAGAAATTCAAAGCCCACCCACCACCCACTTTGTAGCCACTGTCGACGATCTAACCGGCATGCTAGACTACGACTCCGACGACATCGACGGTATGGACGACGATGCCAGAGACGAACAAGAACCAGCGCCTACAAGGCACTGGAAGACCACCTCGTCATATGCCATATACATGGTGGACACCCCAAAAGATGGGGACGACGAAGAAGCAGCGGAGGCAGATTCCTTAAAGAAACAGCCCAAGCGCCGACATCAGCGGTGCCGCTCTAAATCCCACCACAGCAAGAATGGAGATTCCGACACAGGGGATAATAACACTCCAAAAAGTGCCAAAGACAATCCCCTCCAGCAAGATTCAGCGCAGGAGGATGCAGAAGCAAGCCCTCACGAGAAAGCGGCAGACAAAGAGGTCGAGGATGATAATTACATACCTCCCTCCGGAGACGAGGCAAGCCTCGACGACAACGAATTTGTCGTGCCCGAGGATCCCGTCGAACAAGAGCGTTTCAAACGCAGGCTAATGGCCACAGCAAACAGCCTAAAGAAAAAGCAGCAGCAGCTTCAAGCTAATCAAGACCTGCTGGCCGACAGATGGACCGAGGTCCTTGTCGGTGTCAAAACCGGTGGATCTCGGGTAGGGGGTCCCGAACTGTGCGTCTAGGCGGATGGTAACAGGAGACGAGGGACATGATGTTTTACCCAGGTTCGGGCCCTCTCGATGGAGGTAAAACCCTACGTCCTGCTTGATTAATATTGATGATATGGGTAGTACAAGAGTGGATCTACCACGAGATCAAGGAGGCTAAACCCTAAAGCTAGCCTATGGTATGTTTGTTGTAATGTATATTGTGTCCTACGGACAAAAGCCCTCCGGTTTATATAGACACCGGAGGAGGCTAGGGTTACACAGAGTCGGTTACAATGGTAGGAGATCTACATATCCGTATCAACAAGCTTGCCTTCCAAGCCAAGGAAAGTCCCATCCGGACACGGGACGGAGTCTTCATTCTTGTATCTTCGTAGTCTTGGAGTCCGGCGGACGATGATAGTCCGGCTGTCCAGACACCCCCTAGTCCAGACTCCTCAAGAGCCCTCGAACCAAAGCTTCAATGACGATAAGTCCGGCAAGATAATGTTCGGCATTGCAAGGCGGGTTCCTTCCTTGAATAATCCAGAGAAGATCATGAACACCAGGATAGTGTCTGGCTCTGCAAAATAAATTCCACATTTGCCGGGGGAGATCTGCCCGCCACGGACACCTATGGGGCCGGAGCCCTTGTCTGTTGCGGACGAGGGCGGAGGGAGCACAGAGAGCAGATCGAGATAGCACGCCATGGATTTTACCCAGCTTCGAGCTCTCCTGAGAGATAAAACTCCTCTGCTGCTTTGTGTTTGTATTTGATCTTGCTCGAGAGTGCGAAAGCGATGATGGTGTTGTGGCCGAATGGACCGAACCGACCAACCCCTTCTACGCATGCATGGGCCTCCCTTTTATAGTCGGAAGGGGCGCCAACAGGTGGCAGCGTGGGAGAAAGGGGTAAAATGTAAAAGAGGTGGTAGTTGGAACAGTCGGAACAAAGGTGAAGCTACAAAGGTCGTGAACAGTGGTTGCTACCTACTTTGATGATGGGGACAAGGGCATTTAATGCCGTCGCCGTCGACCCAAAAGCTCCCGCCTTTGCGTCTCCGTGCCGCCACGGCGCTGGATCCACCGCCGTGAAGTGCCACCGTGTCCCCAGTTGCACAGCCCATCCGCCACGCGTCCCTAGAAAGGCCCTGTGGCGGCGTGCCAGGCCGATGAGTGGAGCGCGGGCACACAGCGAATAACTCTCGGCAAGCACCTTGCCGGTCTTGACCTTGCGGACCCGGAGCTTGCCGGCTCAGAACTTGTCGCTCCCGGGCCCTCGCCGACGCATATAGTGCCGAGGCGCGCGTCTTCTATGATGTAATCTCCTAGTCTTCCGGCGAGCTCCTTTTGCGTGGCCTTGCGTGAGTGATGTAATCTTGAGCTCAGACGGCCTTCGGCAAGCTCCGCTTGCCGGGTCTCGATCTTCGCCTTGTATACTTCGTCTTTGAATGGTTTGATATGGAGCAGAAGGTCTTGGCGAGCTCGTGGTAAACCCCGCCGTGGAAGTCAGCAACCGCCCGCGGTACACAAGTTGGGGTACCGAGGTACCCTACCTTAGTACACCGACAGAGCCCCGGCCTGGGCCACACGGTGCCGAGCGCTGTTGGGCCAGCCCAAAATAAGCAGACAGGCACACGCGCCCACGGCGCGTCGAATCCACTTCGATTCTGCCGCATCCCCCCACGCAACGCAGCGCCGATTGCGGCGTCGTGGATGGGGCGTGCCCACGTTCTTTAATGGGAAGAGCGAACGCCCCACTTCCCCATAAAAACAGAGGAAGCAGGAGCGGTTCCCCTCCTTCGCTTTCATTGCATCTTCTTCCTCCTCCAGAGATCCCCTTTGCGCTCCGCCTCCGCATCTCCTCCGCCGTCTCTTGCGTCTGCGGCGTCGCCGGACTCTTCGTCCTCCTTGACCTACCTCCTGAACTCCTGAACAGAGAAACACGAGAGGGATTACGGGCATCTTATCTTTCAATTTGTAAGCCCTCGGGCCTTAGTTGTATTCAAAATATGTAATCCTCTCTATCATGTTTTTCATCCTCTATGGACTTGTACTAAACTAGGATGTTTTTAATGAAAAGAGGGGAAAGCTTGTCGGACCGAGTCTTTTACTTGACTTCGTGCCTTGTATGTTCCCATCCCACGCCTCGGGAGCTTGCTTGCGCGAACACGCTTGTCGAAAAGCGGAACATCAAGAGCCAGCTGGCGGTGTTGCTTCCGGCAAGCAACCTTGCCGGGCCAGTTGCAGCTCACTTGTGTTCGTTGAGCAGACTCGGAAACGAAACAAGGGCGCGACACTTGTTGCAGCTCACTTAAATCGTTGAGCGTGCTCGGAAACAAACCAAGGGCGCGACACTTGTCGCAGCTCACTTAAATTGTTGAGCGTGCTCGGAAACAAACCAAGGGCGCAACTGGGCCACGACCTGGCTCCTCCGCGCATGGGTTTTACAAGACACGCTCGTTCAAAGACGCAGCCCCGCTTTCCCCGGTCCATAAGAGGATGCATGACGAGGATGAAAAACTTATTCGATATCGCAGCCCCCAAAGAACTCGGCTTGCCGGAGATGAATCTCAAGATTCGCAGCCCCGCAACTCGCTTGCCGACCCAGCGCCGGTGTGCTCTTCTCGTTTCTCCTTGTTGCTGTAATTTCAGCCATGAAAACAGCTGAGATAGATCTCGCAACAGCTTCATTATTTACACGATATGTATATAAATCCTTTCGTGTGACTTTGCAATACGATGCGTGCCTTGCCCTTCGTATGTTTATACTCTCGCTGCTAGGGAACTTGCCGCAAGGGGCCCTTGTCATGAAGCGCCGAAAGTCTTGAACTCGAAGCAGCTGGCGTCGAGGTCTTACCGGCAAGCAACCTTGCATGGTTAGTCGCAACGCACTTAGCTTGTCGAGCGGGCTCGAAAACGAAACAAGGGCGCGACACTTGTCGCAGCTCACTTAAATCGCTGAGCGTGCTCGAAGCAAGATAAGGGTGCGGCTATCCATGGGTAGGTTCCTCCGCGCACAAGTTTCTCATACGAAGGGCATCTTCTGGCCGGCTTGCTACGCCGCACCTCTACCTTACACCCTTTGTGCGCTTTACCCCACGCTTAGGGAAACTTGCGGCAAAGGGCCCTTGCCGCGAGCGCCGAGTGTTTGAACTCAAAGCAGCCTGGCAGCCAAGGTCTTACCGCAAGCAACCTTGCGCGGCTAGTCGCAACGCACTTAGCTTGCCGAGCGGACTCGAAAACGAAACAAGGGCGCGACACTTGTCGCAGCTCACTTAAATCGCTGAGCGGGCTCGAAACGGCAAGGGCGCGACACTTATCGCAGCTCACTTAAATCGCTGAGCGTGCTCGAAACAAGATAAGGGTGCGGCTATCCGCGGTAGGTTCCTCCGCGCCAGTGTTTTGCGTACAAAGGACTAACGACGAGGAACATAATATAAAAGAGCACGGAACTAAGGAATGTTCGCACAAAAGCTCGAACGACTTAGCTTTTCCGTCTTCGCGATCCGCAAGGCCGCACTTCTCCCTTGATTTCCTCCTTGTACGCCACACCCTCACGCTTCTGTGGAACTCGCGGCGCAAACACACTTGCTGAGTGCGAACATCAAGAGCAGCCAGCTGGCGGTGTTGCCTCCGACAGAAGAGCTTGTCGGGCTAGTTGCAGCGCGCCTTCATCGTTGAGCGGACTCGAAATGCATCGGGGCGCAACTTAGCCACGATTCGACCCTCGAGCGCATGTGTTCTCCATACAAGGTACGGATTTTCGTGAATATAACTCAAAAGTTTGAAATCGGCTGCTTTTTTGCCCTCTCGGCGGTGGAGCTCGATGGCACGTCCTCGACGGCGGCGCAAAGCACTCGGAGAGGTGCGCTTGCCGGAGCAGCCACCAGAGCTGTTCTTGCCGGGCTTAGTCTTTGGCTGGTCTGTCTTTGTTTCTTCGCACTTGCCGGTGGAGCTCGATGGCGCGTCCTCGACGGCAGCGCAGCCCGGGAAGATGCGCTTGCGAAACGAGCACGAGCTGTCCTTGCGGACTTGGTACTCTTGCCGTGGAACGCCGATGGGGCGCCCTCGACGGCAGCAAGAAAGACTCCAAAGAGGTGCGGTTGCCGGAGTGGGCCCCGAGCACTTGCGGACTTGGTCTTCGCCTTCTTCCCGCGAGCCTCCGTGTAGCCTTGCCCAAGAAGAGCGGATACCACCTCCCGTGGTATGGCGCTGCTGGGTTGTCGAGGCTTGAGATGGACGCGACGCGTCCGCGGAGACCGAGGCGCGGTCATCCGTCTTGTCCTTGATCCGTGGCGCCGCGAGTGTCCTCGCTCGGCGACCACCCTTCCGACGGCGTCTCCTCCGCCCACCGCTGGTTCCGTGGCGGCGGATGAGACGCAGACGGACTCGCAACCTCCGGCCTTCTTCTTGGGGCCATGGCGCGATTGTTGACGGTTGTTGATGAAACCGAGAGGTTGATGAAGAACGCGCCCGTGAACGCCGGATCAGTCCGCACAACCTCGACGCCCCTACCCGGCGCGCCAGAGATGCCGGGAGATCTGCCACCACGGACACCTATGGGGCGGAGCCCTTGTCTCAGGCGGCGAGGCGGAGGGAGCACAGAGAGCAGATCGTAGCGAGCACGCGGGCGGATTTTACCCAGCTTCGGAGCTCTCCGGAGAGATAAAACTCCTACTGCTGCTTTGTGTTTGTATTTGATCTTGCTCGAGAGTGCGAGCGTATGATGGTGTTGTGTGCGTCGAATGGACCGAACCGACCCGAACCCCTTCTACGTGCGCATGGGCCTCCCTTTTATAGTCGGAAGGGGGCGCCAACAGGTGGCAGCGTAGGAGAAAGGGTTAAAAATGTAAAAGAGGTGGTAGTTGGAACAGTGCGGGAACAGTGAAGCTACAGTGCGTGAACAGTGGTTGCTACCTACTTTGACAGTGGGGGACAAGGGCATTTAATGCCCGTCGCCGTCGACCCCAAAAGCTCCCGCCTTTGCGTCTCCGTCTGCCACGACGATGGATCCACCGCCGTGAAGTGCCACCGTGTCCCCAGTTGCATGACCATCCGCCACGCATCCTCGAAAGGCCCTGTGGCACGCGTGGGCGATGAGCCGGAGCGCGGCACACAACAGAATCCTCCGGCAAGCACCTTGCCGGGTCTTGACCTTGCCGGACCCGGAGCTTGCGGGCTCAGAATTTGTCGCCCCGGGCCCTCGCCGGGACGCATATAGTGCCGAGGCGCGTCTTCTATGATGTAATCTCCTAGTCTTCCTGGCGAGCTCCTTTTGCCAGGGCCTTGCGTGAGTGATGTAATCTTGAGCCTGGAACGGCCTTCCCGGCAAGCTCCGCTTGCCGGGGTCTCGATCTTCTGTCTTGTATACTTCGTCTTTGAATGGTTTGATATGGAGCAGGAAGGTCTTCGGCGAGCTCGTGGTAAACCCTGCCGTGGGAAGCTGCAACCGCCCGTGCACAAGTTGGGGTACTGAGGTACCCCTACCTTAGTACACCGACAACATTCCACCGTAGAGAGAATAAAATGTACACCAGTCCAATCTGCTGACGTATTATGCGGCGTGACATCACACCGCTACCAAGTCTTTACTTGAATCGTCTTTTATTATACCACCTCGGCACGTTTAGCGAATCGGTTTCCTTGGCACGTCTTGTCGAAGCAGAGATCATGTTCCCCTTTTTCCGGGATTCTCATCAATACGTGCGTGGGTAACCCAACCGTGCCCGTCGCCACGCCTCCATCATCGGCGAATCCCGAACGGTCACGCGAGACGACCTTGGTATTTTTCCCTTTATAAGAGGACCAAGGACCGCCCTTTTCTTCAATCTCGATCGAATCTCCTCCTCGCTCCTAGTTCTAGCACCCAGAGCCCCAGATTCGAGCGCTTCGGATTCTCAATCATGTCCGGCTCCGACCTCCATGGTCGGTGGATGCCCTCCTCCGTCACGGAGGAGGACATATTGAGTTATGTGAGGCCAAGCACTGCCCACGAGATTTCAGACAGTTGCTGCCCAAGGGCAGGCCGTGCCCGCCCGAGCCCGGCGAATACGTTGTCTTTGTATCCCACCTCCGTCGGGGTTTAGGCTTCCCGACGGACCCCTTCGTGAGAGGGCCCATGTTCTACTACGGGCTGGATTTTCACGATTTGGCTCCGGAGTCCATCCTCCATATCTCCGCATTCATTATCGTCTGCGAAGCCTTCCTCCGTGTCACTCCCCATTTCGGCCTGTGGCTGAAGACCTTCAATGTGGAGCCAAGATGATCGGGGCGTCAAGCGGAGTCTTGGCGGGCGACCATAAGCAAAAGGCCGATGCCCGTGGCCCGAGGGTTCCTTCCAAGAGGAACTCGGACTGTGGCAGCAGGAGTGGTTCTATATCTCCGCTCTGAAGGGCAGCAAGCAAAAGCCGCCGCCTTCATTCCGCCCGGGACCTCCACGTCAACTGATGTCGTGGGTCAACCAAGGGCTCAATTGGGGGCCGTCCGAAGACATGCCCTCACTGCAGGGCCGGATTCGAGACCTCCAAGCGAGGGAGATCAATCTAGTCATGGTGATGCAGGTTATGCTAATTAGGCATCTTCTGCCCTGCAAACGCCGTCCTCTCCGTCTATGGGAGTTCAACCCGGAGGGACCTCGGATTCTCCAACACTTCATGGGTGCGACACCCGTGGAGATGTAAAAGTTGTTCTTCGGACCGTAGGTGGCGTGTCCGGAATTAGCCGAGGACACAGGCCTAAACCGCAATCGGCCGGATACTCAGGTAAATAGCTCAGAGTCCGGACGTTCTATTTATCTGCCTTTCTAGAGTTCGCCTCCTGACCCATTACTCTTCACAGGAGTGGGTGGCGCGATTGAGGCTGATAAGGTGTCCGGCCCCCCTCCCAGAGACCACACTGGAGCCCGTGCTGGTCAGAATGTTGGAGGTCGCGCCCATAGAAGGGAGCGATGGGGAAAATAGAGGAGCTAATATTTCGCCCAAAGGGGCGTCTGAAGAGGGGGTAATCAAGAACCGCTCCTTCCAGGGGGAGAAGAGGACCACCTCCGAAGACCCGGAGGCCAAAGCCCCTAAACGGGGGAAGAGATCTTCACCGGGGGGTCCGGCGTCCGGGGAGAATCCGGACGCACAATCATCGCCGAAGAATCAGCCCTCCAGCGAGCCGTGAGTATGAAAAGGGGATTTCATTAGTAAGAAAATACCTCCATTTGTGCTTCTGTGGGCGACCGAAATTTTTATCTTGCAGTTCGGATTTGCAGCCTTCGCAGATGAGTTCATCTTCGGGGGACCTTCTTCCGGAGATGATGGAGAGCGAAACGCCCCCGTCTGCTGCGCCGTTAGATAAGGTAGACGAGCCTGAAGTATCGTCACGGATGGTATCCCCGAGTCCGGAGGGGCCGGAGAGTTCGGCGCCCGCTGGTATCCGGCCGGGAGAACTGAAGAATCTGCTTGAGAGGGTGTCCATCTCAGAAGATCACCGTGCATTGATGCGCATGGTGATTGGAAGGATTTCGTCTGCCAAGAGCGGATTGCGTAATGCCGCTATGTGTTTGCTGGCGGGATTTGAGGTATGCGAAAATGACGCACCTTCTATTTTTGACAGTTTTGCACATAAAAGTGTGCCATGTATAGATAGTAGCCTTTGAGACTCGGTAGGTTGTCGAAGACGACGGCGTGCCGAGGATCGAAATCGCAAGTAATGAATGTCGTCGTTCCTATGCAGGTGGCGGATAGTCCGAGGGCTAGCCGGGCTAGTGGGGTTGCCGAAGTTAATCGCGCAACTTGACGCGCGGATGCGACATCGCACTTGTCAACCGGCGACTTGACGAGTCGCAAGGTAAATGAGTTCTCCACGGTCGCCTTATTAATGGGGTCAAAGCCCTCCTCTGATAAATTATATGTTGTTATACAGACGGTGCTGCTGCTGTGGAGAGCCTTCGGGCCGAACTTGCTCAAGCTAAGGAGCAAGCCCGGCGGAGTGACGCGCTGCCTCGAGGCTGCCAAGGAGTTGAAAGCCTAAAGGTTCCGCCACCGCCTATGCAGGGAAGAGGTGGCCGAATTGGCCGTGAAAGTAAAAGATGTTGCCGACCGCAATGAGGCTCTTGAAAAGGAGCGCTATTGGGCGGAAGACTGAAGAAGGCCACCGCCGAGGTTAAGGATGCCCGCTCGCAATGCGGGCTATGAGGGAGAGCTGCGCCAGTCGAGATATCGTGGCGGGCAAGCCTTATCTCGCTTGTCGCCAGCTTATGGATCAAAAGTATGCTCAATTTGATCGGTTGTGGAGTCCGGAGGATCCGTATATGGACTTAGCGGCAAGTGCGGCTGATGCCGTTGAGCACTTCCGGAGCCAGAAGGATCACAAGACGGAAGAGCTATTTTGGTCTCAATTCCATAGTCCGGATCGCTCACTTCTGTTGACCGACAGGATGGCCGAATGGGCCGAGCTGAATAGATTATCCGGACTTGCCATGACTGACATCGTGGCTCATGTTTGGCCAGAGAGGCCCAAGGCGATGAGCTACTTCGGCTTACTGCAACAATTCCTTGGAGCGGTGCCGCATATCAAGGAGATGAAGCGGTCGGCCTGCATCGAGGGCGCTGGATGGCTCTTGCCCGTGAAGGCACATTGGGCGAAGATGGATGCCACCGCCGCTGCCGCCCGAGGTTCGATGAAAGCTGCCCCCGCCGAGCACTATTTTCGGGAAGTTATGCGTGGCGCTCGGTAATAGAGTCGCAGATGCTCAAAAATGTCACGCTCAAATGAATGTTTTAGCTTGTAAAACGATTATTATGCTATAACTGCTTTTTATACTTGTGCGTCCCCAAGTAGTGAAACTTCTCCGAGCGGCCGCTTACGATATATTTGTATAACCCGAAGATTGCGCTCTTGACTTCAGCCCCATGCACAAGGTGCGGGGTGTTCGCAAAAATAGCGCGTGTTCACACTTAATCCGACGCCTCGGTCCCGTTTAGGAGGTGGTAGCGAGCAAACGAGGCAATCCGGACTATAATGCTTTATCACTTTCACTTAGCGATTGGAGTTCGAGGGTGGGGCTACGATATAGCCCACAGGGGCACCGTGATTCTCGATTTCGGGCGCGTGTGTGCTCGACCGAAACGGTCCTTCACAAAGCGGGAATTCTAAACATTCCGGTAGTCGATCGAGTGGTCGACCGGTCTCTCGCTATATCATGACGATCGCTTTTGGCTTTCATCGAGGTGCTCGCCAAATTAACCGGGGCACAATCGCAGAGTTCTCCGGTGCCGCGTTAGCCGATGATACGGAACGTAAGGCAGCAAACACGGAGCCGCAAACCCAACATTTGACAAAATACATGATTCGAGCGATGCATATAATGCCTAACTCGAGACGCCAACACTCCCTAAGGTTTTCGGTCTTTATGATAATGGCAGAATAATGCCCTAAGCCCATAGTGTCTAGGTATGGGCATGGTCTTCTGACGCGGCCGATGCCAAAACGTCAGGCTCCGCTTTGGTTATAGGAAGAAACCAAGGGAGAATAACAACAAGAGACAGTAAAAAAGGTTTACGCAGGTCTTAATCAAAAGAATCCGCAACGGGTCCCTCGCACGCTCTGCGCTGTGTCTCCGCAGTGCGTTATCCTAGACGGGTATGCACGTTGTTCATCTGTAAAAAGAGAGGAACGCTTAGTTTGGAAACAATTAGATGCGAAAAAGAGGAGAAGAAAAAGGTATGTGTGAAAGAAGAAACATAAATAAGTAAAGCGGGATTCAGATGAACTCGCGATTCTTTGTGCGCGCAACCCCTTGTCAAGGGTTGTGCGGCTAGGGAGCCCCTAGCCAACCAATGCCGGACTCGTCTATCCATGTCCGGGGTCTTCAAGTGACCCTCGCACTGAAATGATGCCTCGAGGACCGGGCATCTTTGAGTGTAAGAGACGCGTAATGCGGTATGGCGTTGAAACGGACAAAAGCCTTTCGTCCCAAGAGTGCTTGATATCCACTTTTAAATGGGACGATATGAAAAATTAGTTTTTCACACGAAAATTGTTCGGTGATCCCAACACGACTTCTAGTAATAGGGAGCCCATGCACTTGGCATAAGGGCTGGCGTCCACTCCTTTGAAGGAAGTGCGGCTGTGTCGAATTTTGGTAGGGTCTATCCCTATCTTGCGGATTGTGTTTGAAAACAGCAGGTTTAAGTCGCTGCCTCCGTCCATTAGGACTTTAGTAAATTGTAATCCGTCGATTATGGGATTCAATATCAGGGCAGTCCATCCAGTTAAGCTAATTAGGATCACTTCTGGATCACTTCTAGCTTCTCGACCATTGCATTGCTTCTCTTCTCGCTCTTATTTGCGTATGTTAGCCACCATATATGCTTATACACTGCTGCAACCTCACCACTTATCCTTTCCTTACCCAGTTAAGCTTTGCTAGTCTTGATACCCATGGTAATGGGATTGCTGAGTCCTCGTGGCTCTGATTACTACAACAACAACAAGCAGGTGCAATGTAATGCGATGATCATGACGCGAGAGCGATGTTTACTTGTTTTGGAATTCTTCTTCTACTTCTTCTTCGATCAGAGGATAGGTTCCAGGTCGGCAACCTAGGCTAGCAGGGCGGATGTTTTAGTTTCTGTTTGTGTTTCATCCGTAGTCGGGTGATGCTCTTATGTATGATGTAGTTGTATTAGTGTGGCATTGTATGCCTCTTGTATGTATCCCCAACTATTATGTAATGGTACGATGTAATGATATCCACCTTGCAAAAGCGTCTACATTATGCGCTTCTATCCTTGATGGGACCTTCGAGTTCCTTTATGATAGGGTCGTATATTGGGCGTGACAAGTTGGTATCAGAGCCTCGACCAACCATAGGAGCCCCCTTGATTGTTCGTAGTTGGCCGTTGTCGAGTCTAGAAGAAAACTGTTTTCGGAGTCTAGTTATATTGGAGAGTAGGAATTATTTTTACTCCTCAGCCCCTTCGTCGCTCTGGTGAGGAATCTTGACGTAGGTGTTTTGGATTACTCCTCTTCCCCTTCAAACTTTCTTTAGGATCACGCGGTTAATTTTCCGATTGTTGGCTCTCAGCTCTTTTCATCTGGTGCATTTCTCGTCAAGTTGACTCGAGCCTCTTCATCGTTGCCAAGTTCAATACTTAGTTGTTTTCTTTTCCCACCCGCCCACCTTATTTCTCTTCTCGGAGCCGGAGTCTGTAATCGAGTATCCATACTACTCGTGCGAAGCCTTTGCTTTCTTTCAACCGTGTTTCCTCTTCAAGATATTCGTCGGTTCTCCCTTCCAGGTGCCTTTGTTTTTCCCGCCCTCCCCCCTTTTTCTTCCCGGAGTCTGAGTCTCTTTCGACCATCAATTTCATTCGTGCGGAGCCTCTTCAGTCTTTCGTCAATTGTTTCAACCGAGGAATTCTCGTTTTGTTCGACATTCTTCATCTCTTTTTCTTCTCCGATGGACTCAATTCAAGTTTTTCGGGTTGATCATATTCTTTTCCTTGGATGTTTTCCCTGCTCATTCGCCTCTTGCCAGTTTATCCTTCCGGAGTGCTCAAGAAGTCTCAGGAGATTCGTCTGTGTTGAATTAATTCGATGTTGTCACCTCATTCAAATATTTCAATTGTTCCGGTGCATCATCTATCTCTTCAACAATCATTTTCAACGGTATTTTCTTTTAGTGGGCCCTAACCCACAGTTCTTTTCCTAGGATCTTACCTGACTCTTCTAATTATTCCGGAGCCATTGCTAATTCTTTTTGGAGTTTGACGTAAGAATGAATTTCATCACTCCGATGCTTTTCCAAGATCGATTTCAAATCATTTCATTGTTGGCTCAACCTCTTTGCTTTTCATTCTACCAGAGTATCTCAGTAATTTTGGTGGTGTTTCTCGTCGTCATTTGAAGATCGAAGAAGAATCTCTCTTAAATCTTGTCCGTTCCCTCGAAGATTCATGGTTCTAGCTCCATGTTATTGTCTCGAATTATTCGGTTTGTCAGATATTCTTTTCTCAACCATCTAGAGTATGTCAGGAGTTGTTTTTCCGTTTCTTTTCACTGGAGGCCATCATTCCAGAAGAATTCTTCGTCCTCACATTCCAGCTATCGTAATCCAGTTATCCCGGTGCATCTTTCAAGTATTCTTTAATCAGGTAGTTATCTCTTTGTTCTTTCGCATCTAAATTCCCTCTAGCATATTTTTTCTTCTAATTCTTTCTGGTGATTCATTCTCTTTCATTAGGCATTTTCGAATTTTTGACGGCGGTTCCTTCAGATTCCTTTTCCTTTGTTATCGTTTTAATTCATTCGTTCCTACCAATCCTACCGGTGGTTCATGAAGACTTTCGCAAGTTTTGTGCTATATCCCCCCTTAATCCTTTTCCTATAAGAATAAGTAGTATGCGAAATCCATTGCTAGTCTTCAATTTCTTTTGATGAAGGACAAGCATACAATAAATCTTATTCTTTCCTCGAAGTGATTAATCTTTTCTTCCGGAGTTTGTTCCTGTTATCAATTTCCCGGTTCTAAGTTATTCATATTTTCTTTTCCAAAGATCAAATTTCCTCGGCCATTTCGTTCGAACCTCCATCTAAATCACCGCAAGGCTCATCTTATTCTTTCATCCTTCACTCTATCTCATCATCCTTTTGTCACCGGAGTTCTTCATGGTGGTTCATCTTGATTTAATTCATTCTTTAAGAGTTCATCAAGAATTTTGTTGGTGGAGTTCAAGTATCTTTTCTTCTCGCGTCTTGAAGTGCAAATAATTCTTCATTTTCTTATGAAATGGAGTTTTGCATTTATTCGTGCTTCTCAGCAATTCAAGCATTTGGTTGTGGTATAATTTCACCTCAAGTTTTGAGATGTTTTTGATAAGAACACAACAAGCTTATTCTTTCGTTCTTGATTTTCTCAACAACACTGTTCAATCCTTCCTTCTAACTTCTTTTCATTCCATTCTTTCAATTCTTCCAGAGGCATTGCATTGTTCATCTCGTCAAGTGTCATTCCATCTTGTGTAGTTCATGTTCTATTCCTTACATTTTCAGCCTAGTGCTGCCGAAATTCTTATGTTCTTATTCCTTTTCTATCTTGTTCTAACCGGAGTGGGTTCAGAATCTATCTTGTTTCTTGAGATTTTGATTCTCGTCATGTTCGTCGTTCCTCTTTTCTACCCGAGTGCTCTCGACTTTGTTCATCTTCTCTCTTGTGTTCTTACTTCACCTCTTCCTCTTTCACTTCCATCTCGTTCCTAAGATCTCGGGACGAGATCTCTTGTTACTGGAGGAGAGTTGTAACGCCCCGAATCCGATGTGCCAGGTGTCTTCCAGTCATTCACCATCGTTGCCACGTCATTTTCTTGTGTGTTGCATTTTTCCATGTCATCATCTACATTTCATCTAAGTGTTTTTCAAAACTTGCATCCGTTCGGGTCCTCCCAATTCTTTCTGTTGTTCGTTCGGAGTCTAGACACAATCGCAGGCGCCCGTCGCCCCTCTTAGATCTTGTTTCATGAGCCACCGAAAAACGTTCTCGGAATGGGCCGAGATTTGCCAAGTGGCCTTGGTATATCACTTGTAGACCACCCGTCAAATTTCGTTCCATTTGGAAGTCGTTTGATGCCCAACGGTTAACCGAGTTAACCGAAACCCCCTTTTCTCTTGCAGCCCAGCACCCCTTCACACAGCCACCTAGCCCATCTAAACCCCCTCCATGCTCTCCGTCGTTTGATCACGATCGGGTGGGCGAAAACCGCACCTCATTTGGACACTCCTAGCTCCCTATGCCTATATAAACCCCCTCTCCCCCAAAATTTCGGGCAAACCCTAGATCAAAACCTCCCTCTCGCCCACCGGACATGTCCATTCCTGCTAGACGAAACAGCGCCGCCGCCCACAGCCATCCAGGGCGCGCCACATGGCCCCGACCACCACACACACCGGCCGGCCCGGCCAGTTCGCGTGGGGCCCCTAAAGCCCATCGCGGCCATCGCCCGCTTCATCGGCGCCCGCCAAGATTTCACCACCACGACCGACCCCACACCGCCTCCCGCCTGCCTCGCCCTTCGCCCGCGCCGCCAAGCTGCTTCGCCGGCCGTCCTCCCACTGACCCAGCCGGCCGATCGCCGGAGGAGACGCCACCCAACCACCGGTGTTCGTCGTCGCCGCCATAGAGGACCCCGACCCCGCCTCGAGCTCCTCTCCCCGTCGTCGCCTAGCCTGCCTCCAGCGGATCTGGCCCCGCCAGACCGGGATCTGCCGCCCCGCCTCGCCGGCGTCGCGCTAGGGCCGCCGCCTCGCCCTGCCTCCCCGATCCAGGAGGGATCGGTCGAGACGACCCCGTGGGCCTTCCCGCACCACGTGGGCCACGTCCGCCCAGTCCCTCCCCCCCCCCCCCAGCCGGCCTGATCCACCTCTCCTTCGCCTCTGGGCCAAAGCCCATGGTGAGCGCCCCTATCCTCCGCTCTGTGCGTCTCATAGCTATCCTACGTGCATGCGAATTTAGACAGCCGTGGAATTTTAATGATATGTGCTCATGTTTGCCATGCCCTAACTTGATGCTCGGTTCTCCGTTTTGCATGCATAATATGTAAAAATGTTCATCTCAGAGTGCTCCTCATGATGGACTAGTTTGCATTCATGTTCCTTTTCATATTGATGCCCTAATATTCATTGCAAAACTGCTATGTGATATGATTTGCTGAAATCTGTTGTTTGTTAACATCATGTATGCCTTTTGTGAGTGCCACAACTCTGTCCCTGTTGATGCTATGATGATGATCTTGATATGAACATGTTCTGCACTTCATGATCTAAATGTTGGTGTGCTTTGTATTCATGTTAGGGTGCATCTTGATATATTAATCCCTGTTGCTAAAGTGCATATTGCTGTTAACTGCTGAAAACTGCTGTAACTTGCTGATTTGTCATTTTTGTTGCATTTTCTGTGTGCATCCTATGAGCATGATGTCTACATGTTTTAGGCGCATATTTATGCCATCTTTACAGGGGTGGAATCCATGTATTTTTATATGCCTTTAGTGAGTGCATCAAGCTTGTGAAGTGGGCCACTTGCTGTTAAATTTCTGTCAATGCTGAAACGGCTATATCATGTTGCCATGTTTGCTTGATGGTACCAATTAATCCATGCATAATCTGGAGATGCTTAGTTGAGAGTTTTGTTTTCTATGCTATGATCTATCATGCCATGTCTCTTGATGCCCTATATATGTCCTGTAGCATATGTTTTCATTGCCATAAACATGCTTATATAATGTTCCGCATTCCTGTTAACTTCATGATGCCTTGTTGTGAGCTTGTTATTGAGTGATCCATGCATCTTCTGGAGATGCTCCAATTACATGTTTTGTAGTATGCTATGATTACTCTGTTCACATGCCATGTTTGATAATTTTGGGTATCACATGCCTCTGTTCCATGGTTGCAAACATGCTATCATAATGTTGCTGTTTTACACTTGCTGAAACTGTTTCAACTTTCAATCTTGTCATGTTGGTTCTCACTAATCCATGAGCCATATGTTTATGATGCCATGCTATTATTTGCTCTTTGTTATGTGTACTTTGATGCCATGCCCTTGGTTGCTATGGTTACTTGCTGTAGATTGTCTCTTTCTTGCTCTCAAGTTGCCATCATATTAACTCTGCTCATGCATATGCTGTTGTGTTATAAAATTGCATTTTGCATTGATCATATTGGTTTAATCTTGATGCCTATGAACCTGAACCTTTAATGATATTTGAATTATGTTATCTCTACATGAACTGTGTGTCAAGTTTGTGCTCATAAGATTCTTGTAGCATGTTGTTTTGATGTTTGCAATGTGCCTACTTGCTGTTTTGGGCAGATTGTTGTTATAACTTGTTTGGAGTGTATGTGTTGCACCGTTGCTCCATTTTGAGTATGCTCTATATGAAACTTGCTTAGAATTGCATGTAGTTTCATCATGTCATGTTGAATCCTTGCTTTGAGAGTGTTTGCTTGATGTCTGGATGCATTTTGCATCAATGCCACGTTTAGCTTGTTTCGCTCATATCTTCTAGGCCGTAGCTCGAACTAAATGAACTTTATATGTAACTTGACTAGAATTTCGTGTAGATCATCTTGTTGCATTTTAACTCACTG
Organism: Aegilops speltoides; assembly: GCA_021437245.1. Lineage (NCBI taxonomy): Eukaryota > Viridiplantae > Streptophyta > Magnoliopsida > Poales > Poaceae > Aegilops > Aegilops speltoides. The sequence goes on from CM038144.1 coordinate 161,268,417, forward strand.
TTTAACAACTTGAACATAAGGTTTATTCAGATATGAAACAATTTCTAAATTTGCATATGAGGACTTACCGGATTTGGTATCTGTTGTTTCCGGCCTCATCTAAACTTGCTTTGATGTATTGTTCTTGTTTGCATCATCTCTTGCCATGAGTAGCATCATATAGCCTTGTCATGTATCATGCTTGGGTGTGCATCATGTCACGTTTATGTGCTGTGTGTTTACCATGTTGTTTGCTTCTTTCCGCTTGTGCTTTTTCTCGATAGTTCCTGTTTCGTTGCGATCGTGAGGATTCGTTCATCTACGCTTGGTTCGTCTTTGCCCGTTCGTCTTCTTCATGGACTCGTTCTCCTTCCTAGTAGGATTTTAGGCAACATGACCGTTTCCCTGGATCTCACTACTATCATTGCTATGCTAGTTGCTTCATTCTATCGCTATGCTGCGCTACCAATCACTTGTTTATCAAGCCTACCAAATTGCCATGTCATCCTCTAACCTTTTTCACCCTTCCTAGCAAACCGTTGCTTGGCTATGTTACCGCTTTGCTCAGCCCCTCTTATAGCATTGTTAGTTGCAGGTGAAGTCGAAGATTGCTTCATGATGGACAGGATTATGTTCGGATATCACAATATCTCTTATTTAATTAATGCATCTATATAATTGGTAAGGGTGGAAGGCTTGGCCTTCTACCTGGTGTTTTGTTCCACTCTTGCCGCCTTAGTTTCCGTCATACCGGTGTTATGTTCCTTTATTTTGCGTTCCTTACGCGGTCGGGTGTATGGGAACCCCTTGACAGTTCGCTTTGAATAAAACTCCTCCAGCAAGGCCCAACTTTGGTTTTAAATTTGCCTAACAACCTATAACTTTCCCGAGGGTCATCTTTATTTTAAACCCCCCCCCCCCCCCGGCCAGTGCTTCTCTAAGGCCCAGTTCTTTTGCCAGAATCTGGGGATTCTCCTAGAATCCGACCCCTACCCTGCTTCTCCCAGAATCTTTGAGCCACATTTGTTTTACAACCCTATCTAATTAGGTTCTAACTAGATAGGATTGTAAAACAAATGGGGCTCAAAGATTCTGGGAGAAGCTGGGTAGGGGTCAGATTCTTGGAAAATCTCCGGATTCTGGCAAAAGAACTGGGCCTAAGTGTTGGTCCGAACCGAGCAGCCTACGGGGCCAACTCGGGGAAACTTGAGGGTTGGTTTTACTCATAGCTTGACTCATCCAGTGTGCCCTTAGAATGAGATATGTGCAGCTCCTATCGGGATTTGTCGGCACATTCGGGCGGTCTTGCTGGTCTTGTTTTACCATTGTCGAAATGTCTTGTAACCGGGATTTCGGGACTGAACGGGTCTTCCCGGGAGAAGGAATATCCTTAGTTGGTCGTGAGAGCTTATAATGGGCTAAGTTGGGACACCCCTGCAGGGTATAAACTTTCGAAAGCCGTGCTCGCGGTTATGTGGCAGATGGGTAATTGTTAATGTCCGGTTGTAGAGAACTTGACACCAGATTCGAATTAAAATGTATCAACCGCGTGTGTAGCCGTGATGGTCTCTTCTCGGTGGAGTCCGGGAGGTGAACATGGTTTGGGTTATGTATGAAGGTAAGTAGTTTCAGGATCACTTCTAGCTTCTCGACCATTTTGTTGCTTCTCTTCTCGCTCTTATTTGCATATGTTAGCCACCATATATGCTTATACGCTGCTGCAACCTCACCACTTATCCTTTCCATACCCAGTTAAGCTTTGCTAGTCTTGATACCCATGGTAATGGGATTGCTAAGTCCTCGTGGCTCACAGATTACTACAACAACAGTTGCAGGTACAGGTAATGCGATGATCATGACGCGAGAGCGATGTTTACTTGTTTTGGAGTTCTTCTTACGCTTCTTCTTCGATCGGGGATAGGTTCCGTGTCGGCAAATGGGCTAGCGGTGGTGGATGTCGTTTGAGTTTTTGTTTGTGTTTCATCCGTAGTCGGATGATGCTCTTATGTATGATGTTGTTCTATTCGTGTGGCATTGTATGCCTCTTGTATGTATCCCCAACTATTATGTAATGGTACGATGTAATGATATCCACCTTGCAAAAGCGTCTCAATATGCGCTTCTATCCTTGGTGGGACCTTCGAGTTCCTTTAGGATAGGGTCGTATATTGGGCGTGACAACCGATCTCGACAGACTCGTGGCGGAGGCGGATGGTCAACGTGCAGGGCTCGGGCGTCTTGAGGGACTCAGGCGACAAGGACTTGGCGAAAAGGCAAGGACTTGGCATGCGGGCGCAACGACCTCTGAAGGAGGCGGCGTTGATGCAGGGGACGACCGGGAACAGGGGTCTCCGGCCCGAATCTGGTCGATCGCGTCTCGTTCCAAGGGTGCAGACGCGAGCACGAGGCGGCGGCGACTAGCTGCTTCAGTGGCCTTGGAGAACACCTGCGACAGGTCAGAGAAGGGGAGGTGAGAGATAGAAGAACATGAAGATGGAACGGGAGGCAGGGGTGCAACGCTGGTGACCTTCTGTTTGCAGGCGGTTGTTGAATGGGCCACGGGGTCCTACAGTAGGGTGCCATGGTTGGCTTGTGTCCGGTTCCTGCGAGAAGAAGTAGAGGAGGGGAGTTGAGAGATGGGGAAGGAAACACAAGGAAAAGGAGAAAACCGGAGGAAGAGGAGGGTCGGCGGTGCTCATCTGCTAGTGGTGCTCGACGGTGGAGGGAGCTCCGGTGGCCTGGCTGGCCGGTGGGGGTGAAGCTCCTGGCGTCTGCTAGGGGCCTGGAGAAGAGAGGAGGGCGAGGGGATCTGGAGGCTGTAGGTGGCGAGCGATGGTTGGGGAGGGATGGATCCCGAGGGGGATTTAGTGCAGTGGCGACGGTGGCTAGGAGGATGGGACATCTCCCTAAATTGTAGGGTTGGTCCGTGGCGGCGGCGGCAAGTGGTTTAGGATAGGGCTAATTTGGGTCCACCGATGAAAAACAGACAGTTGTGAATAAATAGGCTAGGACAGTCAAAGAAAAAACCGAAGATGTTTTAGGGATGTTTTGATACGGCCAGTCATAGCTCCGATGGTGTTGATGTTGCAGTTGTTCAAGGTTTTTAACGCATGCATGTTGGTTCGGCCCATGCTGCTTATCATATGTTTAACATGGATCAAGGTGTGCATGCATATGCTAGTACATGCACGTACAATGTCAAAGCATTAGCTGTTTCAGTTCTAGATACATTAGGTTCAGGTCATGTTCGGAGCTCTGATAAAATAAGAGATAAAATTAATTTTTTTGAGTAGCCGAGGCGGCCGGAGGTAAATCCTGATTCAGTTTGGACACGTATAGATGATTTTATGTGGGACTCTAATTATAGAGATAGAGGCGCAACTCGCTGGTTTAAAAGGAAGCAGGTGCAGCCAAGATTCTTATTTCTGTTACTGCCATGTAAGGAGAAGATTGGTCATGCATCATCCAGAAATTTCGCATGGAACTTCCTTTCCTTGAAAAGTGTCGGTTGGGGCCCACCAGGAAGAAAGATGGCGTATAAGATTAAGCTAGCTAGAAAATCTAATCCAAGATGTAAAAGGATTGGACTCGTTTATCTTATAGTACTAGTTTATTTTCTTTTCAAAGTTGTGTGCGTGCATGAGGGGTTAGGCCAGGTTCAAGTGGTTATATAAAGCCTGGTGCGTCATTGTAATAGTTTCAGGTTATTTTGAGATGAATTAGACACGTGTGTGTTTTTCGGCCGGTGGCCATTATTGAGTTTAGAGAATTCTTATAAAAAATATTTACTGGCATGTGAGTTCCTGTGACGTGATGTGTAGGAGAGTCCAAGCTGAGCCTATACGGGTCGTCCATGTTATTCTTTCGGATCGAGGGATTGGCGTGTTGTTTTCGTGGGATTTGCGAACATCTTCGTAAACCCGCGACTAGTTCTTGCTGCTATGAAGGTTTGTGCCGTGAAAGATCGGGCCAACAACGGATCGACCCTTGTCTCAAGGTTCGCTCCACATCACCCCCTCTCCAGTTCTCCCTTGTTCTAGTTCTTTTCTAGTTTGATCTAGACTAGATCTAGTTCTAGTTTTCTCTATCCCACATAGTAGAGAAGCCCAATGAGGTTCACTTCTCCCTCTAATTCTCCGGCGACACAAAGCTCTGGACGATGAAGCACTGCCGGATCGTGAAGATCGACGCGTGCAATCCGTAGAGAGATTATTCTTTCGGTCTTCAGTTCGAGGGATCATTCATGGATGGTTCGAGGGTGATGTTTTTTGTTGTCTACTACATTTTCCAACACGTGGATGAACATATCCTATCAGTGGATTTCCCAACATGTGGATTAACATATCCTGTCAGCGGAGGTGGACCGAAGACATGCGGGTAGGAGAGACTGGGCCAATGTTAGGGGCATTGATGACGCTGCTACCATGCTCCTCATCACGACAGCAGAGGTACCGACCGCCGCCATTAGTGAACCTTGGACTTGGACCGGTGCGAGGTACGAAACCCCCGAATGGTGGTAATCATCCTGACCTCGGGCTTGGTAGATGCGCCTCCCGCAGCCGCCGCTGAGGAGGATGCACTACCCACCCTCATCGCCACTGATGAACCGCTGGTAGCAACCACACCTGGCGCGTTAATGGCCTTGAACCGCATCCACCGAAAACAGAAGGGGGCAGCGACCGGGTTGTGGCGAAAAGGCTGCCGCATGACCTGGTCACATAGTCGACCCACCAGTCGTGTGGGGGTTGGAGTAGTGACAGAGGCAAATGTGTCCCATCTTTCAATGATGGTGGCTATCGTTTTGGTGGAAGTCGACTTTGACGATCCGACTACTTAACGTCACGAGGCGTCGCCGCGCTTAGCAATCGCTAAACCAACTCCAAGAGGTTATCGACCACGCCAGAGCACGATCAACCTGACCACGAAGGTCTATTTCCTGCAAGCAAACGAAGAACAAGCAAGAAACTAAGATTGCAATCTGGATATTGCGAATAACAGAGAAAACTTTATTAATGAAGGTGGGGTTCTGTGACGCCTTTGTCTGGTCGTTGAACACAAACGAAGTACGCGAAGTTGCGGCTATGGTGAACTTTTAATCTAAACAGAACCTAAAGTCTAAACGACACCCTAAGGGCTATATATATGGAGGAAGAGGGGGAATTTTGTGGCCCTTGAGGAAGGGGCCCGAAACCAACCCTAACTCTTGTTTCCCCACACATACGGACTCTAAAAACAGCCTATAATCAAGTATTTCGAAATTACATGGGCCTGGCCCAATAATAAGGTGGCGCAGCACCTAGAATAGCCTGTGGACGAAAATTATTAAGTAGCATCTTGTATATTTCGTCCAAGGCTTCATGCACTCATTATGGTGGCTTCAACATCCTGAAATCATCACTCGTAACTCCGTTCTTGTTCCCCTTGTGCACGCCATCATCTCCTTGCTTGTTTTTGCTCCAGTGTCATCCTTCTCCAAGCTAGGCCCTTCATTTGTAAGCAAAACAAATGTATCCAATTTAGGAAGCATCATATTCTCATGAACATTATAATCATTACCAAGAAACGAAAGTACCTGGTAATACAATTGGTGTGCGCGAGCTCTAGTAATTGGCCCAGTATGTATAGCAGTAGGGGTTGTGGGTAGGCCTAGTTGTGGGTGTAACAATGATATTGATGTCGTCATCATCCTCCCCTTCTTGAAATGAAGTCGTCATCGACGAAAGTTCATCTTCCTCTCCCAAATAAGGCTTCAAATCTGCAATGTTAAAAGTGGGACTAACCCCAAAATCTACAGGAAGCTCAAGTTTATATGCATTATCATTTATTTTCTCTAACACCTTAAAAGGTCCGTCAACACGTGGCATTAGCTTTGATTTGCGCAAATCAGGAAATCTATCCTTATGCAAATGTAACCAAACAAGATCTCCAGGTGCAAACACAACATGTTTTCTACCCTTATCTCCAACAAGTTTATATTTTGCATTCATACTCTCAATGTTTTCCTTAGTTAACTCATGCATTTTTAAAATCAATTCAGCACGTTGTTTATCATCAAAATTAACCTTCTCCTAAGTTGGAAGATGCAACAAATCAATAGCTGCATGAGGTAGGAAACCATACACAACTTCAAAAGGGCACACCTTAGTAGTAGAATGCAATGAACGATTATAAGCAAATTCAATATGAGGCAAGCATTCCTCCCACATTTTCTTGTTATTCTTCAAAACAGCCCTAAGCATAGTAGACAATGTTCTATTGACTACTTCAGTTTGTCCATCAGTTTGGGGGTGACAAGTAGTACTAAAAGCAGTTTAGTCCCCAACTTAGCCCATAAACTTCTCCAAAAGTGGCTAAGAAATTTAGTATCACGATTTGAAACAATAGTATTTGGCACACCATCCAAGTGAATAATTTCACGAAAGAACAAATCAGCAACATTAACAGCATCATCGCTTTTATGACATGGTATAAAGTGTGCCATTTTCGAGAATCTATCCACGACAACAAATATGCTGTCCCTCCCCTTCTTTGTTCGAGCTAAACCTAAAACAAAGTCCATCGATATATCCTCCCAAGGAACACTAGGTACAGGCAAAGGCATATATAAACCATGAGGATTGAGTTGTGACTTAGCTTTTTGACATGTAGTGCAGCGAGCAATAAAACGCTCAACATCCCGTCTCATCTTTGGCCAAAAGAAATGTGTAGCAAGTACGTCCTCCGTCTTCTTCATGCCAAAGTGTCCCATTAATCCTCCTCCATGCGCCTCCTGCAACAACAGAAGACGAACGGAGCTAGCTGGAATGCATAGCTTGTTAGCACGAAACACAAATCCATCATTAACGATGAACTTGTTCCACATTCTTCTTCTTTACAATTCTGCATTACATCTTTAAAATCAGCATCATGCACATATTGATCTTTGATGGTCTCCAAACCAAATGTTTTGAAGTCAAGTTGTGAAAGCATAGTATAGCGATTTAGATAATGCATCAGCAATAACATTTTCTTTACCCTTCTTGTGTTTAATGACATAAGGGAAAGTCTCAATGAATTCAACCCATTCAGCATGTCTACGATTCAGTTTAGCTTGACTTTTAATATGTTTCAAAGATTCATGATCAGAATGTATAAGAAATTCTTTGGGCCATAAATAATGTTGCCATGTTTCTAAAGTCCGAACAAGAGCATATAATTCTTTATCATAAGTAGAATAATTTAGACTAGGCCGACTCAATTTTTTAGAAAAGTATGCATCAGGTTTGCCATCTTTTAATAACACACCTCCTAATCCAATTCCACCAGCATCACATTCAAGCTCAAAAGTCTTATTAAAATCAGGAAGTTGGAGTAAAGGAGCATGTGTCAACTTATCTTTCAATACCGTGAAGGCTTCTTCATGTGCGGTACCCCAAACAAAAGGCACATCTTTCTTTGTAAGCTCATTGAGAGGTGCAGCAATGGTGCTGAAATCTCTCACAAAACGCATATAGAATCCAGCAAGGCCAAGAAAACTCCTCACTTGTGTGACCATTTTGGGTTGTGGCCAACTCTCAATAGCTTCAATCTTGGCTTTATCAACTTCAATTCCCTTTGGAGTAACAACATAGCCAAGAAAAGATACTCGGTCGGTGCAAAAGGTGCACTTCCCAAGGTTACCAAACAAACGTGCATCACGTAGAGCAATAAAAACAGCACGTAAATGTTCCAAATGTTCCTCGAAAGATCTGCTATAAATCAATATGTCATCAAAGTAAACTACCACAAATCCTCCAATGAAAGCATGTAAAACTTCGTTCATTAATCTCATGAAAGTACTAGGTGCATTACTTAACCCAAAAGGCATGACTAACCACTCATATAATCCAAACTTAGTTTTAAATGATGTTTTCCATTCATCTCCCAATTTCATATGAATTTGATGGTATCCACTACGCAAATCAATTTTGGAGAATATTGTAGAGCCACTCAATTCATCAAGCATATCATCTAGCCTAGGAATAGGATGACGATAACGAATAGTAATATTATTGATGCCTCTACAATCAATGCATATACGCGAAGTACCATCCTTTTTCGGCACTAAAATGATAGTAACAACACAAGGACTAAGGGATTCGCGTATATAACCTTTGTCGAGCAGCTCCTGTACTTGACGCATAATCTCCTTCGTCTCCTTTGGATTGGTACGGTATGGTGCACGGTTGGGTAATGATGCACCAGGAATTAAGTCAATCTGATGCTCAATCCCTCGAATGGGAGGTAATCCCGGTGGCACATCTTGTGGAAAGACGTCAGTGAACTCCTGCAAAATGTTAGTGACAGCAGGACGCAAGGAAGGCACGTCCTCGAATGAAAATAATGTCTCTTTGCACACAAAAGCATAGCAAACAGATTTGCTGAAATCTAGCTCATCAATATCAGATTTGGTGGCAAGTAAACATGCACTTTTCAATTTAATTTCAGAAACAACACTAGATGGTATATTATTAGGCTTCATTTGTTGCTCAAATTCTTTTGCCACAATCTGATTTTCACTCTTATGTTTCTCCTGTTTTGCTTTACTAGCTCTATTAGTATCATCTTTCAAAATGGAATCAGGAGTCATAGGAAGCAAAGTAATATTTTTATCCTTATGAACAAGAGTATACGGATTATTTCTACCATGGTGTACAATATTTTTATTAAATTGCCATGGTATACCGAGTAATAAGGAACATGCTTGCATAGGTACCACATCACAATCAACATAATCAGCATATGTAGAGATACTAAAATGCACACGAATAGTACGTGTTACCTTAACCTTGCCACTATTGTTGAACCATTGGATGTAGTAAGGATGTGGATGTGGTCTTGTGGTGAGAGATCGCTTCTCCACCATCTCCATGCTAGCCAAGTTGTTGCAGCTCCCTCCATCTATGATGACGCGAACAGAACGTTCCTTCACAACTCCCTTTGTATGGAACAAATTATGCCTCTGATTTTCCTCAGCTTGTATAACCTGCACACTCAAAACACGTTGAGCAACTAAACATTCATACCTGTCAGCATCTTCAGGATCCATGTATTGCGTCTCATGATCAGAATCATCTCCACCGTGTTCTTCACTTGTATTAAGAGCCAAAGTCTCCTCATCATAGTCACTAGCGGATTCATACCCACCATCCACTGTAGCAATCATCACACGTTGAGATTTGCATTCTCTTGCATAATGACCTCTTCCCTTACAATGACGACAAATAATATCACTTGTGTGCCCTGTTGATGCCATGGAAGAAGAGCTCTGTGCACGCCCGGCAAGTGCGCTCTTGGCAGATAGTGGTGGTTGTGCCTGCTTTCTTGTATCACGGCTGGAGGTGGCACCTGATGTTGGTGCTGGTGCAGTGGAAGTAGAAGATGCATGCGGTGTCCATGATGAAGGTTAACCTGCAGAAAAGTTAGTTCACGCCAATGCTTGTCGATCCTGCACTTCACGTTCAGCTTTACAAGCAAAATGGAATAAACGAGTGATATTAGTATACTCCTTATACTCTAGAATGGTCTGAATATCTCTATTTAATCCACCCATAAAACGTGCAAGCATAGCTTCATTCTCCTCAACAATACCACATCTAATCATGCTAGTTTGTAATTCCTGATAATATTCTTCTACAGAATTTTTCCCTTGTCTCAAACGCTGCAGTTTTTGAAGTAATTCACATTGATAATATGTTAGAACCCAACGAGTACGCATAACAGTTTTCAATGCGGCCCAAGTAGCTAGAATAGGATATAATCTACAATGTTCAGACCACCATACACATGCAAAACTAGTGAAAGCACAAACAGCAGCAGGAACACGTCTCTCCTTAGGATATTATAAACATGTAAAACGTTGTTCAGTTTCTAACTCCCAAGTATGTATATCAGGAACATACCTACCCTCAAATGGTGGAATATTTAATTTTAGTTTAGGAAAATGGTTATGATCTTGTACCTCAGGTGGTGGTGCAGCCCTACCGTTGCGATGATATGCATGAGGACGACCTGGTGGTGGTGGTGCTGGTGGTTGCACGTAGTTCTGATTTTGATCAACCTCATCCTCGTACTGGTCCTCCACCTCTACAATAGCAGCAGGAGCTACAGAAGCATCAACAGTAGGTACAACAGCACCAGAATTTTGACGAGGCTCAAGGGGAACGCGCACTGCTCGTCCCACTTGATTTGGAAGGCGATGTTGTTGTTGTTGCTGCTATAGAGGTGCAACAGGTGCAGCGGGTGGTGGTTGTTTAAGACGCGCGAGCAATTCATTAAACTTGTTATCGAGCTTTGTTTCGAACGCCTTCTCAATGCCGTCTGTCTTCTCCATGGCCTCTTCAGATCTGTTTAGCACATCTTCCACCTGTCCGCTCATCATTTGCTAAAACTTATCATGAAACTCCTTGTTCGTCAAGTTCTCCCAGTCAATTTCATCGGCTTGTGATCCTGCCATGGTTAGCAGCAATAGAAACACAAAAGAATATGATCATATAGACTACTAACAAGTGGTGGTGGTGGGTGTGACAAATCCGTCAAGCAAATCTCAAATTCTTACCAGTTCTTACCCAGCAGCAGGCGGTGATCGGCAACCATAGTAGTCAAAACTCTCAAAGCTTGGATAGAGCGATTACCAGGGAGAGTCGAACGCACGACGTAGATGTATGTGGAATTGGGAAGGCTTATAATATGGTGGCAAAAAGGGTCAGCAATAATCAAATCAGAGATGCAAAGTTGAATAAACGCTCAACGACGGTATTGTGCTGGTCCTAGGCTAGACCGTGCTAGAGATGCGAGCCTAGAACACTAACAAAATGACGGTGCTACACGTAAACAAGGGAGGAGCACGCTCTGATTTTTTTTCCTTTTTTCACTTTTTTTGCACATTTTTTCCTCTTTTTTCTTGCTCCGCCACAATTTTTTTTCGAAAAAGTCCACAAATTGTCTAAAAACTGCCTAGCCAGAATTTTCCAGACTTAGTTTTTTTTTAAACTGGAACTATTTTTCTACTGCGGGTAACACGGAAGTTGGGGAGTCCTACTCTGTCACGACTCGGAGTATGGCGTTATCTGGAAATCCAAAACAAAGTAAAAAAATACTGGACTCGGACTAGGACTGGTGGCGGAGATGAATCTGGTGGAACTTGGACCGGCGATGGAGATGAATCTGGTGGAACTCGGACTGGTGGCGGATATATGTTGCAGGTGGACTCGGATTGGCGTGATGTCGACGGATATGTGGTGGCGTATATGGACTTAGATTGGCGGTGAATATGTGGTGGTGGTATATGGCAGCGGCGATGAAGTTGGTGCGGTGGTGGTATATGGCAAAAACAATGATGCTGACTCGGTGGTGATATATGGCAGCGGCAACGTGACAACCTGTGAATAGAACTCGAAACTCTAAAGGACTAGACGCTAAGACCGGCAACTTGACACGACGATGCAACCACAAATTCAACATAGCAAATACAAAAAAGATTATGCAAAGGCTCAGATTGGTTCGGATAGGATGAACTAAACCTAATTTTTTTTGGCCTTTTGTGGACTATAAGTATGAAGAAATAGACTCGATCTAAACTACAAAAAACTGTAAAATCTCACCAAGCAACCTGAAAATCTGATACCACTTGATAGATGCAAAGGTGTTTTGTCATTCTATGAGATGGTGGCTATCGTTTTGGTGGAAGTCGACTTTGACGACCCAACTACAAACGTGTGAGGACGTCGCGCCTTAGCAATCGCTAAACCAACTCCGAGAGGTTATCGACCATGCCGGAGCACGATCAACCTGACCACGAAGGTCTATTTCCTGCAAGCAAACGAAGAACAAGCAAGAAAATAAGATTGCAATCTGGATATTGCGAATAACAGAGGAAAGCTTTATTAATTAAGGTGGGGTACTGTGACCCCTTTGTCTGGTCGTTGAATACAAATGAAGTACACGAAGTTGCAGCTATGGCGAACTTTTAATCTAAACAAAACACAAAGTCTAAACGACGCCCTAAGGGCTGTATATATGGAGGAAGAGGGGGGAATTTCGTGGCCCTTGAGGGACGGGTCCAAAACCAACCCTAACTCTTGTTTCCCCACACATACGGAGTCTAAAAACAGCCCATAATCAAGTATTTCAAAATTACATGGCCTGGCCCAATAATAAGGTGATGCAGCATCTAGAATAGTCTGTGGATGAAAATTATGAAGTAGCATCGTGTATATTTCGTCCAAGGCTTCATGCACTCATTATGGTGGCTTCAACGTCCTGAAATCATCACTTATAACTCCGTTCTTGTTTCCCTTGCGCACGCCATCATTTCGATGCTTGTTCTTGCTCCAATGTTCATCCTTCTCCAAGCTAGGCCCTTCATCTGTAAGCAAAACACATGTATCCAATTTAGGCAGCATCATATTCTCATGAACATTATAATCATTACGAGAAACAAAAGTACCTGGTAATTTAATGTGCGTGCGCGAGCTCTAGTAATTGGTCCAGTATGTATAGCAGTAGGGGCTGTGAGTGTAACAATGATATTGATGTCCTCATCAAGTAGGGGAGGGAGAGGCGGGCTCGAGGGTTGGCCATGGGAAAAACCAAGAGAGCAATGAGAGGGTAAAGAGTGTGTGTGAAACTGATGGTGGACGGTGAGGGGAGAGAACGCACGGGGTTATGAAACGTCACATTAATCATTCAATCTTCCTCAGGTGTGCGGGGGAAGCAGCACACGCGGCTCGCACAGGCCCGGTTCTGGGAAAATGGTTGATTCGGCCGTTCCTACTGAGTGGAACTGCTTTGAGATTGATGCGAGGCAAGATATTCATGTGCCCAGCCAATCAAACGGGCTAAATTTGTATCTAATATGCATCCAGGTTGTTTGGACCGTGCTGTGCGGATGTTTGCACGCTTTTTGATGGACTGCGACGGAGATGCCCTTGCTCCTCTTCGCTCTCCCCACTTCGCACCCATCCCACCTCCTGGTCAGATCTCGCCGCCCACCACGGCCGCGCAAAATGGGGTCTGCACATTCCTCCCACTCCTCCATCTCTACCGCGGTGGACGAAGGCGACGATGATCCATCGACTGCCTCAGCCTCGGAGCCCTCGGCCCCGCCCCCTCCCGCCCAAGCGCCGGCTCCACCGGCCTCTGCGTCCAAGGTGCTGGAGCAGGAGCCCGAGGTGCTCCCCTGCCGAGCCGCCGACTCGCCGCTCTCGCCACAGCCATCCGTAACGGGCACTCCACGCCTCCTCGGCCCCAACATCAAGGTCTGGGACCCCTGCCACGTGCTCCTTCCCCCACCGTCGCCGCACCAGCACCTCCCGCAGCAGGGGAGGACGGAGGCGCTGCTGGAGGTGGTAATAGTTAGCCACGGAGAATGTGCGTTCGCGATGCGACCCGACCTGGTTGGTGGGCGATGGCCGGCAGTGGCCCTCACGGCGCGCGGGGAGCGACAAGCGCGCGCGCTATCAGTGTTCCTGCGCTCCCGTGGTTCGCAGCTGGCCGCTGCGTGGACGTCGCCCCTCGACCGTTCCCGCGCTACTGCTGAACTTGTCTGCCGGGTGAGCCGTTCTTGGCCTTTGTTGTATAATTCTACTCTTGCACTGTGCTTGTTTATTGTCCTGTCTTTTCTCTAAAGCTAGTACAAAGTTGAGTCACTTATTTTGGGACGGAGGGAGTAGATTTTAGAGTATTGTAGTCTGCTTGTAAATGCTTTGCTATGCATTCCACATTGTTGTAGTAAAACCCAATTTTTAAGATAGATTCATGCTGTGTGAGAAGTACGATCTTAAGTATGAGATTGGTGTCTTCTTTTTTATGGTGGAACAATTCACTGTTCAGCCTAAAGAACAGTCCTTTGGCATTTCAATGAAGGCAACACATCATGAATGTATATTGTATAATGGAATTTATTGGCTTTAATAAGTGTGCATTATTGCATGCTTGTAGAACATCTGTTCCATTTGAAGGTGTTGTCCTTTTTGGCCGCAACATGGATCAGTTGTAAAGGTGAACAAATAAGAGCCATCATATCCTGATGGTCGTACTCCTAGATGCAAAAAGTTTGTTGTTTCCTGAAATTTATTCAGAACATGATGACAATGTGTTCCTGTTTGGTCTTCAAAGTATTGAACTTGGTATTAGCTTTCTATTGGCCCGTTAAATGCTACTCTGGTAGGAGCTGGGACCCTACCGGGTCTAGGGCGAAGGTTGTAGGGGAAGAAGGGGGCTGGACGTGGCGGCTCATGATCGCCGGCGACAAGCGCCGTCGTCTTGAGAGGAGAGGCGGCGGCGGCGCAAGAGGCGGCTAGGGTTAGGTCTCCCGGCTCCCTAAGGGAAGCCGAGCAAATAATGATTGCTTCTTTGCTTCATTAGATTGATACATCTCCTAGAGAGGTTTACTTGACTCCTAAGCAAACGATCCTAATAACGATAAGATAATTGGGCTAAGCCCCTAATAACGATAAGATAACTTGGGCCACAACCCACTGGGCTAAGCCCCTAATATGCCGGTCATAACACTTCTCCCCGCCCGCACAAACAGCTCGTCCTCGAGCTGTAAGTGGGGAAGCGCTTGCTGAACTCCACGAGGTGATCAACCAGCGTCAAACACCTTCGCGACACCGGGCGGCGTGTCGGCGGCGGCGTCTCCGAATGTAGTCTGCAGCCTCCAGGTAGAAGAGTCGCGGGCAGACGTGGCCGGGCGTGTAGGGCTCGTCGCAGTTGAAGCATAACCCTTGGCGGCGACGCTCGAGTAGCTCGGCCGAGGTGAGCCGGCGGAACGGGCGTGCCACAGTCGCGGCGAGGGGTGCCGCGGAAGCCTGAGCAGGCCAACTCGGCGCGGGAACATCCGACCAGGGTAGCGACCCAGCGGCCCGGGACGGTGATGCCTGCTGGATGGCCACCGCGCGGCGCTCAAACGCGCGGGCATAGTACATGGCCGTCTGGAGATCCTGGGGAGCTCCACGTCCACGCGGATGTGATCTGGAAGTCCACCGACAAAGAGGTCGGCCCGCTGCTGCACCGTCACGGCCGACGCGTGGCATGCCAGGGCCTGGAAACGGTCGGCGAAGTCCTGAACGGTGGAGGTGAAGGGAAGGTGGCCTGGCTCTGCCAGGCGGCTCCCGCGGATCGTTGGCCCAAAACGGCGAAGGCGAACTTCGCGAAGCGCCCCAAGGGCATCTGCCCTCGTCCCGCCGAGGCGAGTACAGTGTCTGCTGTGCAGCGGTGGTAAGAGGCGAGCAAGGTACGCTCCGAGACGAGGGTGCGCTGCCCGCGAAAGAACTGCTCGGACTGGTCGAGCCAGTTGAGGGGGTCGTCATAAGTGGCGAAGTCTAGTTTGGCAAACCACGCTGAGTCGGAGCGTCGTGTCTGACTGGCTCGGAGGTGCGGCGGCGAGATTGGGCGCCCGTCGGCCGCCGTGGCCGTGGAGTACCCACCGAGCCGAGGGTTGCCGCTCGCAGAGGGTGCCGGCGGGTCTCCAGCCGACGTGTAGACGGGTGGCGGCGATGATCCGGTCAGCCAGGCCGGTATCGGGGACGGTGACGGCGGGAAGCGCACTTGCTGGATCGGTATGCCTCCCTGCGAGGGTGACCCGGGCCCCGTGTTGGGCGGTGGCGGGGCCGGCAGCTGCGGCGGTACGGATCCGGGTGGAGTGGGGGCGCAATGAGGGTCGGGCCGCCATCAGGCTATTGAGGCCCGGATGCGGGCGCGGTGGGACCGCAATGGGGTTCTGCCGCCGGACCCGGAGGCGTCGCGAGCGAGGGCGGGCCGACCACCGTGGGCTATTGAGGCGCGAGAAGGGCGGCGGGGCCGGCAACAAGCTGCTGCCGCCGGACTGGGAGGCGTCGAGGGCGCAGCGATCGCCGACCCGCCATCGCGCCGATGAAGCGGCAATGGCGGCGGTGACCGGGCGATGGTGGTGTAGAGGTCGATCGATGCCGTGGTGGCGCGTACAGAGCGGCGGCGGGTTGGCGGTCGCGGCGGCTACCAGGGACGGCGGCCGTGAGGGCTGGCCAGTAGGCGTATGACACGGGCGGCGCGACGAGGTCGTTGAGGACCTGGTCATCTCCGCCGGCGAGTAGATGGCGATGGACGGCGCGGTGGAGGGCGGCGGCGTCTGGCCGGTGGAGGCGCCGGCGGTGGAGTCCAGCGGCGCGGTGGGGAGAGCCAGCGGCACGGTGGAGAGAGGATGTACAGCACGGTGACGGGCAGCTGCACGCAGCGACGGCAACGGGCGGGTTGGGTGTTGGTGCAGACATGATAGGAACCAAGCTACCTGATACCAAATTGGTAGGAGCTGGGATCCTACCGGGTCTAGCGCGTAGGTTGTAGGGGAAGGAGGGGGCTGGACGTGGCGAAGCTCGCGGTCGCCGGCGGCAAGGCGCCGTCCTGCGCGAGAGGGAGAGGAGGCGGCGGCGCAAGAGGCGGCTAGGGTTAGGTCTCCCGGCTCCCGAAGGGAAGCCGAGCAAATAATGATTGCTTCTTTGCTTCATTAGATTGATACATCTCCTCTCCTTATATAGAGAGGTTTACTTGACTCCTAAGCAAACGATCCTAATAACCATAAGATAATTGGGCTAAGCCCCTAATAACGATAAGATAACTTGGGCCACAACCCACTGGGCTAAGCCCCTAATATGCCGGTCATAACATACTCCCTCCGTCCCATAATATAAGAACGTTTTTGGCACTACAGTAGTGTCAAAAACGTTCGTATATTATGGGACAGAGGGAGTAGTTTAGTTTTTCATTCATGGTAACACAAATGTGAAAAAAATACATTTTGAGAGGGATCGGCATTATATATGATTATGATTATCCACTCTGTGTTTGTGCTTGTTAGCATATCTCATGACCTTCAACTTCTAAAGTATCTTCTCCAATCAGGCTTTTGCCCCAACAGGTTTGACGTATGAAACTGTTTGTATGCAGGAACTTGATTTCCCAGAGGAGCAGATCCAAGTATCTGATGCTTTGACTGAGATGAGTCATGGTCAGTGGGAGGGCTGTCCAAAATCAGAAATTTATACCCCAGAAATGGTTAATCTGATGGACAGCACCCAGCCTGATTTCTCAGCACCTTCAGGAGAGTCACTCAGGCAGGTGCAGTTCAGGATGATGGAGTTCCTGAACCGAACAATCATAAGGTTACCAGAAAAGGTGGCAATGGGGGATACACTATCACAACAAAATGACGCAAAGGGTTTATCTCGGCAGAGCTCCACCAATTCCGTCCAAGATGGCCCATCTTGGGATTTGCTTTACAGGCTCAATCGGCATAGCCTCCAAAGGAAGAAATCTGGTAAAAGCCGTCTCCAGTTTGTCACTTCGGTTGACAATGATACCGAGGATGAGTTTTCCGTGAAAGACATAAACCAAAGGCATTACCTTCACGAAACAAGTCTGGGGAGCTCTACAACCTCTATTGCAATTTTCAGCCATGCAATCCCCATTCGATGTCTCCTTGCGGGCTTGCTGGACTGCAACCCTGTGATGTCTCAGAGGATATGTATAGACGATTCATCTGTCACTGTTCTTGAACATTCGCTTAGAACTGGGTGGCGAATAAAGAGGCTAAATGATACTGGGCATCTCAGGCTTCTCTAGCTGCAAGCTGTTGCGCTGCAGCTGGAATCTAACTGATGTGTGTTTATGTGCCGTAAAGAAACTATCAGATCATATTATGCAGATCAGAAGCTATGGTTGTCGGTTCATGTTCACCTATGCCACAGTGGGGAATGGAAGTCCTCCGATTGTTGTTATTTTGCATTTACTACCATGCCTCGATGCCGGGAAGAACTGCCCTGTGATTGTGTTATCCTGTGATTGTTAATCATTATTTTTTCAAGTGTAGTTTCCAACTCATCCTTGGTGTATCATTCTTTCTTTCCATCAGCCATGTTGTATGTTTTGAAACATTTGTAAATAGTCTTCTACTCCCTTTTCATATTAGTACTTGTGTTTACTTTACCAGCTTTAGCAGAAAATGCATAGGATCAGTCGGTTGCGCACCGGAGGCGGATCCTCTAACTTAGAGAAGCAAAGTCACGGTGTTACAGTGTAATTATAGTGTAAAATAAAGAAGGAATGTTAGAAGCGTTTAGCGGATTATTTACTATTCATATTTACTGTAGATATAAATAATCTATAATTAATTTTATTTCACCATCAAATTGTTTGTATGTAATAATTATGAATGTACACATTAAATCTGTAATTTGCATATTAATTTAAATTATTTTAGCCTTAATCATATGGGTTGCAAGAAGGAAAGTTAAGGGATTGTAGCTTCTCTAACTTTCCTTCTTAATGTTAGAGGATCCGGTTCCTTGCGCACCTCCCTTTTTTCCTATGGACGCAGCTCCCTTTTTTATTGCACCAACAATATGCGTCTGGATCGCTGCCTAACTTTATTTTTTCACATTAGTTCAGACGCAAGCGCTCGTATATACGTGCATACACTCACCCCTATAAATACACATATGGCCACCATACCCTATGAGCACCTCCGAGAGACCGAGTCGGCGTATCATCTTGAGATTTTACGAAGTCACTGTAGGCGCCTCGTAGTCGACAGGAACGTCTCTTCAAACTGAACGTGTATCGCTGTAAGTCACCGGGATATCATTGTCCACATAACCATCCAACCACATATTGGTTTGCTATCGCAGCCCAACTTGTAATCTCTCCAAGCATAGCTTCGAAAGAGGAATTTTATTTAGGAATACAAAAGAGGAGTTGGTAGTCTTTCCTCACCTCCCACCATTGGATCACCCTTGTTTTTTCTCTCACTAATAAAAACTAAAAAGAATAAGGTTTCCTCTCTCACTAATAAAAACTGAAAAGAATAATGTTTCCTCTCATGTCGCTATGGCCTTCCGCTCCCTCTTCATTCGTGCTTTTTCTTTCTGTTTGCCTCCGTTTTTTTTGTGTGATTCCCGTTCCCAGTTCATCTAACTGTGCGACAGCCCATGCCTCTCTCACATCAATCCCCTTCTTTGTTCCTCCCAAACCCGGCTAGGGACTCTTTCCATTGTGTGCTCCCTCTGCCACGCCGTCCCTCGCCGCCCCCATGTGCAATCGCCTTCTTTGTTCCTTCCAAACTCGGCTAAGGTTACCCCTCTGCTGTGTGCTTCCTCTGCCACGCCGTCCTTCACTGCGCCCACGTGCCACCGCCATGGGATCGGCCGCCTTGCTACGGTGGGCGTCAATCTATAGCAGCGGAGCTGGCCGGGCGTGATGGCCATTGGCCAACTCGTGCCAAGGTCGAAGGCCATGATTGTGGTGTTGTCGTCATTGTGCGCTCCATGCTGGGAGTTGTTATCGCCTTGTCCAGTGCGATGACATGGTCGACTTAGACTGGAACCAGTCATGCGGCGAGAAGCCTATGTCTAAGGCCGCCATCTCACGCCGGAGCGTGCGTGCCTAAAGAAACCGTGTGTAGCGCCCAAGATGCGATTATATCCCAATCACGTGATGAATTCATGATTGGGGCACAACCACATTTCGAGCGCATAGCAAGGTGGGTATCATTACAACATACCATGTACTGAATAGATGAGAATACAAGATAAAGGCTTACACTCGCCACATTAATACATAGCAATCATCATACAGAAGAGCAGGATCCGACTACGGTGAAATCAACGAAAAAGAAGAACGACATCCACCCTACTAATCCCAGGCTCCCAACCCAGAACCTATCCCTTGATCGAGGAAGAAGAAGCAGAAGAACTCAAAAACAAGCAAGCATCGCTCTCACATCAGATCATCACATTACATGTACCTTGAACTGTTGTTGTAGTAATCAGTGAGCCACGAGGACCCATCAATCCCATTACCATGGGTATCAAGACTAGCAAAGCTTAATGGGTAAGGAATGGATAAGTGGTGAGGTTGCAGAAACCACTAAGCATTTGTATGGTGGCCAACTTACGAGTACAAGAATAAGAAGAGTAACTACGCATAACAGTCGTAACTAGTAATGATCAATAAGTAATCCTGAACTACTTATGAGTCAAACATAAGCCCACCATGTTCTCTTCCCGAACTCCCTCTAAAAGAGACGGTCACGGTTACACACACGGTTGGTGTATTTTATTGAAGTTTAGTGTCAAGTTCTCTACAACCGGATATTATAAATCTCCAAGTCGCCCCATAAGCAATTTTCGAATTTGCTACTGTTCTGCCCTAAACCATATTTTAGAGTTATTAGACATGCAAAATAAGTGCACCACGTTAATCTATGCATTTTTCTAGACCATTTACATATAAAGTTTGTTTAATTCGCAGCTACGGTTATTTAGTTATGAAATAAACCATTTTAACATGTCATTTAGCAAATTAAATGCAAATAGTTAAACATTTTTAACATGTATGAAAGTTGGATATTATGAAAGTACATGAAATTGTAAGCATTTTACATATATAAAACATTTTAATCCGATGCCCGGTTTGTGAATTATTAATGCATGAACATGGAGGGTTTTTCTGTAAAACTGTTTTCTCTTGACAATAAGTAAATTCGCAACAGGGAAAAAATGCATCGTGCTGGAACTAAATTGAACTGGGCTGGGGGAGCTTCTCAAGTTTGGCCTTGGGCCATCGGTGAGGAGGTGGAGGCAGGGCGGCTTGGAGCGATGCAGTCAATGCTCGAGACGAGCGTCCGCTCGATGTAGGACGGGGCTTGTCGGTGTCAAAACCAGCGGATCTCGGGTAGGGGGTCCCGAACTGTGCGTCTAGGCGGATGGTAATAGGAGACAAGGGACACGATGTTTTTACCCAGGTTCGGGCCCTCTCGATGGAGGTAAAACCCTACTCCTGCTTGATTGATATTGATGATATGGGTAGTACAAGAGTGGATCTACCACGAGATCAAGGAGGCTAAACCCTAGAAGCTAACCTATGGTATGATTGTTGTAATGGTTGTTCGTCCTATGGACTAAAACCCTCCGGTTTATATAGACACCGGAGAGGGCTAGGGTTACAGTAGTCGGTTACAATGGTAGGAGATCTACATATCCGTATTGCCAAGCTTGCCTTCCACGCCAAGGAAAGTCCCATCGACACGGGACGAAGTCTTCAATCTTGTATCTTCACGGTCTGGGGGAGTCCGGCCGATGATGATAGTCCGGCTATCCGGACACCCCTAGTCGAGACTCCTCGGTAGCCCACTGAACCAGGCTTCAATGACGACGAGTCCGGCGCGCATATTGTCTTCGGCATTGCAAGGCGGGTTCCTCTTCCGAATAATTCATAGAAGATTGTGAACACCAGGATAGTGTCCGGCTCTGCAAAATAAATTCCACATACCACTGTAGAGAGAATAATATGCACACACGTTCAATCTGCTGACGTATTTTGTGGCGTGACGTCACAGCGCAACCAAGCCTTTACTTGAATCGTTTTTATTATACCACCTCAACGCGTTTAGCGAAGCGGTTTCCTTGGCACGTCTTGTCGAAGCAGAGATCGTGCTCCCCTTATTTCGGGATTCCCATCAATACGGACGTGGGTAACCCAACCGCGCCATTGATTGTGGCGCTTGGGAGATAAGCGAGTTTTACCAGGTCGGTGGGGACGCATAGTCTTCGTCCGCCCATATATAAGGGGATAAGGATCCACCTTTTTTACCTACGCCTTCTTCCTCCTTTGCTTATCCATCTCCTCACAAGACGAGCTCCAGCGCCCAAGTCCGCACATCTCGCCTCAACCTTCTCCAGCCATGTCCGGAGCGGGAGGCAAGTGGATAGCCTCCTCCATTCTGAAGGGCACATCGAGAAGTCATGCGGTGCGGATACATGCCCAGCGACATCGCGCAGCGGCTGCCCGACGAGGGGCAGCTCATCCCCACCCCCAGGCCCCATGAGAGGGTCGTATTTCTTCCCCACTTCCTCCACGGACTGGGCTTCCCACTTCACCCCTTCGTTCGGTGTCGGGCGCGACGGGAGGCGCTGGAGGGAGCCGCCCGCCGCGGGACACCTATGGGGCCGGGGCCCCTTCGTGTGTTCGGTACGAGGGCGGAGGAGGCACAGAGAGCAGATCGAGGCGATCTTGGCGGGAGTTTTACCCAGCCGGGCGCGATGGTCGCGTAAACCCTCTCACTGCTTTGTGTTGTATTGTGCTCGGGAGCTTGAAGAGCTACAAGAGGCAGCTACACCGAGCGTGGGAGTTGCAAATGGTTCCAACCCCCTCGTTGTGCATGGGCCTCCTTTTATAGTGCAAGGGGTCACCGACAGTGTCAGCGTGGGTAGAGGGTAAAATGTAAAGAGGTGGTAGTTGGAGCAGTGCGGGAACAAAGCAGCACAAAGGATTGCTTGCAAAGGATTCTACCTACTTTTGACAGAGGGGGACAAGGGCATTTAATGCCCGTCGCCGTCGCCCAAAAGCTCCCGCCTGCGTCTCCGTCGCCACGGGCGATGGATCCACCACCGTGGAGTGCCACCGCACCCTCCATGCAAAGCATGACCATCCGCCACGCGTCTCTCGAGAAAGCTAAAGGCGGCGTGGCGATGAGCTGGAGGTGAGCACACAACAGGCGCAGCTCTCCGGCAAGTACCTTGCCGGGTCTTGATCTTGCGGACCGGGGCTTGTCGGGCTTGTAGCTTGCCGCTCCCGGGCCCTCGCCGACGCAGCGTATAAGCGCCGGGCGTGTCTTCTGATTTAGTCTTCTAGTCTCCCCGGCGAGCTCCTCTCGCGAGGCCTTGCGTGGTGATGTAGTCTTGAGCACAGGGGCGGCCTTCCCGCAAGCTCCTCTTCCGCAAGCTCCTCTTGCCGGGTCTCGATCTTCTATCTTGTACACTTTGTTCTTGAATGGCTTGATATGGATCGGGATGGTCTCCGCAAGCGCATGGTAGATCCGGCCGCTGAGGGCTGCTGTCGCCCGTGCACAAGTTGGGGTCTTGAGGTACCCCTACCTTAGTACACCGACAGAGCCCCGAACTGGGCCATACACTTGTCTTGGCGCTGGGCGAGCCCAAAGCAGTCTGCAGGCACACGAGGCCCACGGCGTGCCGACTCCACTTCCGCTTCGCCGCCTCCCAGCAAGCAGCCGCGTCAATTGCGGCGTCGTGGGATGGGGCGTGCCCACGTTCTTTAATGAGAGGAGCAGAACGCCCCACTTCCCCATAAAAAGCAGAGGGAGCGGCGCGGTTCCCTCCTTCGCTTTCATTGCTTCTTCTTCCTCCTCTAGAGATCCTTTTCGCTCCGCCTCGCATCTCCTCCACCGTCTCTTGCGTCCATGGCGCGCCGGCTCCTCATCCTCCTTCCCTCGCCGCCTCGCTATGGCCCCAAGACCGGAAGGGAAGGGAAGGCGGAGGAGAAATCGAGCAGCGGAAAAGCTCGCCAGATCTCGGAGGCGAGCGTCGTCTTCCGCCGCGGCTCGGCGTCAGGAACTCTGGGGCAAATATTTCTGTTACAGGCCAAGAGGACCACGGCGCATCCTCGGACGAGCTCATCCGCAGCCACCATGGACAACTATCGGCGGGTACTATTTCTTCGCAGCCTTCTTCCATCTGCGGTCTTTGTCCTCCTTTTACAATTCTTCTGCGACATCATGAACACATACGGTTTCCACCTTCTTGATTTCACCCCAATGCCATCCTCACAATGGCGGTTTTCGCACATATGTGCGAAAACTTCATAGGATACACCCAAGCGTAGCTCTGTTCGGCACTTCTTCACTCCTAGAGCAGAGCTGGCTCCCCTCTCCGGAGGGATTTCTTGGGTTTTAAATCTCAACTTGAAGAAGTCATACTTGCCGGGAGCTCCGCGGCAAGTGGGAAGAGTGGCGTCTGGATCGGTCTTTGGATCGTTGAAGACGAGCCGCAGCCTTTCACCGCGCCAAGACAATGCCCATCGCCAGGCGTGAGATCGGAGCGAGCTGGATTCGGACGATATCAAGCTCGGCGTTGCCCTCATCCGGATCGCCGTCTTGAGGCGAAGCTATCCGTTCTGCATGCGTAGGCGCAGACTTCCTCCGCCAACGCATTGCCCCTCTTCAAGACAGAAAAGGCCGGCTGGGAGTACGGGCGCGCGGGGATATAATGAGGCTGCGCCGGGCTGAACTTCAACTTCACGACGCTGAGCCGAGGGGATGGTCCGGAACTCTTCAAATATGACCCGGCCCATCCAGAGTGGTTCAGCTTCCCGGGGTGGTGCCCCTTTGCAACAAAGACAGCTCGGGATCGCCTCCTCGCCATGATGCCCGCGTGTGACTCACACGGCGTGGGCGTTCATGGATTCCGCCTGAGCCAATAGACGTCCTCAACTTCTTGACACTCTTGAGGAGGTGGCGAAGAACAAGGACAGACCCGAGGCTGACACGGGACACCACGGACCAGGAGCTCGCGTACATAGCTTCTCGGGCGAAGAGGCCGCTGCAGCCAGCAGCGGCGTGAAAGTTCGGTTGTACTCGAGGAGGCAGAGGCTGCGGAAGGTCCTACCAAACGGAGGCGGCGGAGATCTGCAGATCGCTGCAACTTCCTCCGGCACGCTCGCCGGGTCCCTCTCGAGGCACTCTGGGATCCCGGAAGCGGTGAGGCAGCAAGGCAAGAGGTGGTGCTGCCGAGGAGCAGAGACGCCCGAGGGAGAGGCGCAGCAGGTGGCGCTGGTCCAGCGAGCCAGCCGGCGAGGAGGAGGAACAGATGCCGCGGCCGCCGAGGATGTCGGCGGGTCCGCGGACCTTCTGCCGACGACCTCTCCTCGTCGTCGGAGACCTCCCGCCCGGCGAGCCCTAGCGTTCTCCATCAAGCGCCTCCAAGGCGGCGGCGAAGCGAGTACTCAGGCCCCGACAACTACCAGCTCGCGGGCAAGCACAAGCTTCTCGGAGCCAAGCTGCGCGAGGGCGGCGAAGCACCAGCCGCGCAGGAGCGACTTCGCCAGCGCCACGACAAAGGCGCCCCGCAGGTCGGCGCTGAGCGGACAGTCTTCTCGGAGCGGAGCGGCGGCTCCGCCGCTCCTCGGGTCCCGGCCCACAGGCCGGGTCTCGCAGCCCAGCCCGAGGACCGCCAAGCGCCGAGAGGGCCTTCGCCTCTGCTCCTCGCACCGACGCGACCAGTGGAGTATGATTTCTCCGCCTTGAGCGAAGACGACGAGGAAGAACAGAGGCACCAAATCTTCATCTTCTTAAATTTCGCCTTGATTATTGTTGAGGCTAATCTTGTTTTTGTGTTGGTTTCAGGACCTTGACCGGCGGGCGGCGAAGAAAGCCAAGGTGCCCGTGGTCGAGGTCGCGACGACTCTCCCGCCGAGGCGACGGGGACGCCGGGATCCTAGCTTGCTTGGACCAGCGCTGTCCCGAGGAGCAGCCCCAGCGCCCCCAGTAAGTCCGAGTCCCGCACCTTCACTTGTCGGTAGCGTCTGGAGATTTCGTCTTGCTCCAATATCTTGATGTGTTTGTCTTGACTTGTGCAGAGATGGAGCCGCGCGGCGGGAGCATCCGGAGGTCACCCTTGAGGAGCCGGCAGTCCCTCCATCCCGCCAAGGTTGGACTCCCGGCAAGGAGAACGTCCGCCAAGGGCGGTACTCCGCCAAGGGCGAGTACCCGCCAAGGGCGAGCAGCCAGCGCGAGGGCGGCCACTCCGCCAAGGATAGTTCCCGGCAAGAGAGCCCGCCACAAGACGTCCGCCAAGGTAAGTTCTGCAACTTTGCCTTCTTGGCGTCGCCTCTTTTGGATATTTGCTTGAACTTCTTTTGCTTTTCTTCTTCTTCTAGATCCTCCTCCTCCCCGAAAGCGGATGGAGACGAAGTCGTCATTGAGGAGGAGGAGGACGTCTGAGTGGCGGCAGCGACGCCTGTCGCCGAGGACGCAGCGGAGCCGCCGAGCCCATGTGCGAGACCGCTCCGGCTGCAGACGCCTTGCGGCGGAGAGGGGACGGCGACCGCACCACGGAGGCTGCGGGAGGCGTCGAGTCTCGCGCCGGTCACCGACCCTCCGCCGGAGAAGAGCGGTCCGGCTACTACTTGAGGCCCCAACGCGTCTTCATCCAGATGCCGTGGGGTTCCACGTCATGACTCCCCGGAGGGCGAGGCCTTCGATGGGGAGATCCTCGCCTCCATGGGTTTGAAGGTCGTCGAGGGGCCAAGGAGCGGCGGGCCCGATGAGGAGAAGCTGCTTCACCAGCTCCGGCCCTTTACCGGGCAGACGGTAGCTTCGCTTCGGGAGGCCCTCGCCGCCAAGGCCGCCGAGGAGATGGAGAAGCGCGCGGAGCTCAGCGCCGCCAATCAGCTGCTCTCCGCGAGTGGCGGAGAAGCGCGAGCGACTCGGAGAGTACGAGGAATGGTTCTTTGGAAGGCGAGGCGAAGAGCAGAACGGCTCGCCGAGTGGAGCTGTCCCGCCGAGAAGGAGAACTCGTCCAGCGGAAGGTCAACCTCGGCGTTCACGAGGAAGACCTTGCCGCTGGAACAGCCCTTGGCGAAGGAAGAAGGAGGCAAAGGACGCCATTGGCTGCCGCGAAACCGCCAAGGAGGAGCTTGCCGCCAAGGTCGCATGCTGGAGGAGGAGCTGAAGGCGAAGCGAGAGAAGGTCGCCGCGCATCACGGAGCGCGAGAAGGATGCCCATACCAACTCGTAACTCCAGAGTGCCTTTCCAAGAAGGGCGACAGATTGAAGGCCGCCAAGGACTCCATTGAGGGTCTTGAGCTACAAGTCTCTGCGCTTTGAAGGACTCGCTCGACGCTGCCGGGACCGGAGACCAAGTTGAAGGAAGAGCTCATGAGGAGCGAACCTTGTAGCCGGCGCCAATAAAGCAGCCGAGGATTTCCGTCGCATCGTCGAAATATGGACCGAGGATTTGGTATCTTCTGCGTCCGCCATTGACCGAGAGTCGCTTTGGCCATGAAGCCGGAGCATCTCATCTACTCCCGGATCAAACCTCGCTCCACAGCCAAGCTCACCTCTTCTTGAGGGATCGCGCCGCCCTTGCAAATCTGCGGAGAAGATCCCGCAACTTGCCGAGAGACTCGCCGGCTGTCTTGTGAGGAACCATGGAGCGTGTCGACGAAGATCGTATACCGCAATCCCGCATAAACCTCGCCAGCGTTCTTCGCAGCTTGCGGCCGACGCGAACATGGAGGCTCAAGGAGCAGGTCGCCCACATCATCGCCAAAGTGAACAAGATCTCCGGATGGAGGCGCACCGCGTAGATTAGGCCTCCTTTATCTTTATCTCTTTTGTTGCTGCATAGGTTGCTACGAACTCATTAGTCATCGCGACAAGTTATTCCTTGTAAGATATTACCTTTATTTTGATCGCGAGATGATGTTATCTTCCTTGTTTTGATCCTCAACTTCGCATGCTTCAACTTTACGCTTCTAGGAGTTTTGCGGCAAGGAGCCCTTGTCGCGAAGCGCCGAGTGTCGAACTCGAAGCAGCCCATGGCCAAGGTCTTACCGCAAGCAACCTTGCCGTAACTTGTCTGCAACACACCTAGCTTGTCGAAAGCGGACTCGAAAAGCGAAACAAGGGCGCAACACTTTGTCGCAGCTCACTTAAATCGTTGGCGTGCTCGAAAACAAGATAAGGGAGCGGCTATCCACGGTAGGTTCCTCCGAGCACAAGTTTTCCATACGAGTGTGGTTGTTCAAGGAAGGCAACTTAAAATTTAAAACTTTGAGCTGTTCTCCGCAAGCTTCTCTTTCTTGAACAGCACTTGGTTCATCCTCCATTTTCCTTCCCCCCCGGCAAACTTGTGCACGAGGAACGTTTCTTTTGCTTAAGAGACAAGGAAAGAGAAGAAGGAAAAAGCATATGGCCTTTCGGCGTGCTATTGCTTGCCGGATATTCGTGTCGCATTTAAAGATGCCAAATAACTCATGCAAATAGCAAAGAAGAGCATGGGAAAAGGCAAATAAGCGCAAAACACGGAAACTTTATTGCAAAGACGGGTTCATACCCGGCTTTGTACAAAGGGTTACATGCAACGGCAAAGCTTTTGTACAAAAGGTGGTTGCCGGAGCGGATCACGGCAACCGCGCCTTATGGGTAAAACTTGCGAAGATGCTCTATGTTCCAGAGTTACTCACCGGCAAGCCTTCTTCGGTCTCGGCGGACAGCGGGCCTCGTGACTTGTCTCACCCGATAAGGGCCTTCCCACTTCAAGGCCAACTTGTTGGAATTCTTGGCGGATGAACACGCCAAGAACAAGGTCGCCTTCCTCGAGACTCTCGGCTTTGACCTTGCGGCTATGGTAGCGGCGCAAGGCTTGCTGGTATCGAGCAGCTCGTCTGAGCACAGACGTCCCTCCTCGAGGAGCAATCGTCATCTTGTCGCAGCTTGCTCTTGCTCAAACTCATCATAAGCGAGCACTCGAGGAGATCCATATCTGAAGTTCCGTGGGGAGAACCGCTTCGCTCCATAGACTAGAGCAAAGGGTGTATGTCCGGTGGCTCGATTTGGTGTCGTTCGATTGACCAAAGAGCCGCGACTCCTCTATCCAATTTCTCCGTGATCTGCACAGCCTGTCGAAAGTTCTTGTCTTGAGTCCGCGCAGCACTTCAGATTGGCCCTTTACGCTTGACCGCTGCTCCTTGGGTGAGCAATGAAGCGAAAAGACCTTGGCGCCAAGGTCTTGGACGTCTTGCATGAAGGTGCGGCTAGTGAATTGTGTACCGTTGTCGGTGATAATCCTGTTAGGGATCCCAAACGGCACACAATCGATCTGAAGAACTTGACCGCGACCGTCTTGTCACCTTCTCACCGGCTCCACTTCGCCACTTTGTGAACTTGTCGATTGCTACGCATAAGTACTCAAAGCCCCGACAAGACGGGGAAGGGCCAAGGATATCGAGCCCCTGCACCGAGAAGGGCCAGGATAAAGGGATTGTTTGGAGAGCTGGAAATGGCCGATGGATCTGCTGCTTTGTGGAACCGCACGCTTCACACTTGGTTACTAGTGCGCTTGCATCTTGAGGGCTTCTTGCCAAAGAACCCTTGCCGGAAGCTTTCGGCAAGTGCCCTTGCGCCAATGTGGTGGCCGCAGATGCCTCCGTATATCTCGCCAACAGCTTCATCCATCTTCCCCGGAGATGCACTTGATCGACACCATTGAGCCTTCTTACAGACAGCTCATTGTCCACTTAACCGGTACATACTTGACTGTCTGGTTACCCTTTCTATTTCTTCCGGGTCGCCGGGAAGTTCTCCGGTTTGCAAGAAGCGGACGATCCGCTCATACCACGCCGGGCTCGGGGCTCAGCGGCAAGGACTAAAGGCATGAGGGCAGCTGCGGGAACCTCGGCTTCTCGGCAAGGATTTCTCGCTCTGCCGGGCTGAAAGTCCCGGCAAGCTTGCGGGGCAAAGCTTGTCGGGAACACTTGCTTGACCGCCAGATCCGAGGATCTGCAGGAGCAAACTGCTCCTCAGCGTTCGCCGTTGATCTTGGGGACTTTGGCGGCGGTCTCGGGGAGATCCGCCGACAAGTATTCGCGGAGACCAACTTTCTCTTCTTGGACTGCCCAATTGATGGTGCGATTAAGGTTGAGTCAGCTTGAGCAAGAAGGTCCCCGGTTCCACAGTAACTTCATCGAAGCACACTTTGAAAGGCCATCTGCGATTTCATTACGAGCTCTCGACATGCTCCATCTGCAAACCTTCAAAGCGCTCCTCAAGCTTCCTCACTTCATCTACATAAGCTTCCATCAAAGGGCTCTGATAACTCTTGTTAACTTGCCGGACCACCAACTGAGAATCTCCCCGCACAATCAACTTCCTGATCCCAAGTTCGGCCGCAATCCTGAGGCCGGCGAGCAAACCTTCATATTCTGCAGTGTTGTTTGTCGCTTGCTCTCTTGGGAAGTGCATCTGGATGACATACTTGAGGTGTTCTCCGGTGGGCGCGATGAGTACCACGCCGCACCGCGCGCCTTTGCAGCGAGAAGGCACCATCAAGTACATTACCCATTCACTCGTCGCTTCTTATGCGGGTGTACTCGTTTCTTGGACTTCTTCGTCGTGTTGGGGTCCATTCTGCTATGAATTCGCCAAAGCCCGGCTCTGTATGGTTGAAGTACTTTCAAACTTGAGTCCAAAGCTCGACAGCTCCAAAGCCCACTCGACGATCCTGCCTGTTGCTTCGGGTTGTGCAATATCCTCTTCAATGGAAGCGGTGACCACTTGTTATCTCGTGTGCTCGGAAGTAATGGCGCAGCTTTCGAGGCCATGAGGAGGCCGAAGCAGCTTTTGCACACGGAGTATCTTGATCTAGCCCCACGAGAAGGGAGCTTACAAAATAAACTGGGCGCTGCACCATCTTTTTCCGCACCTCATCCTGTCCTGCTGCAGAGTTGTCTTTGTCGGGCGAGCTTGTCGAAGCAGCCCCCGCTTGTCGCCGGACTCGCTTGCGGTGGTGCAGCCTCCTCGTCGGACTCCCTCTCCGCTACTAGCGCAGCACTAACCACTTGGTTGGTCGCCGCTAGGTACATCAACAACTTCTCCCGTGGTCTAGGTGCGACAAGTATTGGGGTGGAGGATAGGTACCGTTTCAAGTCTTGCGTATTTGCCTCCGCTTCGAGTCCATTTCATGGGGCCTGCCTTCTTCAAGATTTTGAAGAAAGGTAGGGCGCGCTCTCAGACTTTGAAATGAACCTCTTGAGGGCAGCCACACAACCTGCGAGCCTTCCGACATCTTTGACACGCTTGGGCTTCGATCGCTCGATGGCTTTAATCTTGTCGGGTTGGCTTCAATCCTCTCAGGACACAAAGAACCCGAGAAGCTTGCCGGAGGGAACTCCAAAGACGCACTTCTCGTGGTTCAACTTTAGTCAGTATCTTGCGCAGTTCGAAATGTCTCTTCCAAATCTTGGATCAGCGTATCTCGCTCTTGCTCTTCACCACGATATCATCCATGTAAGCCTCTACATTTACGTGGATCTGTGGCTCAAAAGCGATATACACTACCCTGCAAACGTTGATCCTGCATTCTTGAGTCCAAATGGCATGCGTATGAAGCAATAGGTGCCACATGGAGTGATAAACGCATCTTCTCTTCATCCTCTTTGGCCATGAAGATCCGGTGATAGCTGAGTATGCATCAAGAAAGCAGAGTAGCTCACATCCGGCGGTGGAGTCAACAATCTGTCGATCTTGCGCAAGGGAATGGATCCTTGGGACATGCTTTATTTACATCGGTGAAGTCTATACACAGCCTCCATTTCCCATTGGCCTTGCGCACGGCATTTAATCGGGTTTGCTAACCACGTCGGATGGATCACACCTCTAACTAGGCCTGCTGCCTCTAGCTTCTTGATTTCTTCACGATGAACTCTTGGCGCCCACGGCTTGCTTTCTCACTTTTTGCTTGACGGGCCGCGCATGAGGGCAAACGGCAAGCTTGTGCTCAATTACCTTCCTGGGAACGCCGGGGATGTCAGATGGTTGCCATGCAAACACATCGACATTCGCCCGCAGGAAAGCAACGAGCGCTTTCCTATTCTTTGTCAGCGTAGCACTGATGGTGAAGGTTCCACCAGTGCCGTCCTCCTTGGCGGACACCTTCTT
Source organism: Aegilops speltoides (assembly GCA_021437245.1). NCBI lineage: Eukaryota > Viridiplantae > Streptophyta > Magnoliopsida > Poales > Poaceae > Aegilops > Aegilops speltoides. The sequence continues at coordinate 161,299,903 of CM038144.1, forward strand.
GGTTGCCGGAGGAGCGGCCATTCCCTTTTTACTCTTGCCGGTGGAGCTCGACGGGACGTCCTCGACAGCAGCGCGGCACTCCGAAGAGGTGCGGTTGCCGGAGTGGGCCCCGGAGCACTCGCCGGACTTGGTCTTCGTCTTCTTCCCGCCGGGAGCTTCAGCGGCAAGTGTATCCTTGTCGGCCGCTGCTGCCGCATCCCGGTAGATCTTGTCGGTGCAGATGAGCGCATCTTTTTTGTCGCCGTGGACAGTGATGACGCTTATCGGCCCCGGCATCTTGAGTACGTTATAAGCATAATGGGAAGCTGCCATGAACTTGGCGAGGGCAGGACGGCCGAGTATTCCGTTGTATGGTAACGGAATATCGGCGACGTCGAAAGTGATGCGCTCAGTCCTGAAATTGAGCTCCCCGCCAAAGGTCATCGGCAGAGTGATCTTTCCCTTGGGCTTGCTCCTTCCCGGGTTGATTCCTTGGAAAGAACCGGTCTCTTCGAGCTTCGCCATCCGGGATTTGGAGTTTCTTGATCACAGCAGAGAGATCAGGTTCAGCCCGCCCCGCCACAACCAACATTTTGGTGACCTTGAGGTTGCGAATGGTGGGCGAGACCAGATCGGCGGGCACCCGACCGCGGTGGTGCGGTCGGGTGATCCTCTAGGTCAAAGATGATAGGCGTGCGGACCATTTGAGGAGCTGCTTGCGACTCTGGGGCGGCTCATTGCATTCACTTCCGTGCCCCACCGCTTTGGGTGGCGGTGGGAAGTGTGCGATGGCGCCACCGTCGACGCACAGGACCTCCGTGGCCTTCTGGAACTCCTGCTCGCTGTCATCCTCGTCCTCCATGTCCTCGTCGCCGTCTTCTTCATCCTTGTCGCGGCTCCGGGAAGGTCGATCTCCTTGCCGCCGCTTGGCTTTGCCGGGGGGTCCTCCCCGACCATTGAACGGCCGCTTCTTGCTCGGTTCTCCTCCGCCACCTTGGGCCCTCTCCTTGTCGCGCCTCTCGTACTCAGCTTTTTGCTGCTCGACGAGATAGTCGACGCGCTTACAGTTGTAGAGATCGTGGCCCTTGGTGCGGTGGATTTTGCAGTATTGCTTGCCGGGGCCGCCCTGCTTGTCGGCTGCCGCCACAGGGGCAAGCTCCTTGCCGGAGTTGCCAGCCTGTGTTTGCTTGGCGGGAGCTTCCTTGCCGGACTTCTCGACGGCAAGCACCTCTTCCTTGTTCTTTTTCTGAAAGTTCCGCCGCCGGCGCTTCTTTGCCGGGGCGGCGTCGTCGGAGTCGCTTCCTCCTGCGCCAAGATCCTCCTGTGGGAGCCTCCTCCCTCTTCCGCAGCGTCGATTTATCAGACCGAGCATAAAGCTCACGACATCCGGATCTTGGTCATCGCCATCTCTTCACGCATGCGCGTTATTCGCGACGTTCGGTGGAACGCTACCGATAACCGCGCGGGGTGGACGCGTCGAGATGTTGTCTTTGCACACGGCTGAAGCGTTGGATGTACTTGCGCAGGATTCTCCTTCATACGGGCCAAAATGTGGAGATCGCTCTCTGGCGTGGGGTTTGTGGCCGCCAGTGAAGGCGCCAACAAACCGATGGCAAAGGTCTGCCCAAGAAGAAATGGAGCCTTCCGGCAAGTGCATAAGCCAAGAACGAACGCTCGCCTAAGCACGGCGGAAGTAGTTCGCTGAATCTTCTCGTCCGCCCCGAGCCTCGCACCGCGATGGTGTAGACACCGAGGAATTCGAGGTGCGTCTTGCCATCGTACTTCTCCGCACGTCGGGTTTGAAATTCTTCATGCTTTGGGCCATTGGGCGCGCCACACTCACGGTGAACGCAGGCAGCTCGCCACAGACGGGCAAGTCGCTGGCTCGCCCGGTAGCGCGTCGTCGGCAGTGCTTCCAGCTCTCTGGTTCGATTGTCGCCGAAGTCTCGGCGCGCTCAATCGTGGTCCGGCGTCTTCGCCGCCGATCGTCAGGCGACTGGCGTTGATCCCGACGAGCCCGCGGATCCGGCGATGCCGTGGAGCCGTCGTCGGCGTTGTTCCGCGGCGGCGTCTTCGCTTCGCGACGGGAGTGCACGGTGGTCGCACCCGGCGGTCTTGTTGCCGTCGGCCTTCGTCTTCTCGGCTTGCCGCGGCTGTGAGGCCACCGGCCGCCGTAGACGGTCGTTGTTGGCGAAGGCGACCAGGCTCTGGATGGTAGCCCTCCGGTCCTCGGCCTTGTCTGCTGCTGGAGGGAAGTCGAGAGCATTTGCTCTTGTGAGCGCTTGCAGAAGTGGCGGGAAGCGGGGCGAAGCGCGTGGAGAGTGGGGCGCGCCGACTTCTACGGTGTTAGAAGGAGTAGGGTCCTGCCCCGGCGCCTTCGCTTTGCCTGTGTCCGGACGGTGTTCTGGAACATCCCGCGAGCCTCCGGTACGTCCCTGCTCCAGTAGGCGGATACCACCTCCCGTGGTATGGCGCTGCTGGGTCGTAGTGTGCCGAGATGGACGTGGATCTGCGGAGACCGAGGCGCGGTCATCCGTCCTGTCCCTGGATCTGGTGGCGCCGCGAGTGCCCTCGCCGGTGTCCACCCTTCCGCTGGCGTCCCCTCCGCCTACCGTTGGCTCCGGTGGCGGCGGGTGAGACGCAGACGGGTCTGCGACCCTTGAAGGCCTCGTCTTCGGGGCCATGGCGCAGTTGTCGATGAATTCTTGACGGCCGGAGAGGTTGATGAAGAACGCGCGCTTGAACGCCGGATCAGGTCCGCACAACCTCGACGCCCCTGGCGCGCCAAAGATGTCGGGCGCGACGGGGCGCTGAGGGAGCCGCCCGCGGACACCTATGGGGCGGGGCCCTTCGTGTGTTGACGAGAGGCGGAGGAGGCACAGAGCAGATCGAGGCGATGCGCTGGCGGGAGTTTTACCCGGCTTCGACGCGCTGATGGTCGCGTAAACCCTCTTGCTGCTTTGTGTTGTATTGTGCTCGGGAGCTTGAAGAGCTACGATGGCGGCTACACCGCGTGGGAGTTGCAAATGGTTCCAACCCCGCCACGTTGTGCATGGGCCTCCTTTTATAGTGCAAGGGGTCACCGACAGTGTCAGCGTGGGGTAGAGGGGTAAAAATGTAAAAGAGGTGGTAGTTGGAGCAGTCGGGAACAAGGCAGCTCGATTGCTTGAACAAAGGATTCTACCTACTTTTGACAGAGGGGACAAGGGCATTTAATGCCGTCGCCGTCGCCAAAAGCTCCGCCCTTGCGTCTCCGTCGCCACGGGCGATGGATCCACCACCGTGGAGTGCCACCGCACCTCCATGCAAAGACACCATCCGCCACGCGTCTCTGGAGAAAGCTAAAGGCGGCGTGGCGTATGAGCTGAGGCGGGCACACAGCAGCTCTCCCGGCAAGTACCTTGCCGGGTCTTGATCTTGCTGGACCCGGGCTTGTCGGGCTTGTAGCTTGTCGCTCCCGGGCCCTCGCCGGACGCGTATAAGCGCCGGGCGTGTCTTCTGATTTAGTCTTCTAGTCTCCCGGCGAGCTCCTCTCGCCAGGCCTTCGTGAGTGATGTAGTCTTGAGCACAGGGGCGGCCTTCCCGCAAGCTCCTCTTCCCGCAAGCTCCTCTTGCGGGGTCTCGATCTTCTATCTTGTACACTTTGTTCTTGAATGGCTTGATATGGATCGGGATGGTCTCCGCAAGCGCATGGTAGATCCAGCCAGCGGAGGCTGAATCGCCCGTGCACAAGTTGGGGTCTTGAGGTACCCCTACCTTAGTACAATCCCGACATTCGGGGCTCATGTACTACTACGGCCCGGACTTCCACGATCCGGCGCCAAACTTCATCCTCAACATCTCGGCGTTTATCGTCGGTGCGAAACCTTCCTCTCGCATACAGCCCCACTTCGCTTGTGGCTAAAGACCTTCAATGTCAAGCCGAAGGTGGTGAAGGGCGTCCAAGCGGAGTGCGGAGGCGCCATGGTGGGAAAATGCCCAACGTCACTTGGCTTGAGGGTGCCTTCATGGAATCCATCAAAGGGTGGCAATCGGGTTGGTTCTACATCACCGAGCCGCGTGACCCTAAATGGGCAGCGGCCCCTGAGTTCAGATCTGGTACCCCCATGCATCTCACCTCCTGGAAAGAGAAGGGCTTGCTATGGGGTAGTTTGGAGGAGCTGACCGACTCGATCCCCGCTCTGACCTCAGTGAACAAGAAGCTTAAGCTTGTCAACGTGATCCGTGTCATGCTCGTCCGTCGGATTCTCCCCGCCAAAGAACGGGCTTTCAATTTGTGGGAGTTCGATCCGGCACACAGACCGGACCTTGGCGGACTCTTGACCTGACGTCTGAAGCTGCCTGGAGGGTGCTGTTCAAGGGCGGAGAAGCCCCCGCATCCGCAACTGAAGATCGCGGATTCAGCATGCAGCGCCCGGCCGGTGAGGTAAGCTGTGTTATCCGTTGTGGGACTCTCATTTCTTTCATAGTTTGACTCTATGTGGGATCTAAACTCCCAATGCCTTTAACAGGACTGGCAGAAGACGTCCGGACAGGTTAACTGTCCGGCTCCCCTTCCAGAAGACCCAGTGGACACTCGTTTGACGGGGCTGCTGGTCCCGGCACTTTACGTGGTGCCGAAGAAGAAGGCCACGGGAACCTGAAGGAGTTCCCGGCGCCAGGTGGTATCGGACTCATCGCCCGATGACTCCAAAGCGGACTCCTCCCCTGAGGACGAGGAGGAGAAGAAAGACTCCCCAGTGAGAGAGAAGAAGAGGAAGGCTTCCAATGAGGGAGGCGAAGGGTCCAAGAAGGAAGGACCCTTCCTCCGGACTGCTCCGCCAACGCCGACGACGGCGACGAGGAGTGGCCCTCAAGGGCCAAGCCCCTGGCAAGATCATAAGTATCCGGATTCCTGAATGATTTATAATTTTTCTTTCTGCCACGCGATGTCTTTCTAATGCCGCATACAACCTGTAGTCCGGCCAAGGACGATCTTCCCGCTTCGTCGAGCGGGTCCTTGGGCACGTCGGATATGGATTCCCTTCCGACCGCCTCCACTCCTTGTGATGCTGACGACGCCGAGGTGGGATCCCAGGAGGGGACCCATCAGGAGGAGGAGGCTCCGGAGGTGCCGCAAGGCAACCTCCCGGACTTCGCTCGTACTCCGCACCGGAACCTGCAGTGGTTCCGAAGTCCGGTAGGCGGCCCCTTCGTAAGAAGGGCAAGACTGTGACACCGGCGCCCTCCGTCCAACCGGAGGCGCCGGATAACTTGTTGGAGGCGCTCAACGACGCTTCCATCGAAGAAGAACACCGCACTGTCATGAGTGCGGTGATTCAGAAGGTTCACTCGCCAAGAGCGGGCCGACTGAAGCTCGCAGCAGCCTTCTAACGAGGCTTTGAGGTAAGAATTTTAAGACATGTAAAATAATACCGCATAGACAGTAGCCCCTGATGCTCGGTTCGGTGTTTGGAAAGAAAAGCCGGACTGAGGATCTTACAAAGATATACGCAGGAGTTCTAAAAAATATGTCAATATGGGATTGCAGGCTGCGCCGACCTCTACCGCCTTGATCATGGAGGTCGATGCTTTGAAGCAAAACCTCGAGCGGTCCGAGAGCGAGCTCGGCCGTGCCAAGAAGCAGCTCGAGGACAAAGAAGGTGAGTAACACCGTATTAAATTTGTACCTTACAGAAAAGGATTTTGGTTGCAAGATAAATGACAAGGATAACGTGGGTACTCCAGGGGCCACAAACGAGGTGGCGACCTTGAAGTAGGCCGTGTCCGCGGACGAACGCAATGCGGCCGCAGAACGAGCCGAGCGAGAGAAGCAGGAGGCGCGGGTGGCGGAGGTGCAGCAAGAGCTCCAGGCTCTCATGGAAAAACATGAGGGTTTGGAGCGCGACTCAAAGACTCGAGAGTCCGAGCTTGCATCGGATCTTGAGAGCGCCAAAGCCGCTAAGGCCGAAGCCCACAAGGCCCTCCAGGAGATCGAGGATTTGAAGAAAATAGCAGCGGGTAAGGCATTTTTCATGCAAAGCAAGCATGTGAATGTGAATTACCTATTACTTACCAGAATTCAGAGCTCTCCAGGAGCGTTCGCGGATCTGCCGCCAGGCGTAGCCGGATCTGCCGCTTTCTTGGGCGAGGAGGGAGCTCGATGGAGAAGGTCTTCGGTCTCAGTATCTTGAGGCGGACATCCGTGCCCCTTAGCGACCAGGTGAAGCAGCTGGTCGAGCTCCTAAAGGAGCCGAACAGGCCATGAAGGGCCTCATAGTTGGCCAGGCCTGTGGAGGCCATGCACAGGAGCTACTTCGGCCTGGTACGGTGGCTGGTGGACGCATGTCCCTGGGTTGAGGTCGTCAAGCATTCCGCCTGCATTGAAGGTGCCCGTCGGGCCCTTGCCCGTGCAAAGGTGCACTAGGGCAGGATGGACGCTGAGAAGCTTCTGACGGACGCGCCGCCAGTGGGCAAAGAGTATCGCATGCCCGAAATGTATTATAAGAGTGTCCTGAAGGGTGCCCGCATGATTGCGGATGAGTGCTCCAAAGGTGTAATATTTGAGTAGACTCACATTGTGTTATCGTGTGCGCTAAAAACTGTGTTCATATGCGCTAAGCAACTCTTATTAATTTAAAATATTACCTTCTGTGCGGCCATTTATCTAACCTGAGAGATGGTAAGTCTTTGGCTTCAGCCCCCATGCCATGAGTGCTGGGGTGTTCGGGATAAACTTGAGCGCTCTTGTTCCCATTGTTGGGTCCATCTAGGGAGGCGCTCAACACAACAACGAGGCAACCGGACTTATAATGCTTGAACACTCTCACTTAGCCATAGAATTCTATAATTTTAAATTTCGGCGAAGCCCCTAGTGTTCGGAAGACCGAGTTCGGGCGCTATCACGCTGGGCGGACATAGCAGGTTCCTCGCTCTAAGCGGCATAAGTCTTTAGGGACTCGAAAAGACCTCTCAAACAGCGACCAGCTCTCGCCTTATCATGACGGTCGTTTTAGCTTTCTCGAGGCGCTCGCCCAGCTCAGCCGGGCGCAATCGCAGTGGTTCTCCCAGTGCTACCTCAGCCGATAAAACGGAACGTAAGGTACCAAAACATGGGAGCCGGGCAAACCCAACTATTGACCCAAGACATGATTCGGAACCGATGCATATAATGCTATAAGTTTGGGGTGCCGCACTTGTGAAAGTGTTCGGACTTGTAACACCATAATGCGGGGAGCTTAAGCCCCTGGTATATTCGGCCGTACCAAAGTGTACGGATGCAGCATGTCATAAACGAACATATATAAGAAAGAAATGCAATTATGAGCAAAAGCGATGCATTGTTTATTCCAGAAATACTGCCATGAATGCAGAACGATACAAATAGTGCGGTAAGCAAGGGATTGGATTGTTAAACATATCCCCTTCCAGGGGTAGGCTGCGGAATGGTGTATTAAACAGATTTAATGCTCGTGATGGAGACCACCTGAGTGTTCGTCGTAGCCTTTCTCCTTCCCTGGCTATTGCATCATGAGTTGGCGGAGTCATCTGCGGACAGGGCCCTCCGTGAACGGAGTCCTGTGGGTAAGAAAAAGAAAAAGAAAAAGAAAAGCGACACACTTGTGAGCCCCCGTGTGGTTGAGCCGCACTGGGCTGTCGTGGTCGTGCCCTCCCCTATGCCCATGGTATCTCCAGGCGTAATGATGTACGCGAAGGACTAGTCTTGCAATTATGCAAGGGCGGGGTTGGGGCGCATTACTCTGCGATGCTCGGGCGTGCGGTGGTCTTGTTGTATGTTACTCCGGCGCGTTTGGCGTGTCCATCGCTAACGGCGGACTCGAAAATTGCCTTAAGAGGCTGCTCTATACTTACGCGAGAGCTGCTGTGTTCCTCCGTTCGGAGGAGCGTTCAATGTTTCGCTGACCGTAATGACTCCTCGAGGGCTGGCATCTTGAGCTTGAGGTATGCGTAATGCAGCACCGCGTTGAACTTTACAATGCGGTCCGTCCGAGCGAGCGTGATAGCCGCTTCTGAGCGGGACTATGTCGAAGATTAACTCCTCGCTTTGGAAGTTATCCGGGATCCAAGACCACTTCGGTGTGGTGAGCTGTAAAATTGGCCTCTACACCGGTATGACGCCTTTGAAGGTCGTCTTTGTAGGTTTAATCCTTGAGGGTCTATGCCCATCTTGCGACTTGTATCCCGATAAAGCAGGTTCAGTCTTGCCGCCGCCCATCGGGACTCGGAGGTGAAATCCATCAGCGATTGGGTCTAAAACCAATGCGGCGAATCCGCCATGGCGGATCTTGGTGGGTGGTCCTTCGATCATAAGTGATCGGGCGGAGGACCATGGGTTGAACTTTGGGGCGATGGCTCCATCACAGTATCGTCCACGAGTGCACGCTCCACTCCCTCTTGGGTATGTGGGTTGCGTATATCATGTTTACCGTCCGCACTTGTGGGGGAAACCCTTCATCCTCTATTGTTCGGCGGCGGGTCTCTTCCTCGTCATCGCTATGTAGCCCCTTGTCATTGTTTTCGCAATTAACTTGCTCGCTGCTTAAATACCCAACAATCCTGTTGGTGTGATTAGCTGGCTTTTGAAGTGCCATGTATCCGCAAGAGCGGTCGAGTATTCGTTCCAAATTGGACGGGCCCGGAGTAGTTCTTTTGAATGGCTTTTTCCTCTGACCGGGTTTGGAGCCTCTGAATCCGGCGTTGATTGCCCTATCCTCAGTGTTATCGCCGTTAACGCGGCGTTTGTTTTTGTTTCGACGCGACCTGCCATTGCCGTCCTTGGTATCCGGACTGCCAGAATTTTTGCTAAGGTTGTTACTGCGGGCTAGCCAGCTGTCCTCTCCCGCGCAAAAGCGGGTCATGAGTGATGTGAGGGATGCCATGGATTTCGGCTTTTCCTGTCCTAGGTGCCGGGCCAGCCACTCGTCGCAGATGTTATGTTTGAAGGCCGTGAGGGCCGCTTCATCCGGAGAGTCGACGATTTGGTTTTTCTTTGTTAAGAACCGTGTCCAGAACTATCTGGCCGATTCGTCTGGCTGCTGAATTATGTGGCTTAGGTCATCGGTGTCTGGTGGTCGCACATATGTGCCCTGGAAGTTGTCAAGGAATGCGGCTGCCAGGTCCTCCCAACACCCAATTGACTCTGCTGGCAAGCTATTAAGCCAATGACGAGCCGGTCCTTTAAGCTTGAGTGGGAGATATTTGATGGCGTGAAGATCGTCACCGCGGGCCATGTGGATATGAAGGAGATAGTCTTCGATCCAAACCGCGGGGTCTATTGTGCCATCGTAGGATTCAATGTTCACGGGTTTAAACCCTTTAGGGATTTGATGATCCATTACTTCATCTGTGAAGCATAGTGGGTGTCTTGGCGCCTACAGATTGGGCTATATCACGACGTAGCTCAAGCGAGCTTTGTCTCTTGTGTTCGCCCGGCCGGAGTTCTTTATATCTGGGCGCGACGGTATTCGTCGCGCATCGTGGGGCGCCCGCATGATCCGTAGATCGATCTTGATTGTCTTGCCTTGTCCTCCAATATGTCTCGCAAGTCTGGTGCATTCCCCCGTGGCTTCGTACTTTTCGAGCGGTGCCGGGATACGGTTCTGCTGGAGGGCCTAGAGGCCTCTCTGTCGCGGCCACGAGGTGGTCGGTCTGCCGTATTGTGCGCTGGTGATGAAGGTCTATATGCCTCCTCCTCTAATCGGGGGAGCAACTTGCGATTGGGGTAGCTTTTGGAGGGGCGTTCGAGTTCATGCTCTTCAGCCGCGAGGACTTCAGTCCATCTGTCGGCTAGCAGATTTTGATCAGCTCTAAGCTGTTGCTGCTTTTTCTTTAGGCTGTTCGCCGTGGCCATAAGCCTGCGTTTAAAACGCTCTTGTTCGACGGGATCCTCGGGCACGACAAATTCGTCGTCGTTGAGGCTTGCCTCGTCTCCGGAGGGAGGCATGTAATTATCGTCCTCTACCTCTTCGTCTGCCGCTCTCTCGTGAGGGCTGGCTTCTTCATCCTCTGTCTTTGAATCTTCTTTGGAGGGTTGTCTTCGCACTCTACGGGTGTTATTATCTCGGTGCGGAATCTCCATTCTTCTTTGTGGCGGGATTTAGAGCGGCGCCGCTGACTCCGGCGCTTGGGATGTTTCTTGGAGGAATCTGCCTCCGCTGCTTCTTCGCCATTCCCATCCTTTGGGATGTCCACCATGTATATGTCGTATGCGCTGTAGGCACTGGTTCTTGGTTGTCTCCGGCATCGTCGTCCATACCGTCGATGTCTTCGGAGTCGTAGTATAGCATGTCGGTTAGATCGTTGACAGTGGCTACAAAGTGGGTGGTGGGTGGGCTTTGAATTTCTTCGTCATCCGCATCCCAACCGTCCTGACCGCAGTCTGTCTAGGGCTCTACTGATAACGAGAGATACTTTAGCGAATTCAGGATGTCGCCAAAGGTTGAGTGCTGAAAGATGTCCGCGGCGGTGAACTCCATGATCGGCGCCCAATCGGATTCGATTGGTAGGGGCGCAGGAGGTTCGGAGTCCGGCACCTCGGAGTCACGAGCTTTACAAGGGACATGGTCAGTATTCGGCTCCATCGCCGTAGAGGATGCAGCCCCCGAGGCAGTGTCTAGCCACCCGTCCTCGATCTGCGCGGTCGGCTCCGAACTAAGGGTCGGAGCGGACTCATGTCCTGACCTCGAGGCCTTGTCCGTGCAGAGCTGAATCATGCCCATCATGACAAGGCGGGCGCTTCGGCTGTGGCTCGAATCCGTCGAAGATCAAGTCTCCGCGGATGTCCGCCGTGAAGTTTAGGCTTCCAAATCGACTGATGGCGGGCGAAGCTTCGATCTGCTCCAGATGGCTGCTTAATTGCCCGCAGCAAAGCCGCCAACACGAAGATCTGTCCGGGGCGAAAAGTCTCACCCTGGACTGCATCGTTGTTGATGATTGAAGGAGCCATCAAGCCTATCGGTGACGACACAGAGGAACTCTCAATGAAAGCACTAATGTCGGTGTCAAAACCGGCGGATCTCGGGTAGGGGGTCCTGAACTGTGCGTCTAGGCGGATGGTAACAGGAGACAAGGGACACGATGTTTTTACCTAGGTTCGGGCCCTCTCGATGCAGGTAAAACCCTACTCCTGCTTGATTGATATTGATGATATGGGTAGTACAAGAGTGGATCTACCACGAGATCAAGGAGGCTAAACCCTAGAAGCTAGCCTATGGTATGATTGTTGTAATGGTTGTTCATCCTATGGACTAAAACCCTCCGGTTTATATAGACACCGGAGAGGGCTAGGGTTACACAGAGTCGGTTACAATGGTAGGAGATCTACATATCCGTATTGCCAAGCTTGCCTTCCATGCCAAGGAAAGTCCCATCCCGACACGGGACGTAGTCTTCAATCTTGTATCTTCACAGTCTGGGAGTCCGGCCGATGATGATAGTCCGGCTATCCGGACACCCCCTAGTCCAGGACTCCCTCAGGGATCGAAGCAGAGGAGGTCACAGGCAGGCTCCTGCGACACGCGCGACGTAGGGGAGGCACATCCATGGCGAGGCAGGGGCGTGACAGAAGGCCGCTGGCGGCGAGCTGTAAGCGGGGGAGGCTTGGAATGGGCGGCGGAACAACGGTGACGGTGAAGACTTGTCTTGCGGCGCGATGCAGGGATGAATAGGACGTGGCGCACTCGATCTCCAGCTAGCAGGCGGCTACGGAATCGACGAAGCCTGGAATAGATGGATCGGGGCATGGCGTTGATGTCGGCTTGAACTACGTCGGTATTTTCCCAAAGAGGAAGGGATGATGCAACACATCAAAGGTAGGTATTTTCCTCAGTGATGAGACCAAGGTTATTGAACCAGAAGGAGAACCACGCAACACCACCTAAACATCTCCTGCACACAAAGAACAAATACTTGCAACCCAACGTCGTAAAGAGATTGTCAGTCCCATTCGGGTAACAGCGCCAGAAATTGGCACGTGGACGGGAGAAAGTTGTAATAGATTGAACAAATAGATCACAATTAAAATAAAGTGCAGCAAAATATTTTTGTGTTTTTGGATTAATAGATCTTAAAATAAAAGCAAATTAAAATAGATCTCGAAGGAAAATATAGTAAAGAAGAGACCCGGGGTCCGTAGATTTCACTAGTGGCTTCTCTCGAGAAAAATAGCATACGGTGGGTAAACAAAATTACTACTGGGCAATTGATAGAACTTCAAATAATCATGACGGTATCCAGGCAATGATCATTATATAGGCATCACGTACAAGATTAGTAGACCGACTCCTACCTGCATGTAGTACTATTACTCAACACATCGACCGCTATCCAGCATGCATCTAATGTATTAAGTTCATGGAAAAACGGAGTAATGCAATAAGATTGATGACATGATTTAGACAAGATCTATTTATGTAGAAGTATACCCCATGTTGTTATCCTTAATGACAATGATACATACGTGTCGGTTCCTCTTCTGTCACTGGGATCAAACACCGTAAGATCGAACCCATCACAAAGCACCTCTTCCCATGGCAAGAAAAATTGATCTAGTCAGCCTAACGAAACCAAATATTCAAAGAAGAAATACGAGGCTATAAGTAAGCATGCATATAAGAGACCAAAAGACTCGAATAACTTTCATGGACAAAAACATAGATCTGATCATAAACTCAAAGTTCATCGGATCCCAACAAACACACCACAAAAGAGTTACATCAAATAGATCTCCAAGAGACCATTGTATTGAGAATCAACAGAGAGAGAGAGAGAGAGAGAGAGAGAGGAAGCCATCTAGCCCATAGGTCTACAATAAACTACTCAGGCATCATCGGAGAGGCACCAATAAGGATGATGAACCCCTCCGTGATGGTGTCTAGATTGGATCCGTGCTTTTTGGAACTTGCGGCGGCTGGAATTGATTTTCGTCAACTCCCCTAGGGTTTCTGAAATATTGGGGTATTTATAGAGCAAAGAGGCAGTGTAGGAGAATGATTGTAAAACATCCAAGAATGATAATATAACAACATGGAACAATAAAAAATTATAGATATGTTGGAGACATATCAACATCCCCAAGCTTAATTCCTACTCGTCCTCGAGTAGGTAAATTATAAAAACAATTTTTTTGATGTGGAATGCTACCTATGTTCATCACATATTCTTTTCTTTGTAGCATGGACATTTGGACTTTTATATGATTCAAAGCAATAGTCTAATTTCTACATGAAGATTTCAATACCCAAGCATATCAACAAGCAACCATGTCTTTCAAAATAACAACACTAAAGCAAGTTATCCCTAGCCTATTATGCTCAATCATTGATCCATTCATGAAACACACTCGCATATTAGCTACACCCAATGCTCAAGTACAATCATAGTGCCCCTTAGTTGGTGCTTTATAAGAGAATATGGAGACTCAAATAAAAATAAAAATTGCATAAAGTAAAAGAAAGGCCCCTCGTAGAGGGAAGTAGGGATTTGTAGAGGTGCCAGAGCTCAAAGAAAAAAAGTAGAGATAAAAACATTTTGGGTGGCATGCTTTTCCTGTCAACAAAAACTATTGAGTAGTTCCCAATACTTTCCATGCTAGATATATCACAGGCGGTTCCCATACAGAAAATATAGTTTATTCCTTTTTTCCACCATACTTTCACATTTCACGGCTAACTGAATCCACGGGTGCCGTCCATACCAACACTTTCCAAGGAATTTATTATTTGACAACATAAAGTAATTTTTTTTCATTTTGGGACTGGACATCCCTAATATCTTTGTTGTACTCTCATGCAATGACAAGTGAATAAACACTCATCTTAAGAATAACACATCTAGCATGGAAAAAATCAGCCACCCCCTACCGTTTCATGAGCGGTACGAGCACACGAAAGAGATATTTATTTTGAAATTTAGAGATGGCACATACAAATTTGCTTAGAAAGGTACGGAAATACCACATATAGGTAGGTATAGTGGACTCATGTGGCAAAACTGGTTTAAGGATTTTGGATGCACAAGTAGTGATCGTACTTAGTGCAAATGAAGGGTATCAAAAGACTGAGAAGCATCCTACCAAGAAATGAAAAATCTCATATGCGAGCATTAAGCATAACTAACACCGAATAATGCACCACAAGTAGGACGTAATTTCATTGCATAATTATTGACTTTCGTGCTTGCATAGGGAATCACAAACCTTAACACCAATATTCTTAATAAAGCATAATTACTCATCAACATGACTCACATATTATATCAACATATCGCAAAACTATTATATGGAATCCATTTTATTTTGTCCAATGATCTTCATAAAAGTTTTTATTATATCCCTCTTGAATATCTATCACTTTGGGACTAATTTCATATGTTGCTTTTGATAGCTCAAGCAAATCTAAGTGAAGAACATGAGCATAAAATTTTCTTCTCTCAAAACAATTTAAGTGAAGCAAGAGATAATTTCTTAAATTGTTTACTAACCCTCAAATATATCCAAGTGACGCATGTGAGTATTTCTTCAAAAATAATAAAGCACAACATGCTCAAAAAGATATAAGTGAAGCATTAGAGAAATTCCATAGCTCATAAAGATTTAAGTGAAGCATAGAGAGCAATTTTAACAAGTCATAGCATAATTTTGGCTCCCTCAAATAGGTGTGTCCAGCAAGGATAGATGACTTAAAACAAAAAGCAAAACAAGCAAATACTCATATCATATAAGACACTCCAAGCAAAACTCATGATATGTGAACAATAAAAATATAGCTCCAAGTATAATACCGATGGTCGTTAGAAGAAAGAGGGTATGCCACTTGGGGCATCCCCAAGCTTATTTTCTCACTTCTCTTTTAGATAATAGCTTGGGATGCCACGGGGCATCCCCAAGCTTAGGCTCTTCTTACTCCTTATTCCTTCTTCCATCGTGATCTCACCCAAAACTTGAAAACTTCAACACACAAAACTCAACAAAACCTTCGTGAGATCCGTTAGTATAACAAAGCAAATCATTACTATAAGTACTGTTGCAAACCCATTCATATTTTATTTTTGCATTATATCTACTGTACTCCAACTTTGATATGGCTTATACCCTCCAATACAAAACATAGATTCGTCGAAATAAGCACAATACGCAAAGAAAATAGAATCTGTCAAAAACAGAACAATCTGTAGTAATCAGGGAACTTCGTATACTTCTGTAACTCCAAAAATTCTGAAAAAATAGGACAACGTGGGAAACTTGTATATCAATCGTGTGTAAAACAATTCAGAGCAAAAGCACATTTCTGTGATTTATGGAAATTATTTTTCTGAGCGCAAAAGTTTCTCTTTTTCAACAAGATCAAATCAACTATCACCCAACATGATCGCAAAGGCTTTCCCTGGTACAAAGACTAATTAAAACACAAAAAAACAAAATCATAATAGTAGCATATTTGTGCAAACACTCAAGAACAGAAAGAAAAAGACAAAAATAAATTTTATTCATTGGGTTGCCTACAACGAGTGCTATCGTTTTATGCCCATAGCTAGGTACAATGAATAGATCTAAGTATTGTCATCTTTAGTTTCCAACTCTTCAATCAAACACTTCGAATTCTTCAAGGATTTAGCATAAAAAAATCAATAACAATACTTCTAGGAAACATATTGAAAAATTCATTCTTGCAAGTAGGATCTCTTATAACTTCAACAAAGTGAGGGTGAATGCTAATCATCTTAAGATCCTCTTTGTTACTATTAGGAGTTGCACCCTTGTTTTTAGTGGCTTGAGTAATCTTGCCTATTTTTACTGGAGTTTTTTCAATAGTTTTAGCGGAGAAAAAAAATCTGTGCTTAGACTACTAAAAATTTCCTCCAACTTATCAATTCTAGCGGGACTCTCCTCTGTTCTTTCGTTGAATGCGGGTTCTTTTTCTTTTACTCCTCCATTCCAAAATAGATGACTCAACTTTATACTAACTTTAGTACAAAGTTAGTACAAAGTTGGGTCATCTATTTTGGAACGGAGGGAGTAGTACTTTAAGGGCATCTCTCGCTTTTGACCTGATTCTATTATCAAGATTGTGCATCCTTTTATCTATTTTTTCAAAAAAAAATTCTGTGAGCATTTTCTTTTCAATAGCATTTAGCCTCTCCATAACATGTTCGAGAGTTAAAGTTGTTTCGTTCACCAAAAAGGTGGCGATCCCACTAAATTCCCCATAGCATTAAATGCATCAAGAGAGGGACACATCTGGAAATTTCTATCGGTAATCGTATCAAGGAAGAATCTATACCAAGTGGTGATGCCCACATAGAAACAGCGAAGAAGAACGACGGTAGATTGCTTGCGATAGACCTATTATGAGCATTGCAAATCCTGTACCAAACATCTTTTAAATTCTCTCCTCCCCCTTTTTTTAAAGTTAACAACCTTGTTCTCGGGGGTGCAAGTAATAGAAGAAGAAATGTCCATAATGATAAAAAGTGGCAAAAAAATTGCACACAAAAACATATCTGACGAGAAAACGGCGAACTAAAAAGAGGGCAAATAAAACGACAAATTTTTGTGAAGTGGGGGAGAGGAAAATGAGAGGCAAATGGAAAATAATGTAAATTGCAAGGAGATGAGATTTGTGATTAGGAACCTAGTAGATGTTGATGATGTATCCCCGGCAACGGCGCCGGAAATTCCTTTTGATGTCGGCTTGAACTACGTCGGTATTTCACCAAAGAGGAAGGGATGATGCAGCACAACAACGGTAGTTATTTCCCTGAGTGATGGGATCAAGGTTATTGAACAGTAGGAATTTTTGTGTTTCTGGATTAATGGATCTTAAAATAAAAGCAAATAAAAATAGATCTCGAAGGCAAATATAATGAACAAGAGACCCCGGGGCCGTAGATTTCACTAGTGGCTTCTCTCGAGAATAATAGCATACGGTGGGTAAACAAATTACAGTTGGGCAATTGATAAAACTTCAAATAATCATGACGATATGCAGGAAATGATCATTATATAGGCATCACGTCCAAGATTAGTAGACCAACTCCTTCCTGCATGTACTACTATTACTCCACACATCGACTGCTATCCAGCATGCATCTAGTGTATTAAGTTCATTGAAAAAAGGAGTAATGTAGTGAGAATGATGACATGATGTAGACAAGATCTATTTATGTAGAAATAGACCCCATCTAGTTATCCTTAATGGCAACAATTCATACGTGTTGGTTCCCCTTCTGTCACTAGGATCAAGCACCGTAAGATCGAACCCATCACAAAACACCTCTTGCCAAGCCAAGAAAAATTGAGCTAGTCAGCCTAACTAAACCAAAGATTCGAAGAAGAAATATGAGGCTATAAGTTATCATGCATATAAGAGATCAAAAGACTCGAATAACTTTCATGGATAAAAACATAGATCTGATCATAAACTCAAATTTCATCGGATCCCAACAAACACACCACAAAAGAATTACATCAAATAGATCTCCAAGAGACCATTGTATTGAGAATCAAGAGAGAGAGAGAGAGAGAGAGCGAGAGAGAGAGCGAGAGAGAGGAAGCCTTCTAGCTACTAACTACGGACCCATAGGTCTACAATGAACTACTCACGCATCATCGGAGATGCACCAATGAGGATGATGAACCCCTCCATGATGGTGTCTAGATTGGATCTGTGGTTTCTAGAACTTGCGGCGGCTGGAATTGATTTTCGTCGAATCCCCTAGGGTTTCTGGCATATTGGGGTATTTATAGAATAAAGAGGCGGTGAGAGAGGCGGCCGAGGTGGGCACAACCCACCTAGGCGCGCCTGGGCCCCCAGGCGCGCCCTGGTGGGTTGTGCTCCCGTCAGACCCCCCCTCAGGTACTTTCTTGGCGCATCGTGTGTCTTCTAGTCCAAAAAAAATCACCAAAAAGTTTCAGTCCATTTGGACTCGGTTTGGTATTGATTTTCTTCAAAGTAAAAAGACAAGCAAAAAACAGCAACTGGCCCTGGGCACTATGTAATTAGGTTAGTCCCAAAAAATGATATAAAGTTGCTATGAAATGATTGTAAAGCATCCAAGAATGATAATATAAGAGCATGGAACAATAAAAAATTATAGATATGTTGGAGATGTATCAGCCATCCCCGGATCCTCCGGCGAACGAGGGTGTTGGGCCCCATGCGATCGACGACGTGATGGGGTTCATGACATCAGGGAGGTTCCTCCGAGGGGAGAGAGGGAGGGCTGAGAGGATAGGAATGGAAGAAGGGAAGGAAGGAGGAGAAGGGCAGGGGCGCGAGCGATGCGAGGTTGGGACTCCGGTGGTCTGGCTGGCTAGCGGGGCTGCTCTCCTACTCAGGATCGAGCAAGAAGGAGACTACAGGGATGGGGCGTCCGATCCTATTGCTTGGGACGGTCAGGGTCACTGGATCCTCGATCTGACGACTCACAATGGGTGGAGGTTTCTGCATTGGATCTGGTTGGATTGGACAGGAGGGGAAATCGAGGTGGAGACCAGTTGAGCGGCGGCGCACTCGGGATTGGAGGGAGTTTATCTGGCTAGGGTCTAGGGTTAGCCACTAATGTGAAGGAAATATGCCCTAGAGGCAATAATAAAGTTGTTATTTTATATTTCCTTATTCATGATAAATGTTTATTAATCATGCTAGAATTGTATTAACCGAAAACTTGATACATGTGTGGATACATAGACAAAACACCGTGTCCCTAGTAAGCCTCTACTAGACTAGCTCGTTAATCAAAGATGGTTAAGTTTCCTAACCATGGACATGCCCTGTCATATGATGAATGGGATCACATCACTAGAGAATGATGTGATTGACAAGACCCATCCGTTAGCTTAGCATAATGATTGTTCAGTTTTATTGCTATTGCTTTCTTCATGTCAAGTACATATTCCTCTGACTATGAGATTATGTAACTCCGGGATACCGGAGGAATGCCTTGTGTGCTATCAAATGTCACAACATAATTGGGTGATTATAAAGATTCTCTACAGGTACCTCCGAAGGTGTTTGTTGGGTTGGTATGGATCGAGTTTAGGATTTGTCACTCTGTGTATCGGAGAGGTATCTCTGGGCCCTCTCAGTAATACACATCATAAGAAGCCTTGCAAGAAAAGTGACTAATGAGTTAGTTGCAGGATTATATATTACGGAACGAGTAAAGAGACTTGCCAGTAACGAGATTGAACTAGGTATGAAGATACCGACGATCGAATCTCGGGCAAGTAACATACCGATAGACAAAGGGAATTACATATGTTGTCATAAGGTTCGACCGATAAAGATGTCCGTAGAATATGTAGGAGCCAATATGGGCATCTAGGTCCCTCTATTGGTTATTGACCGGAGAGGTGTCTCGGTCATGTTTACATAGTTCCCGAACCAGTAGGGTCTGCACGCTTAACGTTCATTGACAATATAGTATTATATGGGTTATGTATGTTGGTGACCGAATGTTGTTCGGAGTGCCGGATGAGATCACATACATGACGAGGAGCTCCGGAATGGTCTGGAGGTAAAGTTTCATATATTGGATGATATGGTTAGGCCAAGGGGTCAGGCCTACGGGGCGATAAGTCGGTGCAAAAGGATGTTTTGTAGAGGTCAGCGTCCAAACGACGGAGACCTTGGCAGGCGTTTGGTCCTGGAGTCCGAGTCAGACTCTTGCCTTTCGGGCAAAACTAACTTTGAGGAGGTTTTTGCTCCAAGTCTCGACCCTAGGGCTCAACATGTAAATAGAGGGGCGGGGCTAGCACCAAAGGGACATCAAGATTCACCCAGCCGTGTGTTGGCAACCCCGTCCCCTCTAGTTTATCCTCCGTCATAGTTTTCGTAGTGCTTAGGCGAAGCCCTGCGGAGATTGTTCTTCACCAACACTATTACCACGCTGTCGTGCTGCCAGAGCTCATCTATTACTTCACCCGTCTTGCTGGATCAAGAAGGCGAGGGCGTCATCGAGCTGAACGTGTGTTGGACGCGGAGGTGTCGTACGTTTGGTACTTGATCGGGACGGACTGTGAAGGTGTATGACTACATCAACCGCGTTGATAAACGCTTCTGCTTAGCGATCTTCAAGGGTATGAAGATGCTCTCCCCCTCTCATTGCTATGCTTCTCCTAGATAGATCTTGCATGGGCGTAGGAATTTTTATGAAATTGCATGCTATGTTCCCCAACAGTGGCATCCGAGCCAGGTCTATGCATAGATGATGTGCATGAGTATAACACAAAGAGTTGTGGGCGGTGATCTTCATACTGCTTACCACCAATGTCTTATTTTGATTCGGCGGTATTGTTCGATGAAGTGGCTTGGACCAACCTTACATGACCACATTCATGAGACCGGTTCCACCGACAGACATGCAACTACTTTTGCATAAAGGTGGCTGGCGGGTGTCTGTTTCTCCTACTTTAGTTGAATCGAATTTCACTATGGCCGGTCCTTGTTGAAGGTTAAAACAACAAACTTGATAAATCACCATTGTCGTTTTCTGCCGTAGGTAAGAACGGTTCTTGCTTGAAGCCCGTAGTAGCGACATAAAACTTGCAACAACAAAGTAGAGGACGTCTAACTTGTTTTTACAGGGCATGTTGTGATGTGATATGGCCAAGACATGATGTGATATATGTTGTTGTTTGAGATGATCATGTTTTGTAAAAGTTATCGGCAACTGGAAGGAGCCTTATGCTTGTCACTTTATTGTAGGGTGTTCATTATGACTCAAGAAAGAGAAAACAAAACTAAAAACACAAAAGTTTTCACGCTTCATAATCCTCGCATGAATATCCAAGTCTTCAAGGTCACACTAATTTCTTCACTTCCAAAATCTTCAGGAGAACCAAAGTCTTCAGCTGAAGACATAAAATTTTACGGGTCGACTTTCATCGTAAATATTAAACTCCTCATCGACTTATAGAGCCTGTGTAGACTCACAGACATATTATTCCCTTAACCTATATGTCTTCAATACACCAAAATCACTAAGGGGCGCTAGATGCACTTACAATCTCCCCCTTTTTGGTGATTGATGACAAATAGGTTAAGTTTTCAACGGGGATAAACATATCAATTGAAAGTGCTAAGAATTGAGGAATTTGATGCAAGATATAGAAGAACTCCCCCTGAAGATGTGCATATGTGAGGAATTTGCTTTCAAAGAGCAATGCACATTGAAGAGTAGAATCATGGGGATCTCCCCCTATATCTTGTAATTCATACACGCATTTAACATATCGAATGAAGAATTTGAAATGAATGATGAAATATGGTGACTGATGTAATTCAGCATGCGTGCATTAACATATATGAGGAAATAGCATGCAGAAAAACAGAGCAAAAGTATCAGACCACCATAGGACTTAAGTTTACAACTCGATCCAACAAATACTTCAGAAGAGCGAGAGTTGTAACTTAGAAAAACCCGCCCATATATAGACCCACTTGAAGACTAACTCAAATCCCCCCTTTATCACCAAATGACCAAAAGGGACGAAAAGTGAGGACTAACTCCCCTGAAGAATATCATAATGATTTTGATGCAGGAGCGCCAGCGTTGTTGGGGTCGTCCGTTGTTGTAGGGCCTGCTGCAGTGTCGTCCAAATCTTCAGCTTTATCCGTCTCATGTGATGAAGAATATGAGCTGACGACCAGCTGAGGAACTTTGACCTTCTTGAATTTCTTCGAAGGTGGCCGAGACCAGTCAAAGTCTCGTTGGAAGTCCATCTCCTTGAGTTCATCACCAGTGTAGATATGTGAAAGAATAGCCCAGGTGCGGTCGAAGACTTGATGCAGATAATAGTGATTCTTCTTCACAGAGTTTTGAGTGACAGTCATGTTCTGAAGAATTGCACCAAACTGACGCTTGACCCACTTGTGATTTCTATCCACCTTCTGAAGAAGACTTAGGAGCAGCTCACGATCAGTCATCACTCGTGGAGCAGTGGCATGAGGATTTTGCTTTGAAACATTTGCAGCAGTGTCATGAGTGGCAGAGTCATCATTTGTAGAGTAGGATGCTGCCTTTCAAAATTGTCCATCCAAAGGACGAGTGCCTTCATCAATAATTGCAACCTTACCCTTCTCATTAGCCGAGGTAATAGTCCGCTTGAGGACTTCAAGTGGTGGCAAATAGCTGAGATGATTCTGAAAGTCAGCCTTGTAATGAATTGAAGTCCTTGATCTGATGGATTTCATGATCCAGGGAATGTAAGGCTTCAACTCAAAAGGTGAAAAAGCTGCATTGGCCAAAGTCCTCATGAAGAAGTCATGATAGTTGATTGGGATGCCATGTATGATGTTGAAAAGCAAGTTCCTCATGATGCCAACAACATCATCTTCTTCTTCAGAGTTGTGGCCCTTAATGGGACTGAGGGTCTTGGCCAGAATGCGATAGACAGTCCTTGGCACATACATCAAATCCTTGACGAGGAAATTTGTCCTTGGAGCTTGGCCAGCCTTCAAAGGCTTCATCAACACTTGCATCAGATGATTCTATAGTTCAGGTTCTTCATAGAGCTTCAGTGCTCCTTAAGTGGGCGGACTGACTAGGACGACGTGAAGCAATTCAGAAGCCGGAGCTTTGTGATGAGTATTTTCTGTCATCCAGTCCAGAACCCATGAATTCACATCGTCAACATTGCTAGTCACATGCAAAGTGGCATAGAAATGAAGAATTAGCTCTTTATTCCAGTCGCAAATGTTTGTGCAAAAGTTGAGCAGCCCTACATCATGAAGAACAATGAGGACTGGAGTGAAACATGTAAGTGACCCCATATCCACATGAGGAATTTGCATATGGTCAAACACTTTTTCTTTGTCAAACGGCAGTGTTGAATAGAAGTTAATCTGAGAAGCAGTCTAGCAGTGCTTGCAGCGTAGGCGAGCAGAGTCATATGGATTAAAATCTGAGAAGAAATGGCGCTCAACAAAGAAGTCATCAACCTTGAACTTCTGCTTCTTGGAGTGAGGATTCTGTGGCTTCGGCTGAAGATTTATAGTGAAAGTCTTCACAGCCGATTGAAGCACAGCCTCTGGAGCCTCGGGCTGAGGAATCTCTCGAGCAGTTTCTTCTTCTGTCTTCTTCTCCATTTCATCAGCACTAGTGGTTGGAACTTCTTCATGGATGGAGTGAAGCGAAGCTTGATGTTGATCAGAACCCGTGTGAATTTCTTCAGTTTACATGTGGGATGGATTAATTTTTTGTAGAGGAGTGGTCAGAGGCGAATTGGGATGATGACTTTCCCAATAATCACCATTCTTCACTGGAGTCGTAGACCCGATGTCCACATCATCTTCTTCAGCTTCAACTTCTTCTACACCAACCTCTTCAACAGTGAACTGAGGCAGCGACAATGATACCTGTAGCGGTGAAGGGATATTATCCACTTCAATTTCATCATCCAACTGCTCTGACAAAGCAGTAGATGGATTTTCTTCATCAATGTCATCAATGATGAAATATTCTTCACATGTCGGTGTACAAAAGTATGGGCACTTCTATACCCCTTACTGTAGGACCTTGAGAAGAGGTGTCTAGAGGGGGGGGGGGGGGTGATTAGACACTAAGTATCAAAGTTGCAGTTTTTAACATCTTTAAGTTTAAGTGGAGTTTAGGCACAAGTTTAACATTCACAATACATAACAAGCAAGCATGCAAAGAGTATATGAGCAGCGGAAAGTAAAGCATGCAACTTGCAAGAATGTAAAGGGAAGGGTTTTGGAGGATTCAAACGCAATTGGAGACACGAATGTTTTTGGCGTGGTTCCGATAGGTGGTGCTATCGTACATCCACGTTGGTGGAGACTTCAACCCATGAAGGGTAATGGTTGCGCGAGTCCACGGAGGGCTCCACCCACAAAGGTCCACGAAGAAGCAACCTTGTCTATCCCACCATGGCCGTCGCCCACGAAGGACTTGCCTCACTAGCGGTAGATCTTCACGAAGTAGGCGATCTCCTTGCCCTTACAAGCTCCTTGGTTCAACTCCACAATCTTGTTGGAGGCTCCCAAGTGACACCTAGCCAATCTAGGAGACACCACTCTCCAAGAAGTAACAAATGGTGCGTTGATGATGAACTACTTGCTCTTGTGCTTCAAATGATAGTCTCCCCAACACTCAACTCTCTATCATAGGATGTGGATCTGGTGGAAAGAAGATTTGAGTGGAAAGCAACTTGGGGAATGCTAGAGATCAAGATTCATATGGTAGGAATGGAATGTCTTGGCCTCAACATATGAGTAGGTAGTTCTCTCTCAGAAAATGTATGCTGAAAGTGTAGGTTCAGTCTGATGGCTTTCTCCACGAATGAAGAGGAGGTGGAGGGGTATATATAGCCTCCACACAAAATCTAACCGTTACACACAATTTACCAGCGGTGGGACCGAATCAACAAACTCGGTCGGACCGATTTAGCAAATCTAGTGACCGTTAGGATTTTCGGTGGAATCGATATGCAACTCGGTAGGACCGATATGGTTAGGGTTAGGGCATAACGTAATTTCGGTAAGACCGATTACACAAACTCGGTGAGACCGATTTTGGAAATAAGCTTTCCAGAGAGTTGGTCAGGCAAACTCGGTTGGACCGATTACACAAACTCGATGAGACCGATTTTGGTAAGGAGTCAACCAGAAAGTTTGCATTGTAATATCGGTAGTACCGATTGCTCAAACTTGGTGAGACCGATTTTGGTAATGGACATACACAAAGAGATTACAATCCCATCTCGGTAGGACCGAGATCCCTATCGGTCAGACCGATTTGCCTAGGGTTTGTGGCAGTGGCTATGACATCTGAACTCGGTGGCGCCGGATAGAAAGAATCGGTGGGGCCGAGTTTGACTTTAGGTTTAGGTCATATGTGTGGAAGTGGGAATGTAGTTGAGGGTTTTGGAGCATATCACTAAGCACTGTGGAGCAAGAAACTCATTAAGCAACACCTCATCCCTTCTTGATAGTATTGGCTTTTCCTATAGACTCAATGTGATCTTGGATCACTAAAATATAAAATGAAGAGTCTTGAGCTTGAAGCTTGAGCCAATCCTTTGTCCTTAGCATCTTGAAGGAGTTCCCACATCCTTTAGTCCATGCCACTCCATTGTTGAACTTATCTGAAACATACTAGATAAAAGTGTTAGTCCAACAAGAGATATGTTGACATTAATTACCAAAACCACCTAGGGAGCACTTGTGCTTTCAATCTCCCCCTTTTTGGTAATTGATGACAACATACATCAAAGCTTTTGATGAAGATATAAAGAATAGCAAGTAAAGCTTTGGAAAGACATGTAACAAGCATAGGCTCCCCCTACATTTATGCAATCATGTAAATATGGAATATGGAAGCATGTGAGAGCACAACCATGATAGAGTAGGCAATGTGTTACATGTATCTTGGCCATATGCATCAGAGCAAAGAATATTAAAGAAAATACCTTCATGCCCATGAGTCCTTCTCACAAATAGTATGTACATCAGCAAGAATTCCTCATACACATGATTGTGATGCATATACTTACCTTGTAGTCTTGAGTTGGCTTAGGATGGAATGAACCTGCACAAACAAGGTTAGATAACACAGGTGCATCTACTAGCCAGAGCAAACAGAAGAAACCACAAGAATACCAAGACTGGGATGACATGTAGAGATTGAGTACTAAGTACCACATTGGATTAGACATGTCCCCAAGAGTAAAGATATGCAATGAATTTAAATGATTTCTTTCCCTTAGATGTCTTGCTCCACCTGAATCTAGCATGGGATACTGGGAGAAGATAGGGAACAGAAAATCAGAGCTGAAAGATATAAATGAACAGAGCTAATGCAAATAAGCGCATATGAACATGTCTTTCCCCTCAAGAAGACATGTGGCTTCTCTCCTCTTCAACACCAAGCATCTGGGATCCTTGGGAAATACTTTCTCCATGAGTATTCTCTCCCCCTCGAGATCTCTGTCTCACGCTGAGGACTTTCTCCCCCTGAGGAGGTGATACTCTCTCTCTGATGTGATCTCTCTATGTGATAAGCTTTGATGTGATCTCTCTCTCCCCCTTTGACATCAATTTCCAAGAAGGGTCTTCTGGAATTTGTCGTGAATGGGTGTGGTCCTTGAGTCACACACAAATCAATGATAAAAAATGTGATGCTTGTAGAGGACAAGATTCATTGAGTGGAGCTGGATCAAAAGAAACACAGAATAAGTGGCAAACTGTTTTGCCTGCTGTGAAGTCGGTGGCACCGAGTGGTATGCTTCGGTTGTACCGAAAGGATTCGGTTGGACCGAAAACAATAAATCAGTGAAACCGAGTTCATCGCAGAGAAAACACTTGTCATCTCAGCTCACTAGACTAGTAAGATCTCACAAAGATTTGCAAGGAATTTTACTGAATGATATGCAAGGAATTGGATGCAGAAAATGCAGAGCAAACAGAAAGAAATTTAGATGAAGTTTTTTTGAAAGGGGAAACAAATATGCATGAGACAAATGCAAAAACACAGAAAAGAACATAAGAGAACTTCATCTAGAGATGGTCGGCGACAAAGTCACCTATGTTAGAGTATATTGACTTAGGAGTCAAGTGAGATCACTTGATCATGGGTCATACTCATCGTTTAAGCTCAAAATGGGTTTGCCATTTTTCGTTTAAGCATCTTGATGTATTCACATCTTGTCGAGTTGCTTTAGCTCATGACTTGTAGAAAAGCTTCTCTAAGACGGAATAACATACCTTGGTTGGTGGTGTTGAACATGTAGTTGAACTTGTGTGGGTTGCTCAAGGTTGATGTAGCTCATCAAGAATTGGGAGCACCACTTGGAATTTGAGTCCATCTACCTACATGAGTTAGTTCTTGCAAGGAAGAGCACTTGTGTATCCAAAAATGACAATCATGAAGCTCAACATAGAATTTGTCAAAGGATATGTTTGAATGGTTCCGTGCTTCCTTGTCTTCAACCACCATAGTGTAGAAACTTGGTGATGTAGAGATTGCTCAAGATGTGAGTAGATTACAATCTCATGGAATTTTGATTCAACCAAGTACCTACATGGGTTAGATAACATGCAAGATGCAAATATATCCAAGACATAAGATTTTCATCATAAGAGAAATATCAAGGATTAGTCATAAGCTCATGTCTTGCATGTATCCAATGGAGTTTCTACTCCAAGTTTGAAGCATCAATGATGTTCAATTCTCCTCTTAACCTGGAAAACACTTTCTCATCAAGAGGTTTAGTGAATATATCCGCTAATTGCTTTTCGGTGCGAACATGCTTAAGATCAATGTCACCCTTAGCAACATGATCTCGAATGAAATGATGACGAACTTCAATATGCTTAGTTCGAGAATGTTGTACAGGATTATGACCAATTTTGATAGCACTTTCATTGTCACAAAGCAATGGAACATGTTTCACATATATCCCATAATGTTTAAGAGTTTGGGTCATCCAAAGTAATTGAGCACAACATGAACCAGCGGCAATGTATTCCTTGGGTGGATAAGGATACGAGTTTTGTTTCTTGGAGGACCAAGACACAAGAGATCTATCAAGAAATTGACAAGTTCCCGAAGTGGACTTTCTATCAACCTTGTCTCCGGCATAGTCCGAGTCGGAGTAGCCAACAAGATCGAAAGAGGCCCTCTTAGGATACCAAATGCCAAAATTTGGTGTATGAATTAAGTATCTCACTATCCTTTTCACGGCCTTAAGATGACATTCTTTAGGAGCAGCTTGATATCGTGCACACATGCACACACTTAGCATGATATCAGGATGTGAAGCACATAGATATAACAATGAACCAATCATAGAGCGATAAACCTTTTGATCAACCGGTTCACCATCTTTGGTCAAGTCAAGATGTCCACTAGTAGGCATGGGTGTAGTCATACCTTTGCATTCTTTCATATTGAACTTCTTGAATAAGTCCTTGCTGTACTTCGTTTGAGAAACAAAGGTACCTTCCTTAGTTTTCTTGATTTGCAACCCAAGAAAGAATTTGAGTTCACTCATCATAGACATCTCAAACTTCTCCGACATTAGCTTCCCAAAATTTTCACTAAAATGAGGGTTAGTTGAACCAAATATAATATCATCAACATAGATTTGGCACACAAATAGTTCTCCATTAACCCTTTTAGTAAAAAGTGTGGAATCAATTCTCCCAATTTCAAAGCCTTTTTCAATAAGGAACTTGGTCAAGCATTTATACCATGCTCTATGAGCTTGTTTAAGACCATAAAGAGCTTTGTGAAGTTTGTAAACATGATTGGGTTTCTTAGGATTGACAAAGCTGGGAGGTTGTTTAACATAAACTTCCTCCTCTATTTCACCATTTAGAAAAACACTTTTAATGTCCATTTGGTACAAGGTGATATCATGATGATTAGCATAGGCAAGTAAGATGCGAATGGACTCAAGTCTAGCAACGGGAGCGTAATTCTCACCATAGTCCATACCTTCGACTTGTGTGTAGCCTTGGGCGACGAGACGTGCTTTGTTGCGAACTACTTGTCCATCTTCATCTTGCTTGTTGCGAAACACCCATTTGGTACCGATGATGTTGTGGTTGTTGTCGGGCTTCTCAACCAATGTCCAAACTTGGTTCCTCTCAAAGTTGTGTAGCTCTTCATGCATAGCATTTATCCAATCCGGATCTTCCAATGCTTCTTCGACCTTCATAGGTTCAATGCTAGAGATGAAAGAATAGTTTTCACAAAAGTTAGCTAAACGAGTTTTAGAGCGAGTGATTCTCCCGGTTTGAATATTATTGTAGATTTGCTCGACGGGATGATCTTTAGCAATTCTTGCTCGAACTCGTGAAAGCTTTTGCTTGTTTCTTGGTTGAACTCCTTCTTCATATCCTTCTTCTTCTTGGCCTTCTTCATTGTTGGCATTGTCGTTCTCTTGTCGTGGTGGATAAGGAGGTTGTTGACGTTCATCTTGATGCACTTCCTCGTTTTCTTCATCTTGGTGTGTCCCAGTTGTGGATGCTTCCATATCAACTCTTGGTTCACCTTGTCGTGAAGTAGAAGCTTCCACTTGGACGGACGAGGTACTCTCCTTCACCTCCGTTGGACGGACCTTGCCAATAGACAAGTCTTGGATTGCTTCTGAAGGATCATTGTCTCCTACATCAATTGGCAATTGCTCTACTTGCGAGCCGTTAGATTCATCAAACATCACATCTACTGTCTCTTCAACCTTTCGGGTGAAATTTTTGTAGACACAGTAAGTGTGAGAGTTTGAGTCATAACCTAGTAGGAAACCTTCATGAGACTTAGGAGCAAATTTAGAACGACGATGCTTATCAAGAATGTAGCACTTTGAGCCGAATACTCGAAAGTATCCAACTTGGGGTTTGTTACCGGTGAGGAGCTCGTATGCCATCTTGCCGAGTAGCTTGTGAAGATACAAGCGATTTGTTGCATGACAAGCTGTCTCAACCGCTTCTGCCCAAAAGTGCTTCGGTGTCTTGTACTCATCAAGCATCGTTCTCGCCATTTCGATGAGCGTCCTGTTCTTCCTCTCAACAACTCCATTTTTTTGAGGTGTGTACGTAGCCGAGAACTCGTGTAAAATCCCTTCTTCGTCAAAAAAGGTGTCCACATTTGCGTTCTTGAACTCCATTCCGTTGTCGTTGCGAACCTTCTTGATCTTCACTTCAAATTGATTTTGGGCCTTCCTAGCGAAGTTTATGAAGATCTTTTGGACCTGCGATTTATCATCGATAAAGAACACCCACGTAAATCTTGAAAAATCATCAACTATAACTAGACCAAAAGAATTTCCACCGAGACTCTTGTAAGAGTTGGGACCAAAAAGATCCATGTGAAGTAGCTCGAGTGGCCTCCTTGTGGTCATGATGTTCTTCACGGGATGCCTTCCTCCAACCTGTTTACCTGCTTGATAATCGCTGCAAAGCCTATCCTTATCAAATATGACATCGTTAACACCAAGGATATGATTTCCTTTAATAATCTTGTCAAGGTTTTGCATACCAACATGACCTAGTCGTCTATGCCATAACCAACCTTTTGAGGATTTAGCAATGAAGCAAGTTTTAGGTTGAGCCTTTTTAGTGAAATCAACAATGTATAGATCACCTCTACATACACCGGTAAAGACCATTTTATGATTATCTCGATGAAACACTTGGCAATCTACTTCAGTAAATAGGACATTGAAACCGAAATCAGCAAGTCTAGATACTGAAAGTAAGTTGTATCCAAGAGATTCAATGAGCATGACATTTTGTATGGAGCTATCATGTGATATGGCCACCTTACCGAGGCCAACCACCTTACCATTTGAGTTGTCACCGAAAGTGACATACTTTCGAGGACTATCATTTTCAGCAAGCTCACGAAACATGTCTTTATCTCTGGTCATGTGATCGGTACATCCACTATCAAGAACCCATTCCTTTCCTCCTGACATATATCCCCAAAGATTTTCCATAAGACCAAAGTGTCTCATTGCATCTTCAAGATTGGAGTCACTATCATCATCCTCATCATAGTATCCATGTTCAACATCGTCATGTGGTGGATCAAATCCTAGAGAGGGTAATTCGTTAGAGTGAGTTTGACAATGATCTTGCTTATGAATTTTTTATAGCTTCGGAAATAATATCACTAATAATTCCAACATCTCCTTTGGCAAGCATAAGGTTTGTAAGTTCAAATAGACGATTACCAAACATAGGATCACTAGTATTCATCTTACTCAAAGCAATAGACTTATGGAGAATTTCATCTAGATTTTTCAAGGAATAATTTGGAAAGTGTTCCTCAAGAAATTTCCATATAGTGTGGGAACACTTAAGAGTAGGCAAACATCCAATCAAGTTTCTAGGCAATCCTCTAATGATCAGTTCGGCAGTTCTAAGATTCCTAATCATATCAATTGACTCATCAAGGGTAGGATGCATAGGGTCAACATGAGGTGCACAAGGGCTAGCAATGTACTTGTTCAAATGTCGCGCGCGATGGGTGGCGCGGCACCTATGGGGCCGCCGGGGATGGCCCCTTCGTGTGTTCGGTACGAGGGCGGAGGGCGCACAGAGAGCAGATCGAGGCGATCTGCGCAGCGAGAGGATTTTACCCAGCCGGGCGCGATGGTCGCAGAAACCCCTCTGCTGCTTTGTGTTATATTGCGCCGGGAGCCCGAGAGTAGCCACACCGAGCGTGAGAGTTGCGAAGAGTCGAACCTCCCGCTGAATAGCGAATGATCGGAACCCCCTCACGCTGTGCATGGGCCTCCTTTTATAGGGCAAGGGTCACCGACAGTGTCAACGTAGGGTAGAGGGGTAAAATGTAAAAGAGGTGGTAGTTGGAACAAGTGGGAACAAGGCAGCACAAAGGATTCTACCTACTTTTGACAGAGGGGGACAAGAGCATTAAATGCCCGTCGCCGCCGCCCCAAAAGCTCCCGCCTTGCGTCTCCGCTTGCCACGGCGATGGAGCCACCACCGTGGAGTGCCACCGCACCTTCATGCAAAGACAGCCACCCGCCACGCGCTCTCGAGAAGGTCAAGGCGACGCGTGGGCGAGATGAGCTGGAGTGCGGCACGCGTCACAGCTCTCCGGCAAGTACCTTGCCGGGTCTTGATCTTGCCGGGCCCGGAGCTTGTCGGCTTGTAACTTGTCGCCCCGGGCCCTCGCCGACGCGCATGGCGCCGAGGCGTGCCTTCGTGATGTGATCTTTCTAGCTTCCCGGCGAGCCCTCTCGCCAGGGCTTGCATAGCGATGTAGTCTTGAGCCCGAACGGCCTTCCCGCAAGCTCCTCTTGCCGGGTCTTAACCTTCTGCTTTGTATACTTTGTTCTTGAATGGCTTGGTATGGAGCGGAGATGGTCTCCGCAAGCGCCAGTGGATCCAGCTACGGAAGTCATGTCCGCCCGTGCACAAGTTGGGGTACCGAGGTACCCCTACCTTAGTACACCGACAGAGCCCCGGCCTGGGCCATACACGGTGCCGAAGCGCTGTTGGGCCAGGCCCAAGGCAGCACGGCAGCACGCTGAAGCCCATGGCGCGTCGAATCCGCCAGATCGCCGCCTCCCGCAACAAAGACGCGCCGATTGCGGCGTCGTGGGAGACGTGGGCGGCGCATGCAGCCTTTAAGGCATCCACCCGTGATCGTGGCGCAGAGCGGGTCGCTTCACCCGCCGCCCGGCTCGCTTTTTCGCCACGCTGCCCTCATGCATGGGGGTCGGGCGGCGAAGGTGGGAGGCCGAGCCACGGGAGGCGGAGGGCGAGTCGGCCCGCGCCTCTGCCTCCTCGCTTCGATTGGCTGAGCCAGGCGGTTGAGTTTCACCTCGCCCTTTAAAAGGGGCGGAATGGGAGCACAATGGCCACACTCATCCACTTCTCTCTTCACCTTTATCTTCGCTCTTCTTGCCGCCATGGAAGGAGGAAATCCGGCTCTTCAATGGTGGCGGCGAGGGTCGCCTAGGCAGCGCACCACTCCCCATCTCTGCTCCCTGTGGCGGCGGAGCCGCCACGAGAGGGAGAGGGAGGGGCGTGGCATGACGAGGCCGAGGGCGTGGCCGAGGCGGTCGAGGAGAGGCGGCCGAGGCGACGTGCCTCCTCCATCTCCCCGCGCTCTCGACCACGGCGCGTCCACACCGGAGATGACCCCGGGAGTTCTTCATCAAGCTTCACGGGCGCCTCGTCGCCGCCTCCGGCTGCCGGTCCCGCTTATGGATGCGATGGGACCGATCCACCCGACGTGATGGAGTTGCGCATGAGGGGCTGCGGGATCAGCGGCACTGGGTGAGTGTCGTGTCCCCAGCCCCGCGTGATGTTCTTCGACCGAGGGTGGAAGACATTCGCCGGATCCATAGCTTGACGGTGGGGTTCACCTCCATTTCAAGTTAATGGATGGTGACCTCCTCGCCGTCAAGGTCTTGGCGACTATGGAACCCGGTGCGCTGCTGTGGACAGCTCCTCGGATAGCGAGGCCCCTCCTCGAGCGAGAGGACGAGGAGGAGAGCGACAGCGGCGACGAGGGGATGGCGGGCCCGACTAGGCGCCGGACACCGCTGCCTCAAGGCCACCGCAACCCCATCTTCGGGTTGCCGGGCTCCTGAACTCCCCGAGGCCGCCTCCTTGGCGGCTGGCGTGAGAGGCAGCAGAAGAGGAAGAGGGGACGGCAGCAAGGCCGCTAAGTCGAGTACGAGGCGAGGTGCCCTCATGCCGATGTCCCACCACTCCGCCTTCAAGCTCGCCTCGACGCCTCCGGCCCGCCAAACTCCCGGCCGGCTCCCGGGGTTCTCTTGGTGTCTTCGCGCCTGTGGCTCTCCAGCGGGCTTCAGGACTTGTCGCTGGCTCTCCTGCATGCGCTCCCCATGCCCGCCACCTTGCGCAGCTCTGCGGCACGGCGGCGTCACCGCCACGCCTCCTAGGCGCCTCCTTCGCCCTTCCCGACAAGCTCCTCTTGCGGGTCTCCTCTCCCGGCAAGCTTATCTTGCCGGGGCTCTTGACCTACCTCCTGAACTCCCAACAGAGAAACAGAGAGGGATCACGGCACCTTATCTTTTAAATTGTAAGCCCTCGGGCATTAGCTGCATTTAAGAACTTGTAATCCTCTCTATCATGTTTTTCATCCTCTATGGACTTGTACTAAATCGGATGTTTTAGTGAAAAGAGGGAAAGCTTGCCGGATCGAGTCTTTTACTTGATCAAGTGCCTTGTGTGTTCTTACGCTATCGGGAGCTTGCCGGGCGAACACGCTTATCGATCATGGACAGCCCGCTGGTGGTGTCGCTTCCGCAAGCAACCTTGTCGGGCCGGGCTTCGACGCTTAACTTGCCGAGCATGCTCGAAAGCAAGATAAGGTGCAGCGGCACACTTGTGTTTGTTGAGCGGACTCGAAACAAACCAAGTACGCAACTGGGCCACGACTCGGCTCCTCCACGTACGGGTTTTTACAAGACACGCTCGTTCAAAGACGTAGTCCCGCATCTCCCGGTCCATGAGAGGATGCATGACGAGGGATGAAAGACTTATCTGAAATCGCAGCCCCCAGCAACACTAGCTTGCCGGAGACGAATCTCGATGCTTGCAGCCCCCAGCGAGGCTGGCTCGCCGAAGAAGAACCTTGGCACCCGCAGCCCCCGGCGACCCTGGCTTGCCGGGCCCCAGGTGCTGGTGCGATCTTTTGGTTCCTCCTTGTCGCTGCAATTGCAGTCATAAAAACAGCTGAGGTAGATATGCGATTGCTCAACGCACATGTATGTGTATATAAATCTTGACAACGCAATATGATGCCGAGCTTTGTCCGTCGTATGTTTGTACTCTACGCTCTTGGGGAGCTTGCCGGGCGAACACGCTTATCGATCATGGACAGCCCGCTGGTGGCGCCGCTTCCGCAAACAACCTTGCCGGGCCGCTATGACGCTTAACTTGCCGAAAGCAGGCTCGAAGCAAGATAAGGGTGCAGCAAGACACTTGTGTTTGTTGAGCGGACTCGAAACAAAACAAGCACGAATCGACCACGACTTGGCTCCTCGCGACAAGCCTCTCATACGAAGGGCATCTCACGGCAAGGGCTTGCTATGTTACACCTCTACTTTACGCCTTTGTGCGTTTTCACCCCACGCTTTTAGGGAACTTGCGGCGCTTAACGCGCTTGCTGAGTACGGGACATCAGCAGTCACCGGTCGGCGCCGCTCCCGCAAGCAACCTTGCCGTGTCCAGCTCGCGACGCGCTTATCCTGCTGAGCGCGACTCGAACGAAACGAGGGCGCTGGCTGGTCGCGCTCACTCTTTACTCGCTGAGTGTGTTCAAGCAAAGTAAGGGTGCGGCTGTTCACAAGCAGGCTCTCAGCGCATGTGTTTTGTGCACAAACGATTTAACTCGAGAGGGATATAACGAATAAAAGTGTGGATTTAAGGAGTGCTCGCACGAAGGCTCGAGCGACTTAGCTTTTCTTTTTCTTGCTTCTTCGCGCTTGCTGGCAGAACTCAATGGCGCGTCCTCGACGACAGCGCAGCACTCCGGGAGGTGCGTTTGCGGGGCGAGCACCAATGCTGTCTTTGCCGGGCTTATAGCGCCCGAGGAGCCGTGCTTGTCGGAGTGAGCGCCAGAGCCGCCCTCGCGGACTTAGAGCTCGATGGTGCGCCCTCGACGACAGCGTGGCTCCAAGGGGACACGCTTGCGGCGGGAGGGGAGCGGAGTGAGCGGCGCAGGAACAGTCATGCTCGGACTCCTAGTAGCGATAGGAGGAGCAAGGCCCTGCCCGCACTTCGCTTTGCTCATGTCCGACAGCAGTCCGGAGTATCCCGCGAGCCTCCGCATATTCTTGCCCAAAGAAAGCGGATACCACCTCTCGTGGCATGGCGCTGCTGGGATGGGCGGGGTCGGCGGAGACCGAGGCGCGGTCATCCGCCCCGCCTCGATTCGATGGCACCGCGAAGCGCCCTCGCCGGTGTCCACCCTCCGCTGGCGTCCCTTCCACCCACCGCCGCCCGGTGGCGGCGGTTGAGACGCAGACGGATCTCGCGACCCTCGGCTCTCGCTTGGGCCATGGCGCAGCTTGTTGATGAAGCTGCCGATTGGCCCGGAGAGGTTGATGAAGAGCGCGGCCGCGCGAACGCCGGATCAGGTCCGCACGATCTCGACGCCCCCTACCTGGCGCGCCAAAGATGTCGCGCGCGATGGGTGGCGCGGCACCTATGGGGCCGCCGGGGACGGCCCCTTCGTGTGTTCGGTACGAGGGCGGAGGGCGCACAGAGAGCAGATCGAGGCGATGCGCGCGCGAGAGGATTTTTTACCCAGCCGGCCGCGATGGTCGCAGAAACCCTCTCGCTGCTTTGTGTTGTATTGCGCCGGAGCCCGGAGAGTAGCCACACCGAGCGTGAGAGTTGCGAAGAGTCGAACCTCCCGCTGAATAGCGAATGATCGGAACCCCCTCTCGCTGTGCATGGGCCTCCTTTTATAGGGCAAGGGTCACCGACAGTGTCAACGAGGGTAGAGGGGTAAAATGTAAAAGAGGTGGTAGTTGGAACAAGCGGGAACAAAGGCAGCTACAAAGGATTCTACCTACTTTTGACAGAGGGGGACAAGAGCATTAATGCCCGTCGCCGCCGCCCCAAAAGCTCCCGCCTTGCGTCTCCGCTTGCCACGGGCGATGGAGCCACCACCGTGGAGTGCCACCGCACCCTTCATGCAGCACAGCCACCCGCCACGCGTCTCTCGAGAAGGTCAAGGCGACGCAGGCGATGAGCTGGAGTGCGGCACGCGTCACAGCTCTCCCGCAAGTACCTTGCTGGGTCTTGATCTTGCCGGCCCGGAGCTTGTCGGGCTTGTAACTTGTCGCCTCCCGGGCCCTCGCCGGACGCCATGGCGCCGAGGCGTGCCTTCGTGATGTGATCTTTCAGCTTCCCGGCGAGCTCCTCTCGCCAGGGCTTGCATAAGCGATGTAGTCTTGAGCACAGAACGGCCTTCCCGCAAGCTCCTCTTGCCGGGTCTTAACCTTCTGTTTTGTATACTTTGTTCTTGAATGGCTTGGTATGGAGCGGAGATGGTCTCCGCAAGCGCCAGGTGGATCCAGCTACGGAAGTCAGGGTCATTGCACAAGTTGGGGTACTGAGGTACCCCTACCTTAGTACACCGACATCAAATGATATTGATTGAAAATTACAAGCATCTCATTTTTCCACGCATGAAAATACTCTCCATCAAGAATAGGCACTCTATGTCTAAGACTCCCCAAAGTAGACTCATCCATCTTCCTCCAATGGTGATTAAACCAAGGCAATGGAGACCAATGCTCTGATACCACTTGTAGGACCTTGAGAAGAGGTGTCTAGAGGGGGGGTGATTAGACACTAAGTATCAAAGTTGCAGTTTTTAACTTCTTTAAGTTTAAGTGGAGTTTAGGCACAAGTTTAACATTCACAATACATAACAAGCAAGCATGCAAAGAGTATATGAGCAGTGGAAAGTAAAGCATGCAACTTGCAAGAATGTAAAGGGAAGGGTTTTGGAGGATTCAAATGCAATTGGAGACATGGATGTTTTTGGCATGGTTCCGATAGGTGGTGCTATCGTACATCCACATTGGTGGAGACTTCAACCCACGAAGGGTAACGGTTGAGCGAGTCCACGGAGGGCTCCACCCATGAAGGGTCCACGAAGAAGCAACCTTGTCTATCCCATCATGGCCGTCGCCCATGAAGGACTTGCCTCACTAGCGGTAGATCTTCACAAAGTAGGCGATCTCCTTGCCGTTACAAACTCCTTGGTTCAACTCCACAATCTTGTCGGAGGCTCCCAAGTGACACCTAGCCAATCTAGGAGACACCACTCTCCAAGAAGTAATAAATGGTGTGTTGATGATGAACTCCTTGCTCTTGTGCTTCAAATGATAGTCTGCCCAACACTCAACTCTCTCTCATAGGATGTGGATCTGGTGGAAAGAAGATTTGAGTGGAAAGCAACTTGGGGAAGGCTAGAGATCAAGATTCATATGGTAGGAATGGAATGTCTTGGCCTCAACACATGAGTAGGTAGTTCTCTCTCAGAAAATGTATGCTGAAAGTGTAGGTTCAGTCTGATGGCTTTCTCCACGAATGAAGAGGAGGTGGAGGGGTATATATAGCCTCCACACAAAATCTAACCGTTACACACAATTTACCAAACTCAGTGGGACCGAATCAACAAACTCGGTCGGACCGATTTAGCAAATCTAGTGACCGTTAGGATTTTTGGTGGAGCCGATATGCAACTCGGTAGGACCGATATGGTTAGGGTTAGGGCATAACGTAATCTCGGTAAGACCGATTACACAAGCTCGGTGAGACCGATTTTGGTAATAAGCTTTCCAGAGAGTTGGTCAGGCAAACTCGGTTGGACCGATTACACAAACTCGATGAGACCGATTTTCGTAAGGAGTCAACTAGAAAGTTTGCATTGTAATCTCGGTAGTACCGATTGCTCAAACTCGGTGAGGCCAATTTTGGTAATGGACATACACAGAGAGATTACAATCCCATCTCGGTAGGACCAAGATCCCTATTAGTGAGACCGATTTGCCTAGGGTTTGTGGCAGTGGCTATGACATCTGAACTCGGTGGCGCCGGATAGAAAGAATCGGTGGGGCCGAGTTTGACTTTAGGTTTAGGTCATATGTGTGGAAGTGGGAATGTAGTTGAGGGTTTTGGAGCATATCACTAAGCATTTTGGAGCAAGAAACTCATTAAGCAACACCTCATCCCTTCTTGATAGTATTGGCTTTTCCTATAGACTCAATGTGATCTTGGATCACTAAAATATAAAATGAAGAGTATTGAGCTTGAAGCTTGAGCCAATCCTTTGTCCTTAGCATCTTGAAGGAGTTCCCACATCCTTTAGTACATGCCACTCCATTGTTGAACTTATCTGAAACATACTAGATAAAAGTGTTAGTCCAACAAGAGATATGTTGCCATTAATTACCAAAACCACCTAGGGAGAACTTGTGCTTTCACTTACTAGTGCACGAGCAGTCGCAACCACACCTGCAGCAGGGCCTGGCAAGGCAGGGGAAAGCAAAGCCCGAAGACTACCAAAACAGACACTTGAAGCACGAGGGGCGAGGGGCAAGCTGGACCGCCCACGGCAAGGGCCTTATCGGCGCAACATCCACCAGCACCAGCAAGACCATCACCCTTGGGGCTGAGAGCTCTGACACCATCGACAATGTTAAGACTAAGATCTAGAAAGTGCATGCTCGATAGCATGCAAATCCTCATAAAGATTGACGACCCACAGATCCACATGGGACCATAAGACAAAGACCCCGGCAAGAATCTTGCCGGGGACCAATCCAAGGCCCCCAGCAAGCCTTGATGGGGACGACCGCTGTGCCGTGGCCAGATCCGTGCCTGAGAAGGTTTCACCACCTCACCAGCACTCCAGTGCGATGATAGGCAAGCCAACTAAGAAGGCGCCTGCGTGGAGGCATGCAGATCTTCGTGGAAGCTTACCATTGTGCCAACGCATAAGCTAGTTAGCCAGCGTGGCATTGCATGCCTTCTCAACATGGACATGCATCAAGGCGAGGAGGAGCTTCGAAGGATGAGATGGCCTCTATTGCCGTCCCCAATAAAGCGAGAGGACATGTAGGCAACGCATTTAATGCGCTTGTCATATGTTGATCGAGCGATAAGCTGATACAACTGTAGCTTGCCACCTCCTGTGTGCCACTGTGGCAACCCCTTTGCATATAAAAGGAGGCCCGAGGCATACAAAGAGAGGATTCAGACTTTTGGACAAAGCAAGCACCATAGCTAGTTCAAAGGCTCAAGAACACACATATAACCAGACAAGCAGGACTAGGGTATTACGCATCTTTGCGGCCCGAACCTGGATAAAAAATCCCCTATGTGCTAACGGCTCGACCTGCTCTTCGTGCAACTAATCCCTCGCCGAACGTAGAAGGGATCCTTGTGACCTCATAGGTGATCGGTTTCCCCGACATCACCAAAAGGAACAATTTCCTTTGATGGCATGACGGTCAATGGAACTGCATCGATTGGATTCTCGAAAGAGCTCGTCAAGTTTTCACTTTCTTCGGAGCTGAAGACTCCGAGGCATCTGATGCTTTCCTGTTGTTTGCTGCTGCCCTTTTGGTAGCCTTGGTTTTCTTCGCTTCTGATGCAGAAGGAAGTAGAGTGCTTTTTATCTGTGAAGACTTTGTAGGGGGAGTAGATGAAAGAGGCACAGTTTCTTCAGGCACAATTGTTTCAGTTGCCCTGGCAGGTTCAAATTCTTCAGGCACAGTGGCAGATTCTTCAGCTGGCCTGGATTGATCTTCAGGCGCAACATTGGTGGTTGCCTGGA
Source organism: Aegilops speltoides (assembly GCA_021437245.1). NCBI lineage: Eukaryota > Viridiplantae > Streptophyta > Magnoliopsida > Poales > Poaceae > Aegilops > Aegilops speltoides. Next base: position 161,339,713 of record CM038144.1, read on the forward strand.
AGTTTCATCAGGAGCTGGAATAGCATCATCAGCCCTGGCACTCTCAGTTTCTTCAGCAGCATGAGTTTCATCAGCAGTGCTGGCATGTTCTTCAGTCGACTGAGAAGATGCTCCACCATGAGGAATTTCTTGTTGCGCTCCAGCAGCAACATTGGACTTTAGGCCTTTTGCCAGCTTGACGAATCTGACTTTGGCACCTCGTCTATCAGCTTTATATGCGTCAAATTCAGCATTGAGAGCTTTTTTTTAGACTGGACAGTCACAAGTTCTTCAGTTGTCATTTTCAGGACATTTTTCTTCAGATAATGCTCCTTCTTGTATTGAGCTTTCTTCACTAATCTAGCCTTCTCAAACTTCCATTTCTCTTCAGGAATGAAAGCAGTCAACACGTGACTTTGTCCTGGTGTGCCAATGCAGCAGCTAGTTAGCGAGCATGGCATTGCATGCCTTGTCAACCTGGACGCGCGTCAAGGCGAGGAGGAGCGGTGAAGGATGAGATGGCCTCTATTGCCGTCCCCAATAAAGCGAGAGGACACGTAGGCAACACATTAAATGCGCTTGTCCTATGTTGATCGAGCGATAAGCTCATACAACTGTAGCTTGCCACCTCTTGTGTGCCACTGTGGCAACCCCTTTGCATATAAAAGGAGGCCAGAGGGATACAGAGAGAGGATTCAGACTTTTGGACAAAGCACACACCGTAGCTAGTTAAAAGGCTCAAGAACACACATATAACCAGACAAGCAGGACTAGGGTATTATGCATCTTTGCGGCCTGAACTTGGATAAAAAATCCCCCTGTGTGCTAACGGCTCGACCTGCTCTTCGTACAACTAATCCCCCGCCAAACATAGAAGGGATCCTTGTGACCCCATAGGTGATCGGTTTCCTCAACATCTTTGGCTCGCCAGGTAGGGGAGTTTAGTTGTGAGAATCTGGTCCGTAGTTAGTACAGTAGTTCCTTCATTGCTTTGGCTCCGAAGAAGAAGATGACCGCAGCGATTGGCCCGTCCGGGGCCGCTCCGCCCGCACCTGCATGGACAGGCGACCTGGAGGGCACCAGTGGTGGAGGAGATCGAGATCGTCCACACCATCCAAATACAAGAAGCCAGGTAGCCGGCATCCTCCGCTGTGATGATGGTGGTCGGCGCGCCACCGTGCCTAGGGATGGAGCCGTGCTACCCGCGTGTGGGGCGGGGACCTCCAAGAGAAGGAGGTCGACCTTGCCAACGCACGCGCCGCGGTCTTATCAGCTCATGCGTGACGAACCGCGCTACGATGTTGAAGACCCCGGGCATCACTGCGGCAAAAGCCCTCAGCGTCACTCTCAAGACACGCAGGGCCGACATGCATGCCATGATGCTGGCGAAAAGAGCGCGCGGCTGCGGAATCATGACTCCTTCTAACATAGTTAGAAGTCCAAGTTCCTCCCATTCCTCGCACTTGTCGCTGCCACCCATGTGAGCAGAAGCACTGTCACGAGCGCAACAGCTCCTCAAATTTCCTCCTGCCTTGGAGAAGCAAGAAGAGTGGAGGGCTGCCATCCAAAGCCTTATTGGCCATGCCAACGGGGATGGCCACCGGAGAGCAAGCCCCTCACGGCGCCGGAATGATGAGCTGGCGCGTGTAGGTAGTAAAAGGGCTAAGGGCGCAGCGACCATGGTGCACTCCCCTCCACCACGGTCGGCCGGTCGGGGTGACGCCCGGGACAACATGTCCACGGTGTCGTCGGACCCACGGACGCACCGTGACCAACGTCAAGTTCTTCGAGAGCGCCTCAAGGAGGACGCCCGGACTACTATCGGGTGGCGACGGGAAGCATGTCACCAGTCTGATAGGGGTGCTGGGCCTACTGTGTACAAGCCTGCGCCGGGGGATGCTGGCGACTTGCCCTATGCAATAACCTGTCCAGCGTTCACCCATGAGTTGTGGCAGTTCCAGTGGCCCAACACCCACGTGTTCAAACCGGAGGTCCCAGAGAAGTATGACGGCAAAACTCATCCGTCCGAGTTCCTGAGCATTTACACCATCGCGATGCAAGCTGCCGGGGCACGAGATGACAAGGTACTCACCAACTATTTCCCGTTGGAACTCAAACCCAACGTCAGGTCATGGTTGATGCACTTGCCAATAGACTCCATCTCCTCTTGGTCCGATCTTTGCCATGAGTTTGTTGGTGCCTTCATGGGCGGCCATGTAGCTCCTGGACATGCAAGTGATTTGCACGTGATCCCTCAGAGGGATGGCGAGTCCTTGCGCAAGTACATACAGAGATTCAGCCGTGTGCAGTACAACATCCCCGACGTTCATCCCGCCGCTGTCATCAGCGGTTCCATCAGAACATGTGCAATCGCAAGATGCGTGAAGAGTTGGCCATGAACAAGGTTGCAGATGTTGCCGAGTTGTACGTCTTGGCTGACAGATGTGCCGAGCTGAGGAAGGAAGGAAGTACCCCTGCGAGGATACCGATGCGGGAAGTGAGTCAGAAGATGAAGACGTCATCGCCCCGATAAAGAAGGGCTGGCGATGCAACAAGAAGCGCAAGGGCAAGACCGTGCTTGCCATCGAGGAATCCAATGACCCCAACACTGCCAAGAAGGCCAAGGTTAATGACCCTGGAAAGAATATTGCCGGGTGCGATGCCTGCTGGGCTTTGGCGGCTGCCGGGAAGTCAGAGGGTTCCGACAAGCAGTACTGCAAGATTCACCATACCAAGGGCGACGACCTCCAGAACTTCCGCCAAGTGGAGCTGCTGATGGAGAAGCAAAGGGCTGAGTACGAGAGACGAGACAAGGAGAAGGGCCAAGGAGGTGCTGAAGGGTCTAGCAAGAAGCCCGACGGCCAAGGAGGACGCGGCAACAAGGGGAAGCAACAAGAGAGGCCTGCCCGAGGCCGTGACAAGAAAGAGGAGGATGATGATCATGATGATGATCACGAATCCACCGAGCACAAGTTCTAGAAAGCGACAGAAGTCATGTGTGTTGATGGAGGTGCTTCGTTGCGTTCTTCCGACCACCAATTGAAACAATGGGCGCGTGAGATTAATGCAATGGAACCGATGGTCGCGCTCACGAGCCGTTGAGGTGGTCCCACACGCCTATCGTTTTTGACGCCGAGGATCACCCTGATCGGACAACTGCGGTCGGGTGTTTGCCGTTGTTGGTATCCCCAACAATATGCAACCTCAAGATGACGAAGATGTTAGTTGACGGTGGGGCAGTCCTTAACTTGATCTCGCCCAACGTGATCAAGAGGCTGTAGATCCCCGATGAAGATCTCTAGGAGACAGGCATGTTCCAAGGGATCAATCCGGGGATGAGTCAGCCCAAGGGAAAGGTCACGCTTCCAGTTACGTTTGGTGGCAACCTCAACTATAGGACAGAGAGGATCATTTTCGATGTCGCCGAGATCCCGTTAACATATAACATGATCCTTGGCCGCCCAGCGCTGACCAAGTTCATGGCAGCATCACACTACGCCTATAACAAGCTGAAGATGTCTGGCCCGATGAGCATCATCACCGTTGGCAGCGATAGGAAGGATGCACTCATTTGCACCAATTAGCTCTATCGAGAGGCGGTTGCAGTGTCCGCCGCCAAGACACCTGCTCCTACCGCCGAGAAGAAGACCAGTAAGGCCTCGGCCGCCGGCAAGACTCCTGGCTCCGGCAAGGGTTCCTGTGGTCACTCCGGCAGACGCACCCCTTCGGGGTGCTGCGTTCCCACTGAGGACGTGCCAAAGAGCTCTATCGGCAAGAGCAAGAAGTCTAAAGCGGCCTTGCCGGAAACCAACAAGGTGTCCGTCAAGGAGGATGGCACGGGCGGAGCTTTTACCATAAGCTCCACCCTTGACAACAAATAAGAATGCGCGGTCATAGCCTTCCTGCGGGCGAATGTCAACGTGTTTGCATGGCAAGAATCCGACATCCCCGGCGTTCTCATGGAGGTGATTGAGCACCGTCTTGCTGTCTTCCCTCATGCACAACCCGTCAAGCAAAAGGTTAGAAAGCAAGCTTTGGAGTGACAAGACTTTATCATCGAGGAGATCAGGAAGTTGGAGGCGGTAGGTTTGGTCAAGGGAGTTCTCCACCCGACATGGTTGGCCAATCCATTAGTAATACTTAAGGCGAATGGGTAGTGGAGGCTTTGTATCGACTATACTGATATCAATAAAGCCTATTAGTGGACTCCACTGCTGGGTGCGACTTGCTATCATTCCTTGATGCTTACTCAGGATATCCTCATGTCTTCATGACGAAGGAAGATGAAGAGAAGACCGCGTTCATCACCCCATGTGGTATGTACTGTTTTATACGAATGCCTTTCGGGTTGAAGAGCGCTGGTTCGACGTTCGCCTGAGTGGTCCAAATTGGTTTTGAGCCCCAGCTCCATAGAAATATGGAATCCTACATGGATGATACAGTTGTCAAAACCAAGGACAGGGCCATGCTCGTGCAGGAACTGGAAGAAACTTTTGCAAACTTGCACATGATCAACCTCAAGCTCAATCCAGAGAAGTGCGTGTTCGACGTTCCGTCCGGCAAACTTCTTGGGTTCTCTGTGTCTCAACATGGAATCGAAGCAAATCCCGACAAGATCAAAGCAATTGAACAGACTGAGGCACCAAGATGAGTCAAGGATGTCCGAAGGCTTGACGGCTGCGTCGCCGCCCTTAGTAGGTTCTTCTCTAAATCTGCTAAGCGTGCCCTCCCCTTTTTCAAGATTCTAAAAAAGGCAGGTCCAATGAAATGGACCCCGGAGGCAGAGGCAGAACTACAAGATTTGAAGAGATACCTCTCCTCTATGCCAATACTGGTCACTCCCAAGCCACAAGAGCCGTTGCTGCTATACCTGGCGGCACCAAATCAAGTGGTAAGTGCTACACTAGTGGCACAGAGGGAAGTTGAGGAGGAGGCAACAGTAGCGGCAAGGCCCTTAGGTGCAGAACTGGGTCTGGCAGGGCCCGATCCCGGCGAGGGAGGATCCCATCAGGACCTGAGCCCTGCAGGGAGGGGCCCCCGGCAGGATCCGATCCTGGCAAGGCAGTGTTTGTGCAAGCAAGCGAGGTGAAACAGAAGAAAAAGGTGGTGTAGCACCCCATCTACTTTGTCAGCTCCCTCTTGCAGGGGGCTAGGTCAAGGTATTCTGGCATGCAGAAGTTGCTTTTCAGCCTTCTTATGGCCTCGAGGAAGCTACGCCACTATTTTCAAGCGCACGAGATCACCATCGTCACTCGCCTCCCATTGCAACAAATTTTGCACAATCCAGATGCAACAGGGAGGATTGTGGAGTGGGTAGTGGAGCTATCAAGCTTTGTGCTCTGATTTGAAAGTACCTCGACGATCAAGAGCAGAGCCTTGGCAGAATTCATAGCAGAATGGACATCCATGCTCGATGAAGAAGTTCAAGAAACCACCCTTCCCGGCAAAGAGGCAAGTAGTCATTGGATTATGTACTTCAATGGAGCTTTCTCGTCACAAGGTGCTGGTGCCGGCGTGTTGCTCGTCGCACCCACCGGAGAACGCCTCAAGTACGTGATCCAGATGCACTTCCTCTAGGAGAGGTCTACAAACAACACTGCAGAATACGAGGGGCTGCTTGCTGGTCTCAGGATCGCGGCGGACCTCGGGATCAGGAATCTTATTATCAGAGGAGATTCACAACTTGTCGTCAGGAAAGTTAACAAGGATTATAAGAGACCGATGATGGAGGCTTACGTGGATGAAGTGAGGAATTTGGAAGAGCTCTTTGACGGTCTGCAAGCGGAGCATATTCCTCGGGCAGAGAACAGCATCGCCAATGACTTGTCAAAGCGCGCCACCCACAAGCTACCTATGGAACGAGGTACCTTTGTGCTTGAATTGACTCAGCCATCCGTAGAACCATCAGTAGGACAGAACAAGAGAAGGAAGGCGGGGCCAGCAAGTACTTTCCCAAAGAGCTCCCAGGAGGCGCCGGCAAAGAAGCTGCCGGGTACCCCAAGACTGCCGAGGAGCAGCAGCCCCCGACAGGGCCCCAGGCCCTTGCCGTCGAGGCAGCTGCCCCCACAGCGAAAAACATGCCTTTGGTCCTTGCCGTCGAGCCTCAGGCTCCAGCATGGGCACAACATACAATCCGTTTCCTCCAAATAGGGGAGCTCCCTAAGAATCAGGAAGAAGCAGAGAAAGTAGCCCGTCGGTCTAGCATGTACCAGTTTCTGGATGATGTCCTTTATAGAAGAAGGCCGAACATTGTGAAATTGTAGTGTATTCCTCGGAAGGACGGACTGGAGCAGTTGGCAGAGATACACGGAGGCATATGTGGCTCCCACATAGGTTCAAGAGCCCTTGCCGGCAAAGCATTCTGGCAAGGTTTTTTTTGGCCCACTGCACTCTAGGATGTGACGGCACTAGTAACCAAGTGTGAAGCGTGCCCGTTACATTCAAAGAAGCTTCATCAACTAGCTCAAGCCCTTCAAACAATCCCTCTCTCCTGGCCATTTTTAGTCTGGGGGCTCGACATACTGGGCCCCTTTCCCTGCGCTGTCGGAGGCTTTGAGTACTTGTACGTCGCGATTCACAAGTTCACAAAGTGGCCGGAAGTGGAGCCAGTGAGAAAGGTGACAGCGCAGTGGGCCGTCAAGTTCTTCAAGGGACTCATTTGCCGTTTTTGTGTGCAAAACAGAGTCATCACCGACAACGACACACAATTCACGAGCTGCACCTTCATGCAATATATCCAAGACCTTGGCAGCAAAGTTTGCTTTGCTTCCATTGCTCATCCAAGGAGCAATGGCCAAGCGCAAAGGGAAATTGCTGAGTGTTGCGAGGCCTCAAAACAAGAACTTTCGACAGACTGCGCGAGTGTGGAAGGCGCTGGATTGATGAATTGGCAACGGTTCTTTGGTCAATCAGAACGACACCAAATCAAGCTACTGGCCAGACACCCTTTGCCCTGGTCTACGAGGCAAAAGCATTTCTCCCCACTGAACTCATATACAGGTCACCTCGAGTGCTCAATTATGATGAGCTTGAGGAAGAGCAGTTGCGCCAAGATGATGCGATGCTCCTTGAGGAAGATCGTTTTCGAGCTGGTGTCCGAGGTGCTCGCTACCAGCAAGCCTTGCACCGCTATCATAGCCGCAAGGTTCACGCCTGAAGCCTTGAGGAAGGTGACCTTGTTCTTCGACGCGTTCAGTCCGCAAGGAATTCAAACAAGTTGACGCCAAAGTGGGAAGGCCCCTATCGGGTAATACGAGTCACCAGGCCCGGCGCAGTCTGCCTGGAGACTGAAGATTGCATTCCAGTGAGCAAGTCCTGGAATATCGAACATCTTCGCAAGTTTTACCCATAGGGCGCGGTTGCCGGGTACTTCGACAACCCCCCCTTTGTACTAGCCTTGCCGGCAAGGCATGTAACCCTATGTACAGAGCTAGGCGCAGATCTTGCGTCCAGGCAGGTAGTTTTTAGCATGTACCTTTTCCTGCTAGTTTCCATATATATATATATGCATATATCTCTGTGTGTGTGTATGTATGCATGCATGCATGCGTACTTGCCCAGGATATTGTGCTACCTAAGATTCTAACAGGTGTTGGGAAACCGCCAAAGCTCCGTGCCGCCGTGCTCTCCTCCTTCCGACCATAGTAACAACGCTCCAACAAGAAATTGAGAAGGCTGCTTGGCGCAGGCGTCTCCACCGGCAACTCAACAAGATAAATTTCCTCCCCTGCCCATTTGTGTTCTTAACTTTTGACTTGCGGTAGTTGCAGTAACCTTGGGCAAAATAAGAGTTTGGCAGGGGGCTGGACCCTGCACCTGTAACCCGGCAGATGTGGTTCTCCGGCAGGCATAGGAGCGTCGACAAGGTAGCTTGCCGGGGAGACTCATTTATTTTCATTAAAGGGGCATTTTGCCTCTGCACGAACGCATACATGCATGAGTTCCCGGTGAAAGCTCATCTTTTTCATTGATATGCCGATGCAAGTATAGATATTACTGAACATAAGCTTGGGCTCGGTAGATTACATTTCCTAGAAAATTAAGATTTGGTAAGTGCCTAGAAATTGAGAAAAAGAAAAATGCCCTGTAATCCCCGTTCTTGCACTATTCCTCCTCAGGTACGGCAGGCCGTGCAAGGTGACGGGCATGGGGAACTGGGCGATGGAGAGCTTGACGAGGAAGCCCACCAACCACCATCATCGGGGATAGCAGGACGAGGCCCCCAGCAAGGCGTGTTGCCGGGGGAGGGAGCAGGCCAGATGATGGTGCGGCCACTGATGGTTAGCCGGAGTCAGAGTCATCGTCCCCCCGCCCACTACTGTCATCGTCGCTGGTGCTCTCCTCCTCGCTGCTGTCGCTCGAGGAGGAGCTTTCATCATTGGTGGAACTCTCCACGCAGCACCCTAAGCGAATTCCCAAGTTCTCGAGGACTTTGGCGGAGATCAGGCCGCTCTCGATTAACTTAAATGGAGAACGCGCCCCTCTGACAAGCTCTGGGCATGTTCAAAGGTTTTCCACCCCTGACGAAGATACATGACGTGAGGGCGGGGAAAGTCGACGTCAGCCCACATGCTTCTGTTCCTGCAGCCCCTCATGTGAAGCCTCAAGGCTCGCTGGGCCTCCTGCTCCATCACCCGGGCGAACGGAGTCAGAAGCCGGAGGCGAATGCACACAGGCTTATACATCCTGATGAAGAACTCATAGGGTTGGTCCCCAATTTGGCCGCCCATTGGAGGAGGGGCCGCCGGCGAGAGCGCAGCGGGTGCGCTGCCCCGTCCGCCTCCACCCCGAGCGCCGTGACAACCTCGGCCCCGTCCCCTTCCTCTCCCCCTCGCGGCGGGCTCCGCCGCCAGAGGCTCCGGGGGAGGAGGGATGCATTGTCGAGCAGAATCCCACATCGCCGCCGTCGAGGTGCCAGCGCGCCCTTTCGCCGTGGCGAATGAGAGGAAGATGGTAAGAAAGAGGGAGAGAAGAGGGTGAATGCGGAGAAGCTCCACCCCTCTCCCCTTCTTATAGAAGAGCAGGACCGCGGCCGGGCCACCCAGCACAAAGGGCGACCGCCCCCGCGCGGCAAATGTGGCCTCCGGAAGCACAGGGAAGCGGAGCCGACCTGCTCCCCCAATCAACAAATTCCTGGGTTTCCGCCTCAACATTAATGCCCACATCCTCCGCATCCACCACATGCCCTTCCCAAGGCATGAGGGATACATGGCGAAGCGGAAGGCGGCGTGAGGACAGGTAGGACGACCATTTTCTACCCCGTGATCCTGTGGTGCGGCGCCATGCAAGCTGCAACCCGAGTCCACTTAGTACATGAGTAGCACCCCTGCAGATTCCCCCTTTTTATAAGGGAAGCACGAGCGGCCTCTTTGCTATCGACTGCGAGATGTCGCAAGCATGCTGAAGCCATCCCATGAATGACACCCACGTCACGCGCTCGACACGGGTCACGGGGAAGTGCAACTGGCAGATGGATCGTGGCTGTCCATCTCTGCCACGCCCGCCCATGCACTGCCTTGGGCCTGGCCTGACTACGCCTTGCGCTTATGTGTGGCCTAGGCCCGGGGGCTCCTGTTGGGGTACAAAAGTATGGGAACTTCTGTACCCCTTACTAGTGCACGGGCAGTCGCAGCCACACCTGCAGCAGGGCCTGGCAAGGCAGGGGAAAGCAAAGCCCGAAGAGTACCAAAACAGGCACCCGAAGCACGAGGGGCGAGGGGCAAGCTATACCGCCCACGGGAAGGGCCTTGTCGGGGCACCAGCACCGGCAAGACCATCACCCTTGGGGCTGAGAACTCTGACACCATCAACAACGTTAAGAACAAGATCTGGAAAGCGCATGCTCGATAGCATGCAAATCCTCATAAAGATTAACGGCCCATGGATCCACGTGGAACCAGAAGACGAAGACCCCCGACAAGAACCTTGCCGGGGACGACCACTAGGCCGCGGCCAGACCCGCGCCGGACAAGGTTTTGCCACCTCACCACCACTCCAGTGCAACGGTGGGCATGCCAACTAAGCAGGCGCCTGCGTGGTGGCATGCAAATCTTTATGGAAGCTTACCATTGTGCTAGTGCAGCAGCTAGTTAGCCAGCGTGGCTTTGCATGCCTTGTCAACCTAGACGTGCGTCAAGGCGAGGAGGAGCGGCGAAGGATGAGATGGCCTCGGTTGCCATCCCTAATAAAGCGAGAGGACACTTAGGCAAAACATTAAATGCGCTTGCCCTACGTTGATTGAGCGATAAGCTCATACAACTGTAGCTTGCCACCTCTAGTGTGCCACTGTGGCAACCCCTTTGCATATAAAAGGAGGCCCGAGGCATACAGAGAGAGGATTCAGACTTTTGGACAAATCACGCACCGTAGCTAGTTCAAAGGCTCAAGAACACGCATATAACCAGACAAGCAGGACTAGGGTATTACGCAACTTTGCGGCCTGAACCTGGATAAGAAATCCCCTGTGTGCTAACGGCTCGACCTGCTCTTCGCGCAACTAATCCCCCGCCGAACGTAGAAGGTATCCTTGTGACCTCATAGGTGATCGATTTCCCCGACATCACCAAAAGGAACAATTTCCTTTGATGGCATCACAGTTAGCAGAACAACATCGATTGGATTCATGAAAGAGCTCATCGAAGTTTTCACTTTCTTCGGAGCTGAAGATTCCGAGGCGTCTGATGCTTTCCTCTTCTTTGCTGCTACAATTTTGTCAGCCTTGGTTTTATTCGCTTCGGATGCAGAAGGAAGTAGAATGCTTTTCATCTGTGAAGACTTTGCAGGGGGAGTAGATGAAAGAGACACAGTTTCTTCAGGCATAGCTGTTTCAGTTGCCGTGGCATGTTCAGATCTTCAGGCACAGCGGCACATTCTTTAGCTGGCCTGGATTAATCTTCAGGCGCAACATTGGTGGTTGCCCTGGTAGTTTCATCAGGAGCTGGAATAGCATCATCAGCCCTGGCACTCTCAGTTTCTTCAGCAGCCCGAGTTTCATCAGTGGTGCTGGCATGTTCTTTAGTGGGCTGGGCAGATGCTTCACCCTGAGGAATTTCTTGTTGCGCTCCAGCAACAACATTGGGCTTTGGGCCTTTTGCCAGCTTGACGAATCTGACTTTGGCACCTAGACAATAAGCTTTATATGTGTCAAATTAAACACTGAGAGCTTTGATTTCTGACTGGATAGTCACTAGTTCTCCAGTTGTTATTTTCAGGACATTTTTCTTCAGATAATGCTCCTTCCTGTACCGAGCTTTCTTCATTGATATAGCCTTCTCAAACTTCCTTTTTCTTCAGGAATGAAAGTAGTCAACACGTGGCTTTGTCCTGGTGTGAGGTTCAGATCGGGAAGAGGTGTGTTGGGATCTTTATGCCAAAGATCGATGGAATCAAGGATCTTCTTCGGATCCAGCAAGAGCGGCATAGCACTGCCTTTGGCACTAGCGGCCCGGTTTTGTCGGTCTTTGATGATTTGAGCAAGTTCTTTGTCATTAGCTTCATCTTCAGACGATGGTACTTCAAAAGCGACCTGCTTCTTGTGAGGACTTGGCCTTGTGCTGCGTGCAGCAGTGACCTTTTTCTTCAGCAGTTGCGGGTGTGCTAAGGAACTTGCTGAAGCTCGTGAAGCAATTCAAAAGCCTGTAGTCCTTTGGCACGTGGCAAGATGCACATGTGTTGAGGACTTTGTGGGTGCAGCTGAGGGCTTTGCTTGAGCAGAAGACCCTAAGGGATTTGAGGAGCTGGGCTGTGAGGGCATAGTAGAAGAAGATGGCTTTATAGTAGATTTCTTCTTCATAGCCTTCTTGGGCTGACTAGCAGAGGCTTTAGCAGCACCAAAATCTTCGTTGAATTTCTTCACTACCTCCTTTGCTACTTTAGCCAATTTCCTTTGGCGCTTGGCCCATTCCTTTATAAATTCCTCACCGCTTCTGATGCTAGAGGGATCAACTTCTTGGCCTGGTGCCAATGGAGGTCTTGGGCATGAAGGATTTACTGCGAATTTCTTCATATACTTGGGAGCAACATAGTGGTATTTCCTCCATTCCCGGGCCCATCTGCGTTCTATCCGCTTAATGCACACTTTGCGCTGATTTTTGTTTTCTTTGCCATGAATGGCCTCATCAGGAGTGCAATAATCTGCATAGATATCTTCAGGGATCTCAAAAGCAGTGTTGGTTTCAGGCCTCTTGCCTCCCTTTTGAGGACACTTTTCTTCAGCTCAGGATTCTGAATAATGGATGTGTCAGAAGAAGTATGCAATTTTTCTTCGAGGAACGCTGCAAATGAGTTAAGTTGATGAGAACCTAGTGATTCAACAGCAGACATGTAGCTATGAACAGAGTATTGGGGCGAAGAATTTGAAGAGGTCATATGCGTTCTCAGAATTTGTTTATAAAAGGAATCAAGTTTGAGGAATTTAACTAGGGGAGTCTTCAGGAATTTCACTAAGAGTTCTTGTCTTAGGTTCCAGAGTGGTATAGATTGGAAATCCACACAATTTAGGAATCTTGAAGAAAAGTACATCTTAGAGAGATAGATCAAGAACAGATGTAACTATGGTGTTTAAGAATTTGAAGGTTGAAGAATAAACACCTTTTGAAGATTTTGTGTAAATCATCAGAATCAACAAGGGCAGTAAAAGCGAGTTTTATTTACCCTTCACGAAGAACTAGACGAACTGTGAGATTAACTGTGGAAGTACGTCCGTTCAGATCTTCCACGCCCTAACTTGGCGGAGGAAGACAACTACGGTGGCGGCGGAGGTGAAGATTTCTGCGGCCAGCGCGAGTACGATGGCGATGAGGTCGAGGCAGCTAAGCTCTTCCTCACTGGCGACGATGGAGGTTAGCGGCGACGCTAGGTCAAAGAGCTCGAGCGGGAGAGAGATAGGTTGAGCGGAGTAAATGATCTGAGGTGAAAGGAGAGGGGTATTTATAAAGAGGTGAAAAAACGTTCATCCGAGGAATTTGGACGAACGTGCCCCTGACCCTTGCTGTCCTAGCGACGTGTGTCACCCACATACTGAGAGGTGGAGATCATGTGAGATCGTGGTTGAGTTGTTTAATCCTGTCGTGGGATGTGGAAGGATTTGAGTGGCAAAAGCCAAAAAATTAGATATGGAAGTTTTAACGTTCCGTTCCCAAATTCTTCAGCTGTCAAGGACACAGTGAAGATTTTGAACGGGTTTCAAATAGAATGCACATGAAGAATTTGTGAAAAAACTGGGTTGAGTTTAGCATAGAGGGGGAACGGGTCCGATCACATTCACATAGATAAAGAGCAACTTGAAGAATTAGCTATAAGTGAATGCTGTAGAGGACATGAAAAACTCATAATATTAATATAGCAATGGAGAACAACATCGAAAAGACTGAAGAAATTGCAAATATGAAGAAATTGCAAAAATCAAATTTGAAGATTTTCAACTTTGGTTGGTGGCGTAACCGACCGTATAAGAATGATGATTTCAGACACCACATACAATTGTCGTATGGTTCTGAGAATCAAATTCTTCATTCATTTCTTCACACTTACAGGGTTAGTCTTCGTTGATTGAAGAAAAACGTTACTTCATGTGTTGCACATCTAAGTCATCAATTTTGCATAAGTGTTAGGATGTGTGTCCTTTTCAAAAAACATTTGAAGATTCCAAGATATTTAGCTCACACCGCAACTTGCTAAATCTCTTCTCATCCAAGGGCTTTGTGAAGATATTGGCCAGCTGATCTTCAGTATTCACGTGGTCGATGGAGATGCTCCCTCCAACACATGGTCACGAAGAAAATGATGACGAATCTGGATGTGCTTTGTCTTCGAGTGCTGAACTGGGTTGTGAGCAATCTTGATAGCACTCTCATTGTCGCAGTAGAGTGGCACATTCTTCACACTCACGCCATAGTCCTTGAGGGTTTGCTTCATCCATAGCAATTGAGCACAGCCAGATCCAGCAACAATGTACTCAGCTTCAGTGGTAGAGTGTGATACGCACTTTTGCTTCTTCAAGGACCAACATACCAAGGAACGTCCGAGGATATGACATGTGCCTGATGTTGACTTGTGGTCCACCCGATCACCAGCATAGTTAGAGTCAGAATATCCAATAAGATCAAAAGAAGAGCCCTTCGGATACCATAATCCAAGTGTTGGAGTGTGAGCTAGATATCGAATAATATGCTTTACAGCCTTATGGTGTGATTCCTTTGATGTAGCTTAAAATCAGGCACACATGCAAACACTAAGCATAATATCCGGCCTAGATGCACATAGATACAATAAAGAGCCAATCATGGAGTGGTATACCTTTTGATCGAAGTCGTTACCATTTTCATCGGTGCATAGATGGCCATTTTTGGGCATAGGGATTTTGACGCCTTTGCAAACTTGCATGCCGAATTTCTTCAACACATCCTTGAGGTATTTCTCCTGGGATATGAATATGCCATTGTGTTGTTGATGAATTTTAAGACCTAAGAAGAATTTCAACTCTCCCATCATGGAAATTTGATATTCCTCACTCATCATATAGGCAAATTCATCACTGTAACATTGGTTAGTACAGCCAAAGACAATATCATCAACATATATTTGGCACATGAATAATTCATCATCATATGCTTTGGTGAAAAGATTTGGGTCAAGTGAGTTGGGTTTGAAGCCTTTCTTCATGAGGAATTCCTTCAATGTATCATACCATGCCCGAGGTGCTTGCTTGAGGCCATAGAGGGCCTTGTTGAGTCTATAGACGTGATCTGGAAATTTTGGATCCTCAAAACATGGTTGTTGAGCAACATATACTTCTTCCTCAAGCTTACCATTGAGGAATGCAATTTTCACATCCATTTGATGTAATATGATATTATGATGGTTAGCATAAGAAACCAATATGCAAATAACCTCAAGTCTGGCAACAGGTGCAAAAGTTTCATCGAAATCAATTCCTTCAACCTGTGTGTAGCCTTGAGCTACAAGACGAGACTTATCCCTCACCACAAGGTCATTTTCATCTTGTTTGTTGCAGTAGATCTATTTTGTGCCGATGATATTGTGCTTGCGTGGGTCTGGCCGCTTGACAAGCTCCCACACATTGTTGAGCTCGAATTGATGCAATTCATCTTGCTTAGCTTGAATCGACTAAGACTCCATGAATGCTTCCTCAACTTTGGTGGGCTCTGTGATAGAGACAAATGCAAAATGCCCACAAAAGTTAGACAAATGTGAAGCTTTTGAGCGCGTGAGAGGACCTGGTGCGTTGATCTCGTTGATGATTTTCTCAATCTACACTTCGTTTGCAACGCGATGATGAGCAGGTTGACGACTTTGATTTGGCCCAGCAATTTCTTCGGGGCCATTTTCTTTAGTAGCACCAGCATGGTTTTCTTCACGATCCGGAATGACTTCTTCAGCAGATCCTTCGGTAGGGATGACATCCTCAGTAGCCTTGAACTTGATGGATTCCTCAGGAGACATTTCATCTAGCACAGGAGGTAGGTGCTCTCTTTGCGAGCCATTAGTCTCATCGAACCGCACATCTAGAGTTTCAACAACCTTGTGCTGATAGCTATTGAAGACTCCGTAGGTGTGCGAGTCCTTTCCATAACCAAGCATAAAACCCTCATGTGCTTTCGGTGCAAATTTAGAGTGGTGATGAGGATCTCTAATCCAGCATTTAGCACCGAAGACTTTGAAATAACTTACATTGGGTTTCTTGTCAGTGAGGAGTTCATATGAGGTCTTTTTGAAGAATTTGTGAAGATATGCCCTGTCGATGATGTGGCATGCAGTATCAATAGCATCTGGCCAGAAACGCTGCGGTGTCTTGTATTCATCAAGCATAGTGCGAGCCATCTCAACAAGATTCCTGTTCTTGCGCTCCACGACGCCGTTTTGCTGAGGAGTATAGGGGGATGATAACTCGTGAGTAATACCAAGTATATCAAGATATTCATTGAGACCTGTATTCTTGAACTCGGATCCATTATCACTCCTGATATGCTTGATCTTCACACCGAAGTTCATAGACGCTCTTGAGGAAAATCGTTTAAAGACTTCCTGCACTTCATTTTTGTAAGTGATGATATGCACCCAAGTGTAACGAGAATATTCATCAACAATAACAAAGCCATATAATGATACAAAATTAGTGAACGTGGCACAGTGAGTAGGGCCAAAGAGATCCATGTGAAGTAATTCAAAGGGACGAGAAGTGGTCATGATAGTCTTCGCGGGATACTTGGCTCTGGTGATCTTTTCAGCCACGCAAGCCCCACAAAGATGATCTTTGAGGAATTTGACACCCTCGATGCCAATGACATGCTTCTTCTTCGCGAGTGTATGCAAGTTCCTCATCCCAGCATGACCAAGTTGTCGATGCCATAACCAGCCTTCTGAAGCTTTTGCAAGTAGACATGTGGTAGGCTGTGGTCCTGCAGAGAAATAAACAATATACAAGTCTCCTCTCCTAAACCTTTAGAAGACTTTGGAATTGTCAGATTCCATTAGCACAATGCAACGATATTTTCCAAAGACGACAACCATATCAAGATCACAAAGCATTGAGACAGACATGAGGTTGAATGCTAAGGACTCGACAAGCATGACTTTGTCCATGTGTCTATCCTTTGAGATTGCAACCCTACCTAGACCCAATACCATGCTTTTGCCTTTGTCAATGTAGGTGATATGCTTCAGATGAGATGGAGATAAAGCAGTGTCCATCAATAAGTTCCTGTCACCGGTCATGTGATTTGTACATCCACTGTCGAGGACCCAGTCAGTAGCTTTGGGTTGTTCATCATGTAGATGAATTAGTACAACTTACGAACCCATATACTTCATCAGTGAAGAATATGATATCAATTTCATCAACAATAACATATATAGCAATATGAGGATGTGAGAAATGAGTAATTAATTTCTTCATTATTAGCTTGCGTCCATTCAAGCACATTCAGGTCTACAGCAAATTCTTCAGACGATTAAGTTTGTCTGGAGACCTGACCCTGCATAAGTGATTAGTTCTTTTTCTTCACCACCCACATCTGGAGGGGTGGCAAAGAGTTCATTATTCTGCGAGCTCCATAAGAAAAATATGGCATTGAAGCCAGTGCACTTTGTTTCACAGAAGAGGGGTTAGGATAAGCGTATGAATAAACAGAGAAATTCTTCGAGGACTTATGAACATAATGGTTTGAAGAATAATGCACATATTCATAGCCTTTAGATATTCCCTGTGAAACAACAGTGTTAGCACGATGATGTTCATATGAGGATTTGGATCCACGTGAGGAATTTCACCCATATGAAGAATTTGATCTGGGGTTCCTATTCTTCATAGGTCGTGTCATGATGACTGTCGGTGTCAAAACCGGAGGATCTCAGGTAGGGGGTCTCGAATTGTGCGTCTAGGCGGATGGTAACAGGAACGAGGGACACGATGTTTTTACCCAGGTTCGGGCCCTCTCGATGGAGGTAAAACCCTACGTCCTGCTTGATTAATATTGATGATATGGGTAGTACAAGAGTGGATCTACCACGAGATCAAGGAGGCTAAACCCTAAAGCTAGCCTATGGTATGATTGCTGTAATGTATGTTGTGTCCTACGGACTAAAGCCCTCCGGTTTATATAGACACCGGAGAGGGCTAGGGTTACACAGAGTCGGTTACAATGGTAGGAGATCTAGATATCCGTATCGCCAAGCTTGCCTTCCACGCCAAGGAAAGTCCCATCCGGACACGGGACGGAGTCTTCAATCTTGTATCTTCGTAGTCTTGGAGTCCGCGGACGATGATAGTCCGCTGTCCGGACACCCCTAGTCCAGATTCCTCAAGAGCTCTCGAACCAGGCTTCGATGACGATTAGTCCGGCGCAAGATAATGTTCAAGATTGCAAGGCGGGTTCCTCCTTGAATAATCCAGAGAAGATCATGAACACCAGGATAGTGTCCGGCTCTGCAAAATAAATTCCACATTCCACCGTAGAGAGAATAAAATGTACACCAGTTCAACCTGCTGACGTATTATGCGGCGTGACATCACACCGCTACCAGGCTTTTACTTGAATCGATTTTTTACTATACCACCACACCACGTTTAGCAAAGCGGTTTTCTTGGCACGTCTTGTCGAAGCAGAGATCGTGTTCCCCTTATTCCGGGATTCTCATCAATACATGCGTGGGTAACCCAACCGTTCCCGTCGCCACGCCTCCTCTATCGAAGGTGAATCCCAAACGGTCACGGAGACGGCTCTTGGTATTTTTTCCTCTTTATAAGAGGACCAAGGCTTGTCCTTGTTCTTCAATCTCGCATCGAATCTCCTCCTCGCTCCCAGTTCCAACACCCAGAGCCTTAGATTCGAGCGCGTCGGATTCTCAACCATGTCCGGCTCCGACCTCCAGGGCCGGTGGTTGCCCTCCTCCGTCACGGAGGAGGACATATTGAAGTTACGCGAGGCCAAGCACCGCCCACGAGGTTTCGCACAGGTTGCCGCCCAAGGGCAGGCCGTGCCTGCCCTCGAGCCCGTGAGTTCGTTGTCTTCAGATCCCACCTCCGCCGGGTTTAGGCTTCCCGACGGATCCCTTCGTGAGAGGGCTCATGTTCTACTATGGGCTGGACTTTCACGACTTGGCTCCGAGTCCATCCTCCACATCTCTGCATTCATTATCGTCATGAAGCCTTCCTCCGCTCCTCCCCACTTCGCCTGTGGCTGAAGACCTTCAATGTGGAGCCAAGATGATCGGGGCGCTAAGCGGAGTCTTGCGGGCGGCCATAAGCAAAAGGCCGATGCCCCATGGCCCGAGGGTTCCTTCCAAGAGGAACTCGGATCGTGGCAATAGGAGTGGTTCTATATCACCGCTCCGGCGGGCGCAAGCAAAGCCACCGCCTTCCTTCCGCCTGGACCTCCATGCCGATCGATGTCATGGGTCAACCAAGGGCTCAGGCTGGGGGCCGTCCAAGACGCGCTTTTATTGCAGGGCGGATTCGAGACCTCCAGCGAGGGAGATCAATCTGATTGTGGTGATGCAGGTTATGCTAATCGTGCATCTTCGCCTCGCAAATGTCGCCCTTCCGCCTATGGGAGTTCAACCCGAGGGACCTCGGATTCTCCAACACTTCATGGGTGCGACACCCGTGGAGATGTACAAGTTGTTCTTCGGACCGCAGTGGCGGTCCGGAATTGGCCGAGGACGCAGTTTGCCGCAATCGCCCGGATACTCAGGTAAATACCTCAGAGTCCGGATGCTCTGTTTATCTTATTTTCTAGAGTTCGCCTCCTGACCCATTACTCTTCACAAGAGTGGGTAGCACATTGGAGGCTGATAAGGTGTCCGGCCCCCCTCCCAGAGACCGCACTGGAGCCCGTGCTGGTCAGAATGTTGGAGGTCGCGCCCATGGAAGGGAGCGATATGGAAAGTAGAGGAGCTATTATTTCGCCCAAAGGTGCGCCCGAAGAGAGGGGAATCAAAAACCCCTCCTTCCAGGGGGAGAAGAGGACCGCCTCCGAAGATCCGGAGGCCAAAGCCCCTAAGCGTGGGAAGAGATCTTCACCGGGGTCCGCTGCCCGAGAGAATCCGACGCACAATCATCGCCAAAGGATCAGCCTCTAGTGAGCCGTGAGTATAAAAAGGGGAGTTAATTAGTAAGGAAATACCTCCATTTGTGCTTCTCGGGTAATCGAAATATTTATCTTGCAGCTCGGATTCGCAGCCTTCTCGATGAGTTCATCTTGGGGACCTTCTTCCGAGATGATGGAGAGCGAACGCCTCCGTCTGCAGCATTGCCGATAAGGCAAAGAGCTCAAGTATCGCCACGGAGGGTATCCCCGAGTCCAGAGGGGCCAGAGAGTTCGGCACCCGCTAGTATCCGGCCGGGAGAACTGAAGAATCTGTTCGAGAGGGCATCCATCTCAGAAGATCACCGTGCGTTAATGCGTATGGTGATTGGAAGGATTTCGTCCGCCGAAAGCGGATTGCGCAATGCCGCTATGAGTTTGCTGGCGGGGTTTGAGATACGCGAGAATGACGCTCCTTTTATATATTTTTTTGACAGTTTTGCACATAAAAGTGTGCCCTATATAGATAGTAGCCCCTGAGACTCGGTAGGTTGTCGAAAACGACAACGTGCCGAGGATCGAAATCATAAATAATGAATGCCGCCGTTCCTATGCAGGTGGCGGATAGTCTGAGGGCTAGCCGGACTAGTGGGTTTGCCAAGTTAAATCGGCAACTTGACGTGGCAGATGCGAACATCGCACTTGTCAACCTGCGACTTGACGAGTCGCAAGGTAAATGAGTTCTCCGCAGTCGCTTTATTAAGGGGGTCGAAGCCCTCCTCTGATAAATTATATGTTGTTGTATAGACGGTGCTGCTGCTGTGGAGAGCCTTCGGGCCGAACTTGCTCGAGCTAAGGAGCAAGCCCGAAGGAGTGACGCGGCTGCCTCGAGGGCCGCCGAGGAGTTGAAAGCCGAAAGGGCTGCGCACTGCCTAAGCAGGGCAGAGGTGGCCGAATTGGCCACGAAAGTAAAAGATGCAGCCGACCGCAATGAGGCTCTTGAAAAGGAGCGCTTATCGGAGCGGAAGACTGAAGAAGGCCACCGCCAAAGTTAAGGATGCCCGCCTGCAATGCGGGCCATGAAGGAGGAACCGCGCCAGTCGAGATATCGTGGCGGGCAAGGCTTTTCTGCGCAAGGCCGCCGGTTTATGGATCAAAAGTATGCTCAATTTGAGCGGTCAGGGTGTCGGTGTAGCAAGGTAGGGGTACCAAGACTTCAACTTGTGCACGGGCATTGCAGCCCCCGCTGCTAGACCTACCACATGCTTGCCGGAGACCATCCTCGCCCGTATCAAGCCATTCAAGAACAAAGTGTACAAGACAGAAGATCAAGACCCCGCAAGAGGAGCTTGCCGAAGGCCGCCCCTGTGCTCAAGAATTACATCACTCACGCAAGGCCCGGGCGAGAGGAGCTCGCCGGGAGACTAGAAGATTACATCGTGGAAGACACGCCGGCGCTTATACGCCGTCCCGCGAGGGCCCGGAAGCGTAAGTTACAGAGCCCGACAAGCTCCGGCCCGCAAGGTACTTGCCGGGAGAGCTGCGCTATGTGCCCGCACTCCAGCTCATCCGCCCACGCCGCCTTGAGCCCTTCCAGAGACGCGGGCGGGTGGTCAGTGCAGCTGGGGTGCGGTGGCACTCCACGGTGGTGGATCCATCGCTGCAAGGCACGGAGACGCAAGGGCGGAGCTTTTGGGGTCGACGGCGACGGGCATTAAATGCCCTTGTCCCCATCACAAAGTAGGTAGAAACCACTGCTCAAGCAATCGTAGCTCCACCGCTCCCAACTGCTCCAACTACCACCTCTTTTACATTTTTACCCCCTCTCTCCTACGCTGACACCTGTTGGTGACCCTTTGCACTATAAAAGGAGGCCCATGCGCAACGAGGGGGTTCAACTCGGCAACTCCCACGCCGGTGTAGCTACTATCGTAGCTCTTCAAGCTCCCGAGCCTAATACAACACAAAGCAGCAGAGGGTTTTACGCGCCCATCGCGCCCGGCCGGGTAAAATCCGCCGCGTGCATCGCCGACCGCTCTCAGTGCTCCTCCGCCTCGCATCAAGACTCACGGCGGGCCCGCCCCATAGGTGCTCGCGCGGGCGTGTCCCTCACGCCCGCCCGACATCTTTGGCGCGCCAGTAGGGGCGCCGAGGTTGTGCGGACCTGATCCGCATTCGCTGGCGCGTTCTTCATCAACCTCTCCAGCTTCATCGGGCGACTTCATCGACAATCGCGCCATGGCCTCAAGACGAGGGCTTCAAGGGTTGCAGACCCGCTGCGTTTCACCCGCCGCCACCGGAGCCAGCGGTGGGCGGAGGAGACGCCACGAAGGGTGGACACCGGCGAGGGTACTCGCGGCGCCACTAGATCCAGGACAGACGGATGACCGCTACCGCCTCCGTGGATCCACGCCCATCTCAGCGCCACGACGACCCAGCAGCGCCATATCACGGAGGTGGTATCCGCCATTGGGCAAGAACATGCCGGAGGCTCGCGGTGCTCCGACCGCTGTCCATGCATGAGCAAAGCGAAGTGCCGGGCGGATCCTCGCTCCTCCTATCGCTATTAGGAGTCCGAGCATATCCCGTGCTCGCGCCGCCGCCCGCTCCTCTATTCCGCAAGCGATCTCCTCGAGCGCTTACGCCGCTGCCGAGGACACGCCATCGAGCTCCGAGCCCAGCGAGGACAGCTCGTGCTCACTCCGCGAAGCGCAGCTCTCGAGCGCTTAAGCCCGGGCGAGGGCAGCTCGTGCTCGCTCCGCAAACGATCTCCCCGAGCTCGCGCCGCCGCCGAGGACGCACCATCGAGCTCCACCGACAAGTGCAAGGGAACGAAAAAGAAAAGCTAAGTCGCCGAGCTTTTGTGCAGAGCACTCCTTAATTCCATGCTTTTATATGTTATATCCTCGTATGCTCGCCCTTTGTGCGCAAAACCTGTGCGCGGAGGAGCTCGCTCGTGAATAGCCGCACCCTTATCTTGCTTCGAGCACACTCAACGAAGTTAAAAGTGAGCCGCAACAAGCTTCGCGCCTTGTTTCGATTCCGAGTCTGCCAAGAGGTTAAGCGCGCCGCGACCGACACGGCAAGGCTGCTTGCCGGAAGCGACACCAGCCAGCGGGCTGCTGATGTTCCGCACTCAGCAAGTGTGTTAAGCACCGGCAAGTTCCCTAGAAGCGTAGGGTGAAAGCGCACAAAAGATGTAAAGTAGAGGGTGTAACGTGGCAAGCCTTGCCGTGAGATGTCCTTCAGATGAGAGACTTGTGCGCGAGAGGAGCCAAGTCATGGTCCAGCTTGCGCCTTTGCCTTGTTTCCGAGTCCGCCGGGCGAACACAAGCGCTGCAGCTGGCCCGCAAGGTTGCTTGTCGGAAGCAACACCAGCCAGCGGGCTGCTGATGTTCCGCACTCAGCAAGCGTGTTCGCGACCGGCAAGCTCCCCGAAAACGTAGAGTGCAAACATACGAAGGGCAAGGCACGGCATCGTATTGCAAAGTCAAGATTTATATACATACACATGTACATGATGAAGGTGTTGCAGATCTATCTCAGCTGTTTTCATGGCCGAAATTGCAGCAACAAGAAGAAACCAAAAGAGCGCGCCAATACCGGGCCCCGCAAGCCGTGGTTGCCGGGCTGCCAGCCAAGATTCGCTCTCCGCGAGCAGCGCCGCCGGGGCTGCGAGTACCAAGATTCGCCTCCGCAAGCCAGAGTTGCCGGGGCTGTATCGATAAGTTTTTCATCCTCGTCATGCATCCTCCTATGGACCGGGAAGGCGGGCTGCGCTTTGAACGAAGCGTGTCTTGTAAAACCCAGACGCTGAGGAGCCAAGTCGTGGCCCGGGCTTATGCATTTGTTTTGTTTCCGAGTCCGCTCAACAAACATAAGTGTGTTGCTGCACCTTACCTTGCTTTCGAGCCCGCCAGCAAGTTAAGTTGTCAGAATCGCCCGCAAGGTTGTTTGCCGAAGCAACACCGCCAATGGCTGTCCCAAGACTGCAAGCATGTTCGCCCGCAAGCTCCCCGATAGCGTAAGAACATACAAGGCACGAAGTCAAGTAAAAGACTCAGTCCGCAAGTTTTTCCTCTTTTCATTAAAAACATCCTAGTTTAATACAAGTCCATAGAGGATGAAAACATGATAGAGAGGATTACAAGTTTCTAAATATAGCTAAGGCCCGAGGGCTTACAAGTTAAAAAGATAAGGTGCCTGTGATCCCTCTCCTGCTTTCTCTGCTCAGAGTTCAGGAGGTAGGTCAGGAGCCCCGCAAGAGAAGCTTGCCGGGGGGGCGAAGGAGCGCCTAGGAGAGCGCGACGGTGAGAGCCCATCGCGCTCAAGGGTGGCGTGCCTCGTGAGCTGCGCAAGGTGACGGGCATGGAGGAGCGCTACCGAGAGCTACGGGCGCCAGAAGACACCAAGAGAACTTCCGGGGCCGCCAGAGCTTGGCGGAGACGAGGCGCCGGAGGCGAGCTTGAAGACGGGTAGTGGGACGCCAAGATTGTCAAGGGCTCTCGCCTCAGACTCGACGTGAACGGCCTTGCCGCCTCCCCTCTTCCTCTTCGCTGCTTTCACGCCACCGCCCAAGGAGACGGCCCCGGAGTTCGAAGGCCGGGCGACCCGGATTGTGGGTCGCCGGTGGCGCTGGCGAGGCAGCGTGTCCGACGCCTAGTCGACCCGCCATCCCTCGCTGCCGCCGCCGCCCCTCCTCGCCACTCGCCGAGGAGGAGCCACATCCGAGGAGCTGTCCACACAGATCTCACCCGGTCCCGTAGTCCCGAAGACCTTGACGGCGAGAAGGTCGCCTCCATTAACTTGAAATGGAGGGTAAACCCCGCCGTCAAGCTATGGATCCGGCGAATGTCTTCCACCTCGGTCGAAGAACATCACGCCGGGTCTGGGGACACGACACTCACCCGAAAAGCATCGATCCCACAGCCCTCATGCGCAACTCCATCACGCCGGTGGATCCGTCCCATCGCGCCCGCAAACGGGCCGGCAGCGGAGGCGGCGACGAGGCGCCGGGCGGCTTGATGAAGAACTCCTGGGTCATCTCTGGTGTGGACCGTGATCGTGGGCCAGGAGGCGTCGGGAGACGGGAGGCGATCACCGCGACCGCCTCTCCCGACCGCCTGCCACGCCCTCGCCCTCGTCAGCAGCCACGCCTCCCTCTCCCTCTCGGGCCGGCTCTGCCACGGGAGCGGGTAGGAGAGGTGCGCTGCCGGGAGGCGACTCGCTGCCACCGCCGAAGAACCGGATTTCTCCTCCATGGCGAGAGAAGAACGGAAGATGAAGACGAAGGAGAAGAGGATGAGTGTGGCCATTGTGCTCCCTTCCGCCTTTTTAAAGGGGCGAGGTGGGACTCAACCGCCCTTCCGACCAATCGGGAAGCGAGGAGGCCAGAGGAGCGGGCCGACTTCGCCTTCTCCGCCTGCGGACGGCTCGGTCTCCCACCTTCACCGCCCACGCACCCCTATGCATGAGGGCAGCGTGGCGAAAAAGCGGAGCCGAGCGACGGGTGAAACGACTCGCTCGCACCACGATCACGGGTGGACGCTTTAAAGATCAAGATATCGCCGCCCACGCCTCCCACGACGCCAAGAATCGACGCTGCGCCGTTACGGGGAGACGGCGGATGCAGAGCGGATTCGACGTGCCATGGGCGCGTGTGCCTGCAGCACTGCTTTTGGGCCTGCCCAACAGCGCTTCACTGCAGGTGGCCCAGCCCGGGCTCTGTCGGTGTACTAAGGTAGGGGTACCTCAAGACTTAACTTGTGCACGGGCAGTTGCAGCTCCCCGCGGCTAGACCTACCACATGCTTGCCGGAGACCATCCCTGCTCCGTATCAAGCCATTCAAGAACAAAGTGTACAAGACAGAAGATCAAGACCCCGGCAAGAGGAGCTTGCCGGGAAGGCCGTCCCAGGCTCAAGAATTACATCACTCACGCAAGGCCCTGGCGAGAGGAGCTCGCCGGGGAGACTAGAAGATTACATCGTGGAAGACACGCCGGCGCTTATACGCGTCCGGCGAGGGCCCGGAAGCGGCAGTTACAGAGCCCGACAAGCCCCGGGCCAAGAAGATTAAGACCCGGCAAGGTACTTGCCGGGAGAGCTGCGCTATGTGCCCGCACTCCAGCTCATCCGCCCACGCCGCCTTGAGCCCTTCCAGAGAGCGTGGCGGTGGTCAGGCAGCCTGGGGGTGTGGTGGCACTCCACGGTGGTGGATCCATCGCCGTGGCGCACGGAGACGCAAGGGCGGAGCTTTTGGGTCGACGGCGACGGCATTAAATGCCCTTGTCCCCATCACAAAGTAGGTAGAAACCACTGCTCAAGCAATCGTAGCTCCACCGCTCCCGACTGCTCCAACTACCACCTCTTTTACATTTTTACCCCTCTCTCCCACGCTGACACCTGTTGGTGACCCCTTTGCACTATAAAAGGAGGCCCATGCGCAACGAGGGGGGTTCAACTCGGCAACTCCCACGCCGGTGTAGCTACTCATGTAGCTCTTCAAGCTCCCGAGCATAATACAACACAAAGCAGCAGAGGGTTTTACGCGTCCATCGCGCCCGGCTGGGTAAAATCCGCCGCGCGCATCACCTCGATCCGCTCTCAGGCCTCCTCCGCCTCGCATCAAGACTCACGAAGGGCCCCGGCCCCATAGGTGCTCGCGCGGGCGTGTCCCTCACGCCCGCCCGACATGTGGAGTCCGGAGGATCCAGATATGGACTTAGCCGCAAGTCGCGGCCGATGCCGCTGAGCACTTCCGGAGCCGGGATCACAAGACGGAAGAGCTATATTGGTCTCAATTCCATAGTCCGGATCGCCACCGCCGCTGACAGACCGGTTGGCGAATGGGCCGAGCTAAATAGATTGTCCGGACTTGCCATGATCGACATTGTGGCCTATGTCCGCCGAGAGGCCCAAGGCGACGAGCTACTTCGGCTTACTGCAGCAATTCCTTGGAGCGGTGCCACATATAAAGGAGATGAAGCGGCCGGCCTGCATCGAGGGCGCGCGGATGGCTCTTGCCCGTATGAAGGCGCATTGTCCGGAGATGGATGCCACCGCTGTTGCCGCCCAGGGTTCGGATGAAAGCCGACTCCCCGCCGAGCACTATTTCGGGGAAGTTATGCGTGGCGCTCGTGTAATAGAGTCGCAGTGCTCGAAAAATGTCATGTTCAAATGAACGTTTTAGCTTGTAAAACGATGATTATGCTATAACTTCTTTTTATACTTGTGCGTCCCAAGTAGTAAAACTTCTCCGTCGGCCGCCACGATACATTTGTATAATTTGAAAGATTGCAGTCTTCGGCTTCAGCCCCCCCGCACAAGGTGCGGGGGTGTTCGCAAAAATAGCGCGTTGTCACATTTAATCTGACGTCTCGGTCCCGTTTAAAGAGGTGGTAGCATAGCGAACGAGGCAATCCGGACTATAATGCTTTATCACTTTCACTTAGCCAATGGAGTTCGAGGGTGGGGCTACGATATAGCCCCTGGTGGCACCGCACTTCTCCGAATTCGGGGCGCGTGTGTGCCTGACCGGGAAACGGTCCTTCGTCAAAGCGGGGAATTCTAAACATTCCGGTAGTCGATCGAGTGGTTGACCAGTCTCTCACTGTATCATGACAAATGTTTTCGACTTTCTCTCGAGGTGCTCGCCAGCCGAACTGGGCACAATCGCAGAGTTCT
This sequence comes from Aegilops speltoides, assembly GCA_021437245.1. Taxonomy (NCBI): domain Eukaryota; kingdom Viridiplantae; phylum Streptophyta; class Magnoliopsida; order Poales; family Poaceae; genus Aegilops; species Aegilops speltoides. The sequence continues at coordinate 161,366,920 of CM038144.1, forward strand.
CCGGTGCCGCGTTAGCTGATGATACGGAACGAAGGCGGCAAAACACGGAGCCGGGCAAACCCAACATTTGACCAAAGACATGATTCGAGCTGATGCATATAATGCCTAACTCGAGAGGCGCGAACACTCCCTAAGGTGTTCGGTCTTTATAATAATGGGCGAACAATGCCCTAAGCCCCTAGTGTCCGTGCACGGCATGGTCTTCGACGCAGCCGATGCCAAAACGCCAGTTCGCTTTGGCTATAGGAAGAAACCAAGGAGAATAACAACAAGAGACAAGAAAAAGGTTTACGCAGGTCTTAATCTGAAAAGAATCCTCACAACGGGTCCCTCTGCATGTCTGCGCTACCGTGTCTCCGCTATACCGTTATCTCGACGGGTATGCACGTTGTTCATCTGTAAAAAGAGAGGAACGCTTAGTTTGAAAACAATTCGCGCGAAAAATATGTGTAAAAGAAGGAATATGAATAAGTAAGGCGGGGTTTGTATGAACCCACGGTTGTTTGTGCGCCTAGCCCCCTGTGAAGAGGTATGCGGCTAGGGAGCCCTAAGCCCGCCAAGCCGGATTCGTCTATCCGAGTCCGGGTCTTTAAGTGACCCTCGATCGAAATGACGCCACGCGACCGGCATCTTGAGTGTAAGAGATGCGTAATACAGTATGGCGTTGAAGCGGACAAAAGCCTTTTGTCCCAAGAGTGCTTGATATCCACTTTTAAATGGGACGATGTGAAAAATTAATTTTTCGCGTTGAAAATTGTTCGGTGATCCGAACACGACTTCTAGTAATATGGAGCCTGTGCACTTGGCGTAAGGGCTCGGCGCCACCCTTTGAAGGAAGTGCGGCTGTGTCGAATTTTCGTAGGGTCTATCCCCATCTTACGGATTGTGTTTGAATACTGCAGGTTTAAGTCGCTGCCTCCGTCCCATTAGGACTCAAGTAAATTGTAGTCCGCCTATTATGGGATTCAATATCGGGAGTCCGCCCCGCTGCTTTGAACGCTCGAATAGTCCAGTGGTCGAAAGTGATTGGCTTTGATATCCAATCTCTATGGTCTGCTGGTTGGACCGTGCAGGCTCTTTTAGGAAGTGCCGCTATTTTTCCGTATTATCACATGAAGTGAGTTTACCGCTTTGACCTCTTGTGGGAAAGTCTTTTGTTTTCCGGTGCTCGCTGCTGGTGGGGTTTATCGCTTCGCCGACGCTGCCGAGCCCCTTGTGTTCGGCGCTTAGTCACCGGACTGTTTGAAAACCCCACAATCCTGTGGGTGTGGTTTGCAGCCTTCCGGGTACTTGTGGATTTGACATATCCGACCCAAAATCTTGTTTAAGTTGGACAGCTCATCGCCGCCATCCTTAAGAGGCATTGTTTTGTTGTTTGGCGCGAAGCGCTTGAATCCGGCGCTGATCGCCGTGTCTTTGGGCTTTTCTCTTTATTCCGCGCTGTTCTTTTCAAGGCCGTGATTTTCCGCTTCCATCCCTTATTTCGATGTACTTGGGTCGCTGGTGCTGCATCTTGCTAGCTACTGTCCTCTCCCGCACGTAAGCGGGTCATGAGGCTTGTAAGTCGCGACATTGTCCTCGGTTTCTCTTGACCGAGGTGCCTGGCAAGCCATTCGTCTCGGACATTGTGCTTAAAAGCTGCTAAGGCTTCGGCGTCCGGACAGTCGACTATTTGGTTCTTTTTGGTAAGAAACCTGTTCCAGAATTTCCACGCTGACTCTCCGGGCTGTTGAGTTATATGACTTAGATCATCTGTGTCCGGAGGGCGGACATAAGTCCCTTGAAAATTTGCTCTAAACGCATCCTCGAGCTCTTCCCAACTTCCCACGGTGTTTTCTGGGAGGCTTTTAAGCCAATGACGGGCTGGCCTTTTGAGCTTGAGGGGTAGGTATTTTATGGCGTGGAGATCATCTCCTCTGGCCATGTGTATATGTAGTATATAATCTTCTATCTAGACTCTAGGGTCTGTTGTTCCATCATAGGCCTCTATGTTTATGGGTTTAAATCCTGCTGGGAATTCATGTTCCAGGACTTCATTGGTGAAACATAGTGGGTGTGCGGCGCCCCTGTATTTGGGTGTGCCACTATCTTCGGACACTTGAAGTGTTGCCTTGCTTCCTGGGGCCCTCTTCTTTGGCCCGTAGATGGACCTGGCTGGGCCATCTGTCTTTCCAGGTTCATTAGTTGGTTTATGTGTGGCGCCGCTTTCAGAATTTGGCCTATCATCTAGCCGTCTATCCAACCAGGCGGCCTCTTTAGTTTTTGACGGTGGAGGCTCTATGGCCTCCTCGTCGAATTCTGGTAGCAGCTTGCGCTTCGGGTAGCTCTTTGATTGGTGGCCATTGCCGTATTTATCTGCGGTTTTGAGCACTTTGCTCCATCTCATTCTGAGTGTGTCTTCCGCTGTTTTGAGCCTCCGCTTTTCCTTCTTCAGGCTTCTTGCAGTGTTGATGAGTCTTTTCCGAAGGTTCTTGCTCTCCGACGGTGTGTCCGGCATGAGATCGTCCGGACTGTCATTTTCGCCGGGCCTGGACTGATTATCTGACTCGTCATATTCGGACGGTTTCTTATCTGCATGTTTGTCGTCCATTTGTGAGCCCTGCTGCATTACGGGCTCCTTTGGAGGGTTGTAGTCGTCGAGGCGGGACTTAGGGTGGCGTCTGCGTCGCCGTTTCGGTTGTTTATCGGCGAGGTTATCTTCTGCCGCAGCCCGTTGGTCCTCGTTATCGCTCTTCTTTGGGGTATCCACCATGTATATGTCATATGACGAGGTGGTCCTCCGCGCCTTATAGGCTCGCTTGTTCGCCTCCGTATCGCCGCCTATTCCGTCGATGTCTTGAGTCATAGTCTAGCATGTCGGTGAGATCGCCGACAAGTGGCTACAAAGTGGGTGCCGGGTGGGCTTTGAATTTCTTCGTCGTCTGCATTTCCCAACCATCCCGCCATAGTCCGCCGAGCTCTCCCGATAGCGAGAGATGCTTTAGCGAAGTTTAGGATGTCCCCAAAGGGCGAGTGTTGGAAGATGTCCGCGGCGGTGAATTCCATAACCGGCGCCCAATCCGAATCGATTGGTAGGGGCGCGGGAGGTTCGGAGTCCGGCAAGGAGTCCGGCGCCTCGGAATCACGAGTTTCGCAGGGGACAAGATTAGTGTTCGGCTTCATCGCCGTGGATGTTGAAGCCCCTGTGGCGCGCTATCCACCGGCCCTTGATCTGGGCGATCGGCTCCGGACTAATGGCCGAAGCGGATTCGTGTGCGGCCACCAAGGCACTGCTCGGCGGCAGAGCTAGATCATGCCCGCTCGCCACAATGCAGCAGCGCTTTGCGTGGTTCGAGTCCGTCAAGATCAAGTCTCCGCGACATCGCCATGAAGTTTAGGCTTCGAATTTGACTCGACGGCGGGGCGTAGCTTCGATCTGCTCCAGATGGCCAAGTGAATTAGCCCGCAGCGCGGCCGCCGAATCTGAAGATCTGCCCGGGAGAAAAGTCTCACCCGGACAGCGTTGTTGGTTGAAGATGCCATCGGGCCTATCGGTGACGGCACGAGGAACTCTCAATGAAAGCACCAATGTCGGTGTCAAAACCGTGGATCTCGGGTAAGGGTCCCGAATCGTGCGCCTAGGCGGATGGTAACAGAACGAGGGACACGATGTTTTTACCTGTGTTCGGCCCTCTCGATGGAGGTAAAACCCTACGTCCTGCTTGATTAATATTGATGATATGGGTAGTACAAGAGTGGATCTACCACGAGATCAAGGAGGCTAAACCCTAAAGCTAGCCTATGGTATGATTGCTATAATGTATGTTGTGTCCTACGGACTAAAGCCCTCCGGTTTATATAGACACCGGAGAGGGCTAGGGTTACACAGAGTCGGTTACAATGGTAGGAGATCTACATATCCGTATCGCCAAGCATGCCTTCCACGCCAAGGAAAGTCCCATCCGGACACGGGACGGAGTCTTCAATCTTGTATCTTCGTAGTCTTGGAGTCCGGCGGACGATGATAGTCCGGCTGTCCGGACACCCCCTAGTCCAGGACTCCCTCAATGACATTCACCTGAAGATTTTCAAGGCACCTTTTGGGAACCCATGTTTTCTTCATAGGGGGGGGGACATTCCTGCAGTTAGTTCCAACATATCGAGAAAGTACTTGACCATTCTGATTCTTGAACAGTTTATAGCTGGAGTCAAATGACTCATCAGAGGACTATGAAGATTCACAGGTAAAGCCAGATAAATTGCATGGATCTACAGAAGGTCCTTTCGTAGGAACCCATGAAGTTTTGGGGTACAACTCAGGTTTCCAGTAGGTCCCATCAGCATTGAGTTTCCTCTCAAAGGCAATACCCTCTTTCCTAGGGTTCCTGTTCAAGATCTGCTTTTTGAGCACATCACAAAGAGTCTAATGCCCTTTGAGGCTTTTGTATATGCCTATCACATACAATTCCTTCATCCCTGCATTATCGTCAGTGATTCTTGTGGTATCCTTAGATGAGGAATTTGTGACCACAGAGACAGTTGAAGAATTTACAGAAATAGAAGCATTTGAACATTCAGGTGAAGAATTAGCATACTCAAGCTCAATGCATTTCAGATATGGTGGAATAAATTCTTCCTGAGCAGAACTGATCTGTTGAGCAAGCAATGAATCGTTTTCCTTCTGAAGATCTTCATAACTCACTTTTAACTTCTCAAGATCATGCTTTCTCTGAAGAAATTCATAAGAAAGCTTCTCATGATCAGATAAGAGAGTGTTATGATGACTTTGAAGGTTGTCAAACTTAGACTGAAGTCTCTGAAGATTATCAGTCAAAGTCTTAGTTCAATTCAATTCCTCACCCAACATATCATCACTTTCATCAAGCATGTTTTGAACTTTTTCAAGAGCTCTTTGTAGTTTAGTGGCAAGGGAAGCAAGTTTAGTGTACCTGGGACCAAATTCATTACTAGATTCATGATCACTAGATTCAGAAAGGTAGAATTTAGTTACCTTGGCACCTTTTGCCATAAGGCATAGTGTAGAGGATGACGATTCTAGAGCAAAAGTCATCTCCTTGAGTGATTCCTTGAAATCCTCAAACCAAGGATCATGACGAGCTCGATGACCTTCATAAACCTCAGAGAGTCGGTCCTAGATGAGCTTCACATGGTTGAGATGCATGATGTTCCTAAACTGATTTTGGGACAAACAGGAGCAGATGATGTCCTTCGCAGTGAGGTTAAGTAGAGTGTACTTGCGAATATCACCAGCTTCCGCCATCTTGCATAGATCAGTAAGATCAATCTTAGTGATGGTCCACAGTTTGTTGTTCATTGCCATCAGTCGCTTCTTCATCATGGCCTTCCACTTGGGATACTCATGACCGTCAAAGATGGGGCATGTCGCTTTCTTCATTCCTGAAGTCGACATAACTAAAAAATCCATGTCGTTAAAACAAAATCACACAGAACAAGGGAGTACCTTTCTCCGATACCAATTGAAAGTGCGTCATTTCGACTAGAGGGGGCGTGAATAGGCGATGTTTACAAATCTGTCAATGAGGAATTTCTAGGTGAAGAAACTCCTAAGCAACGACACACTAGCAGCGGAATAAGTACTCAGGTATAAACAAAACAGAGCAATAACATAGTCATCATGATGAAATGAAAACAAGCACAGGGTACGGATAGCGTGATAACAGGATTAGGAGGTTGAGGACTAAGTAACTGAAGAATTAGGAATGAGGAATTACAGAAAATCTTTAGTCAAAGTCTTCAAATAGTAATGAACAGGTTCATAAACACATGAAATAGGAAATGAAAGGGTTGAGGAAATAGAACTAGTTGGCTTGGTGAAGAAAATGGTTTGGTAGGCCAGTTCCAACTGCTATGACAGTTGTACGTCTGGTTGGAGCGGCTGAGTATTTAAACTCGAGGACACACAGTCCTGGACACACATTCCTCACCGTATTCTCCTTGAGCTAAAGTCACACAGACCTCGCCCAACACTCGTGGTAAGTCTTCAGGTGACTTCCAAACCTTCACAGACTTGGTTACTTGGTGATTCACAATTCCTCTTGGATGCTCAGACCATGACGCCTAACCATTTGGAGGATACACAGTCCTCAAAGGTAACAAGCGTCGGTTCCACATAGGAACAATTTCTTCAGTGATGCTCAATCACTTTGGGTTTAGGTGTTTGGGTTTGGGTTTTGGGTTTTCCTCACTTGATGATTTTCGCTCAATGTCCTCGGAGGATGCGATGCTCTCAATGACAAGTGTCAGTTTCTCTTAGAGCAGCCTACCAGCTATTGGTTGTAGGGGCGGCTATTTATAGCCTAGGGAGCAGCCCGACATGATAAGACATAAATGTACTTCAATGATATGACCGTTAGGTGGGTAGATATTTTGGACAGCTGGCAGATAGCAGAACAACGGTCAGAAATTTGATGTTCAAATTTCTCGGGGCTATCATGTTCCTCACTGTGTAGGTAATCCGCACCGGTGAATTCCTAACTCCTCGTAGAAAATTCTCGAGACCGTAAGATCTTTGTCTCATCCATCAAGAAATTGACTGAACTAATATGAGATTTCCAATGGCTTCACTTGAAAGGATTGGGTAGGTGTAGGATTTTGAGACGAGCATCACATGGAAATCAGTTTCCTTAGTATTACCTCGACCCCCTTTAACAGTACGGTGTTTCCTATGAATCAAGAAAGAGAAAATGAAATTATGAAAACAAAAGTCTTCACGCTTCATAATCCTCGCATGAATATCCAAGTCTTCAAGGTCACACCAATTTCTTCACTTTCAAAATCTTCAGGAGAACCAAAGTCTTCAGGTGAAGACATACATTTTTAGGGGTCGACTTTCACCGTAAATATCAAACTCCTCATCGACTTATAGAGCCTGTGTACACTCACAAACATATTAATCCCTTAACCTATAAGTCTTCAATACGCCAAAATCACTAAGGGGCACTAGAAGCACTTACATCCACACTGGCTAGAATGGTACATATGGATTGATCTTCCACACTGGATAGAAAGGTGAAACATTCCCTACTGAAACCATCATGCTTGTTGTGAGAGAAGCTCTGGTTTGCGAGAAGTTTATACCATAACCTGGCCCAAATGTGACAATACTTTTTTACCCCAGCATCTTGATGCTTTTCCATGATAGCATGCCAAGGTTCATGAATTTCAGACGAGTTTTGTATTTACTAGAATTGCAAAAGCAAGCACCTCAACATTTGCCGGAGAGCTACGGTGCCGTGGTGTTTGAAATTCATCCCCATTTCTTGAATGGGATGTAAGCATCAACCCATGGACACATATATCATTTTACAACCCATTTTGGTGCACCGGAGCATGTGCATGTGTTTTAATTTTGAAGTGTGCACCTGAAATGCCTAGAAAACCAAGTTACCGTATAAAAATTTCCAAACAAACCCTGCATAATTCCAAATTTTTTGACGACACACCTATAGTTGCATGTTCACTACAGATAGAAATTCTAGCAATTCAAACACCATCCTTTGCAGTTGTGACCCCATTATGTAATTCAAATCAAGATGAAAAATCAAGTAGATCCCACACAGTTTACACCACAAAAAAACACTTCCGTGATGATACGTGTTTGCCTCAGTAGGTTGCGTTTTTTGTCATGCATGTACATCCATGACAATTTTATGATAGAATCAAGATAGTCATACCTGTGCTGTTGTAGAAGTGTTCCATGACATTACCAAAATTATCATCACGGAAGTGTCCACTACCATGACGATAAATCGCGCGTCACATAAGTGCTTTCGTCAAGGGTGACCGACACGCGGCATCCACCATAACGGAACGCTGTTAAGCTATCGGGTCGGGTTTTGGATCCGATAACCCGTTAACAACCCCGACCAATGGGGATTTTCCACGTGTAAAATCATCATTGGCTGGAGGAGACATGTGTCAGGTCCGCTTTGGCACAGGTGTCACTCATCCAATGGGCGAGATGCGCCTATGATATGTTGACACGTGGACCAGCCCATCAAGTTTAAATGGGCCAGCCCAACTAAAGGCCCACAAGATTTTGCGGACCATAATTGACCAGCCAAGCTAAAGGCCCACGTAATTTTGTGGACCATAATGGGCTGGCCCAGCTAAAGGCGCATAAGATTTTGTGGGCCATAATTTGTCGGCCCACGTAAAGGCCAACAAGATTTTTGTGTGCCATAATGGGCCGGGCCAGGTAAAGGCCCACAAGATTCTTGCAGATCATAATGGGCCGACCCAGCTAAAGGCCCACGAGATTTCGCCGACATTTATGGGCCGGCCCAGCTATAGGCCCACAAGATTTTGAGGCGCCTAGTAGGCCGGTCCATTAATTGGCTGCCATGTTTTGGGCCAAATGCCGGCCCATATTTGATCCGGTCCATTAATGGTCTGCCACGTTTCGGGCCTAATAATGGCCAATATGAGATCCGGCCCGTTAAAAGCCTACCACGTTCTGGGCCAAATTACGGCCCAGATCAGGTCCGACCCTTTAAGAGGCTTTGGGCTCAATTATGGCCCATATCAGATTCGGCCCGTCAACTGGATGCTATGCTTTTGGGCCCACTTGCTAAAGGCCCATTTAGTAATTCGGCCTGATATTATTTTCGGCATGTTAAGGGCCCGTTTAACATTTCGGCCCTATATTAATTTCGGCCTGTTAAAAGCCCGTCATATAGTTGGGCCTAACTACGGCCCGGTTTGCATCCGGCCTGCTCGCAGCCGATATCTGATTGGGCCAAACAAGGACCGAGAGAATTTTGGCCTGTTAAAAGCCCGTGATTTGATTTGCACAATAATGGGTCGGGGTCCATTTCGGGCTACTGTCAGCCCGTGAGCTATTCGGCATGTTTCAGGCCCAACCTACTTCTCAGCCTCCTAAAAGCCCATTGTGTTTGCTTGCAAAAAGAGAGCCGGGGGTTACTCGGCCTATTAAAGGCCCAAATCTACTAGTGGGCCAGTTTACTTTTGGCCTTTTAACGAACCAAGATGATGGGGCCCATGATGCAGATCATACTTCGTGATTCCATGACGGCCCGATTATGTACCGTAATTTTACGGTTTGGCCGGTTTACTGCAATGACAGGATATATATACAGTAAAATAACTGCAGCATCGTGAATAAGAAAAAACCTAGACTATACAATAAAGAAATTATGGCATATTACATCCACTGGGCATCAAAGTTCGCCACTATGATAATAAAGCACAAGCAGACAACAGATTACATACACTGGGCATCAAAGATTGCCACCAGTGCAAATAAACACGCCGACAAAATAATATACAAAACCAACAACACTTCAATAGAGTTCAAGAAAGGTTAGCCCTGCTAGGGAGCTTCAGCGCAAGCAGCTGAGCAAGATGATGACACTATGCTTGTTCAACACTTATATCTTCCTCACTCTGAAAGATAAACAAGCAGACAGATGACAGGTTTTGCACATAAAAGTATCAGTGCTGACAATCATCACATTTCTTACTGATGAACAAAGTGACACAGTTTAAAATTGCATTAACACAATATGGTATTGTTCAGGTCAAGACATGGCAGGAAATGACATTGTGAAGGAGTTGGCAGCTTCACGACACCACTAGATTACAGATCAAGAACTCGTAAGTGTCAATGGTTAGTGTGGTGTCAATTTATCCCATTTTAGATTGGCAAATAAAGAGACGGTTTAAATAATATTAGAATGATATGACATTGTTCATAGTTAAGACATTGCAGAATATGACATTGTGTTTGTAGTGGGTAGGTTCACCACACCACCGGATTACGGATGAAGAATGAAGCATACATGCAAAGGCAAAAGAAGATCACTTGCTCTGTATAGTTTAATTTACATGGTATGAAGAAGGAACTGGTTGTACAACTAAAAACTTAAATTTAGAAGGACAAACTTTTGTTTATGAACTACATAATAAACTTTGAACATGCAATTTGATGCAAACACCAAAAATAAACAGCTGTTGCAGTCATGCCTAACCAAATATATACAACAAAGTTTGAAGGCTTGAGAAGGACAAACTTACATTATTGGTGAAGACATGCTCTATAAAGGCCTTGGCCATGCTGATGGGGGGGGGCAATTCAAGAAGTTTACCACAGAATCTTCTTCATAAGCATTACCTTTATTCTACATTTTGTTAAGAGTAAATATAGATGTGATAATATACGAAAAATGGAGAATATTTAAGATAAGATGAAGGGTGATGCTACATAACCAAATAGCTATAAATGTAAGTGCAGCGATACAGGCAAAAGGTACAGCCAGGAGCAATGCATAGCTAAACTTCTTCAGTACCAACCTTATGGTAAGAGTAAATATAGATCTGATGTGTAGAAAATGGAGGGCAAAGGAAAAATAAGCTGCAGAGTGATGGTACATGAACAACTACCTGTCATTATAAGTACACTGATAAAGGATATCATGTACTTACAAGAACAATGCAGAGCTAAAAAAATCATTGGCATTGGATATATTCTACACTAATGTAACCATTCATACAGATCAGATAATTTGGAGGGAACAATTGATAAGCAAGCTATCATGCATACTGCTGTCACATAATGAACCAGGTATGTATGCAAGTACAGTGATACAGGACAACATGTACTAACAAGAGCAAAGTAGCGGGCAACATATTTGCGATATCCTGTCGTTCTTTTCAAACCGGAATTCTTCTTCGAGCAGATTTCCTGCAAAAAAGATCCGTAGGGCACATGCAGAAAAGTAGAAGTTCAAATTGTCATGTGATTTCATAGACAATACCTCATCCTGGGAACGAGACCAGTGCATAACAAGGTTTTTCCATTCAATTTCTTCTAAATTTAGCATAGGAGACTTCACCGGAAATTCGTTTATAGACTTGCCATCAAAGTGTGATTTCCTCACGTAACACCGATACTGCTGCAATGCTTCCTTGAAAAGCACAAGCAAGCTTTGCTCGTCATGACTATCCAGATTGACCCTCGCCTAGTTACAACAATGTAATGTAAATCATTTATGTGTTCAATCAGCAGAAAACAGGAAAATAATAACCATGAATAATAGCACTTACACGTAAGTTGGACAGGAAGATGTGAAAATGGTGTTTGTCTTCACTATAATCTTCCCATGATGGGAATATATGCACGTAGTCCCTAAGAACATTGAAAGCATTGTCTTTTAAACTAGGAATAAATGGAATGGGGTTCCAGTCTGCAGGAATTGGCCGTCTCTGTAGTTGGGATAGGTCTTCGGCCGGTGGACTTGCTGTACTTTTTGCTGGAGTGGGATTTTTCTCTGGTACGGCTGGTGCTATGGCAAATGAAACCGGTATACCTTTTGCTGGAGTGCAGGTCCTGTGTGGTGGGGCTAGTGGTGTGGCCAGTGAAGTATGGGTATAGTCTGCTGGAGTCGGTCCTACGTTTTGTGCCACTGGTTGTACAGCCAATATAAGTGGGGTGCTGTATGATTTCTTTGGCACGACCACGTTTTTCAAGGACTTTGCTGGTGCTCCTTCAGGTTCGTCAATCACCCTCTACCTTTTTGATGTCTGATGCACAAGAACAACATTTGAGTGGAAAAACATGGTATGATGACATATGGAATATGTATTGATAATGGATGGGCATGGCATCTCGACATATATGATGAGTAAACTAAGCAGATGGCGGTGCAACAAAGTAGAAGAAATGCAAGACAACATATGCAAGATACCCGCAATCATTAAACCCTTGCCAAATTAGAACAGGCACCTTGTTGGGTGAACAGGACAGACCATCTGTCTTTGACTCCTCGAGGTTAGAATAGTCATTAGGATCATATTCTGAACAAGAATCAACAGGTAGGGAGCTTATGAGTTTCATTGCATCCAGAATGGCACTCAATGCCTTGGTGCCAATTTTGTAAGTCATTGTAGTGTTTAGCTTCAAGAGTGGACTGCTGCTAGTGCGACACAAAGCAGCTACACAGATCATAGTGTAGATATAACGGGGAAAACCGTAAGCATTAGAGTAAAATCAGCAAAGTGGAACTTGCTGGAATATATATGCCAAGATTACCGATACGGCTAGAAAGGCTTTGATACCGCTCTCTTCAAGCAAGGTGCGGTATCTTGTTAATATCGATTGTAACTCTCAAAGGCAACACAACTCCCTGCATTTCCTTGCTATTCTTATAGGATTCAAGTGGGTAGGTCACGACAAATCCTATTCCTATGTTTACAAAATCCTACGAATCAAAGAGGCTCAAAGTGTCCATCACAACCGACCGTATAGACCTCTACACTGCAAATGTCCCTGCTCATCTTCAGTACAAGGAACATATTGTACTACTATCATACTCCTCCCATTCCAAAATATAAGTCTTGGTAGAGATTTCCACTATGGATCACATACAGATGATCCAGATACATTTTAGAGTGTAGATTCACTCATTTTGCTCCATATGTAGTCCATTGTGGAATCTATACAAAGACATGTATTTAGGAACGGAGAAAGTACATATTAAAGAAGAACGGAAGAGGAACATGGTAAAGAAGAGCAAGCAGATTTTGGATAATAAAATGTTGGTTGCGCAGTGCCCACACATGATGAACCAGAGTGCATTAAGAATGCAACTCCCATCTGTCTCTCGACCATTTCAGGCGGTTGGATGAAGATCCTACGTCTCCTAACCCTTCTTCTTCCTCGTCTCTGATTCTTCCCATACAGAACACCGCACGGGCCGCCGACCGGACCACCGACCCCCACCGCCTGTGTTCCTCCACCACACCCACCCCCACCCCCACCCCAACCCCCACCCGCAACGAGTTTTCTTCATTCAGCGAGGCCCCACAACCACCCGAGCCCCTTCGTTTGCACCGGCGAACTCCGGTGAGCTCTGAAAAATCGACTGACTCAATTTTGAAATTTAGTCTACGATGATTTAACTAGTGTGTAATATAAAAGGGGAAAACCATAAGCATTGGGAGTATAGTGTTGAGTGTGCCATGGCGGATCTGAAGGTGCAAACCAGACAAAGGCAACTTCGCAACCAAGAAAAGAAATCAGAGTAAAGTAGTGGCGATCTATTTTCTTGCTGTGATAAATAAGTTGAGCAGATACGAAAGAGTACCGCCTCTGGTGCGCCATCGTGTATGCATCTGCTGAGAATTTGACGGTGCTGCGGTAGCGATGGCTGTCGGCAGCGTGGAAGCAGATCTAGGAGGCTAGACGGTGGTGGTGGGCTCGGTGGACGAGACGGTCGTAGGAGCGGCACCGGCAAGGTGGACGATGGCGGGGATGAAGCGAGAGGACAGGTTGCAAGGATCCCGGTCTGAAGCCGTGGATGAGAGAGGTCGATCTCTTGTAATGGACGACAGCATCGGCGTATTAGCTTCAGCATGGTGGAGGAGGACGGTGGTGGATGGGGTGGCGGACAGCGGCAAACGGAGGAGGGTGGGGTGGAGAGGGTGTTTTGGCACCCACAGAGTATGAATGGGGAAAATGGAGGTAGAGAGGAAGGGGGGAACTATGTATTCAGGGCGCGCTTGTCTCAAATGCGAGAAAATATAAAAACTTAGCCCCCGTTTCAAATTTCCTACCTCACAGGAATATTAGTCGGTTGGGGATAGGACGGTAATCTCGCATACACCGAATGTTTGCCGACGAGAGTTTGTTTTTGGCACCCACTTTGTATGAATATGAATCAGGGAGGGAGTCGATATCGGCCGAGGACACACTGTGTTTTGGCGCCCACCGGGTATGAATCCAGGTGAGAGGCGGTTACGTCACGCTTGGGTGAAATTACAAACCTACCCCTATCAAAACCTATAGAAATCCAGCAGATAGGCTTTGTGTGGCAGGGATAGGCAGTAGTAATTTCCATCTCGCAGATTTAGGTTTCGGGCGGTTACCGCGACTTTCCCCGCTTCGTTCAAATTTTGCAGAGTGCACATTTACCGTGCGAACTCAATTCGAATCCCGTTTGTATTCTATTTTTTTCGGGCGGGATCCATTTTCAATTGGAATTACATTCTATATACATCATTTTTTATATATACTTTCAAAAGCACAACAAAGAATTCTGCTCCTTTATATGTATAATATAATTTACAAATACAATGATCTCAAAATCTTAAGTTTGAATTCGAAATTTTTTAACCAAATTATGTTCTACTAAAATGTATGGATCAGTAATATCTACATATTAAATAACATAGATGTGCGTGAATTCATATGAGTATGCATGTTTGGTAGATCAATGTTGGTTCGAGTGTGGATTACATGTATCATCATCTCGAATTCAAATATTTGAATCCCTTTTTTGTTCACTCCTTTCACGCCCATCTCTCTCGCATGCATGCTCCTTCAGGTAGCTATCACTCTCTTTTCTCCAGCTCACCCGCACGCTCACTTCATGTTTCTCCTATCCTCGCATACATGGTCTCTCGACGTCTCCCTTGAGAAGAGTCACACTCTCCCTATCATTATACATTACACAATTTTCTCTCACGTCTCTACTGTTCTCTGGTATCACTCGGTACCTAAGCTTTCTTTTTCACCGTCACACACACAGTCTCCACTCGTCTTTCACTTTGTCTTTCTCTCTATGGGATTCTCTCACACACCCTATATGTCTCTACATATGACTCATACCACTAAAATTACTCTCTCTCTCTCTCTCTCTCTCTCTCTCTCCTGTAGACACAACATTTGTTGCGGTCTCCTTTTTGTCTCCATCCCAAACTGACATTATTCATTTTTTTACCGATCAGACAACCCTCCCCCTCTCTCTCTCACAGACACACACACACACACACACACAACTCCTGCTTCCACTCCCCTTCCGGACTACCGTCTCTCTCTCACGCACAAAACTCTCGCTTTCGCACCCCGACTCGTATTTCTCTCAAAAACATTTATCGACTAGCTAGCCTCTAGATAGGTTTATACACCCGCACACTCGTGCTTCCACTATCGCATACATGTCTCTCTCCCGCTCCTTGTATCTATGTAGATTTTTCTTCCCTTCTTGAGACATGCCCTCTTGATCGTGCACACACACACTATCGCCTCACTTTAAGCTGATACCTATCGCACCCACACTCCTTGTGTCTTTGTCACACACGCACTCCGTCCTCCTCCACTCTCCCTCTCTCTCTCACACACACATGGGCTTTTTGCAACAACTAGCAAGATGCCCATGCATTGCACGGAACATCAAGATGCATTTGTATGAATAGTTTATCTTGTGGGGGAAAAGGATGAACGAGGGAAGGCCTTATTTGATAATGTGGAGAGGGGTGTGGGTATGTTTTTGTAGATATAGATCGGACGACCTATATTGCAGCATGGCAGGCACACGATCATCACCGACAATGCTTTTTATAAGAGTAGGGATAAAAAATAGAGTTGGTGATGATGGTGGGCCTGCCATCCTGCAATGTAGGTCATCTGATTTATATCTGACGAATAGGAAGGAAAATATGGCAATTTACCCGCACTCTTCACCACATTTGCATATAAGGTCTTCCCTCGTTCATCCTTTTCTCCCACAAGATCTTGATGTTCCGTGCAACGCACAGGCATCTTGCTGGTAAGAGTAGAAATTAGACATATACCACTTCTCGAATCTTGAAACCAACAACATTCCTCCCTTATCTCATCAAAAACGCCAAAGGAATATATTTTGAGTGAAACATAATATATTTTTAGTGATATACGTATTTCAAAACTAGACTTTTTTTCTATCAAATCGGTGAATATGTATTAATCTACTTTGATCGTGTGCCAACGCATTGGCACATTGCTAGTAGTTATTGTAATTTTTTGGACACCAGACAAATGGTGGAGTACATATACGAAGAGAAGAGGCGCACGCACACAGTCGACCTCTCGCTGCCTTGCACACATGAGTGTTACATAAAGGCAACGTCAACAAATAAACCCTAAAACCCTTGGTGCACGATTGCTATATTCGCGGGTACCGGGTACGTGGTGAAGCACCTTTGTAGGAATAGTTAGCTCGCGTGATAATTTGATTCGTAGGAGTTGATGGTCGGGACCACAGGTGAACGACTTGGAGCGCGGTGGCTCGCCAGTTGCCACAGATCGAGTAGCCACATTTAAAATATCGCTTTTTAGCAGGGTTAAGAGTTCCAATTTTCAATGGCGCGTTATAAGTAGTAAGTAGTTTTTAGAACGATTGGTATGGAGCGAAAATGGAATTCATAGTAGTATGTACCTCCTTGGAGTATGGTTGTATGGGTTTATGTTGCGAGATGTTGAACCTGGTAGTTCTAGGGCAAATACTATGGTTTAGATTTAGATGCTGGTTTTCAGTAATGAATATCGGAAGGGGAAACCGTTCTTTGATTGAAAAAAACTACTACGTCCATTCGGGTTTACTAGTCCCCATCGTACTTTGGGTCAAAGCTTGTCCATGAATTTTCCTTGTAAAATGTGAATGGAGAACAAGATTTTGTTATGCCCACACAAAAAAGGACTAGAGGGAGTGATTGCTCTGACACGGACGCGACCTCTCATAGCACAGGCATTGAACAGGCGCGCCGGCCAAGAGGGCCACACTCGCTGCAGGCCCGGCTGAGCACGCCACCTCGTCATGTGCAACCAGCTTAAGACTACCCCGCCTTCCTTCATCAAATCCGCGCGTGTGCCGGCAACACGTCCTTCCGCGAGCCGGCAGGCATTTTAGAACACAAAAAATGACTAAAATATAATTAATATACGCATGGTCTTGACTTGTTGTGCTCGCACTGCTAGTAGGAACTAGTAGAGGTTTTCTTAATTTATGACTCTCCTAACATTATTTTTGGCTTTCAAGTGAATCATGGTTGTGGACATTTTGTATGAATGTGTAGATATCTGTGAACATGAGTTTGATGTGGAACTTGAACTTGGAATGTCGGGCTTGTGCGTGAACTATAACATGTCCAATGCTTCGTCTATTATTGTTTGGAAAGTAATTTTGTTATTGCATGACCCAAAAAAAATATTTTGTGCCACATCAGTAGATGCACGGACATCACAACAGGCATGCTGACTGGATAAACATTTGAACCTAGCTATTATGAAGGAAATTTTGTATTGACAACAGTTTCAGATAGCAGGAGATGCCTAGCCTGCTCTGCCTCTACTAGCTTATTTCTGGCTTCTTCCATCTCTTCTTTTGCTTGGGTGAATGTTACACCCATGATGCGGCTATATCTCCCACGTGTCGAAGCATGACTTAGAGGCATAACCGCATGGTGGTTTTGTCGCAAGAAGGGTCATCTTCACACAATCCCATGTAATGAACAAGAATGGGATAAAGAGTTGGCTTACAATCGCCACTTCACACAATGAAAATATAATTCATACATCATTCAGAGCACACACATAGTCCGACTACGGACGAAGCCAAAAGAAAAGAAGATAACCCAACTGGTAGATCCCCGATCATCCCAACTGGGCTCCACTACTGATCAACATGAAACGAAACATAGCAACGACCAAGATCTTCGTTGAGCTCCCATCTAAGCTCGATTGCATCACCTGCACTGGTATCATCGGCACCTGCAACTGTTGTGGTAGTATCTTGTGAGTCACAAGGACTCAGCAATCTCAAAACCGGTGAGATCAAGACTATTTAAGCTTATGGGTAGGAAAAGGGTAATGAGGTGGATCTGCAGCAAGCACTAAGCAAATGTGATGGCTAACATATGCAAATAAGAGCGAGAAGAGAAGCAACGGAACGGTCGTGAAGCTAGAAGTGATCCTGAAACTGCTTACGCACAATCATAACACAAAGACCGTGTTCACTTCCCGGACTCCGCCGAAAAGAGACAATCACGGCTACACACGCGGTTGATGTGTTTTAATTAAGTCATGTGTCAAGTTCTCTACAACCGGATATTAACAAATTCCCATTTGCCACATAACCGCGGGCACGGCTTTCGAAAGATAATACCCATCAGGGGTGTCCCAACTTAGCCCATCACAAGCTCTCACGGTCAACGAAGGATATTCCTTCTCCCAGGAAGACCCAATCAGTCTTGGAATCCAGGTTTACAAGACATTTCGACAATGGTAAAACAAGACCAGCAAGACCGCCCGGATGTGCCGACAAATCCCGATAGGAGCTGCACATATCTCGTTCTCAGGGCACACCGGATAAGCTAAGCGTACAAGTACCAACATAACCCAAGTTGCCAAGGGACGGTCCCAAGACAAAGCTCTAGTTTGGACCAACACTGGAGGAGCACTAGACCGGGGTAAAATAAAGATGAGCCTTGAGTCTGCAGAACCCAAGGGAAAAAGGCTTAGGTGGCAAATGTTAAAACCAAGGTTGGGCCTTGCTGGAGGAGTTTTATTCAAAGCGAGCTGTCAAGGGGGTCCCATAAATCACCCAACCACGTAAGGAACGCAAAATCAAGGAACATAACACCGGTATGACGGAAACTAGGGCGGCAATAGTGGAACAAAACACCAGGCATAAGGCCGAGCCTTCCACCCTTTACCAAGTATATAGATGCATTAATTAAATAAGAGATATTGTGATATCCCCACATAATGTTGTCCACCATGGAGCAATCTTCAACTTCACCTGCAACTAACAACGCTATAAGAGGGGCTGAGTAAAGCGATAACATAGCCAATCAACGGTTTGCTAGGTAGGGTGAAAACGGTTAGAGGTTGACATGGCAATATGGGAGGCATGGTAAACTAGTGATAGGCAGCGCAACATAGCGGTACAACGAAACAACTAGCAAGCAAAGATAGAAGTGATATCGAGAGTAATGGTCATCTTGCCTGAGATCCCGCAAGGAAGAAGAACGAGTCCAAGGTGTAGACAGAGCAACGTAGTCGAACGAATCCTCACAACTCCGGAATGAAACCGAAGCTAACAAGAGAAGCAAACCGGAAAGAAGCAAACATCATGGTAAACACACAAGCATAAAATGGCATGATGCACAATCAAGTATGATGCATGTCCGGTTTAATGAGGCATGACATGGCAAAGTGCACAAACAATACTACACATTAAGTGGAGCTCAATATGCAACGAGTTGCATATTGATGGAACACCACATCAATTATTTAGTTCTCTCTTGGTTAGGAACACAACAATATTACATGTTGTTATAAACATGGCAAGAGGTGAAACATAATTAAACTACCTATCTAGGCAAGTTTATGTGAGGCCGGAAACAACAAATAACAATTCCGAAAATCCACATATGTTATTTAGCAATTTAACGCAAACAACAATTTTAAACATTTTAATTGTTATTATCATGATGCGGATGACATATGTAGGTTTTATGCAATTTTATGAAAATGTTGACATGAGCATGTTATGAAGCATTTGTCACCGTGGCGGAACGAAAGGGTGCCACGACAACGACAACAGAAATGGTGCCACAGCAACATTACGATGATCCGACAACTCAAACACGGTGCAAACACGAGCATCTCATGCATCGCAAACATTCGTTCTCGGAAGGTCATCTCGGCGGTTATACCTCCAAAGCGTGCAGTTCGGAGCGGCGTAGAGGAAGTAGATATTCTCGGAATGGTCATAGTGGAAGTAGTGGTACACGTTCGTTTCGGAGAGGTACTTGACGAATCCAACGTCTTCGGGCGACGGTAGTGGTACACGTTATCTTGTGGAACTTCACGGTTCATTGTGTAGTCGTACACGGGTCCTTGCCGAAGATGGTCGCACACGCACGTAGATGAACCATTCATTGACCTCCTAGTACTTGGTGAAAATCTCGAAGATGGCCTTGGCGTTACTGGTTCGGTGGTTGTGGAGGTAGCCACGAGTGGATGGGACAAGGTTCCTAGGTTTTAGGGTTGGCCTAGTTTATATATAGCAGGTGGGTTTTGGTTTAGGGGTATTAGGTCCCTCCAATCGTAATCGGACGGTCGAAAATAAATAGGGTAGAAAGTATAAATAAGAAAATGGAGATGTTTTATAGATGTTAGGGGATGATCCAGATCCAACGGTGATGACAGAGCGGGTCAGGTTCGGGACAACTTTCGGACGCGCGCGAGGGGTCTGAGAGAGACTCCGGTTTAGGCAAGAGGTAAAACGAAGAACAAGGTTGGTCTCGGAATGGTCAACGAAAGCAAGGGGGGACACGACAACTACGAGGGGATACAAGTTTTAAGAAAACATGCGTATGCAATGCACATGATGCCGTGAGATGAGATGCATGACATGAACAAAATGCGAAACAAAAGACAAAAACCCAACCACGGAGGAAATAACATAACACATAGCCGGAAATGGCAAGAATTGGAGTTACAATTATGGAAAGTTACATTCGGGGCGTTACAACACTCCACCACTACGAGAGGATCTCGTCCCGAGATCTAGGATGGCACCGGAGGGAAAAGGAATAGGAAGATAAGAGGTAAACTAAGTTGCTTCTTTGACAAACGAGTGAAACCATGAAACTTGAGAGGTTGAGCAAAATGAAAGAAAGAAAACCACGAAGATGAACAAAGTTGAAAACACTCTGTTAGAAAAGAGGCACAAGGGATACGACGAGAACCAAGAGGTTTAGGGATAAGATAGATATTGAAACCACTCCGGCTAAAACTAGCTAGAGAAGGATTAAGATTGATATAATTTTGATAGCACTCCGACTGTAAATGGAAGGAATTGAACATGAACTTGACAAGATGAGAGGATACTTGATGAAATCAACAACACACTGCCTGCAGAACTATTGAAAGAATGACACAAGGGGTAAGAAAGATTTCAGACAGCACTCCAGTTGAGAAGGGGGCAAAACTTGATAAGATGAAAGAACTTGAAAAGAGGACATGACACTCCGGTTAAATGGATAAGCACGAAAAGAACACAATCCTCAATTCAATAAGATGAGTAAAGAGAGCAACATCACAATGCCTCCGGAAGAAAGAATGGACGATAGATCATTGGAATAACAAAATGTAGGAGAAAATGCCAACTTCTACCACAAATGAGCTTGGAAAGCACCCTTCCAAGAAGGTTATAACAGAGTTGTTAGAAAACCAACAACGAAACAAATAAGCTTGTAGTGGGCTTATGGAAAACATCTCAAGACTATGAGGTGAAAACCGGCCACTAATGGAAACCATTGATTTGATTGAGAGCACCAAAGAGATGAAAAACTTCCTCACCGAGATGGGAAGGAGAAAATTGGATCATTGATAAGCACCACAAATAGCTACATTCCTTAGGGAAGGCTGTAGGTGACATATAACCCAATATAACTCCAAGAAAAGATTGATTGGTTGAAAACATCTCTTGAACAAACAGAAATTGATGGATTTAAATATGTCAGTCTTGAAAACTTGTGAATCATGAAACATGAAGGAAAATTATCAAGAATGACATAACACCGCCTCAAAAGATAAGGTAGGAAGAATTGCACTTCGGATGCAAGATGAAGAATGCTAGAACGCCTCAAAACAAAACATGTGTTGTGCACCATGTTTAATTTTTGAGTATAGCTTGGCGGGTCATAACTTCGAGAGAATTCGTGAAGAACCATTGAAGAATGAAAATAATCCTTGATGAACCACCATGTAGAGCCTCGATGAAGAACTCCGGTAAAAAAAAGGATGATAAAAAGAAAGGGAAGTTGAAAACACAAGGTGAAGCCTTGCGATGATTTAGATGGAGCTTCGCGATGATATAACCGAGAAAACTTGGAACTCCGGAAAAGAAAAGATGAAGCATCTCGAACCGACAAATGTGACAAGATGAACAACTCTGGAAAGAAGAAACTAGATCACTTGGATGAAACAATAATAAGAATTATGTTATGCGTATCCTTCACCAATTTAAATTGATGACAAGCAACGGATTTGGCGTACTACTTATTCTCGTAGAAAGGATTAAGAGAGATATAGCGTAAACTTGAGAAGGTATTGATGGAACCACCGGTGGGATTGGAAAGAATGAATGAAATGATACGATAACAAAGGAAGAGGAATCTTGAACAAACCGCTGTAAGAATTAAAACGAACAAAGAAAAGATAGCGAAACAGTGGGAAGAGTTAGAAAATGAACGAATATACTTGAGAGAATTTAGATACAAGTGAACGAAGAGATCACGAGCTGATTAGAGAATACTAGAATGATGCACCGGTAGGATTTGGAGAACGATAGCTACACGCTGAGAATGAAGAATTATGACATGACGGCCTTCGGAGGAAAGAAATGGAAACAACTCATAAAATGCTCGGGATGGTAAGAAAATAATTGTCACAATCAAAAACAATTATGAGGATGGCATCATGCTTGAACTATGCATCTTTGGTAGGAACTCTTCTTCGGTCTTCAAAAACCGTGAATGACGACGAGAAACACCACTATGAATTGTTGGGATACTCCAGGAGAATGAAAAACAAAGAGGTTGAGCCAACAATGAAAAATAATTTGAAATCGATCTTGGGAAACATCTGACTGATGAAATTCATTCTTATGTCAAACTTCAAAAAGAATTTGGGAATGACTCCTGGAAAATTAGAAGAGTCAGGTAAGATACTGGAAAAAGGCCTGTGGGTTAGGGCCCACTCAAAGTTACACCGTTGAACAATTTATTGAAGGGGGGGGGATTGCACCGGTTGAATTAAATGACTTGAATGAGATAATAATCTCCAAATAGCTTGAACATATTAAGAATGGAAAACACGAATCTTCTGAGATATCTTGAGCACTACGGATATGAACTGGGCAAGGTGAATAAATAAGAGAGCCTTGGATAAGAAATTCACATGGGAAGATATGTGAAACAAAAGGAAGAGATATAATCAACACCAAAGCTTGAAATTAATCCACCGGAGAAGAAAAGAGAATGAAGAATAATAAACTTTAGCTCCATTAGTATCTTCTTGAGAATCACCGGATAAGAACATTGAAAGAAACGAATGAAGAGACTTCTCACAAATAAAAGGGATACATGAGTAAGAAATCTGAGCCCTTGAAGAAAAAGGGTGGGAGGGCGGGAAAACAAAGGCAACTTGCGACGGATGAAACAAACACCGTTGAGAAAACTTAGAAATGATCTTGCGGATGGGGAGAATGATCGGACCCACTTGAAGAGAAGCACGCCGGTAGGAAAAGAATTAACATGACAACCACGATGATCAAGAAGGATGGGTATTCACATAGCAATATGAGAACACCGTTTATGAAAGGTATGGATTCATTGACTTCGAAGCAACTCGAATACCAGAAATAAAACAAAACAAAGGATTTGGCTTGCAGAATAAGCCGGAACAAACATATGATAGAGATTTCATCCAAAGTTTTCTTGGTGGGGCCCACACGGGCTCGATCGTACATCACCATCATGTACAAGGCAGTGCACATGACATACGAAGCGCCCCCGAACCAGCATAGCCAAGGGTTCTTTAAGACACAACACGACCACTTTAAAAACGACCGTGGATAGGCGGACCACTAGACGTCGAACCCCAATCTCATATCATGCATTTGTCGGAAAGAGAAAAAAAACCTAGAGCTACTTGAATTCCCACCTATAGAACTCCCGAAACTTTCTGGTTATGCAATCTGGTGTTGGGGATACAGGGGAAGCAATATATATATCACCCAAAACTAACAATCCCTACATCCAAGCTGTATCCATCCGTCAACACATAACCAAGAAACCTTCGGAAATCGTGTACCTCAACCTTCGCAAAGCATTCGTTATACGAGTTATGGCAATACTCCCAAACTTCCCAGTACTGGGTGACGTCGAGGTTATCTCACCACTAGCTGCATAAAAGAGATTTTCGATGTCGGCAAAACTCAGGTATTCCAGAACTGCAACGATAAAATTATGACGACAACACCTCGGAGCTCAACTCCCCGGGACACTCCCACAACCCCTAAATGTCAGAGGCACCAAGAACAATGTTCTCGTTAGAAGACTATCAGAATGATCCCAAGATACCCGCGTGATCCTGAAAATAAATTTGTGAAAAATTGAGGAGAGGAAAGACAAAACATCTACGTCGAGAGTCCTCACCAGAGCGACGAACGGGGCTGAGGAGTAAAAAGAATCCTACTCTCCGATATATATAATCCTAAGACTCAAAATATTTTGTTTCTAGACTCAACAATGCCAGTGATTCGATCAAGCAGGGGGCTCCTAAGTCGGGATGGCTCTGATTACCAACTTGTTACACCCACGATGCGACTATATCTCCCACGTGTCGAAGCACGACTTAGAGGCATAACCGCATGGTGGTTTTGTCGCAAGAAGGGTCATCTTCACACAATCCCATGTAATGAACAAGAATGGGATAAAGAGTTGGCTTACAATCGGCACTTCACACAATGAAAATATAATTCACACATCATTCAGAGCACACACATAGTCCGACTACGGACGAACCCAAAAGAAAAGAAGATAACCCAACTGCTAGATCCCCGATCGTCCCAACTGGGCTCCACTACTGATCAACATGAAACGAAACATAGCAATGACCAAGATCTTCGTTGATCTCCCATCTAAGCTCGATTGCATCACCTGCACTGGTATCATCGGCACCTGCAACTGTTGTGGTAGTATCTTGTGAGTCACGAGGACTCAGCAATCTCAAAACCTGCGAGATCAAGACTATTTAAGCTTATGGGTAGGAAAGGGGTAATGAGGTGGATCTGCAGCAAGCACTAAGCAAATATGGTGTCTAACATACGCAAATAAGAGCGAGAAGAGAAGCAACGGAACGGTCGTGAAGCTAGAAGTGATCAAGAAGTGATCCTGAAACTGCTTACGCACAATCATAACACAAAGACCGTGTTCACTTCCCGGACTCCGCTGAAAAGAGACCATCACGGCTACACATGCTGTTGATGTGTTTTAATTAAGTCAAGTGTCATGTTCTCTACAACCGGATATTAACAAATTCCCATCTGCCACATAACCGTGGGCACAACTTTTGAAAGAGAATACCCTGCAGGGCTGTCGCAACTTAGCCCATCACAAGCTCTCATGATCAACAAAGGATATTCCTTCTCCCAGGAAGACCCAATCCGTCTCGAAATCCCGGTTTACAAGACATTTCGACAATGGTAAAACAAGACCAGCAAGACTGCCCGGATGTGCCTACAAATCCCGATAGGAGCTGCACATATCTCGTTCTCAGGGCACACCGGATAAGCTAAGCGTACAGGTACCAACATAACCCAAGTTGCCAAGGGACGGTCCCGCACGGTGCTCTAGTTTGGACCAACACTCGGAGGAGCACTGACCCGAGGGGGGGGGGGTAAAATAAAGATGACCCTTGAGTCTGCAGAACCCAAGGGAAAAAGGCTTAGGTGGCAAATGTTAAAACCAAGGTTGGGCCTTGCTGGAGGAGTTTTTTTCAAAGCGAACTGTCAAGGGGGTCCCATAAATCACCCAACTGCGTAAGGAACGCAAAATCAAGGAACATAACACCGGTATGATGGAAACTAGGGCGGCAAGAGTGGAACAAAACACCAGGCATAAGGCCGAGCCTTCCACCCTTTACCAAGTATATAGATGCATTAGTTAAATAAGAGATATTGTGATATCCCAGCATAATCCTGTCCATCATGGAGCAATCTTCAACTTCACCTGCAACTAACAACGCTATAAGAGGGGCTGAGCATAGCGGTAACATAGCCAATCAACGGTTTGCTAGGTAGGGTGAAAAAGGTTAGAGGTTGACATGGCAATATGGGAGGCATGGTAAACAAGTGATAGGCAGCGCAACATAGCGATAGAACAAAGCAACTAGCAAGCAAAGATAGAAGTGATATCGAGGGTAGTGGTCATCTAGCCTGAGATCCCGCAAGGAAGAAGAACGAGTCCAAGAGGTAGACGAAGCAACGTAGTCGAACGCATCCTCACAACTCCGGAACGAAACCGAAGCTAACAAGAGAAGCAAACCGAAAAGAAGCAAACATCATGGTAAACACACAAGCATAAAATGGCATGATGCACAATCAAGTATGATGCATGTCCGGTTTAATGAGGCGTGACATGGCAAAGTGCACAAACAATACTACACATTAAGTGGAGCTCAATATGCAACGAGTTGCATATTGAAGGAACACCACATCAATTATTTAGTTCTCTCTTGTTTAGGAACACAACAATATTACATCTTGTTATAAACATGGCAAGATGTGAAATATAATTAAACTACCTATCTAGGCAAGTTTAAGTGAGGCCTGAAACAACTAATAACAATTCCGAAAATCCTCATATGTTATTTAGCAATTTAACAGAAACAACAATTTTAAACATTTTAATTGTTATTATCATGATGCGGATGACATATGCAGGTTTTATGCAATTTTATGAAAATGTTGACATGAGCATGTTATGAAGCATTTGTCACCGTGGCGGAACGAAAGGGGTGCCACGGCAACTACAATAGAAATGGTGCCATGGCAACATTACGATGATCCGACAACTCGAACACGGTGCAAACACGAGCATCTCATGCATCGCAAACATTCGTTCTCGGAAGGTCATCTCGGCGGTTATACCTCCAAAGCGTGCGGTTCGGAGCGACGTAGAGGAAGTAGACATTCTCGGAACGGTCGTAGTGGAACTAGTGGTACACGTTCATTTTGGAGAGGTACTTGACGAATCCAACGTCTTCGGGCGACGGTAGTGGTACACGTTATCTTGTGGAACTTCATGGTTTGTTGTGTAGTCGTACACGGGTCCTTGCCGAAGATGGTCGCACACGCACATAGATGAACCATTCATCGACCTCCTGGTACTTGGTGAAAATCTCAAAGATGGCCTTGGTGTTCCTGGTTTGGTGGTTGTGGAGGCAGCGACGAGTGGATGGGACAAGGTTCCTAGGTTTCAGGGTTGGTCTAGTTTATATATAGCAGGTGGGTTTTGGTTTAGGGGTATTAGGTCCCTCCAATCGTAATCGGACGGTCAAAAATAAATAGGGTAGAGAGTCTAAATAAGAAAATGGAGATGTTTTATAGATGTTAGGGGATGATCCGAATCCAACGGTGATGACAGAGCGGGTCGGGTTCAGGACAACTTTCGGACGCGCGCGAGGGGTCTGAGAGAGACTCCGGTTTAGGCAAGAGGAAAAACGAAGAACAAGGTTGGTCTCGGAACGGTCAACGAAAGCAAGGGGGGACACGACAACTACGAGGGGATGCAAGTTTTAAGAAAACATGCGGACGCAATGCACATAATGCCATGAGGTGCGATGCATGACATGAACAAAATGCGAAACAAAAGACAAAAACCCAACCACGGAGGAAATAACATAACACATAGCCGGAAATGGCAAGAATTGGAGTTACAATTATGGAAAGTTACATCCGGGGCGTTATAGTGAAGAGAGCATCTGATTGCTCTTTTCGCTTCTTCAGGAACTCAGCTACATTCTCAAGGGCTGCTGCATGCTTTCTTTTAGCCTTTACTAATGCCATGAGGACATGAACGACTGACGACTCCACCTGGCTTGTGTTTAATGCAGCATCATCTGGGAATTTGCACCTTGTGTCTAATCCATCATCATTAGGTAACTGGCACCTTGTGTGTAATCAAGCCTCATTTTGGAAACATGATCTCGAGGTTGACCATACTTCCCTCCTCACAGGAACTGCATCCTGACATGAAGTTACTTCTTTTTTAGATCAATACTTAGAGCAACCTAGATCCATTTAGTAGAAGCCAGATAAACAGAACTCAGAGAAGTGAATTCAAAAGGAAAAAAAATATAAAAACAGACTACAAGGTGAGAACACCCACTTCCTACATCAAGCTAAAAATGAAAGCATTAGGACGATTAAGACTCTTCTTATTACACATAGAAGAACACCGGGCTTAAGAGAAACGGAAACTACAACGTATACACATCGAAGAACACGAGGCTAAACGAAAGTAATTGAAAGGGTGTTACGTACAGAAGCTCGTTTTAGAGGTTCGGTGCAGCTCCTCTTTAACTTGCCACGCTCCTTGAAGATGTCCCCAATATCCCGTGTTTGGTCTTCATTGCTCCTCTGCATGTTCGCACTCGTGGTTTTAAAATCTCAACATGGCAAGAAAAATATACTAGTAGTAATACTCGCGCATCTTGTGGGCAACATTAAAGCACTCGTCTGCCATGTTAGAGCATCTCCAACAGAATCGCTACGCGCGGTGCTTTAAAAAAGCGTTTACAGTGCTGAGATCGAGAAGTAGAGACTGGAGAGTAGAGGATAGTTGTTAGCATAGATAGATAAAAAAAGATAATTCAACTACTCCTCATCGTCCGACTCCTCCTCGGTGATGTCCTCCTCCGACTTTTGACTATAGGCGTGAAGATACCAATCGTCGTCGGATTCCCAGGGCGATGCTGCTCCTAGCCTCATGTTGAATTGAGCGTCCGCTTTTCGCCTACGCTTGTCCTCGCGATAGGTGGCTCGCTCCGCCCTCCTCTTATCCCTCTCCGCCCTCCTTTGCGCGTAGAACTCGCACTCGTTGATGATGTCCTGCGGGAAGTGTTGGCGCCACAGCGCCATGGCTTCCTTGCCCATCTCGGCGATGCCAAGACGGTGCTCCCGCCTCTGGTTGTCGCGACGATCCTTGTCGGTGCTAAGCCGCGGCAGAGGCGCGAGCTCCTGCGCCCACTCCCGCGTCGACACATTGGGGAAGTTCAATGTTCTTTCAGGCCACCGGAGGCGCCACGCTGCTGCGTCGTACACGCGGGCGGCCATGTTGGCGGTGTCGAAATTGCCGAGGCCGAGGCGCATCCCGCGGAACCGGATCTCGGCGGAGAAGCCGTTGAAGGGGCGCGCGTGGACGCCGCGGTATCCCCAAGTTTCCCGATGACGCGGCGGCATGGTGGCGCGGCGGCAGCGACGCGAGAAATAGTGGGGAGACGGCGATGGCAAGGCACAGAGCGGGGAGAGAGCGGTGGCAAGGCATAGAGCGGTGGGAGGGCATAGGATTTTATAAAGCGCGCCGGACTCCGTGCGCGAAAACTAGCGCACGCCCAGCCGCTTCCCCTCCCCCCTGCGCGCACGCGTTCCTTTCCCGACGTCTCTGCTATCTCTACTTTGTTCTCTACTATTATATTTATTTTATATTTAACATTTAATATTTATCTCTACTTCTCTACTGTCTACTTTTTTTCTCTATACTCTTTTTTCTTATAAAAAAACAGAGTTGGTGATGATGGTGTGCCTGCCATCCTGCAATATAGGCCGTCCGATTTATATCTAACAGATAGGAAGGAAACAAATGGGAATTTTGGAAAAAATACCCATACCCCTCTCCAAGTTTGCAAATAAGGCCTTCCCTCATTCATCCTTTTATCCCACAAGATAAACTACTCATACAAATGCATCTTGATGCATGCAACGGATGGGCATCTTGCTAGTTCTAAAAAACTTTCCATCATTTGCCACACTACTGGTTGCAGATGAAAAACCTACCCAAGCACAACGCAATACAGGAGCGACGCACAATTACAAGCTGATATTCTGTGGGACAATGGTGGCTATAACCAACTACTTTTACGGAACAATAGCACCCAGGAAATTTGAAGGGTAGGTATGAACAAAATTGGAACTGCACATGTACTGCTAAGTGAATCAATACACACATTACCAATCGAGGAGGAGAACAATGGTCGCGGCGGCCTCTATGAGTCATGGTCGGCAACAGGAGTCAGTTCATTGTCCACGACGGTGGTACTTCTGCGCTTGGCGTCCGCTTCCGGGAAGCAGATCCGAGACCGTGGAAGACGATGCCGGGGAAGAGGCTCCGTGTACGACGACGACGGTGGACCGACTCCAGTGCGGCATACAAGGTCGTCGATGAGGCAGATGCACTGTGGTGGACGAGTGCGCCGATGTAAAGGGGAGGAGCACGAAGGCTGCAGTGCCGTGGAGAAGTCTATTTTGCGGTGGGGATAGAAAATGCGGAGTATTCAGGTGTACTACTCTGGGTGCCGGGGTGGGGTTGGCTGGGTAGGGTGAACCTGATGTTACAAAAACAACCCCCTACCAAGCGTCATCCATAGGCCTGTTCCTAAGGCTATGATCGTAACTTCCCACTGCTCGAATCAGGGTCGCGGGAGATTTTCCCGCCGACCTCAAAATTTTGTGACACTGAACTCCACGTGTGGCGTGTTGAGTGATTCGGCTAAGCAACTACTAGCGAGTAGTAGTAGTAAACTCTGCATATTAGGTTTGAACGAAGTCAAACTTCCTAAAGTTTGACCAAGTTTATAGAAAGATATAAACATTTACCGTAACAAATATGTATGATGTGAAAGTACATTCAATAATGAAACTAATGGTATTTATTTTTTATTGTATATGTTAATATTTTTTGTTATAAGCTTTCTGAGAGTTTACAAAACTTGACTTTGACCAATGCTAATACGCGGACTTAAACTAAAACGGAGGGAGTACACATTTGTTTTCTTAGTTTGTAGTGAACTAATCATTTGTTGAAATTGTGAAATAAATATATTCAGCTATTGACTTCGAATGTAATGGTCTATACAATTCAATTGTTACAAGCATTGTCGAATCCCAAGATGTATACAAGGTCTATAGTACTTCACAACATGCTCAAACTCACATAATCCCAGTCAAATGAGAATCTAAATGCATTTCATGGTTATTACTTTGTAGGATGCAACAAAACCAACCATAACTCTACATTAGCCATTATAGAAGCAACATGTTGACATATCCCAATGTGTGAATGAAACGTGCAGAGAGAGCTTTTGAAGATGTAGTAGATAGGGCGCGAAAGATTGTATGTATGTGGACGAGATAGTAGGAGACAAACCTAACGAGACAGAGAGAGAGATAGAGAGAGAAAGAGAGAGGAAGAAGTTAGGTCTGTGACAAACATGGAGACATGTAATATACGTGAGATGCGTGTGCATCCAGATTTTGTATATATGGAAGGAGAAGAGACAACCTGTTTGATGAGAGAGATGGAAAACATGGACGAGAGGGGAAGGTTCTCCTGTGTTGAGGGATTGATAATTTTGTGCGGGGGAGGGAGGGATTGGTAATTTTGTGCGAGGGAGAGAGAGAGAGGGTAGGGGGAGGAGTCAGTCAGCCGTCATCACATCACCCTACTTCCAAATGGCCTCGCATTCTCTAGCACGGTGTGGTCGCCGTCTTCGATCTACTCGATGCCCTCTTTGAAGATTGAGGTGTTGTGCATGTTGGGGTGCAAAGAAGCACAAGCGAGAGTGGTCGCCGTATAACCTTGGATGGGGATGAATTGTGTGCTCGGGGGAGGGTGTGTGTGTGTTGTGCTGTGCGTGTCTCTCTCTCTCTGTGTGTGTGTGTGTCAGATATTGAGAGAAAACAAACCTAAGGAGAGAAATGGGTATCCACGAAGAGATTGTGCGGGCCTTGAGGTGGGCAGGGGCCGGGTGAGGGTGTCAAAATATGCCCGTTGATGCATGTGTTGCATGCGATCATGCGAGGGACGGACGAATCAAGAGAGATGGTTGTTGTGTTACGGATGCTCCTCTCTCTCTTTGTCTCTCTCTCTCTCACACACACACACACAAGTAAACTAGAAGACTGTTCTCTCGTGTATACACAACGTATCGGCATCTGTCTATATCTCACTCATGCATGATCATTTGCACATTCACACCTCTCTATGTCTGTATCACACGCACACCGTCTCCACATTTCCCTTCCGCCACAACACACATATGGACACATACACACGTTCTCTCTCAGTCACACACACAAAATCAGTATTAAAAAAACTAGGGCGCACCTAAAACGTCCAAATCCAAATAAACACGAACTGGAGCTAAATTCAAATATATGGAAATATTGCAGCGTCAAGAACTTTTCTAGGAAAAAAAAGTTGAGTAATATTCGGGGATTGTTTTCACACACACAAAAAGGTTCGGTGGATGTCCCTCGAGTGCGACACGGTGACGCACCGTTCGATCGACCGCGCGGCCGCGGTTCACGCGCTTGCACAGGATTCTGTATCGTGGCTGTGGTACTAACTAATAAAGCACTGCCTAAGTCTAATGTTTACGTGTACTAGTACAGTTTTCTTTTAAGTTTGACCAACATTATATAAAACTAAAGTAAGCTCCCACACGCGCACTCATCAATATGCCGCCGCCACCGTGGCGCATGCCGGTGCCCGCCTGCTTCGGACAACAATTTCTCGCCCATCACCGCCGTGTCGCCGCCATCCCTATGCCATGAAGACGAAGGCTCGCCCGCTCACATCGTCCGCAGCCCCTCCTCGTGATGCCGCCGCGATGCCAAGCACGCGAGCAGCTGGTGGAGCCGCATCTATGCACGCAGCATACGAAGAGGAGGACGAGTGCGTGCTCCAGCACGCCGACGAGGAGTAACTAGCATGTCATTGTCATCTCCGCCCGCGTGGAGGAGGCGCGCATGGTGGGTTTCGCGGCGGAAGCCGGTCGCACACGCGTCGAGCCTGCAAACCGGGTGCGGACGTGGAATCTTCCTTCGAGACCTTGAATGACACGTGGATCCTTCAATCTGAAGGAGCAATTTGGGTCAGTCGACTCTTGTGAGCCATTTGATGCAACATGGATGGCTAGAAGGGCTTCTTCCACCTCTTCTGCCGTCTTCTTCCTTCGCTCCGTCGAACTTCTTTCACAAATCGACTGACCCAAATTATACGTCTAGTACGAACGTATTAAGTATCTGAGGAACACGAAGATCTGACGATAGTACCAACTGCAAGAAGAACAGTAGTAAGACATAGTACTAGTACTACTGTACGTACAAAGAGTTCAAATAACGAGAAAGTACATAAACATAGTTCTGCTGGGGCCTCAACACAACACACCCTTGAAAAAAAAACTAAGCAACTAGTCCACTTGACACTGCAGTAGAACCAGCATGAGCGACGACACTGCCACCTACTCGGAGTCCGAGTCCATTCCTCGACTTCGTCCTCGTCCCTCTTCCTCTTCCTCTTTGCCGACGCTTCTTTGCTTGAACCGGACACTGGGCTCTACTTCTTCATCCAACCCTTGTAGATATTAAACAAAGGTAGGCATCCATTGCTGCGTACAGGATGTGATCTTCATCTAATGTCTTCGACTCCCATGCATGATGAAACTCGTGATGAGGTTTCTTCAGTTTAGCGTACGAAGGATCATTCATGGCTGCTGCTAGGGTCAGCATTGAAGGTTGAGAGGAGGACACTAGGCTTGCCTTCTGGAGATCGAAGGGCTGGCCTACAGTGAGACCTATCCGACGCAGGACATCCCTGTCGTTCCTAAAGTCTAGAGTAACGATTTTCACTCTTTTGTCCTCGATGAAGTTCTTAAAATCCTGGCACTCAACGTCGGCATGGCATATGTGGTAGACCAAGCAAACATTATGTACGCAAACCTGGATCATGGCTGGCCTCCTCTCTTCGTCCTTTAGATCCTTCTCTCGTCCCAGGACTGTGGTGTACTCAACATCTAGCCCAGCGACCCACTCATCCGTTGAACTGTTGAACATGCGTAGGAAGCGAGCAAGCCATGCTTTCACCGTCACGGATCCATGTGTGTAGATGACGATGAACTCATCGCCGGTGATGGCTCTAACCCGGTACTCAGCGGCTACCATGGAGATTTGGGAGGCCATGTATTTTGGAGGAGGGCTAGGAGAAGTTGAATTGTTGTACTCGGCAAAAAAAAACTGGGAGCGAACTAATGTAAAAGGACGGGATGACTGGGAGCGAACTATTGTAAGGTAGAAGACGGGGACGAGTAGGGCGTGTGAACGGCATGGGGTTCCTCGCTTGCCCGGTGGATAAACGGCTGCAAGCCCCCATAGAGTTCTCGAGAACTACGCGGGACCAACTAGATGTCATGTCTACTAGACCCATATCGTAGGCCTGAAGGTATAGCTTCTGCTTGTTCGCACGCCATGCCGGCGCGTGGATGTAACTTCACTTAATTCCGTCAACCGTCGTGCCTCCCACGACCTTCGCCTTCCTCGCGCGGTTGCGCCCTTTGAAACTTTGACCGGCTATAAATGAGCAATTTTTTTTGCCTACTCCGCATGCATGATACTCCCTCTGGTCCTTTTTACTCCCGTCAACCGTTTGCAAAGTGTTTGACCAAATTTATACTAAAAATATCAATATGTACAATACTGATTATAATGAGTATAAGAACTACGTTTTATAACGAGCGTAAAAATATTGATTTGACATTGTGAATGTTGATACATTTTTCTATAAGTCTGGTGAAAGTACAGGTACATGGACTCAGTGGCATAGCCAGGGGGTGTGCTAGGTGTGCCATGGCACACCCAGATTTTCAGAAAACATTTTTTCACCATGTAAAAGTTAGCTTAATTCTTTGCCACATCAGCATGTTTGCTATTCCCGTGTGCATGATACCAGCTAAGATACCACCATTATGGCCAGCCTTAATCATCGCATGAAATAATTTAGTGCACCTTGAAATATGAACATGTGTGGGGCGTGTACTATATGTTTTTAATGACTTGAGACTATACCTAGCCCGGCATGCAAGATGACTTATTATGCACCGTTCCCCATACCTACAGGAAGCCCGTTCGTCTCCAAATCTTTTCCTCTCCATGTGTGGAAACAATATGCCTGCCAAACTCTCCTTCTCCTTCCGGCGGTCCCACCACTCCACCCCGTGTGAAAAAATTTGCATGCATGACTCTCCTCCCCCCACGATCGTCCAATCCGTTGTGACCAGCAATATTTCCACCCCTTCCCTCCCCCATAATTTACTCCAACAAATATGCCCACGTAGCTGTTACGTTAATCACACACCATATCTTCCGGGATGCTGCTTCAGTTACTTAACTGCACTTGCATTGGGTCACTGACATATGGGCCCAACAAGGGTCTGGCCCACATGTTAGTGATTCAACTGGACCTGCAGTTAAGTCAGTGCAGCTCAGTCCATATCTTACGTAGGTGTGCCATTGCTCCCTATAAATACTGCGCCTCCCACGACATTCGGAAAAACGCTCATGTTCATCGCTATCTCCTCCCCCTCCCTCTCATGTCGACCACCATGGCATCGCCCCTCCCATGCCCTAAGTGCCCCTCGCTGCACTGCCCGGACGGTCACGCGTCGCTGATCCATTCCTTGCCGCCACTAGTCGACGAGGACGCGTCGGTGTTCCACTCCTCGCCGCGACGCGTCAAGGTGGACACATCGGCATTCCCAGTCTCGCCAGCATGCGCGTCGGCTCCCCGCTATGAGGAGAACACCGCGCCACCCGCCGAGCCCCCCAGCCTTGAGGAGCTTTGGAAAGAAAAGGATGTCGCCATATGGGAGGCTTTGCCGCTGGCAGAGCACGCCAAAATAGAGGCGGAGAAGAAGGCCGAGGAAGAGAAGCGCGCCACGGGGCAAGCTGCCTGGCAGTTCTATGTCACGTCCGAGAGAGTCACGCAATTGGCTCTTTGGCAGAAGGCTCATGCAAGGGTCGTGAGGGTGGCAGAGGACGCCTGTGCCAAAGCCCTGAGTGCAGTCGGGCCCAAGCGCCTCATCTACGCTTGGCGGTACGTGGACCAGGTGCACGTTTCTAGCGAGGAGGAGTACTTGCTAGCGCCGGATCACCACACCGGTGAGATCGAGCTCGCCCGCCGGCAAGCCACCAATCAGCACCTCACGAGTTGCGAGGCTGAGGAAGAGGCGTTGTGTCTACGCGCTGGGAAACGGCCGTGCACTAGGGCACTCATGGGGCGCCGCAAGCGCTCCTGCGAGCGCCGTGGCTTTTAGTAGGGAGTATAATTTAGTTTCGTAAGGTGATCTCATTAGTTCTGGGACGCGAATGATAAATCCCGAACGTTCGGGAATTATTAGTGTCCTTAATTAAGTATGTAAAAGGGAAAGTTTGGAAACCTTGTGTATTCGTACGCATTTTGTAAGTAGGTGCATACAGCACAACGTACTATATACTATTACACTGCGCGTCTCTCTCTCTATATGCTTGCAGACTGTGCTACTCCCTCCATCCAGGTGAATAAGTCATCTTTGGTTGTGCACCATGACCAAGTAGGAGGGAAGAGTTTGTACACCTAGACGGAGGGAGTACTACTATTACTTATGTACGGACAAATGCACGTTTTAATATTATGATGCATTTTTTGTAAAAGTAGAAAAACATCACTAGTCAAGCTTGTCAAACGATTTAATGCAAAACAAATGGAAAAATGCTTGTTTGATTGTTTACTTTTAGCTTCCTTCTCTGTGGTTATTTCTCTGTCGTACTTTGTACGGAGTAGCTCACTGGTCGGAAAGGCATGCAAATTCCCAAACCGCTTCCTACACACTATATTGAATTTTTTGCCTAACAAGTTGTGTCGTGCAATTGGAATTCCAACTTGATTACTAGTACTACTAGTAGGAGTACCAGGGGCCAGTTCGTTTAGGCTTCTAGATTAGTAGTGTAATGCCTTTACTACTTGCTTCGTCTGGTTTATTGGTCCCCATTGTAATCTGTGTCAAATTTTGATCATAAATTTAAATAATGAAATGTTTGTGATGTCACATGGACTAACATTTCATAATTTAAATCTTTGGTCAAAATTAACAAAAAATACAATGGTGATGAATAATCCAGGACGGAGGTACTCCCTCCATTTTTGTATACAAGGCCACTATAAAAAATACATTTTGCATCTATATAAGGCGACCAATAGTAATCGAGACAAATATTAACGATGTTTCCTCGTACTAGTAACCATTGCTTAATTACTAGCATGCATGTAGTGGATGATAATGACAAACTCATCTAGTACTTCCTCTCTCACTGCCACTCAATTTCTTCTAATGTGCATGCACCCCATTAATTAACCCGGTAAATGAGAAAATAAATTGACTTGTAAAGCACACATTAATTTTTATCTTGGTACCTATAATTTGAGTTTGTGACCTTGTATATAAAAATGAAGGAGGTACTAGTAGTACTAGTAGTTTAAAAGCCTAAATAAATGAGTGAGGCGCCTTAATGTTACTCTCCACTGTGACTAGTCTTATGGGAAGAGACGTCTTATTTTTTAAGCCGCAAAAAGAAATGGACCTAGGAGTCATAGCTAGGGATACTAGGAGTAGTAGCTAGGGATCGAGTGTGCGAGATGAACCGGAGAAAGTAAATGCAGAGAGATGAAATGCAAAAAAGACGGAGGGATGTGATGGTTGCTTGTCCGTTTATTTTACCTGGCCACTTATTACTGGCAGTGGTAGGGTTTTGTGATATGACGGCTTTACTGTGGCGCCACAAGCGGGGTGAGACTCCCGTGCAGAGCTGCCCTCTACACTTGTACTACATCGGTCGTGGTTTATTAGTCCCCTATTGAATTTGACTGAAGATTTAACTGACAAAATGTTCGTGCATGTCAATAAAAACTATATCGTTGGATTCGAATTTGAACATAGTTTTGAATGATATCAGTTTAGGTGACATGCATCAGCATTTATCGTACTGTATATAATGTTAGTTCAATTTTTGGTCGTACTAATCTATAGTAGTAAGGTTCCCGTGCGTTGCACCGAAGAGTGAAATGCATTGATCGTGGAGTTGTTTATTTTGACAAAGGATGTGGGGGTCATCTCATGTGTAACGGGTATTGATAGGTTTCTTCAGATATTATTTCATCTCTAGAGCTCACAAACATCCGGGTGAAATAGATAAAAAGGTATCTTTTGCAAACAAAAGTGTTCAACTATTCAACCTGCATCCAAAACTTGTGAAGAAATAACACTTATTGTGCTTTGCAAGAAATGATCTTTAAGAATTAGTTTTTCAGTATCGATTGTTATACATGTTGGCTACAGATGACATGGCACTTTGTTATAGTCAACAGTTGGCTATCCTATTAAGTAATATTAACCATGCCCTTATACACCTAGATGGAGGGATTAAATCAGGATGACTTGCAAGGGGGCAAAGGAGATGTAAGAAATGGTTCATCGTAAGTCTTTCACCAGTACTGTAGTAAAAATTCATACGTGGAAGATTCTAGACTAAACCATAAATGGATACACTTTTATTCATGCGCAATATTCCAATAGAGCAAGATCATGCATGGAAGTCTCCACATGCTTAGACAGCGGATTTCATTGAGCGAAGACTAATGATCAACAGTTAACTTGGTAATGCATATGTCCAGGTGAACCTCCTTGGAGTCCACGTGCAACGCGTTGCGGGGTAAATCATACCATGCGTCTTCCATGTCCACATCGGCTGGAAGGTCCCGGCTCTGCACAGTCTTAGTCAGCATGATGGAGACGGTGTCGCCGCCCACATACCTCTGAGGGGTAATAATAGTGAGCACGCACCCATACATCGGCCTCATGTCAGTTTCAGCATCAGCGGCGTCGCCCCTGACGCACACTATAGAGACGGGGCGGCGGCTTGCACGGGCCTCGCCGGTGCCCATGATCAAGAGGAAGACGCTGCCGTCCTCCTCCGAGACTAGCAGGCGGCGGTGATCCTCCAGCGACTCCGGCATGGTGAACGGGTAGCACGTCTCGTACTTGATGTTCTCCGCCAAGGGCCAGTAGTGACCATTGCATGCATCGGTGAGGTGATGCACCATGTCCGCTGGCGAGCCCCAAAACGGCATCGGGCACTCATAGCAGCAGACGAAGGGCTCCTTTGAGGCATCGACCAGGCCGTCCATGAAACGGGAGTGGCTATAGGGGATGTTGCGCCAGTTGAATATATGAGCAAGTTACTACGAGATTTAATCCGAATAAGCACAAAATCAATCATGACGGCTATAACAGACAAGAAACTAATCAGTGGACTAGCATAGTACTTGGATACAGAGTAGAAACATGAATTCTACCACGATTTCAAACAGGAAGGACAGAAACACATACGGTGCAATGGGAGCAGCACCGTTGGCTTTAAGAATTAGTTTTTGAGTATCGATTGTTATACATGTTGGCTACAGATGACATGGAACTTTCTTGTAGTCTACCATTGGCTACACTATTAAGTATTAACCATGCCCTGATACACCTAGACAGAGGGTGTCGGTGTACTAAGGTAGGGGTACCTCAGTACCCCAACTTGTGCATGGGCGGTTGCAGCTCCCCGCGGCAGGGTTTACCACGGGCTCGCCGAAGACCTTCCTGCTCCATGTCAAGCCATTCAAAGACGAAGTATACAAGACAGAAGATCGAGACCCCGGCAAGCGGAGTTTGCCGGGAAGGCCGTTCCAGGCTCAAGGTTACATCACTCACGCAAGGCCACAGCAAGAGGAGCTCGCCAGAAGACTAGAAGATTACATCATAGAAGACACGCCTCGGCGCTATATGCGTCGGCGAGGGCCCGGGAGCGACAAGTTCTGAGCCCGGCAAGCTCCGGGTCCGCAAGATCAAGACCCAGCAAGGTGCTTGCCGAGAATTGCGTGTGTGCCAGCGCTCAGCCCATCAGCCCACGTGCATACAGGGCCTTTCGAGGGGCGCGTGGCGGATGGCTGTGCAGCCTGGGGACACGGTGGCACTCCACGGTGGTGGATCCATCGCCCGTGGCGACGGAGACACAAGGCGGGAGCTTTTGGGGTCGGCGGCGACGGGCATTAAATGCCCTTGTCCCCCTCACAAAGTAGGTAGCAACCACTGTTCACACCTTTGTAGCTCCACCGTTCCGCACTATTCCAACTACCACCTCTTTTACATTTTACCCCTTTCCCCTACGTTGACACACGTCGGTGACCCTTGCACTATAAAGGAGGCCCATGCACAGCGTGGAGGGGTCGGTTCGGTTCGAAACCTTTGCAACTCTCGCGCTCGGCGTAGCTGCTACTGTAGATCTTCAAGCTCCCGAGCTCAATACAAACCAAGGCAGGAGTAGGGTTTTACGCGTCCATCGCGGCCCGAACCTGGGTAAAAACTGCCCGCGTGCTCGCCACGATCTGCTCTCCGTGCTCCCTCCGCCCTCGTACCGCACAGACAAGGGGCTCCGGCCCCATAGGTGTTCGTGGCGGGCAGTTTCCCCCGGCATCTTTGGCGCGCCAGGTAGGGGGCATCGAGGTTGTGCGGACCTGATCCGGCGTTCGCGCGGGCGCGTTCTTCATCAACCTCTCCAGTTTCATCAGCAACTTCATCAACAATTGCGCCATGGCCCCGAAGAAGAAGGCTTCGGAGGTTGCAGGCCCGGCTGCGTCTCATCCGCCGCCACCGGAGCCAACGGTGGGCGGAGGAGACACCGTCGGAAGGGTGGTCGCCGGCGAGGACACTCGCGGCGCCACGAGATCAAGACAAGACGGATGACCGCGCCTCGGTCTCCGTGGGCGCGTCGCGTCCATCTCAAAGCCTACGACAACCCAGCAGCGCCGTACCACGAGAGGTGGTATCCGCTTTCTTTGAGGCAAGGACTACCGGAGGCTCGCGGGATGCTCCGGACCACCGTCCGAAACAGTAAAGCGAAAGCGCGGGGCAGGACCCTGCTCCTTCTAACGCTGTTAGGAGTCCGAGCATATCCGCTCCTCGCACCGCCGCCCCGCTCCCCTCCACTCCGCGAAGCGCTTCGCAAAGCGCAATCGCTCCTCGACTTCCCTCGGCGGCGGACAAGGCGAAGACCGGAGGGCTACCATCGAGCCTGATCGCCGCCAACAACGACCCTTCACAACAGCCGGTGACCTCGCGGCCACGGCGAGCTGAGAAGACGGCCGGCGGCGACAAGACGCCGGGTGCAACCACCGTGCACTCCCCGCTGCGAGCGAAGACGCTGCCCGCGGAGCAGCACCGGCAGACGGCTCCACGGCATCGTCCGGATCCGCGAGCTCGTCGGGATCAACGCCAGTCCTCGGCGACCGGCGACAAGAAGACGCTTCGGACCACGATCGGCGCCGCCCAAGCTTCAGCGACAATCGAACGAAGAGCTGGGAGCAGCTGTCGACAGCGTCGCGCCCGGTGAACAGGCGACTTGCCAGTCTGCGGCAGGCTGCCCTGCGTTCACCCGCGAGCTGCGGCGCGTCGAGTGGCCCAAGCATGAAGAATTTCAAGCCTGACGTACCGGAGAAATACGACGGCAAGACGCACCCCTCGGAATTCCTCAGTGTCTACACCATCGCGGTGCAGGCTGCCGGGGGGCGCGACGAGAAGATTCTGGCGAACTACTTCCGCTTCGTGCTAAGCGAGCGTTCGTTCTTGGCTTATGCACTTGCCGGAAAACTCCATTTCTTCTTGGGCAAACCTTTGCCATCGGTTTGTTGGCGCCTTCACTTTGGCGGCCACAAACCCCACGAGAGAGCGATCTCCACATTTTGGCCCGAAGGAAGGAGAATCCCTGCGCAAGTATATCCAACGCTTCAGCGTGTGCAGCACAACATCCTCGATGTCCACCGCCGCGCGGTTATCAGCGCGTTCCACCGAACGTCGCGTAACCGCCGCATGCGTGAAGAGATGGCGATGACCAAGATTCGGGATGTCGGCGAGCTCTATGCTCGGTGATAAGTGCGCCGCAGCGGAAGAGGAGAGACTCCGGGGAGGATCTTTGGCGCGGGAGGAAGTGACAGCGACAGCGCCGCCCGGCAAAGAAGAGACGGCGGCGGAACAACCAAAAGAAGAACAAGAAAGAGGTGCTTGCCGTCGAGAAGTCCGGCAAGGAGGCTCCCGCCAAGCAAACATAGGCTGGCTGCTCCGGCAAGGAGCCTGCCCCTGTGGCGGCAGCCGACAAGCAGGACGGCTCCGACAAGCAATATTGTAAAATCCACCGCACCAAAGGCCACGATCTCTCCAACTGCAAGCGCGTCGAGTATCTCGTCGAGAAGCAAAAAGCTGAGTACGAGAGGCGCGACAAGGAGAAGGCCCAAGGTGGCGGAGGAGAACCGAGCAAGCGGCCGTTCAATGGCGGGGAGGGCCTTGCAAGGCCAAGCAGCGGCAAGGTGATCGACCTCCCGGGGCGCGACAAGGATGAAGAAGACGGCAGCGAAGACATGGAGGATGAGGATGACAGCGGCAGGAGTTCGAAGGCCACGGAGGTCCTGTCGTCGGCGGTGGCGCCTCTCGCACACCTCCCACCGCCAGCTAAAGCGGTGGGTGCGTGAGGTGAAGGCAGCGAGCCGCCCGTGGAGTCGCGCAGCTCCTCAAATGGTCCAACCGCCCATCATTTTTGATCTTGAGGATCACCCGACCGCACCACAGCGGTCGGTGCTTGCCGATGATGGTCTCGCCCACCATCCGCAACCTCAAGGTCACCAAAATGTTAGTTGACGGCGGGGCGGGCTGAACTTGATCTCCTTTGCTGTGATCAAGAAACTCCAAATTCGGATGGCGAGCTCGAAGAGACCGGTTCTTTCAAGGGATCAACCGGGGCGGAGCAAGCCCAAGGAAAGATCACTCTGCCGGTGACCTTTGGCGGGAGCTCAATTTCAGGACTGGCGCATCACTTTCGGCGTCGCCGATATTCCGTTGCCATACAATGGAATACTCGGCCGTCCTGCCCTCGCCAAGTTCATGGCAGCTTCCCATTATGCTTAGCGTACTCAAGATGCGGGGCGATAAGCGTCATCACCGTCCACGGCGACAAGAAGGATGCGCTTGTGCTGCGCCGACAAGATATACCGAAGCGATTGCTGCGGCGAGCGCGAGCTACTTGCGGCTGAAGCTCCCGGGGAAGAAGAAGGCCAAGTCCAGCAAGGACAGCTCGGTGCTTTCGTTCGGCAAGCGCATCTCCCGAACAGCTGCGCTGCCGTCGAGGACGCGCCATCGAGCTCCACCGGCAAGTGCGAGAAACAAAGACAGACCAGCCAAAGATCAAGCACAGCAGGGCGGCAGTTCGGTGTTCACTCCGGCAGCGCCGCGTCTCCCGGGCGCCGTGTTGCCGTCGAGGGCGCCGCCATCGAGCTCCGCCGACCGTCCACCGGCCCGTAGGGCAAAAAATTGCCAAGCTCGAACTTTTGAGTTGTACCCCGAGAATCCATACCCGTATGAGGAACACGGGCGCGAAAGGTCGAATCGTGGTTGGGTTGCGCCGTCGGTTCATCTTGAGTCCACTCAGCGATAAAAGCACGCCGCAACCAGCCCGACAAGTTCTTCCGCGGGGGCTGCACCGCCAGCGGTCGCTGATACCTGCGCTCAGCAAGCATGTTTGCGCTTGGTGGGCTCCCCAAAGCGTGGGGCGAGAACATACAAGGGGAAGGATCGGGAGAATGCGGCCTCGACGGATTGTTGGAAATAGAAAAGCTAAGTCGTCCGAGCTTTTGTGCGAGCACTCCTTAGTTCCATGCTTTTTATATCATGTTCCTCGTCGTTAGTCCTTTATGCATAATACACATGCGCGGAGGAACCTACCGTGGATAACCGCACCCTTATCTTGTTTTCGAAACACGCTCAGCGATTTAAGTGAGCTGCGACAAGTGTCGCGCCCTTGTTTACGTTTTGAGTCCGCTCAGCAAGCTAAGTGCGTTGCGACTAGCAGCAACAAGGTTGCTTGCCGGTAAGACCTTGGCCAGCGGGCTGCTTGAGTTCAGCACTCAGCGCTTCGGCAAGGGCCCCTTTGCCGCAAGTTTCCCTAAGCGTGGGGTAAAAGCGCACAAAGGGTATAAAGTAGAAGGTGTAGCGTAGCAAGCCCTGCCGTAAGATGCCCTTCGTATGAGAAACTTGTCTTGCGGAGGAGCCAACTTCGCGCTGAGTTGCGTCCTCGATTTGTTTCGAGTCCGCTCAACAACTCGGCGCGCTTGCAGCTGGCCCGAGAAGGTTTCTTGCGGAAAAAACACCGCCCGATGAGGCTGCTGATGTTCCGTACTCAGCAAGTGTGTTAGCACCGCAAGTTCCCTAACAGCGTGAAGTATAAACATCTGAAGGGCAAGGCACGGCATCGTATTACAAAAATCGCCTGTAAAGGATTTATATACATATACATGCAAATAATGAAACTGTTGCAGACCTATCTCAGCTGTTTTCATGGCTGAAATTACAGCAACAAGGAGAAACCAGAAGAGCACACCAGCACCTGGATTTTGGCAGAGCCGGAGTTGCCGGGGGCTGCGAGTGCCAAGATTCCGTCCCGGCCGGGATACTAGCACCGAAAAGCTGCGGAATCAGATAAGTTTTTCATCCCTCGTCATGCATCCTCTCATGGACCGGGGAAAGTGGGGCTGCGTCCTTGAACGAGCGTGTCTTGTAAAACCCGTGCGCGGAGGAGCCAGGTCGTGGCCCAGTTGCACCCTTGGTTTGTTTCCGAGCACGCTCAACGGTTTACGTGAGCTGCGACAAGTGTCGCGCCCTTGTTTCGTTTTCGAGTCCGCTCAGCAAACACAAGTCTTGCTGCAATCGCTCCGCAAGGTTGCTTGCCGAAGCAACACCGCCAAAGGCTGCCGATGTCCCTTTTCGAAGAAGCGTGTTCGCGCCGCAAGTTCCCGAGGCGTGGGATGGGAACATACAAGGCACGAAGTCAAGTAAAGGACTCGATCGACAAGCGTTCCCCTCTTTTCATTAAAAACATCCTAGTTTAGTACAAGT
This sequence comes from Aegilops speltoides, assembly GCA_021437245.1. Taxonomy (NCBI): domain Eukaryota; kingdom Viridiplantae; phylum Streptophyta; class Magnoliopsida; order Poales; family Poaceae; genus Aegilops; species Aegilops speltoides. The sequence continues at coordinate 161,411,363 of CM038144.1, forward strand.
CCATAGAGGATGAAAAACATGATAGAGAGGATTACATATTTCAAATACAACTAAGGCCCAAGGGCTTACAAATTAGAAGATAAGATGCCCTTAATTCCTCTCTGTTTCTCTGTTCAAGAGTTAGGTCAGGAGGACCCGGCAAGAAAGCTTGCGGGAAGAACAAAGGGGAGCCTAGGAGAGCTTGGGCGCGAAGACACCAAGAGAACTTCCGGGGCCGCCAGAGCTTGGCGGAGGCGGAGGCGCCGGGGCGAGCTTGAAGACGAGGTGGTGGGGCGTCGGCCGCTGACAGCGAGGGCTCCTCGCCCTCGTACTCGATTTGACGGCCTTGCCGCCACCCTCTTCCTCTTCCGCAGCCTCCCTCGCCACCGCCCAAGGAGGCGGCCCCGGGAGTTGAAGGCGGCGACCGGATGATGGGGTCGCCGGTGGCCTTGAGGCAACATCCGACGCCTAGTCGGACCCGCCATCCTCGTCGTCGTCGCTGTCGCTCCTCTCTCGTCGCTCCCGCCGAGGAGGGACCTTCGCTATCGGAGGAGCTGTCCACACAGCATCTCGCCGGGTCCCGAATCCCGAAGACCTTGACGGCGAGAAGGTCGCCCTCCATTAACGAAATGGAGGGTAAACCCCGCCGTCAAGCTGTGGATGCGGGCGACGTCTTCCACCCTCGATCGAAGTACATCACGCCGGGGCTGGGGACACGACACTCACTCGAGTGCCGCTGATCCCACAGCCCCTCATGCGCAACTCCATCACCTCGGGCGGATCCGGTTCCATCGCGCTGCGAACGGGCCGGCAGCCGAGGCGGCGACAGGCGCTCGGCTCAGCGATGAAGAACTCCCAGGGATCGTCTCCAGTATGGACCGCCTCGAGGAAAGGGGCCACCGGAGGAGACGGGGGAGGCACATCGCCACGACCGCCTCTCCCCCGACCGCCTCGACCACGCCCTCGGCCTCGTCCACAGCCTCGCCCCCTCCCTCTCCCCCTCGTGGCCGGCTCTGCCGCCACGGGTGCGGGATAGGGAGAAGTGCGCTGCCTGGAGGCGACCCTCGCTGCCACCGTTGAAGAACTAGAATTTCCTCCTTCCATGACAGAAAAGAAGAACGGAAGCTAAAGACGAAGGGAGAAGAGGAAGTGTGAGACCATTGTGCTCCCCTTCCGCCCCTTTTAAAGGGGCGAGGTGGGGGCTCAACCGCCCTGCCCGGCCAATCGGGAAGCGAGGAGGACAGAGGAGCGGGGCCGACTCGCCATCTCCGCCCGTGACGGCTCGGTCTCCCACCTTCGCCGCCCACGACCCCTGTGCATGAGGGCCGCGTGGCGAAAAAGCGAGGCCGGAACGACGGGTGAAGTGACCTCGCCCTACACCACGATCACAGGGGTGGATGCACTAAAGACCGCACGCGCCGCCCATGTATCCCACGACGCCGCAATCGACGCGTGCCGTTCTGGGGATGCGGCGATGCGGAAGTGGATTCGGCGCACCGTGGGCGCGTATGCCGTGCCTTTGTTTTGGGCCTGGCCCAACAGCGCTCGGCACCGTGTGTGGCCCAGGCCGGGGCTCTGTCGGTGTACTAAGGTAGGGGTACCTCGGTACCCCAACGTGCATCGCGGTTGCAGCTCCCAGCGGCGGGGTTTACCACGCTTTCGCCAAGACCTTCTGCTCCATGTCAAGCCATTCAAAGACGAAGTATACAAGGCGAAGATCGAGACCCGACAAGCGGAGTTTGCCGGAAGGCCGTTCGTGCTCAAGGTTACATCACTCACGCAAGGCCACGGCAAGAGGAGCTCGCCGGAAGACTAGAAGATTACATCATAGAAGACACGCCTCGGCGCTATATGCGTCCCGGCGAGGGCCCGGGGAGCGACAAGTTATAGAGCCCGGCAAGCTCCCGGGTCCGGCAAGATCAAGACCCCGGCAAGGTGCTTGCCGGGAGAATTTCGCTGTGTGCCCGCGCTCCAGCCCATCAGCCCACGTGCATACAGGGCCTTTCCAGGGCGTGTGGCGGATGGTCAGGCAGCAGGGGGACACGGTGGCACTCCACGGTGGTGGATCCATCGCCGTGGCAGACGGAGACACAAGGGCGGGAGCTTTTGGGGTCGACGGCGACGGGCATTAAATGCCCTTGTCCCCCACTGTCAAAGTAGGTAGCAACCACTGTTCACACACTGTAGCTCCATTGTTCCCGCACTATTCCAACTACCACCTCTTTTACATTTTACCCCTTTCCCCTCGTTGACACTGTCGGTGACCCTTGCACTATAAAAGGAGGCCCATGCACAACGTGGAGGGGTCGGTTCGATTCAAACCTTTGCAACTCTCGCTCGGGCGTAGCTGCTCTGTAGATCTTCAAGCTCCCGAGCTCAATACAAACCAAGGCAGGAGTAGGGTTTTACGCGTCCATTGCGGCCCGAACCTGGGTAAAAACTGCCCGCGTGCTCGCCACGATCTGCTCTCCGTGCTCCCTCCGCCCTCGTACCGCACAGATAAGGGGCTCCGGCCCCATAGGTGTTCGTGGCGGGCAGTTTCCCCCGGCAGAGGGATTAAATCAGGATGACTTGGAAGTGGCAGAGGAGATGTAAGAAATGGTTCATAGTAAGTCTTTCACCAATACTATAGTAGAAGTTCATACATGGAAGATTCTAGACTAAACCATAAACGGATACACTTTTATTCATGCGCGATACTCCAATAGAGCAAGATCATGCGTGGAAGTCTCCACATGCTTAAACAACGGATTACATTGAGCGAAGACTAATGATCAACATTTAACTTGATAATGCGTATGTCCAGGTGAACCTCCTTGGAGTCCCCGTGCACCGCGTTGGCGGGTAAAGGATGCCATGGGTTTTCCAAGTCCACATCGGCGGGAATGTCCCAGCTCCGTAGAGTCCAAGTCCATTTAATGAGGCCGGTGTCGCCGCCCACATGACCCGTAGGGGTAGTAACACTGACCACGCACCTACATCGGCCTCGTGTCAGTGTCAGCGTCAGCGGCGTCGCCCCTGACGCACACTACAGAGATGGGGCGGCGGCCTGCGCGGGCCTCGCCGGTGCCTACGATCAAGAGGAAGACACTGTCGTCCTCCTCCGAGACTAGCAGGCGGCGGTGATCCTCCAGCGACTCCGGCATGGTGAATGGGTAGCACGACTCGTACTTGATGTTCTTCGCCAAGGGCTAGTAGTGACCGCTGCACGCATCCGTGAGGTGATGCACCGTGTCCGCCGGCGAGCCCCAAAACGGCATGGGGCACTCATAGCAGTAGACGAAGGGCTCCTTGGAGGCATCGACCAGGCCGTCCATGAAACGGGAGTGGCTGTAGGGGACGTTGCGCCAGTTGAATATATGAGCAAGTTACTACAAGATTTAATCCGAATAAGCACAAAATAAATCATGACGACTATAACAGAGATGAAACTAATCATGTGGACTAGCATAGTAGTAGGATACAGAGTAGAAACATGAATTCTACCACGATTTGAGCAGGAAGGATGAAACACATACGGTGCAATGGGAGCAACCTTTGTTGGCGTTGAGTTGTCACCCATGTCGTTGAGGAAGAGGTTCTTGAGGTCGGGGAAGAAGTAAATCGCGGTGAAGTCGTGGTGGCAGCAGCAAGAAAGTCTTGCTCCCAAATTTCAACAAATACCACTTGAATGGATTGCGGGAGGGAGTGGTGTAGGGAGGAGGTTGACGTCACGAATGGGCGCAAGAGTAGCACACGAAGCAGTAGATGGTGTCCTTACTAGTACTCCCTAGTCTCTATCTATCTATATCTACTCTTATAGAAAACCGAGATGGTGATGATGGTATGCCTGCCATCTTTTAATATAGACCGTCCGATCTATATCTGACAGATAGAAAGCCAACTATGACAATTTTATAAAATATACCTGCACCTCTCTCCACATTTATAGATAAGGCCTTGCCTCATTCATCCTTATCTCCCACAACCTCGTGCTCCTCCCTAAGTCTCTATCTCTACTACTCTTGTTTGTATTTTATAACAAATCGAATAGTATTGCCCTGTCCGCTGCACGCCCGGCTGAACACGCCTCCTCGCCTCCATCATCACCAACTGAGTCTTTTATAGGAGTAGGAGTAGAGTAAAAACCGAGTTGGTGATGATGGTGTGTGGTGCAATGCACGGGCATCTTGCTATTTTTTTGCATATAATTCCAAACACCACGTAGACACGGTCTTTGAGCATGGTTCTTAGTCGTTCCACGCTCGGGCATTGAAGTTTGTAACTATTTTAGATTAGAATATACTACTCCTCCGATGCTAGTAGTAGGCGAGTCCTACTCTACTACTCTACTCAAGCAAGTTAGGGCATAATCTTGTAGTAGGTACTTGTAGGGAGTACCGATCTGTGATCACTCAAGCAAGTTATCCGCATCGATATGACCCTCTGCTTCTTGGTATATGTCTTGTAAGTCAAGCGGCGTGTTGTAGTCATCATCACCTGTCCACTTCCCGCAGCACATATTCGCTTCTCCATCTTTGTCCGCACATAATCTTGTCCAATCTTCCATCCCCGCTAAGGCACCTCCCCCCCTCGTCCAAAACCCAAGCACTAACAATGGCAGAACCGAGCAGCGTCCACCAAAAGAGTGGCTAGAATTCGCTCCCCACAGAGGTAATCAAGCTCATTGTTTCATGTGTGGACAATCTCAGTACCATGCCGCTCACTGCGTGCTCGTCGGGGCTGTACCATTTACTCAAAGCCCTCAGGCCGGAGCTTTTTAAGCTAGCTCCTTGCTTGTTGATGCCGCCTGATCTTCAAAAACGGCATGTCACGCAGCATAACGATCGTAGGGTGGCGAGCATCAACCCCCTTGACTGCGATCCGATCCCCATTACCCTCAACTACATTAATGGTATGTACTGGGTCGGCATGAACACGTCTTGGATGGTGCTTGTCGATGGTCATGGCAGCTCGATGCTGGTGGAGGTCTACACCCGGCGATTGATCCCCCTTCCTTCGATTAACACATCACTGCTTTGGCACCGCGGCCCAGAATATTCAGAATCTTATAGTAGCCAACATGATACCAAGTTTGATTTGCTCAAGTTGTCATTTTCCAAGTGCCCACAAGATCTGCGAGTTATAAAGACTTTAGGCTAATTGCGTTCTTCAACCACGGTCTCACCTATCTGACAGGTCATTGCGGTAAGTGGATAAATCTGCATGTCCATCGCAGGATCATACATCCTCCATGGTTCTCTGATGCCATTGAACACAAGGGCTTCATTTACGCTGCCGACTCCTTCTATGGCTGGACGTATTGCTAGCCTACTCCAGTCATTGCTACAATCGGCTGTTACAGCAGTATGTTACTTTCCTATGATATCATGATGGCTTGCTTATATTACTGTCAACATTTACTGAAAAAATATTCATGCTCATAACATGCTATTCTTAAGATTGACTAAATCAAGAGCCCTTTTTTAGTTGACTCCAACTTGATATGATGTTGTAGGCCACTTGGTGTCCCTACCCTTCCTAATCCAAGAACCTTTCAAAGAAAAGCGGCATGGCAGTTGCAGGTGGTTCCTGGCTCGATCAGATGACGGCAAACGATTGATGATCGTTCGCATGTACCGGACGAGTTGTTTCGCGGAATATAATCACAGTCACTGCAAGGTCTTTAAGAAGGATCCCAGCTTCTCTGGGCCCTCAGGAATTTTTGACTGGAGGCTGGTAAGTAGCCTTGGTACACGCTCTCTGTTTGTCGTACTGAATTATCCGAGAAAGCAGGAGATAACCGACGGCAAGGATCATGATGGTAGCGCGGTTTAATTCATCAGGCAAAACTGTGTGTACACAGCATACCATGCGTCTCTGCATGCACCATACCCTGATATGTGCCGCCACGCTCTGCAGCCCAAAGTAGGAGAGAGGGTCGCAAGTATCAGACTTCGACCTGCTGGCTAGAGTTTCCCCCGTCAGGCACCCATCTCGTTCAAGCCATCAGCCAATCTCCATAGCTTAACAAATAGTAACATCTAACTAAGCCAGTTAGTTAGATGCGTACACTTGGTGTAGTAGGATCTTTACTTAGTTTGATGCATACTGAAAGTGCAACTATCCCTAGATTTTGGTAATTCCTAACAACATATAGCTCATTGAGCTAACATCATTCCAAGATGAATATTACAGGAAAAGCTCAATGAATGGCATGGCATGGATGAGAAAAGTGGATCCCTCAAAATGCTAAATAGAAAAGGATTGGTCAAGCTCAAAAGCTCAAGATTCTACATTTTATATTTTAGTGATCCAAGATCACATCGAGTCTATAGGAAAAGCCAATACTATCAAGGAGGGATGAGGTGTTGCTTAATGAGTTTCTTGCTCCACAGTGCTTAGTGATATGCTCCAAAACCCTCAACTACTTTCTCATATCCACACATGACCTAAACCAAAAGTCAAACTCGGCCCTACCGATTCTTTCTACCCGGCGCCACCTAGTTCAGAGGTCATAGCCACTGCCACAAACCCTAGGCAAATTGGTCTCACCTATAGGGATCTCGATCTCACCGAGATGGGGTTGTAATCTCTCTGTTTCCCTTCTTAACGTTTCGGTACCACCGAGATGAGCGATCGGTCCCACCGAGATTGCAATGTAAACTCCCTGTTTCCTTTTCGTAACATTTCGGTCCCACCGAAATGAGCGAATCGGTCCCACCGAGTTTACCTGACCAACTCTCTAGTTAGCTAATTACCAAAATCGGTCTCACCGAGTTTGTATAATCAGTCTCACCAAGATTACATTATGCCCTAACCTAACCATATCGGTCCTACCAAGTTGCATGTCGGTCCCACCGAAAATCCTAAAGGTCACTAGATTTGCTGAATCGGTCCGATCGAGTTTCTCAATTCGGTCCCACCGAGTTTGGCAAGTTGTGTGTAATGGTTAGATTTTGTGTGGAGGCTATATATACCCTTCCACCTCCTCTTAATTCGTGGAGAGAGCCATCAGAACAAACCTACACTTCCAACTAGCTGTTTCTGAGAAGGAACCACCTACTCATGTGTTGAGGCCAAGATATTCCATTCCTACCATATGAATCTTGATCTCTAGCCTTCCCCAAGTTGCTTTCCACTCAAACCTTCTTTCCACTAAATCCAAATCTTGTGAGAGAGAGTTGAGTGTTGGGGAGACTATCATTGAAGCACAAGAGCAAGGAGTTCATCATCAACACACCATTTGTTACTTCTTGGAGAGTGGTGTCTCCTAGATTGGCTAGGTGTCACTTGGGAGCCTCCGACAAGATTGTGGAGTTGAACCAAGGAGTTTGTAAGGGCAATGAGATCGCCTACTTCGTGAAGATCTACCACTTGTGAGGCAAGTCCTTCATGGGCGACGGCCATGGTGGGATAGACAAGGTTGCTTCTTCGTGGACCCTTCGTGGGTGGAGCCCTCCGTGGACTCGCGCAATCGTTACCCTTCGTGGGTTGAAGTCTCCATCAACGTGGATGTACGATAGCACCACCTATCGGAACCACGGCTCAAAAATCACCTTGTCTCAAAATTGCGTTTGAATTCTCCAAACCCTTCCCTTTACATTCTTGCAAGTTGCATGCTTTACTTTCCGCTGCTCATATACTCTTTGCATGCTTGCTTGAATTGTGTTAAGATTGCTTGACTTGTGCCTAGATAGCTTAAATCTGCCAACGACTAAAATTGGGAATAGGATAAGCTTTTATTTGGTCAAGTAGTCTAATCAGCCCCCTCTAGACATACTTTCGATCCTACAAGTGGTATCAGAGCTTTGGTCTCAATTTGCTTTGATTTCCATAGCTTTTGGTGGTCATAGCCTTGGTTTCACAACCTAGGAGAGTATGGTGTCTAGCGAGGGAAATTATCACCGTAGAGGTCCTTACTTTGATGGTACTAATTTTGCTAGTTGGAAGCATAAGATGAAAATGCATATTCTTGGACATAACACCGCCGTTTGGGCTATTGTGTGTATTGGCTTGCAAGGACATATCATCTTGTGTGTGCATCAATCTATGTCTATGGATATCCTTGCTTGTTCCTTGTGGGACTAACCCGTGTAGGTATTGAACGTGCAACTCACTCCAAGGGATTGCTCCAAATGATTACATCAACATTGAGCATCCACATCTTCAACACCTACATGAAGTCATCATCGACAAAACCCAAGGTTAGTTTATCCCTCTAAGGGGGGATCTCACATCTAGGGGGAGCTTAACTCTAAGAATTGAGTCAAAGAAACTCTAATACTGTGAACACATCAATGCATTATGTAAAAGTGGTAACCCCACTTGAGCTTAAACGATGAGTATGACCTATGATCAAATGTTCTCATTTGACTCCTAAGTTAATATACTCATATAGAGATGACCTAATCGTCGCCAATTGCTTGATAGATGCTAGAATTGGTTGTGCATGCTTTGCCACATATTTCATTTCCCATTTTATTGTGTGAGCATGTTGGTTGCATATTTTACTCATTCGAGGACATCCACTTGTTGTTTTGTTTGATTGGTTTCTTTTTCTTTTGCCAAGTGGATGAACAAGAATGCCTAAGAACCTTCTCTAGCTATCTATGCTTTTCTCGTCTCAAACTCTATTCATGCTAAATCACAAAATTTGATCAAGTCAGATTCGAACCACTCTGTGTGAGGAGCAGTCGGAGTTCCCGATTCGTCATAGACTTAAACTTCCAAAACTTCTTTGTGCATTTCCGTCTGACTGGTTCCTCCATTTTGGTCATACCGAGATCACTAAGTCAATCTAGGTTTTCAATCTCGGTGCAACCGATTTGAACTTTTCGGTCACACCGAATTGCTTTAACTGTATACAGTTATGCATCTCGGTGCCACCGAGTTGTTCCACTCGGTCACACCGACAAGGTCGGGCTATATATACTCACGGGCAAAAATTTGGAAACTTTCTCCAAAACCCTTCGCACGCGCATAGCTCGCTCTGCCTCCAGGGTCTCCGGATTGTCTCCTCGTCGCCAGCCGCCTCCTGTCGCTGGTCTCCACTGTCATCAACGAATTCACCCCCGCCGTTGCCGCCGTAGCGAGTTCAACGCCAAGCTAGGGTATGGACTCGATCACAGTGCTATCCATGTCCGATTCCTAGCACATTGTGTTCATTATGATTCTTGCCACGTTTGAAACGATTCTATCCAGTCAAAACAATCCTTAGATTAGAAGTGAATTGAAAATTTAGGGTTAGCTTTCCGCTGAAACCATCTCAGACCCACCGGGTTGCAGAACTCGGTTCCACCGATTTGGCGAATGCCATTGCACAAGTGATTCTCGGTCTGACCGAGAATTGAAAATCGGTGTGACCGAGTTCAGGACTTTGTGAAACCCTAGCAGTCTCGGTGCCACCGAACTGTGACTCGGTCTGACCGAGTTCACTAGTTTAGGTTCCAAAGTTGCTTCGGTATCACCGAGTTTGCAAATCGGTTGATCCGAAATGCTTTCTGTGGAAAACTAAAACTAAGTTTTTGAATCATTCTTTTGCAAAAAACTCTGTATTTTGTGATGCTCATCCACTCTATCTCATCTACATCTATTCACAGGGTCAGCAGTCAGTGTTTGCAACATGTTTGATCAAAGTGACAGCCAGAACAGGGAAGAGGAGCAGGTTCAGATGAGTGAGGGCACTAGTCCCTCTAGTACCTCAGATGAGGGCAGCAGGAGCACCCCAAGCAATCTGCCTAAAGCTGCCACCAGGGCCAGAAAGAAGAAAACCTCATAATCTGAGGATGAAGATTATGTGGCAGTAGAGGATGAGGCCACTTCCAAGAAGAAGGTGGTCAGGAAAGAATAAGGGTCAGCTGCAGCCACTAAGCCAGTTGTGCAGAAAAAGGCACCTGCAAGAAGGGTACCCACTTCCAAACCCTGGAAGGTTGCCACTGGAGAAACCATGAAGTTTACTATTGAGTCAGAAGATGAAGCTGCTGGTCAAGTCAAAAAGAAGAAGAGAGTCAGAACCACCACTGCCAAAGTTCTTGGCAATCCCTCTATGAGGAGAGACTCTGAGGGAGAGGAAGAAGAGGTTGCTGCACCAGCACCCAAGGCTCAGAAGCTTATGGCTGATGCTATAAGATCAGGGGCTGCATCATCAAAGCCCAAAGAAGCACCCAAAGCTTCCTCCAAGCCCAAGATTGCACCAAAGAGGAGTACTAGAAACATACCTGCTGCTGAGAAGAACAAGGCCCCAGTGCCTGAAACTGCTACTGAAGAAGAAGATGATGAAGAGCATGTGCTGAGGAAGCTGAAGCCAAAGATTCCAGACCACAATGATGCTCATCCTGTGGCTGAGAACATGAAGCTAAGGAAGGATGCAGGACTCAGACAGTGGAGGTTGTCTGATCCTTATGCTATCAGGAGAAGGACTGCTGTTGACTACAGGTTCCACACTAAGGAACAGCAGGATTTTTATGAGACAGTGTTGTTGGACAAGAAGCCTATAGTTTGTGACATGAGGTGGGTCGACTAGACCTACATGAAGGAAAATGAGGAACACTATCCTAGAGTGCAAGACAGTTTCATTGCTTGTGGAGTTGCCGACTTTGTTGGGCAGAAGCTCACAAAGTGGAATGATGAGCTCATCATGCAATTCTACTCCACAGCACACTTCTACCCAGATGGCAGGATAGTGTGGATGTCTGAAGGTACAAGGTACCAATCAAATATTGAGGAATGGGCAAATTTGATCAATGCACCCAAGGAGCAGGAAGATGACTTGGATGTCTATGCCAAGAAGAAGATGGATCATAATTCCATGGCTCATATGTACAAGGAGATCCCAGATGCTGCAGTTGAGACACATAAATTTGGATCTGTACATTATCTGCTATCAGGACTCCCAACAATCAACTGGATCCTCAGGCATACTCTATTACCCAAGTCAGGTGACCACAACATGATAAGAGGCCATGCTATAAACTTGCTACACTTGTTTCATGTGCCACACAAATTCAAGGTCATGAGCCTCATTGTTGAGACTATCAATAGGACATCAGCAGACCAGAAGAGAACTTGTGGGTATGCCCCACAGATCCAGGAGATGATAAACTCCAAGATGGGCACAGACACATACTTGCTGGACAAGGAACATTTTCCCATCTATCCATACTTTGAGGATAACCAAGTGGTTATGGATGAAGATGAACCATCTTCTGTGCATGCTCAAGCCAACAAGGAGAAGGCAAGGACCGAGAAGGCTACCAAGATGCCAACAATGGAAGAGACATCTCAGTACTTTCTGAAAAGAAAACAAGATCAACTAGGCTACTTGATTGCATCCACCCTGAGGGTTGAGAAAGGGCTGGCCACCTTGACTGAAAACCAAGAGAGCCTGGAGAGGATCATGGAGTAGAAGTTCTACAATTTATATGTGAAGGTGAGTGAGATCCAGTCTGTTATTGAGAAGCTTCAGGATGACATGGAGGAGAGGAAGGGCAAGACAACCACAGATGCATTTACCAGAGTGCCTAGAGCTCAGAGATCAGCTGCAGTGCCAGTGACAGACACCAGAGCCACTTCATCTGCACCAGCTACAGCTCCTATAGTTCTAGTGCAACCAGCTTCAGCACCCACACCTCCAGCTCCATCTACATCAACTTATGCTTTCGTCCTCGGCGTTCTATCTACACCACCACCTGAAGATCAAGCCTGACAGTCGATCTAGTGCTATGCATTTTCTGTGAACTTTTTGGTAACTTGTTGCCATAGGGGGAGCAAAAATGTATAGATCATAGGCTTCGAGAGAAAGTGTTGCTTTTTGTTCTCTCTTGCTTTGGTGGTTAAACTTTATTTGCTTGTTTAAGATACTCTATGTCTGTGTGATACTTGATGATCATGTGTTTGATCATATGCTACATTTATGCTTGTTGGATGACATTATCTCCTTTATCTCTATATGATCATTCACTTTGCTTTGTGATGAGTGCATGTATTCAGCTATTATCATTTTGAGCGCTCCACCAAGATGTATGTGACATGGAAGAGTAACCAATGAGCCTAACTCCTAGTGCATTTGTAGTCCAAAGCAAATCTTAAACTATGCACAAATTTTGGGGGAGCTCTTGCTTATCACATACTTCTCAAAGCGACAATGTTTTTCACTCTTATTATCATTTGTCGATGCTTTGATCTATATGTTGTCATCAATTACCAAAAAGGGGGAGATTGGAAGTGCAACTATCCCTAGGTGGTTTTGGTAATTCCTAACAACATATAGCTCATTGAGCTAACATCATTCCAAGATGAATATTTCAGGAAAAGCTCAATGAATGGCATGGCATGGATGAGAAAAGTGGATCCCTCAAAATGCTAAAGAGAAAAGGATTGGCTCAAGCTCAAAATCTCAAGACTCTACATTTTACTCCCTCCTTCCCAAAATGTAAGGCGCAGTTTGACTTTTGTGGTCTTCGTTACGGAACTTTGACTATAATTTTCATGTATTCTATGTCTATAAAATTAGTATACATACATATGAAATAAAATTGTTCTGCAAGACAAATACGATGATGCCATTTATACATGTTCAATCCATATACATTGAAATATATTAGTGGTCAAAGTTGTGCATCAAAGACCGTAAAAAGTCAATCGCGCCTTATATTTTGGGAAGGAGGGAGTATATTTTAGTGATCCAAGATCACATTGAGTCTATAGGAAAAGCCAATACTATCAAGGAGGGATGAGGTGTTGCTTAATGAGTTTCTTGCTCCACAGTGCTTAGTGATATGCTCCAAAACCCTCAACTACTTTCTCATATCCACATATGACCTAAACCAAAAGTCAAACTCGGCCCTACCAATTCTTTCTACCCGGTGCTACCGAGTTTAGATGTCAGAGCCACTGCCACAAACCCTAGACAAATCGGTCTCACCGATAGGGATCTCGGTCTCACCGAGATGGGGTTGTAATCTCTCTGTTTCCCTTCGTAACGTTTCGGTACCACCGAGATGAGCGATCGGTCCAACCAAGATTGCAATATAAACTCCCTGTTTCCTTTTCGTAACATTTCGGTCCCACCGAATGAGCGAATCGGTCCCACCGAGTTTACCTGACCAACTCTCTGGTTAGCTAATTACCAAAATCGGTCTGACTGAGTTTGTGTAAACAGTCTCACTGAGATTATGTTATGCCCTAACCCTAACCATATCGGTGGGACCGAGTTGCATGTCGGTCCCACCGAAAATCCTAACGGTCACTAGATTTGCTGAATCGGTCCGACCGAGTTTATCAATTCGGTCCCACCGAGTTTGGCAAGTTGTGTGTAACGGTTAGATTTTCTGTGGAGGCTATATATACCCCTCCATCTCCTCTTCATTCGTGGAGAGAGCCATCAGAACAAACCTGCACTGCCAACTTGCTGTTTCTGAGAAGGAACCACCTACTCATGTGTTGAGGCCAAGATATTCCATTCCTACCATATGAATCTTGATCTCTAGCCTTCCCCAAGTTGCTTTCCACTCAAACCTTCTTTCCACTAAATCCAAATCCTGTGAGAGAGAGTTGAGTGTTGGGGAGACTATCATTTCAAGCACAAGAGCAAGGAGTTCATCATCAACACACCATTTGTTACTTCTTGGAGAGTGGTGTCTCCTAGATTGGCTAGGTGTCACTTGGGAGCCTCCGACAAGATTGTGGAGTTGAACCAACGAGTTTGTAAGGGCAAGGAGATCGCCTACTTCATGAAGATCTACCGCTAGTGAGGCAAGTCCTTCATGGGCGACGGCCATGGTGGGATAGACAAGGTTGCTTTTTCGTGGACCCTTCGTGGTGGAGCCCTCCCTAGACTCGCGCAACCATTACCCTTCGTGGGTTGAAGTGTCCATCAATGTGGATGTATGATAGCACCACCTATCAGAACCACGGCCCAAAAATCACCTTGTCTCAAAATTGCGTTTGAATTCTCCAAACCCTTCCCTTTACATTCTTGCAAGTTGCATGCTTTAATTTCCGCTGCTCATATACTCTTTGCATGCTTGCTTGAATTGTGTTAAGATTTCTTGACTTGTGCCTAGATAGCTAAAATCTGCCAACGACTAAAATTGGGAAAAGTATAAGCTTTTATTTGGTCAAGTAGTCTAATCACCCCCCTCTAGACATACTTTCGATCCTACACATACACTTGTTCTTTTTGGTAGCCCTTTTGTAATAATGGCTGATGTTTGGTTTGGAAGAGAGAGCTGCGTCTTCACTCTTCTGGCCTGCTTACTTCTTCTGTTGCACCCCCAGCCCTGGTTGCTGCTGCTGCTGTTTTCAATGTACAATCAGTAGTATATTTTGTGTGTTGGTTCAATAAATGCGTTGTTTGAACGATAAACACGATTTTTTGGAAGTCGTTGCACGGTTCGATCCTTAGTGCCCCGTAGCGTACATAACACATACTATTTTTCGTACGAACACATTTTCCACTTGTTGATAACATGCATCCCACTGATGAAGGCCCAATAGAGGAGCCCATAATTAACTGGAAAGGAGGCTCTCACATGAATCCGGCCCAGGTACATGCTCATGGTCCCATAAACATAAACAAGTAAATAAATAAATAAAGCTAAATGCTCATGCACCAGTTCTTTAAATTCATGATTTAACAGGGGGATATTATTTCCTATGATAGTGTCGTTACATTCAGTCAATATTATTCTTAGGAAAAGACAACGATCAGTCTTCTTTCTCCCAGCATTTTCTTCCTGCAACCACCGGACCCATGCAAATCATAGTCAACGTCGTAAATAGTTCTAGTCCATTTTTATTTTTCAATAAGAATGTCCAACCCAGCCCAGCACATTGGCGACAACACTTTATCCTCCACCTTGGTGCGCTCGCCGCGGCGCTGCCGTCCGGCCCTGTCAACATTTTTTTCGAAATGGTCCTTGTCAACATAGTGAATCGGGAGAGAACTGTAGTCGTGAGTATGACAGTATGGACCCACCAGTTCCACTCCCGAACACAAGCAAGCGCCTCTTTTACTACTCAGATGCACCCCTCGTTTTTTACTCTAATCCACCCTGCTGATATTCGGGACCCACATCATTTTTAACGTATAGTCAATTAACGACAGAATTGCACAACTTTTTCTTGAGTAGTAATTCGGAGGAGCAGGCTATAAACTGGGTTGTGCAGTCTTTGTGGCCCGTCTAACAACATGACCAGCCCAGCTGGTTTTTCTTTGGGAAAATAGGTAGCCCTGTATTTCTTTTTGAAGAATACCCAAGCTAGGCCTATTTGTTTTCTTCGACTTACTGGGCTGCAAATCTTTGAAGACGAGGAGGGATGCATTCTGGCCTGGCCAAAGAGTATGGTCAGTGTCTATTAAAAGTAATATCAAAGGGGTTGAAAATTCCAAAAAAAGTTATAGCATATGGGATATTAGTTTCTTTTTTTGTTTTTGTTCTTCACTGATATTTTACAGTATTTCATTGGATTTAACATGACATAGTATGAATTTATTTTTAAATTTGTTTTAATATGGCTACTAATTTTTGGATTAAGAATATTTTGTTCCGCAGCCAAAACTTGCGAATTTTCAAAATTTCACACAAATTTAGTTAATTTTTTTAACCCTGGTACTGACCAGAAAATGGGCAGCAATTCTAAAAATGGAAAACGGGCTACAATAATTTCCATATGAATTAGAAAATGAGTAAAAAATATAAAAATAATAGCAAATGGGCCATATACGACACATATTTCGAGGCTGACTTGTTTACGTAAGGCTTTGTCAGTCAACAGATGATTCTAGCAGTAGTGATTGTCTGATGTCCATCCAACGGCCGACGTGCTTCTTCAATCTCTGATCTTCCTGCTCCAGCCGCCTAAACTAGCGCTGGTGGGACTGCCTGCTCCCTCCTCTTGTGGCCCGCCCTGATGCCGCGCAGGCTTCCCCGGCCCACCGTACTCCCTCTGCTGGCTTGGCCACACGCAATCAACTGCCTCCTTATTACGCGAAAAAAATGATTCCTCCCACTGACATCTGGGGCGCACCAGTTGGGAGGCAGACCTGTTGGCCTACTAAGTTGACACGTATGCAGGGCTAACTTACTCAACAAACAATTGTAGCAGCAGTAACCATTGGATTTGAATCGAACGGTCCTGCTGCTTCTTCACGTGCTGCTCTTATTGCACCAGCCGCCCAAACTAGCGCCGGCGAGACCGCCTGTTCCCTCCTCCAGTGGCCGGCTGTGCTGCCATTGAGGCCTCACCGCCCCCTACTACTCCCACCGCTAGGCAGGCCCTGCGGCGACGGCAGCCTCACACCGTAGCCGAACCAGTGAACCCTCCTACTCCTCTACGCGTGGGCATCCACTGCCGCGTCTTCCCCGGCTCCGCGTCGTCCCCTTCCTAGGCCTCGCCGTCGTCCACCGCCGTGGTGCTCTCGGCGCAGCGTGGTCAGTGTGGTCAACGACCGACTTCCATTGGAAGAGTACTGTACGTGGAGAGGCTGACAGCTGGGTCCATGGCAGCCGCAAGGAAGTGCCTCATTATTACACGCAAAAAAATTATTCCTCCACCTGACAGCGGGGACCCACCGGATGGGCCACCGTATTTTGCAAAAAAATGATTCGCCCCCTGACTGCTGGGACCCACCAACTACATCTTCGCACGCAAGGAAGTGCGTCTGAAAAAAAATGGTTCACCCCCCTGACTGCTGGGACCGACCAGCTACATTTTCGCATGCAAGGAAGTGCGTCTGGGCAAAAAAATGATTCGCCCCCTGACTGCTGGGACCCACCAGCTACATCTTCGCACGCAAGGAAGTGCCTAACAGTCAGGATCCACCTGGTCAAAGTGTACGTAGCGTTGTCATTCTGGTCACAAACATGTATGTACATACTGGTGGATGTAGAGGCGCGCACGTGTCATAGTAGAGGCGCGCACGTAGCATGTACACATATGTACAGCGGCCAGTGTGCAAGAAAGAAAATACGGCCACGTATGTGTACATACGGGCGGGGTCTCGAACGCCTACTCGCGCATACGTACAGCCAGGGCTCATGTACATGGCTGGGTCGGAATGGAGAAACATCGTCGTCGTCGTGTTCATGGGGAGCCAACCGGCTGAATCAGAATGGAATACATCATCGTGTTCGTCGGGAGGGCTTGGACGGAACAGGCGATGGAGACGAGGCTCGCATACCGCAGAACAGAGGAAACGGCCTTGTGTTCGACCGGCCACGTTCGAAACAGGATCCTGTTCATCGGGAGGGGTCTGGCGTACCGCAAAACGGAGGAAACGGACCTCCTACGGTCGAAACGGGGGTCCTGTTGATCGGGAGGGGTGCGGCGTACCGCAAAACGGACGAAACGGACTTGTGTTGGAGAGCTACGGTCGAAACGGGTGTCCTGTTCATCGGGAGGGGTGTGGCGTACCGCAAAACAGGACTCCATGGGATACTGTTCATCTCCACCGTCAACCTCCTCCAGCCTCCATGGGCTACCGTCGACCTCCTCCAGCCTCCACCGGCTCCTGTTCATCCAGCCTCCACCGCGCGCTACTCCACCGGCTACTGTTCAACCACCCCTCCACGGGCACCACTCCAACATCTAATGTTCATCCAGTCCTCCACAGGGTCGTCCTATTCATCCGGCCCCAGCCGACTCGATTGATCGGGGTCCTATTCATCCAGAGGCAACGCCACCGCTCACTGTTCATCCAACCCCCCCCCCCCCGCAACGCTCATTGTTCATCCCAGAGGCAGCATCGATCAGCTTCAATTAGCAGTAGTAGCAAAGGAATCGCTCGATCGGGTTCAGTTAACAGCCATCGATTGATCGCCGGGTTCGAGAACGCGTAAGCTTGCGGTCGATCGCCGGGTTGAGTTAGAGCCCAACGCCGCTTCGAAGTTCGCTTAGAGCTAACGTCTACGCACACACGCCAGCGTCAGTATGAGAGAAACGCGCATCGCTCGGCCCCGAACACCCACCGTAACCTGGAACTCCCCGAAATTTTCCTCGCCCTCGCTTCTACCATGGTTTTGTTCTTCATGGACGGCCCAAAGAATGTCATGCAGCTGCGTCTCCGGCCATCCCAGGATGAAAAGCCCATTTTCTGTCATGATTTTTTGTCATAGAAGTAGGAGCCCACCACATCTATGATGATACCGGGCTTTGTCACAATTATCATCATAGAAGTGTCATATGTATGACTGAATTTTTTTCGTTCAGCCCAAAATGTCACGGATGTATCTTTTTTTGTAGTATTATTATCATCAACCGTGTGAGATGCAGTACAAAATATCCTGGAGCACCGTCGGTGTATAGTACGCCTATGGCTTACTCGAGAAGGTTTGTCGGCTACAGTCCACAACCCGCTCTAAATAAGGGACCGTGTCTGATGACACTTCGCGCGCCAGTTTTTTCGCTGAAGCGATTCCAAATTTTTGGCTTTCGCGCCTAGCGGATGCTAGGGAAATTCCTACGAGGTTGTGGTGGCTTTTGATCCAAAAGGGGAAAATTAGTTTGGACTCTTATCTTCCATGGCATTGGTGGGTAATTTCTTCATCTTTAGAATTAATCTAGCGGTTCATATTTACTTATCTAGTAAATTAATGGTCGGATATTTCTAATTATTGTGGGATTTTATAGTTATTTCTTTTTTTCTAGTGATCCCTTAAAGTACTTTATATATATGAATAGATATATTGACTGAAAAAAGAGAGACACTATGTAGCGTGCCATTGGAATTCTAATTTATGTGCTTTGCACATACTGAAAGTACTAGTGCCACATTATCTAAAGCCTTTCTACAAGAACATTTCTTATACAAATGTGCTCCACCATGCAGCCCCGCGTCTGTATGTGGGAACTAGTGCGTGCGTGCACCTCTTCTTTCTCAAACACCTAGTCCGTGTGGCTGAGAAAGAGAGAGATGGTGTGTGTGCAAGAAATCACGGGATATTCATGAATTTATGTGTGTGGGGCAGGGAAATATAGAGGGAATATATGTCAATGCAATTTGTGTGAAAGAGAGGCCTATATACATACATGTATGTGCATGGGGTGTTATACGAGAAGGAAGGGGAGGGGTCGTCTGCGCGAGATATTGATAGAGACAAATATAGGGAAGAACTCTACGAGCATACAAGCACTAGGAGAGGTGGGTGCCGGAAGATTGTGTGAGGTGCTAACTGGACGGGGACTAGGAAGGAGTGTAGAAGTGCGAGATCAATATTTAAAGAGAGAGGGTGATAATGTGCGTGGTTGCATGCGCTATGGCGGAGCCAGGAGCGAACGGGCCTATAGCCTAGTGGTTGCAGCGACCTTAGTAGCACCCTAGGTCCTGGGTTTGACTCCCGGTGGGAGCAGATTTAAACAGGCATGGGCAAAAATTTCTGAAATGAAAAGGACCGTCGGGCTGTTGCACTATAGTAAATAGTCAAAAAATGGTGGAGCCAGGAAAATTAAATGAGGGGTGCCAAGCATTGCTAATCCTTGTTGGGGAGGGTCAGTTCATCAGATTAAACCAATTTACATGTAATTAATGTACTGATCACATGCACATTAGCCTCAATACAGTTATGTTAGGTGGGCCAGGGCCCTTGTTGGTTCCCCTGTCTCTGCCACTGCGTGCAGATCTAAGAGATGAAGTGGAAGGCATGGATGATGAGAGGGGGCATGATGGATAGACAATGTGTGTGTATTAGCTATGTATTTCTATCCATATTGGTAGATTGATCGATGTGTACGTGGGAAAGAGGGCGAGACCTAACAAGAGATATAGATCGACCGGTTTGTGTGGAAAACAGGGAAAGACCTAGTTATATATATACAAAGAGAGGAACATAGATTGTTGCGCATGCATGTAAGAGATAAAGAAGGCCCAAAGTGATGAAGAGGGGGAGGTGTGTATGTGTGAATAAATGGGAGACGGACCTGAAGAAAAATGTTACGTGTGTGCGATGAATAATGTCGAGTGGGAGTGTGTGTGCATGCATGTATGAGAGGGAGTTAGTGATACAACTGTAAAGAGAAGATGAATGTGTGGGTGTAAAAGACTTGGTGAGGTTATATTGAATATAAAAGTGAATTCAAATATTTGAATAAGAGATCGTGATGTTTGAAAACCTGGCATGAATGTATATAATTGAGGTATGTGTGGTGTCGTTTTGAATCGAGCATGCTATACTATATACACATCGAACAAGGTCAAATTGATTTGAATTTGAGATACTGATGGCAGGCATTGTTTGGCCACAGTGCATCCATGGATGGGCACAACTATTCAAATTGGAGTGGGTGGCTTTCGCAGCTCATATCTAAATGTTGTGTGTGTGTGTGTTGTTCGTGTTAAAAAAATATACATAGTATCAAACATGGTTTTGATTCCAAACATCAATCTACAGCATACATGTACTATGATTTGAATTCAACATAAAATGTATACACATGTTTGAATTCGAGATCGTATGTACATGTAGTTGTAGAGCATATTTAAATGGGAATTTAACACTCCTATATTCATGCCATGTGTTGTGAAGATAATATTTACATGGTGGTACAACTAACCCCAGTACAATCCAATTCAAATATGTAAAATGGACTCAAATTTAGTCTATATGCTAGATGGTACAAATTGTTTTTTTGTTGTCGTTGAGGGAAGTGCAAATTGATTTGGTACTGTACATGTTAAGCTTGTTCTCCCGATTTTTTAATTTTTTGTTGTTGTTTTTAATGGCATTTGTAGTAATATAGTAAAAAGGGGCATGACTCTCTCTAGTGTGGTTCGAATTATCTTTGTTTGTACACGTTAAAATTGTTCTCCCGAAATTTCAAGCCATGCCTTGTTCTCCCAAAATTTCAAGCTAGTATCTCTGTGTCTGTTGTGCTACGAAACTCCCGCCTCTTCAACGCGCGCCTTGTTATCCCAAAATTTCAACACGCGCAAAAAATCCCTCCTCCTCCTCCGAAATTGGTCATGTCGCTCTAACACGCGAAATCCACCTTCTATCCTTCAGCTGAAAATTCTGTCTCGATATCCCATCGTTCAAATGGGTAGGGTGTGACACCCCGTGTCACAACCCTAGTCAACACATGCATTAGAGTGTCTGCATCATGTTTAATTTTTTGAGAAAGTTGAAATGGGGATGGCAGAAACCCCCAGCACCACTTATTCCAACTAGGGTTACTAAAATACTTTCTCAATGAACCTGAAATGCCATTCTAAAATGTTCATCATCTTTGCCTTGGTCTAGAACCTCTGACAAAAATGGAGCACATTTTTCTAGGACAACATTGGGTCAATGAATTAAATCATACCTTATTTGCATTTGGGAATTTAAATTTTATATAATATTTTAAATGTCAAAATATTCATGAACTGAAATGTTTGCTATTGGAAATAATCCAAACAGTGGCCAGAAGCAGATTCATGATTTTTGGAAGTGCACAGTTATTTTTAATAAAGCCCTAAAGTTACAGAATAAAAGAAACCAGAAATAAAAGGAAAAAGTGGCTTACCTGGCGAACTCACCTGGCAGCCCAGCACTGTGCTGGCCCATGCCACCCAACTGCTTCCTCCCGCCAGGCAGGCAGGGAGCTGCGCGGCCGCGCGCCCGTTCTCGCCACGCACCTCCCAGCTCGCCTGCCTCACCAGGACACCGTTTCGCCGCGTGGATGACTCTCTGCTCGCCACCCCGACCTCCCCGACACCTCATTCGCCCCCCTGTGCCTCTCCCTCGTTCTTCCCCCGCCATGGCCGACACAGCCGCAACTGCGCCGCCATCGTAACCGCAGCCACCGTCGCCTACTCATTGCCCCGCCGTGTCTAGGAGCTCCACCACCGTCCACTTCGTCGAGCAGATCGAGCCCCGAGCACTCGTTCGCCCCGGAGCCATTGCACCAACCTCACTTCTGCTCGCCGTTGCCAGAGATCCACTTCACTGCACTACTCGCTCCAGCTCGACCTCGGCCCCGCTGACTAGCTCGCCGTGACCGCTGTGAGCTTCTGCCTCTCGTCCCCCTCTCCATTCTCACTGTCGTTCACCGTAGCAACTACATGATTACACCCGAACACACCGCCGCCTGAGCTCGTCGCCGACGTTGCTTCGGCCATGCAACGGCCTCTCCATCGTGTCCAATGCACTTACCACATCGCGTAGGGCTTGTAGGAGCTAGCCCCGCGCCTCCCCGTTCACCGTAGCGTCGACTTCGAGCTCGCCCGAACTCCAGCAACTGCCAAACTCGTCGTCGGTGTCGTTTTCGGCGACTCCGAGCCCAACCACCACCACCACTCGACGTGGTTCGCCACAGGCTTCACGAAACCCGCACCTCCGCCGTGTTCGATCATCACCGGCGGCTAAACACCGGCGATTTGAACCAGTTGACAAGGGATTTGACCCCCCTAGGTCATTGACATGTGGGCCCCACCCTTGGTCAAACCTAGTTTAGCAACTAAACTAACCCTAATTAGTTAGTTAACTAACTGTGTCACTGACCAGTGGGTCCCACTTGTTAGGTTTGACCTGGACCGCACAGTTGACCTACTGACGCAACGCTGACGCAATGCTACACAGTAATAGACTTTTCTTGATTTATTGCTATTCAGGAAATTCCAGAAATTGTTGCAAACTTCAAAAAATCATAGAAATTAATTTGTATCTCCAAATGCAAAGTTTTATATATGAAAAATGATCAGAAAAATCCAATCTATCTATCTGTACTGGTTTCATGCATGTTTAAAAAATTTAACATTTTTGTTTAGTTCAAAACATGATAAAGCACTATTTAAATTCATAGTTTGATTTTGGGGTTGAACCTTTGGTTCAAAATGGCTCAAACCCAACTGGTTGTAGTTGCGTTAGCTCAACACACTCATTTTGCCATGTCATATGCATGCATCATATTGTTGCATATTCTCGTGTATTGATTGTGTTACTGGTGTGTTCTCTGCGGTAGGTTCTGCTCCTGAGGATTTCCATGAATATCCAACAGAAGGACATTACCCATCTACCAATCTGCCATGCGAGCAACCACCATTTGATCATATCGATAAAATCCTATGTTCTCGCTCCTGCTCTCATTTACTGCATTTAAGACAACAATGTTTCAACCTGCTATGTGCCGCCATAGTTGAACCCATTTCCTCTGCATGACCTGTCATTGCCACAGTACCTAGATGAAACCCAATAGCATGTGTAGGAGTTGACTGAGCCATGTTTATGTTTCCTACCTTGCTACGCCTGCTATGCTTAGAGTCGTGTCAGGTCTGGTTCATCTAGGTGATGGGATAGAGTGAAATGATTATGTCGGTGATGAGAGTGACATGTTGAACACGATTTAGTAAAGGTATCGATGAGAGGCCATGTAGGAGTACATGGTGGGTTGTTTCATTGGAACTGTCCATAAGAACTAAGATCTATATGTGTGATTTAAGATTCAGCTACTGCATTGGGCCCTGAAATGTGACCCCGCTCGACTTATTAATCTCCCATGTTCCCTGTCCAGGAGTTGCAAGTAGTTTTTGGTGTTTGTAGTATACTGGAGGCCGTGCACAGCC
Organism: Aegilops speltoides; assembly: GCA_021437245.1. Taxonomy (NCBI): domain Eukaryota; kingdom Viridiplantae; phylum Streptophyta; class Magnoliopsida; order Poales; family Poaceae; genus Aegilops; species Aegilops speltoides. Next base: position 161,434,863 of record CM038144.1, read on the forward strand.
CTGACCCTCGGGGTGGGCTGTGATGCGGCAGGTACGTGGTACGGTGTACCGGGGCGCCCGTTTGGTGTCTCGGGAACCCTGCACACATCGTTCGGGGCTGTTGTGGAAACCTCAGCCGGACTCCCTATGGATGGAACCTGAATAGGCGATAACTCTAGAATAGGGTTTTGTGTGGTTAGTCAGGTCGTGGTCTACACCCACGTCGGCTTTCGCTTTAAGTCTGCCATGCACATGTGTGTAGACGCTAAGTGGTGGAAACATGTGTGAAGAAGTACACCCCTGCAAGGTTAACATCATCTATTCGAATAGCCGCGTCCGCGATAAAGGACCACTTGGTTGCCTATACAGTTCATACACAAGTAAATGGAAACTACTAAAAGCTTCAAGACAAGTGTGAGTGCCGTGGATGGCCCTTCCGTAGGATGACGGGAGAGGATCCGCGGTAGTGTATTGTTGTGGTGAGTAGTGGACTCGTGCGCGCAGAACATTTACAAGATGTTGTCTCATAGGATTATTTAGCCAAGAGTCAAAGCTGTCTTGCTGCAATAAACTCCACCACCCCTTTGTTGATAATGTGCATGTATGTAGGATCTGATGAAAGTCCTGCTAAGTACCTTTGCACTCATGTTTGCTTAATTACTGTTGCAGAGGAGAACGCCACCCCCTCTGAAGTGTTTTATGTAGAACTCGATATTGATGAGTAGCTTGATGCCCAGGTGGTGACCCTGAGCATGTGAAGGGCCTTTGAAGATAGATGGGCTTCGTCAAGCCTTTTGCTTTCTAGTTGTCTGTACTCTGACAAGTTTGCTTCCGGATGTGCTTGTATCCTTGTATGACTTGAATGTCAGGTCGTGTGACCCCTATCTGTATGAATGATATATATGGCTCTCTGTAGCCTTTTAAATAAAGTACATGAGTTGTAGATTTTTGTTGTGATGCCATGTTGTATATGCACATATCGAGCATATTGTGTATTATCGAAATGCTTGGTATGTGTGGGATCCGACAACCTAGTTGTTTATCCTTAGTAGCCTCTCTTACCGGGAAATGTCTCCTAGTGCTTCCACTGAGCCTTGGTAGCTTGCTACTACTACGGAACACATAGGCTGGCCAGCATGTGTCCTTCGTTCCTGTGTCTGTCTCTTTGGAAATGTCACGTGTTGTTCGTTTAAGTCCTTGTAGCTTGCTACGACTTGGGTTCATACGTTGTTGATCGTCACGTTCGTTGGTGGGTCATGTATGCCTGTCCCTATAAGTTAGCACCACTTTGGGTTCACGATTAGTCATGTCAGCCCGGATTCTTTGTCATATGGATGCTAGTGACACTGTCATATACATGAGCCAAAAGGCGTAAACGGTCCCGGGCCAGGTAAGGTGGTACCCGTGCGAATACCGTGTGTTAGGCCGCAAAGTGATATGAGTTGTTACATGCTAGATCGGTGTGACTTAGAATCGGGGTCATGACAGCGTTGGCATCAGAGCGGGACTGCCTGTAGGTTCTTCAAGCCAAACTGGTCGATGTCGAGTCTAGAAATGCTTTAGCTATATGTAGGGGAATTTATTGTGGGATGGAACTAAGGCTCTTTTTACTCCTTTACCTCATGGCATTCTGATCTGAGTCGGCCCAATTCCACGGGGGTTAAGGACTAGGATCTCATCTTTCTATCAGGTTCACATGTTACTAATATATAGACTCTTATAGGACTGTTGGTTAGAAGCCCCAGTTCAGTTCTACTACTTCAGTATGTAGTTAGTTGGACCCAGGACCTTGATATGATGTTGTTGAGTGGCTATGCAATCCTTTACAAAATGTCTCAAAATCCTTTTTGAGCATTTACAGCCGTTATGTTGTCCGATTTCTCCTAGAAATTCTAATGCCTTTGCATTATTTCATGTTTCAGATGGCTTCCCGCACCCCACATCAGGTGGTTCATCTGACTTGGTGCATTGATGTGCCTGGTCACACAACCATGCTGGTTCGTGTGATGACCGAGACAGGCTATCGATGGTATCTAGAGTATACTATAGAAGAGCAGTATCGAGATTTTAACCAGAGTCAGTACATATGGACAGTGAGGATATATCCTTCCTACCCTAGAGCTACCGACCCCCTTCACTGGTCTTACAGGCTCGGAGTTACCATGGAGATGTAAGTCCAGGACGCCGCTTACTCCACGATAACTATCAGTCGAGCTGGGCACACATCACATCAGGACACTGAGTTCTACTACCTGCCAGCAGCACTTACTGGTCAGGAGGGTTACTACACTGGTCTTTACAGTGACGCTACTCATGAGGAGCCACGCCTTCGGACCACCTCAGATATGCTGGAGGAAAGGGACCGTGAGGTCCGTGCCCTCTAGATGGAGCTTTACAACACTCGAGCTGACCACTAGGCCACTCTGACACGGCTTGCACCCATCGTGCAGACTGGTTATCTTGATATGCGGGATTTGTACCCCGTACTCACTCGCCTACCAGCCTGTATGGACTATCCTGATGTTGGAGGAATTACACCTCCGCGTGGGAGTCGTCTGCCACCAGCCATGGGACCAAGGCCACATTCGTGTCCTTATGATCCACAGGCCCCACGCGACCGGGAGTTTTCAGATCTGCTTGTTCCACTTCCAGGCTATAGGGGTAATCTTTAAAAAGATTACTACAGAGACGGAGACGACTGAGCTAGATCGTGGCAGTAGAATTAGTATTGTAATAGTTGTATCTCCACAGTTCCGTGTGTCTTGTGGAATATGACTTAGTGTGTACTGAATTACGGAGGCATAGATAAATAATGTATAGGAGCTTGTAATGCCTCTGATGAGATGTAATGTTCTTTCACCACAGTTGTACTTCAGCCTGGGCTTGTACTAAACTATGTATGGTGTGTATCACTGATGGTATACATATGGAAGTTTCTGTATTACCATGTCATACAGATAAACATCTCTGCATTCCGTGTCATCCATTACATCCTGCACTCCTATGTCAGAGTTTTGCCATCCTTGTCTAAACCATTGTTTTGTTTTCCTAGGATGGTCAACACCCGAAGCACCCGTGATGCCCAGGAGTAGGGTGAAGCCAGTGGGGCTAGGGATGGGAATCTGCCTCATCCACCATCCCTGGCTGAGGTCATGTTGGAGGCTGAAAGGAACAAACGTGAGACCAACCGACTGTTGGAACGCATTGAGCAGAACACTGCACATCACTAGAGGAAATGACTTGGTGTCTCTCAATGATTTCATCAAGTTTTACCCACCAACCTTCCATCATTCCGTCGAGCCTCTCGATGCGGATGATTGGCTTCACATCATCACTAACAAGCTACATTGTGCACATGTAGCCGAAGCTGACAAGGTCACTTACGCTACTTATCACCTTGAGGGCCCCGCCAGCCTATGGTGGGAAAACTATGAGGCCATGCGTCCAGCTTGCCATGATACAACTTGGGCAGACTTTAGTGAGGCTTTTCATGAGCACCACATCCCGGAAGGTCTTATGGATCATAAGAGGGAGGATTTTTGCAACTTCACCCAGGGCAGGCTAACCGTGGATGCCTGTAGCCGAGAGTTTGGAAACCTAGCACGCTATGCACCTGAAGACGTGTCCACCGACGCTAAGAAGCAGGCAAGGTTCCGCAAGGGCTCAGCCCCGAGCTTTGCCGTGATCTCCGTTTGCATGATTGCACCTCCTTTCAGAAGCTAGTGAACAAAACTATCAGTGCTGAGACAGGCCAGACTGACTATGAAGCTACACGCAAGCACTCCCGTGAAACTGGTTCCTCATCCGGTTCCGTCTCTCAAAAGCGTCGGGTGTGGGTGCCGAACACAACTCTGCCACCCAGATTCACTCTGAGGCCATCCTATCAGGCGCCTCATCCAACCTAGTAGTATGCACCGCCTAAGGCTTATGGTGGATCAGCCGCCAATGCTCCTCCACGGACCAATGCTGTGATATGCTTCAAGTGCGGAGAGATGGGTCACTACATGCGAGAGTGTGCCCAGAACAACAACCCCAACCAGTCCAGAGAGGCTGTTGGTCATGGCAAGCCAGTAGGGAAGGTGTATTATGCCAAGCCAGCCACCACTGCACTTGGCCATGTGAACTGTGTCTCAGCTGAGGAGGCTCAGGATGATCCCAACATCGTTCTTGGTACGCTCCTTGTTAACTGCCATCCGACATCTGTTCTTTTTGATACTAGAGCATCTCGTTCATTTATATCTGAGAGCTATGCCCATTTGCACAACACCGCATTTTGTTACATGCCAACTTCCATGGTCATTCAAACCCCAGGATCCAAATGGAAAACTTCTAGAGTAAGCCATGGGAATGAAATTCATATTGATAGATTGTTTTCCTTGCATCTTTCATAGCTCTCAAATCCTTGGACAATAATATCATCTTGGGTATGGACTGGATGACAGCCCATCATTCTAAGATTGTTTGTTACTCTACAACTGTTCAACTTACACATCCATCGGGCAAGGTAGTCAAAGTATTGACCCCCAGTGTCTGAGTGTCAGCTCTACTCTCTCAATGTCAGTCCTCTGCCAGACCTCGAAGATACTCCGGTAGTCCATGACTTCCCAGATGTCTTTCCAGAAGAACTGCTAGGTGTTCCACCTGACAGGGATGACGATTTTGTGATAGATCTTTTTCCACGAACTATCCCAATCTCTAGGAGACCTATAAGATGGCACCCTAGAAGTAGTTGAACTCAAGAAACAACTTGATGAGTCCTTGAAAAAGGGTTTCATTCGTCCTAGTTCCTCTCCATGGGCTTGTCTCGTCCTCTTCGTCAAGAAGAAGGATGGTACAGATCGGATGGTTGTAGATTATCGACCCGTCAATTTGGTCACCATAAAGAACAAGTATCCGCTCCCCAGGATCAACGACCCGTATGACCAACTCGCTGGATCCCTAGTCTTTTCCAAGATGGATTTGAGGTTGGGCTACCAGCAAATCAAAATCAAGAACGGGAACATTCCCAAAACGGCCTTTCTTACTCGTTACGGCCAATACAAGTACACCATCATGTCCTTCGGTTTAACCAATGCCGGCCCCAGCCACTTTCTCTCGGTTAATGAACTTGATCTTCATGGAGTACTTGGATAAATTCGTCGTGGTATACCTCGATGATATACTCATCTATTCCAAGAATGAGGAAGAACATGCTAAGCATCTAAGGCTGGTATTGACGAACTTCAAGAGTATCGCCTTTATGCCAAGTTCTCTAAATGTGAATTTTGGTTGCCAGAAGTGACCTACCTAGGCCATGTAATCTCTGGTAAGGGTATTGCTGTCAATCTCCAGTGAGTTCAGGCCGTTCTTAATTGGACTCCACCTGAAACGTTCAAGCAAGTTTGGAATTTCCTTGTCTTAGCGAGCTATTTCCGCTGTTTTGTCGAGAACTTCTCCAAGGTTGCTAAACCTCTAAATGAACTCCTCAAGAAAGATAAAAAGTTCGAGTGGACCCCATAGTGAGAGTATAGTTTTCAGGAAGTGAAAAGACGTCTGACATCTGCTCCTGTACATGTACCACCAGATTTCTCAAAGGACTTTGTTATCTATTGCAACGCCTCACGACTAGGACAAGGTTGCATAGTCATGCAAGATCGTCATGTAATTGCCTATGCTTCACGGAAGTTGCATCCCCATGAGAAAAATTATCCTACAGATGATCTAGAGGTTGCAGCTGTAGTCCATGCACTCAAGACCTGGCAACATTACCATCTCGATAATCGTTGCGAGATCTTCACCGATCACCAAAGTCTAAAATACATATTTACCCAACCGGATTTAAATCTCAGGCAAAGACGTTGGGTCGAGTTGATCACGGATTACGACTTAGGAATAACTTACACCCCTGGCAGGGACCCTGCCGGGAACAACTCCACATCACTTGTCTGGCCGCATCCTCCTGCCGGGCCATCGGTCCCCATGGTCGAGGAACGCACCCCAGCGAGCGGGGAGGTGCCGTTAGTCCTTATTGCTGAGCCCCAGGCTCCAACTTTGAGAAGGCACAAAGCCCACTTCCTCCAAACCGGAGAACTTGCCGATGAGCAAGATGATGCTGATTAAGTAGCCCGGAGGGCCAGTATGTACCAGTTTGTCAATGACACTCTGTACAAAAGGAGGCCCAATGGTGTGAAATTGAAGTGCATTTGTCGGGAGGAAGGAATGGAACTACTAGCAGAGATAAAGGAATGTGCGGCTCGCACTTTGGATCAAGGGCATTAGTTGGGAAAGCATTCCAGAAAGGATTCTATTGGGCCACATCCCTCCAAGATGCAGTCGAGCTAGTCACCAAGTGTGAAGCCTACCAGTTCCATTCCAAGAACATGCATCTGCCTGCGCAGGCTCTTTAGACAATCCCTTTGTCCTTGCCATTTTTGGTCTGGGGCCTCGATTTCCTTGGCCATGTCCCCCAAGCTCCCGGTGGATCTAAATTCTTGTTCATTGCAATCGACAAGTCTATAAAATGGCTGGAAGTAGCTACCGTGAGAAAGGTGACTGCCCAGTCAGGTATCAAGTTCTTAAAAGATTTGATGTGCCGCTTCGGGGTTCCTACCGGATCATCACTGACAATGACACCCAATTCACGAGCCACGCCTTCATGCTATATGATCATGCCCTCGGAAGCAGGATCTCATTTGCCTCTGTTGCACATCCCAGAAGCAATGGGCAAGCTGACATGGCGAACACTGAAGTGCTACGTGGACCAAAGACAAGAACATTTGATAAGCTGCAGAAGTGTGGCAGGTGATGGATCGATGAGCTGCCGATGGTTCTTTGGTCCCTCAAAACGACCCCAAATCGAGCTACCGGGCAGACTCCGTTCTCTCTAGTCTATGGGGCAGAAGCAGTTATCCCCACGGAAATCATTTACGTGTCCCCTCGAGTGCTTGCCTACGATGAAGTAGTGCAAGATCAGCACTGGCGTGACGACGCTGTGCTACTCTAGGAGAACCATCTCCGGCTGCTAAGTATGCTGCACGCTATCAGCAAGCCCTGCAGCACTATCATAGACGGAAGGTTCATGCATGGTGATTTTAGGAAGGCGACCTTGTCCTTAGGTGCGTTTAATCCACCAAGGGTGCAAACAAGTTGTCGCCGAAGTGGGAAGACCCTTACCGGGTAGCATGAGTCACCAGACCTGGCACAGTCCGTCTAGAGACCAGAGATGGCATTAAATTGCAAAGATCTTGGAATATTGAGCATCTCCATAAGTTCTACCCATAAGGCATGGGCTATCGGGCCCTGCCCGACAGCCACCCTTTTATACAGGCCTTGCCTCAGTTGCATGTAACCCATTGTACAAAGCCAGGCGCAGACCCTGAGCAACAGAGAAATAAATGCAGCGCTGGGGGCCCCGACAAGTTGCATGCATGCATAAGCATATCATGAGCATTGCATCCTCATATAGATTAGGTTGCATCTAGCATCATTTTCATGTGCATAATTGATGTCTGCTAGAACTACGTCGATATTTCCCCAAAGAGGAAGGGATGATGCAATATAGCGACGGTAGGTATTTCCCTCAGTGATGAGACCAAGGTTATCGAACCACTAGGAGAACCTCCTCACACCACGTAAACATCACCTGCACGTAAATAACAAATACTCGCAAGCCGATGTGTTAAAGGGGTTGTCAATCCCTTTCGGGTATAGTGCCTCAAGATTGGTAAATAACAAGGGGTAACAGTGGTAGATAGGATAAATAGATCGCAGAACAAATAAGTTACAGCAAGGTATTTTTGTATTTTTTTCTAATATATCTGAAAATAAATGCAAAGGAAAATAGACCGCAAAGGCAAATATGATGAAAAGAGACCCGGGGGCCGTAGGTTTCACTAGTGGCTTCTCTCGAGAAAAATAGCAAACGGTTGGAAAACAATTATTTTTTGGCAATTGATAGAAATTCAAATAATCATGAAGATATTCAGGCAATGATCATTATATAGGCATCACGCCCAAGATTAGTTGACCAACTCCTGCCTTCATCTACTACTATGACTCCACACATTGACCGCTATCCAACATGGATATAGTGTATTAAGTCCATGGAGAAACGGAGTAACGCAATAAGAATGATGACATGATGTAGACAAAATCTATTTATGTGGAAATAGACCCCATCTTGTTATCCTTAATAGCAACGGAACATACATGTCATTTCCCCTTCTGTCACTGGGATCAAGCACCCTAATATCGAGCCCATCACAAAGCACCTCTTCCCATTGCAAGATAAAATAAATAGATCAAATTGGACAAACAAAACCCAAATATCAGAGAAGAAATATGATTCTATAAGCAATCATGCATATAAGAGATCAAACAAGACTCAAATAACTTTCAAGGATAAAAACATAGATCTGATCATAAAACTCAATGTTCATCGAATCTTGGAGATATTTCTTTCATTGAATACTTTGAGCTCTATCCCAAGTTTTCAAATCTAGTCCAGAGGACAATTTTGCACTACAACCCTTTTAAATAATTCTTTCTAGCCTCCACCAAAATTATGGGATGTCAGTAGGAGCATATAATTCCATTATATGCAAAAATCCAGAGATGTTCCTTGAAAATTTTGAGTGAAACAACCTCAACTTCATTCTGGTCCAACTTGATGGTTTGTACAGCAACCATATTGTTTCTTGCTCTTTAGCCCTTGATTCTTTTTCCTACTTGTAGCCCTCCCTACTAAACCCCTAAGTCCAGGAGCATGCACTTATTGGATCATTTTTAGTTCATGAAAGGATGCCATTTATCTCCTGTCCAGAATGGAGTTTTTGCAAAACTTGCACTAGAAAGTTTATGCTTTTCACAAACTAACATCACCACCCTCTCTTTCATCCACACAGACACTAATCTGGAGATTGTGGCCACTCCAAGAAATGCCTAAGTGCCCTTGGTATTTTGTCAAACACCTTTCGGGCATGATCAGTTTGACATGAGTCCTTGTTTGCACTATGGACTTGATCCCCGGGCCAAACCAGCATGTCAAATAGTTTTGCCTTAGATTATAACCCTACCCTGCTAAATCACAGCTCCAACCAAGCGCTCTGGAGTGCCATGGCATTTCGCCGAGCATCTGGTGGGCGTCTGTTGGCGCGCCAGCGCGCAGAAATTGCAGCCAGCGCACCACGAGCCGCCGCGTCAAGCATGCTTCCTCCACCTACCCCGCTTCGCCTGCAGAGCCACGCCACTCGCTTGATTCTCGCCGCGTCGCGCCAAGAGCCCCGACAGCCTCCTCACCCCCCAACAGTAGCCAAGAAGCCGCTTAGCGGCACGCCCATGCCGCATCCGCCACCGCCATTGGGCAGCGCCGCCCGACCACCACAACAGCGCCACCGCCTCCATGGACAGTGGAGCTTTCGTCGGTAGCTCCTGGAGCCGACCAACCACCGCCACGTTGCCCTGCAACTACAGAAGATGGTCGCCGACGCCCTCATCCGCGGCCGCCACCGAACCGACTCGACTCGCCTTTATAAGGAAGCCCCGAGCTCCCCCGAGCACTCAGGTAGCCTCACGCCGTCTCCCTAGTGCCCCGTTGCCGTCAATTGAAGGGGAGCAAGCCGTCTTCAACCTCTCCGGTCAGCCCGGCCGCCGCCTCATTCCGGTTCACCCCGGCGCCACCAGGGCCTCCCCCACCTTTCCATCACCACCACTCGGCTCCTCATCGTCTTGCCGAGCCACCCCTACCCCAAACAGCGGCGGAGCATCACCCTAGCCCGAACCCCCAAACCCACCAAAGCTTTCCTCCGCCGCGAAGCTCGCCGCCGGCGATTTCCTCCACCTCCGACGACCCCACGACCACCGGGAGGACCTCCGCTGATCCGCGGATCCATCCTCGCCTCGGCTCCCGAGAGACCCGCCGTCCGCGGCGCGATTTAACGCCAGAGCCTCTGCTCGGGCAGAGGAAGAGGAGAGGGAGGAGACTAGTCAAACATGACTAGTCGGCCCCCTGGACCCACTGTCAGTGGCCCCTGCACGGTCCACGCTGGATAAGTGGAGGCGTAAACCCTCAAGTACGCCTCCTCTGCCCAAAAGCGTATTCTGTCCGAAGCATTTTTTTTTATATCTTTTTTTTAAAAACAGATTTTGACCAAATATTTGACTGGCTATATCTTTTAAAATATAACTCCAAATGAATTAATTCTTTTCCCTACCTCTCTCAAATATTCTCTAGTTTATTTTAAGATTTATTTGAAAAAATTTCAAAACAACTTTTGCTGCTGTTTTATTTTGTGTGTTAATTCTTTATATTGCTAAAATAGGATTTTTGAAGAGAGGAGAAACTTTCAAAAGTTTTGAAGTACACCCTGACTTACCACACATTGAAGGCAAGCATTCTGAACCCCGGCATAATATTTTTGGTGTGTTCGTTGACACGTTTATAACTCCACCTCATTTCAAAGGACTTGTTATTTCATGTGATATGATCATTTGCATGGATGCATATTGGTGATTTCCATGCTGTTGGAAATGAGTATACTTGTGATGGTAATCATCCTCATGTATCCTGCATGCATGCCAGAAGGGAATCCGGGAAGGCCTCTGCCTTGGGTAGGCGTGAGCTTGTCGCCGGCCTCCATCGGGACGGGTATGTCCGGTATGGCATAGTAGGATATAATGAGTGTTGATTGTACTGGTTGAAATATATTTGTTATACATGTCATGCAGGAAAACTATAAACCTCCTGAGTCGACCGTAGATCGAGTCTTGTTCCAGAAACCCCACACTTGTTTCGTGCTACCACTTGTCCCCGCCATGTAGGGTACAGTTCATAATTTGTCAACCCCTTTCTAGCACACACCGCATGTAGGGGCGGGATGAGGGTACCATGGCCATGGATTAAAGCCACCATCCGGTCGGGGCATGGGTGTTTCGGTTGGGACCGAGAGGGAGGCCACCTCCTTAGAGCGCGATATAAATTTGATCCCATGCTACGCGAGGTTGTAGCCTCCCACTTAGAGTTTGCTTGACAGTGTCGTGGGTGATTCCGCACACGAGTGAGTTAAGCTGGTGTGTGCAAGTCGTGTGTTTTCATTTAAAAACCATAAGCGGAATTAGTCCCGATGGACTAAAGGAATCTGCTACTCGTGGGTAAAGAGTACACCCTCCGCAGAGATTAAAACCTATTCAATAGCCGTGTCCATGGTTAAGGACTACACCGATGGGTCAAGTGTCGGTCTTAGTGTCGGTCTTGGAGGTGAAGCTGTTAACCGTAATCGAACAACATGGATTGTGACTTGTGACTTATGATGATTATGATTATTATTATCGTTGACTAACCCGTGATATTATTGTTATTATCGAGTATCTCTGGGATGGTTCTACCTCTGGGATATTCGCTATGATTGTTATTTTAAAAGCCCTTTATGTGGTGTCGCTAAGACGCCCGACTATGGCATTCCTTTTAAAGCCCTTTATGCGGTGTCGCTCAGACGCCCGACTGTGGCATTTCTTTTAAAGCCCTTTATGCGGTGTCGCTCAGACGCCCGACTGTGGCATTTCTTTTAAAGCCCTTTAGGCGGTGTCGCTCAGACGCCCGACTGTGGCATTTCTTTTAAAGCCCTTTATGTGGTGTCGCTAAGACGCCCGACTGTGGCATTTCTTGTTATTTACTTCATAAATTTTAATACTACTATGTCATTGCACATTCATAAATAATGAGCTTGCATGCATCAGAGATTTAATTTTGTGACTAACGTCATGACCATAACATATTTTTGGCACATCATTGTTATATTATACCTGTGTTCATAATGTTTGCGAGTACATTCAAAGTACTCACTGGCTTGTCCCTGGCTATTGTCTTGGCCAGATTTTCTTGCACGGAGAGGAGCGACGCGATGACAGCCCCGGAACCTAAGCAATGGAGATAGTAGCCTCGCGAAGATAGGAGTTAACCTGGTAAGCTATTCCTGTGGGAATTGGAGTCCCATAGACACTGATGATCCACAAACCGCTTCCGCCATCAACCACTAGAAACCATTTGTTGTACTCACAGGCCAGAATGGTCTTGTATCGCATATTTTGTATTTTTCTTGGAATTTCAGATCAAGTTGGAGCCTCATCACCTAACAGAATCCTGGGCTGATGAGCACGACGGTCCTTTCTCGAAATTTATTACCCGAAAACCGGTCGTGACAGACTTGGTATCGAGCGAGGCTGACCATTGGCTAATCCTATCTTAGCCAGTCGAAAACCTAGGAAAACCAACCCACCGCACCCTAACCAAAAACCCCACCAAGCTTCCTGCAAGATAGCCACACAGAGACCCCGACACTTTTGGCGGTCGAGGCCCAACCTATCAGCCTAGCCCGCCGATTGGCGCGCCAAGAATCTCTTATTCGCAAGCGTGTGAAGGAATACTTCGTTCCCTTTTTCTATAAAAAGGGCATGCTAGCCTCAACACAGCACAACCCTGGCCATCAACCAAAATACCTTGATGACCCCAGAAGTACTTCGTCGTCTTTGGGGAGCACACTCCAACAGGATTGTGGCCAACAATCCCCGCGATGGTCATCATCGCTACCCCGAGCCTGCAGCCCCTCAACCCTCTCCAGCTAATTTCCGACGGTGAAAAACCGTGGAGAAACCTCGACGTCCGCGAGGCAGGCCCGCTTATATATGAAAGAGGTAGACAAAAATCGCTCGAATGATACCGAGTCTTAGAATGACCTCGCTTTGTAATCTTGTGACCCTGTGTCACCATAATTAAATGTTGGTTGCTTGAGCACTCCTATTTTTAAATAGTAGCCATGCATGAGTATGTTGATGTGCGATTGCATTTTTTTTATCCCGGGCGTAGCTGCCAACCTCGACGACGCAAGTTTGTGCTATGGATAAATCTTTTGGTTCCAGCTCACCGGAAAGATATTTTTCAAAAAAACTCTTAACAAATCTCGAGGACGAGATTTTCTTTTAAGGGGGGTAGTGTTGTGACACCCCAAAATTTTGACCTTGTTTTATTAATTAAAATTTTGCCAGGAAATTTAAAACATTTATTTTCTGGGCTCCCTTTTTTTTTGAAACTTTTTCTCCCTTGCTATTATGGAGTTTTCCCCATAGAGAAAACTTTTCAAATATGTTATTGGACTTGTTTAACCTCTCAAGAAAAACTTTTCTTTATTTAGTAGAACTAATTACATAATTAATTTGCTTGATCTTTGTTTTCTTGAAAAATGGTTTTTCAAGGTTATATGGCCATATTTGAACTATAACCATTTGATAAATTCACTTAAAATTCCAACAAAAATTTGGAGATGTCAGGTGATGTTTTTAAATCACTTTTGTGCAAAAAGATATTTCTTTCATTGAATACTTTGAGCTCTATCCCAAGTTTTCAAATCTAGTCCAGAGGACAATTTTGCACTACAACCCTTTTAAATAATTCTTTCTAGCCTCCACCAAAATTATGGGATGTCAGTAGGAGCATATAATTCCATTATATGCAAAAATCCAGAGATGTTCCTTGAAAATTTTGAGTGAAACAACCTCAACTTCATTCTGGTCCAACTTGATGGTTTGTATAGCAACCATATTGTTTCTTGCTCTTTAGCCCTTGATTCTTTTTCCTACTTGTAGCCCTCCCTACTAAACCCCTAAGTCCAGGAGCATGCACTTATTGGATCATTTTTAGTTCATGAAAGGATGCCATTTATCTCCTGTCCAGAATGGAGTTTCTGCAAAACTTGCACTAGAAAGTTTATGCTTTTCACCAACTAACATCACCACCCTCTCTTTCATCCACAGAGACACTGATCTGGAGATTGTGGCCACTCCAAGAAATGCCTAAGTGCCCTTGGCATTTTGTCAAACACCTTTCGGGCATGATCAGTTTGACATGAGTCCTTGTTTGCACTATGGACTTGATCCCCGGGCCAAACCAGCATGTCAAATAGTTTTGCCTTAGATTATAACCCTACCCTGCTAAATCCCAGCTCTAACCAAGCGCTCTGGAGTGCCATGGCATTTCGCCGAGCATCTGGTGGGCGTGCGCTGGGCGCGCCCAGAGCGCGCAAATTGCAGCCGCGCACACGAGCCGCCGCGTCGCGCATGCTTCCCGCCACCTACCCCGCCGCCTGCAGAGCCACGCCACTGCTGATTCTCGCCGTCGCGCCAAGAGCCCCGATAGCCTCCTCACCCCCCGCAGCGTAGCCAACAAGCCGCTTACGGCACGCCCATGTCAAGATCCGCCACCGCCATTGGGCAGCGCCGCCACCACCACAAGGCCACTTGCCTCCATGGACAAGTGGAGCTTTCGTCGGTAGCTCCTGGAGCCGACCAACCACCGCCACGTTGCCCTACAACTACAGAAGACGGTCGCCGACGCCCTCATCCGCGGCTACCGCCGAACCGACTCGACTCGCCTTTATAAGGAAGCCCCGAGCTCCCCCGAGCACTCAGGTAGCCTCACGCCGTCTCCCTAGTGCCCGTTGCGTCAATTGAAGGGGAGCAAGCCGTCTTCAACCTCTCCGTCAGCCCGGCCGCCGCCTGCTCCGTTCACCCCGCGCCACCAGGCCTCCCCACCTTTCCATCACCACCACTCGGCTCCTCATCGTCTTGCCGAGCCACCCTGACCCCAAACAGCGGCGGAGCATCACCCTAGCCCGAACCCCCAAACCCACCGAAGCTTTCATCCGCCGCGAAGCTCGCCGCCGGCGATTTCCTCCACCTCCGACGACCCCACGACCACCGGGAGGACCTCCGCTGATCCGTGGATCCATCCCCGCCCTCAGCTCCCTGCGAGGACCCGCCGTCCGCCGGCGACGAACGCCGGAGCCGCGCCTCTGCTCGGGCAGAGGAAGAGGAAAGGGAGGAGACTAGTCAAACATGACTAGTGGGCCCCCTGGACCCACTGTTAGTGGCCCCTGCGCGGTCCACGCTGGATAAGTGGAGGCGTAAACCCTCAAGTACGCCTCCTCTGCCCGAAAGCGTATTCTATCCGAAGCGTTTTCTTTTATATCTTTTAAAAAAAAAACAGATTTTGACCAAATGTTTGACTGGCTATATCTTTTAAAATATAACTCGAAATGAATTAATTCTTTTTCCTACCTCTCTCAAATATTGTCTAGTTTATTTTAAGATTTATTTGAAAAAATTTCAAAACAACTTTTGGTGCTGTTTTTATTTTGTGTGTTAATTCTTTATATTGCTAAAATAGGATTTTTGAAGAGAGGAGAAACTTTCAAAA
Source organism: Aegilops speltoides (assembly GCA_021437245.1). NCBI lineage: Eukaryota > Viridiplantae > Streptophyta > Magnoliopsida > Poales > Poaceae > Aegilops > Aegilops speltoides. The sequence goes on from CM038144.1 coordinate 161,450,065, forward strand.
GTTTTGAAGTACACCCTGACTTACCACACATTGAAGGCAAGCATTCTGAACCCCGGCATAATATTTTTGGTGTGTTCGTTGACACGTTTATAACTCCACCTCATTTCGAAGGACTTGTTATTTCATGTGATATGATCATTTGCATGGATGCATATTGGTGATTTCCATGCTGTTGGAAATGAGTATACTTGTGATGGTAATCATCCTCATGTATCCTGCATGCATGCCAGAAGGGAATCCGGGAAGGCCTCTGCCTTGGGTAGGCGTGAGCTTGTCGCCGGCCTCCGTCGGGACGGGTATGTCCGGTATGGCATAGTAGGATATAATGAGTGTTGATTGTACTGGTTGAAATATATTTGTTATACATGTCATGCAGGAAAACTATAAACCTCCTGAGTCGACCGTAGATCGAGTCTTGTTCCAAAGAATCCCCACACTTGTTTCTGGCTACCACTTGTCCTCGCCATGTAGGGTACGGTTCAAGAATTTGTCAACCCCTTTCTAGCACACACCGCATGTAGGGGCGGGATGAGGGTACCATGGCCATGGATTAAAGCCACCATCCCGCTGGGGCATGGGTGTTTCCGTTGGGACCGAGAGGAGGCCACCTCCTTAGAGCGCGATATAAATTTGATCCCATGCTACGTGAGGTTGTAGCCTCCCACTTAGAGTTTGCTTGACAGTGTCGTGGGTGATTCCGCACACGAGTGAGTTAAGTTGGTGTGTGCAAGTCGTGTGTTTTCATTTAAAAACCGAAGCGGAATTAGTCCCGATGGACTAAAGGAATCTGCTACTCGTGGGTAAAGAGTACACCCTCCGCAGAGATTAAAACCTATTCAATAGCCGTGTCCATGGTTAAGGACTACATGCCGATGGGTCAAGTGTCGGTCTTAGGAGGTGAAGTCGTTAACTTAATCGAACAACATGGATTGTGACTTGTGACTTATGATGATTATGATTATTATTATCGTTGACTAACCCGTGATATTATTGTTATTATCGAGTATCTCTGGGATGGTTCTACCTCTGGGATATTCGCTATGATTGTTATTTTAAAAGCCCTTTATGTGGTGTCGCTAAGACGCCCGACTATGGCATTCCTTTTAAAGCCCTTTATGCGGTGTCGCCGACGCCTTGACCGTGGCATTTCTTTTAAAGCCCTTTAGGCGGTGTCGCCCAGACGCCCGACTGTGGCATTTCTTTTAAAGCCCTTTATGTGGTGTCGCTAAGACGCCCGACTGTGGCATTTCTTGTTATTTACTTCATAAATTTTAATACTACTATGTCATCGCACATTCATAAATAACGAGCTTGCATGCATCAGAGATTTAATTTTGTGACTAACATCATGACCATAACATATTTTTGGCACATCATTGTTATATTATACCTGTGTTCATAATGTTTGCGAGTACATTCAAAGTACTCACTGGCTTGTCCCTGGCTATTGTCTTAGCCAGATTTTCTTGCACGGAGAGGAGCGACGATGACAGCCCCGAACCTAAGCAATGGAGATAGTAGCCTCGCGAAGATAGGAGTTAACCTGGTCACTGTTCTGTGGGAATTGGAGTCCCAGAGACACCGATGTCCACAAACCGCTCCGCCATCAACCACTAGAAATCATTTGTTGTACTCACAGCCGAATGGTCTTGTACTGCATATTTTGTATTTTGCTTGGAATTTCTGTATCAAGTTGGAGCCTCATCAGCTAACAGTAATCCTGGGGCTGATAAGCACGACGGTCCTTTCTGGAAATTTATTACCCGGAAAACCGGTCGTGACAGCCTGGGCCCCCAGGCACGCCCTGGTGGGTGCTTCCCCCCTTGAGGCACCCCGAGGTGCTTTCTTGGCCCACTGGATGTCTTCTGGCCCCAAAAAAAATCCTCAAAAAGTTTCGCTGTGTTTGGACCCTGTTTGATATTCATTTCCTACGATGTAAAAAACATGCAGAAAATAGCAACTGACACTAGGCACTATGTAAATAGGTTAGTATGAAAAAAGATATAAAATGACTATAAAATGATTGTAAAATATCCAAGAATGTTAATATAACAACATGGAACAATAAAAAATAATAGACACGTTGGAGACGTATCAGCATCCCCAAGCTTAATTCCTGCTCGTCCTCGAGTAGGTAAATGATAAAAACAGAATTTTTGATGTGGAATGCTGCCAAACATGTTCATCACATTTCTTTTCTTGATAGCATGGACATATGGACTTCTATATGATTCAAAGAAATAGTCTAGTTTTGACATGAAGACTTGAATACTCAAGCATTCCAACAAGCAACCATGTCTTTCAAAATATCAACACTAAAGCAAGTTATCCCTAGCCATTATGCTCAATCATTGATCCATTCATGAAACACACTCAAATATTAGCTACACTCAGTGCTCAAATACAATCATAGTGCCCCTTAGTTGGTGCTTGATAAGAGAAGATGTAGACTCAAATTCAAAATAAAAATTGCATAAGTAAAAGAAAGGCCCTTCGCGGAGGGAAGTAGGGATTTGTAGAGGTGCCAGAGCTCAAAGCTTAACTTCAGAGATAAAAATATTTTGTGAGGCATACTTTTCCCACCAACGAAACGACTTAGAGATCCCAACACTTTCCATGCTAGATACATCATAGGCGGTTCCCAAACAGAAAATACAGTTTATTCCTTTTTCCACCATTACTTTCACTTTCCATGTCTAGCCGAATCCACGATTGCCCTCCATAAAAACACTTTCCATGGAATTTATTATTTGACCATACAGTAAATTCATTTTTCGGGACTGGGATCCCTAATACCTTTGTCGTACTATCGTGCAATGACAAGTGAATAAACACTTGTCATAAGAATAACACATGTAGCATGGAAAATATTGGTCACCCTTCACCGCCTCGCAAGCGGTAGAGCACACAAAAGAGAAATTTATTTTGAAAATTAGAGATGTCACATACAAATTTGCTTAGAACGACATGGAAATACCGCATATAGGCACGTATAGTGGACTCATAAGGCAAAACTGGTTTAAAGGGTTTTGGATGCACAAGTAGTGATCATACTTAGTGCAAAATGAAGGCTAGCAAAAAGATTGAGAAGCGATCAACCAAAAAGCAAAAAATCTCATACACAAGCATTAAGCATAAGTAACACCGAATAATGCACCATAACGAGGATATAAATTTCATTGCATAACTATTGTCTTTCGTGCTTGCATAGTGAATCACAAACCTTAACATCAATATTCTTACTAAAGCACAACTACTCATCAACATGACTCACATATCATATCGTCATATCTCAAAACCATTACTAAGAATCAAGTTTATTTTGTCAGTGATCTTCATGAAAGTTTTTATTATATCCTCCTTCGATATCTATCACTCGGACTATTTTCATATGTTGCTTTTGATAAGCTCAAACAAATATAAGTGAAGAACATGAGCATAATTCTTCTTTCGCTCAGAATAATCTAAGTGAAGCAAGAGAGAATTTCTTCAAAAATTTACTAACTCCCAAATAAATCTAAGTGAAGAGTGGGAGCCTTTCTTCAAAAATAACAAATCTCATCATGCTCAAAAAGATATAAGTGAAGCACTAGAGCAAATCCATGGCTCCAAAAATTTAAGTGAAGCATCGGAGCAAGCATAGCATAATTTTTGGCTCTCTCAAAAAGGTGAGTCCAGCAAGGATTCAAGACTTAGAACACAAAGCAAAACAAGCAAAGACTCATATCATACAAGACGCTCCAAGCAAAACTCATAATATGTGACGAATAAAAATATAGCTTCAAGTAAAATACCGATGGTAGTTATAAGAAAGCGGGGATTCCACTCGGGGGCATCCCCAAGTTTAGTTGCTTGCTACTTCTTTGAATAGTATCTTGGGGTGCCTCAGGAATCCCCAAGCTTATCCTTTTGCTAATCCTTACTCCTTCATCCATCGTAAGATCACACAAAACATGAAAACTTCAATCACACAAAACTCCAACAAAACCTTCGTGAGATTTGTTAGTATAAGAAAGCAAACCACTACTATAAGTACTATTGCAAACCTATTCCTATTTTGTTTTTGCATTATATATACTGTATTCCAACTTTTATATGGAAAAAACTCATCAAAGAAAACCATAGAATCATCAAAACAAGCACACAACGCAAAGAAAACAGAATCTGTCAAAAACAGAACAGTCTGTAGCAATCTAGATATTTCGAATACTTCTGAACTCCAAAAGCATGCGAAATTAAGAAAACCTACGTAATTTGATATTAATCTTCTGCAAAAAGAAATCAACTCAAAAGCACTTTTCTGTGATTTATTAAAACTATTTTCATGAGTGCATAAGTTTGTGATTTTCAGCAAGATCAAATCAACTTTCACCCAAATCAACCCAAAGGCCTTGATTGGCACAAACACTAATTAAGACACAAAAAACACAATTATAATAGTAGCATAATTGTATTAACACACAAGAACAGAAAGAAAAAATGCAAAAATAAATTTTATTCATTGGGTTGCCTCCCAACAAGCGCTATCGTTTTACGCCCCTAGCTAGGCATAACACGTAGAATCTAAGTTTTGTCATCCTTGGTTCTAGATCCATAAGATGCCCTCATGATTGATTCATATGGTGGCTAAATTCTTGTTACAGGGAAGTGTTCTATTCCCTTCATTAGTGGAAATTGAAATTTAATATTGCCTTCTTTCATATCAATCACAGCACCAATAGTACGCAAAAACGGTCTACCAAGAATAATTGGACAAGACAGATTGCAATAAATATCAAGAACAATAAAATGTATGCGCACATAATTCCTATTTTCAAGAATAAGAACATAATTAATTCTTCCCACAGGCTTTTTTATAGTAGAATCTGCTAAGTGCAAGTTTAAAGAGCACTCTTCAATATTGGTAAGACCAAGCACATCACATAAAGATTTCAGAATTGTAGAAACACTAGGACCCAAGTTACACAAAGCAAAACACTCATAATTTTTTTTGACTGGGAACTGTGAAGCAAAAAACTCATAACTTTCGATCTTGACTTTGATAGTAGGTTCCCACTCATCATGCAATTTTCTAGGAATTGAGACTTCTAATTCCAACTTTTCTTCAAAATCCTTCATCATGGCATCAACAATATGTTTAGTAAAAGCTTTATTTTGTTCATAAGCATGGAGTGAATTATCATGGATTGCAACAAACAAATACAATCAACAAAAGAGAAACTATCATAATTAAAGTCTTTGTAATCCAAAATAGTGGGCACATCACTAGTTAAAGTCTTGACCTCTTCAAATCCACTTCTATCAATTTTCACAACAAGATTTTCACCCTCGGAATCAGAAGGACACCTTCTAACTAAAGTTGACTCTTCTCCATTCCCTTTTTCATCAATCTTAATTTTACTAAACAAAGAATCAATAGAAGAAACACCAATTATTTTAAGATCTTCATCACTTATATGATAGTAATCACTAGAAAACGCCCTTTCTAAATTTTTTCTTTTACCTCTAAGCATAGCAGTTCTTTCCTTACTTTCATCCATAGAAACATAAAGAGATTTGATTGATTCTTCAACTTTAGGCACAAAATTTCCCATCTTGACAGTTTCTACATCATGAGAAATTCTATCAATATTTCTAGACAATCATCAATTTTATTCAACTTTGTCGGCGTTCTGGATACGGGGGTACCCAGACTTGCCTGCCTGCGGCCCACTGCACGGCTCCATCGACGGCTTTGTACAGCCCAGCTTCAGCATCAACAAACTCAAGACCCTCATGAGGGGCCAGGCCTCATGAGGCGGACGACGCCAAGACCTCTAAGGGGATCGGCCTCCTCAGGTTGGCTCCCGAGGAGCGGAGACTTCTACGGAAGGTGCACCTCACATGGCTCAGCTGACGTGAGCCATGACGACCAAGGCCAGGCGGGCGCCAGTGGGCGCGGAGTACCAGTTTCCTCTTTGGTTCAAAGGAGGCAAGCAGCAGGTGAGGAGTCTCGAGGAATCAGCCAAAGGTTTCCATTCTGGTGCAACAAGACCAGGACCGCCAGGACGGCAGCACAGAGGTCATCGCCGAGCACACCGCAGCATCACGACCAGAGGCTTTTGCAGGCGAAGACCACTTTAGTCGGGGTAGGGTGTACTTCTTATCCCCCTTCAAATCTGGTCGTTGTGGGATCCCTTCCCGCCAACATTTGGGAAGAGGACCAAGGCCACTATAAATAGGGCTTAGCCACCACCATAGAGGGGGATCAGATTCATTCTCATCCGACCACCTCACCAGCTCTCTTGAGCTCAAGAACACATCCCCTCCTGAGGCTGTTCATCCACTGTATAGGTCATCCTCAACCCCTTCAGGCAATCCACCAAAACCGTGGAGTAGGGTATTACACCACAAGGTGGCACGAACCAGGGTAAACTATTGTGTCTCTCTATCCCTTTGAGCTCGATGCGCTAGGCTTTGAGAAACCGCGAATAGGCAGGCTGGGTAGGTTGAGATCTCCGCACGCACCGCAGAGTTCGAACATATCAAGGGTTTGCGGAACCCAAAATCCGACATTTGGCGCATCGGGTAGGGGTGCATCAGAGATCCGCTTCTCCGTCCGGCACATCCCGCTACAGGCTTCGATGGCAGGCGTTTCTTCATCGACTCGGCCGTCGCGCGCCTTCGAAGGAGCCAAGGGCCTCCGTGCTTCACCCCCGCCTTGTGACGGGTGGAGTGGCCGCCCAGGTTCAGGCCAGAGATGCCACCATGCTATGACGGTGCGGCGGACCCGGCCGGCTTCCTCCAGGCGTACGAGGACACAGTTCGGGCGGCCGGCGGAGACGACAAGGTGAAGGCCAACTGGCTCCCCATGGCCCTCATAGGTGCACTGTGCGCCTGGCTGCTCAACCTGCCGGAGTCTTCTATGACCTCCTGGGAGGAGCTGCGCGACCTCTTCGTCGCGCACTTCAGGGCGTCGGAGCCCCCCATCATCGTGGGTCTCCTGGGTGGCTCGCAGGCACCACACTCCGACCGCCACGTCAAGAAGTTCTACCAACAAGTAAGTGCCGCCCAGATGAGCTCAAAGGCTCCTCCAGGCTGGGCGACGCCTAAGGCCGACCTCACCTTCAGTCCAGAAGATCATCCAACGACCACGGCGGGAGCGGGGGCGCTCCCGATGCTCTGCACCCTCACCATCTACAACGTGGCAGTCACCAAGACCCTCATGGATGGCGGATCCGGCCTCAACATACTCTCTGTGGAGGCATTCGGCCTGCTGCATGTGCCCCCAGGCCGGCTCCGCCACCCCAAGCCCTTCTCCGGGGTCGGCAATGGCTCAACCAGCACACTGGGGCAGATCCACCTACCCGTCACCTTCAGGACCCGCGACGACTACTGCACCAAGCTCATCGACTTTGACATCGCCCGGATCAACCTTCCATACAACGCCATCCTTCGGTACCTAGCCTTGGCCATGTTGATGGCGGCAACACATCCAGCCTACAACCTCATGAAGATGTCAGGCAGTAGTGGCATCCTCACGGTGGCAGGGGAGACCAAGGATGCGTTTTAGGCCCTCAAGCTCGCCTTCAGGTCCATGGTATCCGTGCTGCCGGGCGAGAAAGGGGGCTCTAAGGCTCCAAGGGCAGCATCAGCCAAGAAGAAGTGGTTGTTTTCCCAAGACCGAGCCGAGACGAAGTAGGTGCCAGTTGATGAGGATGGGGCCTCGGGCGCCACCTTCACCATAGGAGCTGGCCTCCCCCAGGACCAAGAGAAAGCGTTGGTCAGCTTCTTGCATGCCAACAAGGATGTGTTCGCGTGGGAGCCCAAGGAACTGGTCGGGGTTCCAAGGGGAATAGTCGAGCATCACCTAAAGGTGTGCCCAAACATGCGCCCTGTGAAGCAGAAGGCCCGTCAACAGTCCACCAAGAAGCAGATGTTCATTGTCCTAGAAACCCGCAAGCTACATGACGCTGGTGTCATCCGAGAGGTATAGTACCAGGAATGGCTGGCAAACCCAGTCGTCGTCCCTAAGAAAGGAGGGAAGGAGCGCATGTGTGTCGAGTTCACCAACCTCAACAAGGCTTGCCCTCAGGATCCCTTGCCGCTTCCGCGCATCGGCCAGATCATCGACTCCACCGCCAAGTGCGACCTGCTGTGCTTTTTGGATGCTTTCTCAGTCTACCACCAGATCAAGATGGCCATGCAAGATGTGGAGAAGACGACATTCCTGACCCCCTGCAGGGTGTATTGCTACACCTGCATGCCTTTCGGGCTGCGCAATGCTGGGGCTACCTTCCTGCGGCTGATGCACATCGCCCTGGGCAGGCATCTCGGGAGAAACGCTGATGCCTATGTTGATGACATAGTGGTGAAGTTTCGGGAGGCGAGGACCCTCATTGAGGATCTAGAGGAGACGTTTGCTAGCTTGCGCAAGGTGGACATGCGGCTGAACCCCGAGAAGTGTGTGTTTGGGTTCCCTCCCGCAAGCTGCTGGGTTTCCTAGTGTCGCGCAGAGGAATCGAGGCCAATCCGGAGAAGGTCAAGGCAATAGAAGACATGAGCCCTCCGTGGACGCTCAAGGAGATGCAGAAGCTGGCGGACTACGTGACCTCACTAGGGATCTTCATCTCCAAGCTGGGAGAATGCGCCCTTCCGTTCTTCAAGCTGATGAAAATGAAGAGGCCATTCTAGTGGACCCCCGAAGCTGATGCGGCGTTTCAAGACCTCAAGAGATACCTGACCAGCCCGCCGGTGATGGTGGCGCTGCACCCTCTCGAGCCCTTGGTGCTCTATTTGGCCGCCACCCCTCACTCTGCCAATGCTGCTCTGGTGGCGCTAAGAGAGGAGCGCACAATCAAGGACCCTCAGCAGGGCGCTCGACCACCAAGCAAAGCGTGGCAGCCTCATGATGGTGCTCCTAATGCCTCAGCTGACTCTACAACCAACATTCCTCCCGAGGCTAAAACCGACCCCTCGGCCAGGGGGCTCCTGAGCCTGATGCTCGCAAGGACGCACTTGGTGCGGTAGGGATGAGACCCCTGAAGGCCCGCGTCCTCAAGAAACACAAGACTTCGCCAACACAATACTAGGGGAGGCATGGGCGCGCTACCCTATGCCTCAAAAGCTCTTACTTGTGCTCCTCGTCGCCTTCGGAAAGCTCCACCACTACTTCCAAGGCCGCCCCATCAAGGTCATTTCATCCTATCAACTGGAGAGGGTGCTCCGGAGCCCTAATGCCGCATGGCGGGTTGCAGAGTGGAACATCGAGCTCCAGGCGTTCCAGCTCGAGTTCAGCACCACCAGAGTCATCAAGGGCAAATCCCTCGCGGATTTCGTGGCAGAATGGACTGATGTCCCTGACCGAGGGGTAAGCGAGGACTGCTCCCTCTTGCCCGGGGACAAGGCGCCAGACGGGTGGATCATGTACTTTGACGGCACGTTTGCACGACAAGGCGTAGAGGCTGGGCCCGTCTCATTTCACCCGCCAAAGACAAACTTTACGACGCAGTATAACTCTGTTTTCAGCAGGGCGAAAAGGTCTCCAACAACATCGTAGAATATGAAGGCTTGATCGCTGGCCTAAGGGCCATGGTGGCGCTAGGGGTGAAGCGTCTCACCATAAAGGGCAATTCCCAGCTCCTCATCAACTTCTCTACCAAAGAGTACACGCCCAGGGACGAGCACATGGAGGCATACCTGGAAGAGGTGCGCAAAATGGATAAATGATTCCTGGGCTTGGAACTGCAACACGTGTTGCGAGGAACGAACAAGGAGGCGGACGACATCGCCAAGTGAGCATCCCCGAGGCTCCGTCCAGAGCCAGGGTTGTTTGAGGAACGACTCTTCAAGCCGTCGACGGCTCCCACCAACACAACACCAGCACCACCTCAGGAGGACCTACCCCAAGCACCAGCAACCGGCGCCCTAGCATGCGGACCTCCCTCAGGGCCCGCCTACTCCTCGCGCTCGAGCATCAGGAGGCGTGCTGGACCGAGGAGTTCAAGACATACCTACTCCAGGGGACCCTGCCAGAGAAGGAGGAGGATGCCGAGCGTGTGGCTCGTCAAGCCACTGCGTACTGCATCCATGACGGTGAGTTGTACCGCAAGAGGCCCAATGACGTTTCTTTACGATGCATCTCCAGTGTGCAGGGGCTTGAGCTACTGGCAGACATACAAGGTGGGGATTGCGGACACGACTCCTCAACATGCACCCTCATGGGCAAGGTGTTCCACAGTGGTTCTATTGGCCCACTGCACTCAACGACACCACTGAGCTGGTGCGCTCCTGCGAAGCATGCCAGTTTGACACCAAGCAAATGCACCAGCCTACACAAGGCCTCCAGACGATCCGGCTCACATGGTCGTTCGTGGTTTGGGGGCTGGACATCTTAGGGCCGTTTCCTCGAGCGCCAGGGGGCTACCGCTACCTTTACGTCGCCATTGACAAGGTCACCAAATGGGCGTAGGTAGAAGCCGTCCGCACCATCCCAGCTGGATCAGCCGTCAAGTTCATCAGGGGCCTCATGAGCCGGTTTGTGGTCCCTAACCGCATCATCACCGACAACGGCCCGCAGTTCACTAGAAACCTTTTCAAAACATACTGTGCTAACCTTGGAACACAGATATGCTACGCCTCAGTGGCACACCCCAGGAGCAGTGGCCAGGCTGAGCGCGCCAACATCAAGGTCCTGAGTGGCATCAAGGAAAGGACCTTCAAGAAGACGCTCGAGGCCTGCGGTAGGGGCTGGCTCGATGAGCTCCAGTCCGTGATGTGGTCCATACACACCACCGCGACGAAGCCAATGGTTGAAACGCCATGCTTCCTCATCTATGAAGATGAAGCGCTTCTCCCACACGAGGTCAAGAATCGCTCCACGCGGGTCCTGGCGTTTGGTGAGGCACGTCAGGACGACACGCGGGGGATGGATCTCATGCTGGGGAGGAATGCCGCCATCAAGCCTCGCTCGGAGCGGCAAGGTACTAGCAAGCGCTGCAGCGGTACCACTGCCGCAGCACCCGCTCCAGGACGTTAGAGGTGGGCGACCTCGTCCTGAGGCGGGTGCTCTCCAGGGAGGGGCGACACAAGCTCACTCCCATGTGGGAGGGCCCGTTTAGGATTGCCCGTGTCTCTAGGCCTGGCGCCGCGCGCCTGGAGACACAGGACGGGGTCCCCATCGAGAACGCCTGGAAAATCCAGCACCTCCAGAAATTCTACCCATGAAGCAAGGCTCTGGCCTATGAAGGTCTCTGCTCGTGACACTCTCACGCAATAATCAATGGGGCTGTACACGCCCGGGAGTCTCCTTAGAGCCGCACCGGGGCCTCACGGGGGCTCCCTCCGACGTCCTAGTGGTAGCACTTAGGTCCACGCTGGTGAGAAGACTAGACTAGGTGTCGGGCGTGGCTGTTCATTTGCTTTCCGAAGTTGCTTGCAATCTTTTAGTCGTCTTTAGTGGAGTTCGTGCTTTCGTGCTTTGGTTTGCCAAGTTAGTTTTTTCTCCTCCAATTTCGTTCATTCTTAGCCCAGGCTAGGAAGGTGTGGCAGTTGCCCGATGCTCTTCCTTACGCGCCTCGCGCATGGGGGCTAGGCAGGTGTGTGCGTATGGACCCGCCCTCGCACGAGCACACCTTGCCAAACCCCATTGCCCCAGTGCTTCGGCTTTATCCTCGGGAGGAGTCCTCGATCAAGCTCACGGGCACCAGCACCCCCTCATGTCCGTGCCCCTTGGGAAGCGCGACGCGGTGCATTAAGCCACAGCTAGCCTATGACAGGAGATTCGCGCAAGGAGGAACGAGGTGCTAGACAAGTTTTTTCTCTAAAACAGATCTGCAGCTAATCTACAACACCTCCCGAGGTCTTAAGCGCCTCCTGAGTTGCCAGGAATGGGGGCCTCGCCAGACGCCGAGGGCCTCACCCTCGCGAGGTGGGAGGTCACCGCAAACACGTCAAGCTTCGTTATCCTACTCTTGCCTACCCAGAGTATAGACATTATGGCACAACATTAAGATAATAAACATTGCATAAAAGGGCATAACTACCATAGTTCATTACACACCCCAGCGGGGCACCCTACTTTTTTTGAATTGAACAAGAAGGAAAGGTCAAACAAAAGTGGCCCAAGGGCGTGCGGATCTAGCGCCAGCGCCACATCCTCAGGCAACACCTCAAGGTGCCCCCGGCGCTCCACCAGTTCGGCGGCCCCAAGCTTAGGCTGGGCTCCCCTCCAGATTCACAGGGGCGTGGCGGTGAGACGACCCACTGCCACCCTCGATCCGAGGTCGATGGCATGGAGGCTGGTCGTAGCCACCACTACTCGAGCTCTCATCAGAGGAAGAGTCGCCGCTGCGGCAGGAGGAGCGGACGTCGCCAAAGCCAAGTTCACCCTCGTCGATGGCACGGCCGACGTCAAGGCCGAGCTCGTCGTCGCCCCTGTCTTCTAGGCAGCACCCCACGCGGCGGCCGTCCTCCCTGAACACCCTCACGAAGAGGGTCGCTAGGCCGTCGTACATGAAGTGGAGGGGGCACATCCCGCTCATGCCTCGTGCGCGGGCGAACATCTGCCAGCCATGGGTCAGGACCATGTTGCCCGTGGCAGCGACCTCAGTCCACACCCATGAGGCCCTACTGCAGCAGCCGTCAGCCTGCAGCTAGGGGCCGTCGAGCCCCGAGGATGGCAGCTCGCCGAAGAAGAAGCACGGAAGCTGGAGCGAGGTGCCGACAGGACTCTCCGACCACACTACAAACTCGGGGAGCACGTCCAACAAGGAGAGGCGTGGTCGAGGCAGGCGCGCAACCACACTGCTCCTCCCTTAGTCGTGGGGGCTGCCCCGGGGCCGGTGGCCCTCTCCGCGAGAATTACAACCACGGGCGCCAAGTGAGGCGTGTGCCTTGGAGACGCAGGCCCATGCCCCTAGGGCCACCGTCGGGGTCGCGACGTGCTTGCAGGGCCGGCCGCGACCTCTCTTGGGTGGTGGAGAAGCTGGCCCCTCCTTTGGGGCCTTTCCCTTCTCAGCAGCAAAGAACCTCTGTGGCGGCGCGATGGATGCTACAGCGAGGCGAAGGAGGAGAAGGGGCGAGCGCGAGAAGACGGAGGAAGAAATGAGCAAAGGGGGGCTCTGCCCCTCCCCTCATTTATAGACGGAGCGAGGCCAACCGCCGACCTCCACGAGCTCGTGTAATGATGATCTTTTGCATGCAACATGGACCCGTAAAGTTGGACGGTTGCTGAGGCAGCGTGGAACTGGAGACACCCACGTGCTATCAATCACCAAACGTCGTTTAAGGCCACAGGTGGTTAGGGACCATAGTGCTCTGCGCTTGCCCTTTTGGTTCTCCCAGAAGCCATGTCTGAGCGCGCCTTGGACCCGGGGGCTACTGTCGGCGTTTTGGATACAGGGGTACCCAGACTTTCCTGCCTGGGCCCCACTGCGCGGCTCCATCAATGGCTTGGTACGGCCCAACTTCAGCATCAACAAACTCAAAACCCTTGCGAGGGGCCATGCCTCCCGAGGCCGACGACGCCAAGACCTCTAAGGGGATCGGCCTCCTGAGGCTGGCTCCCGAACAGCGGAGACTTCTATGCAAGGTGCACCTCACGAGGCTCAGCTGACATGAGCCATGACGACCAAGGCCAGGCAGGCTCCAGCGGGCACAGAGTTCCAGTTTCCTCTTTGGTGCAAAGGAGGCAAGCAGCAGGTGCGGAGTCCCGAGGAATTAGCCAAAGGTTTCCATTCTGGTGGAATGAGACCAAGACCGCCAGGACGCCAGGACGGAGGTCATCTCCGAGCCCACTAGAGCGTCACGACCAGAGGCATTTGCAGGCGAGGACCACTTTAGTCAGGATATGGTGTACTTCTTGTCCCCCTTCAAATCTAGATGTTGTCTGACCCCTTCTCGCCAACATTTGGGAAGAGGACTAAGGCCACTATAAATAGGACTTAGCCACCACCATAGAGGGGGATCAAATCCATTCTCATCTGACCACCTCACCAGCTCTCTCGAGCTCAAGAACACCTTACTTCCTGAGGTTGTTCATCCACTATACTAGTTCATCCTCAACCCCTCGAGGCAATCAACCAAAACGCTGTAGTTGGGTATTACACCGCGAGGTGGCCCGAACCAGGATACACTGATATGTCTCTCTGTCGCTTTGAACTCGATGCGCTAGACTTTGAGGAATCGCGAGTAGGCAGGCTGGGTAGGTTGAGATCTCTGCACGCACCCCAAAGTTCGAACCTATCAAGGGTTTGCGGAACCCGAAATCTGACAAACTTTTCTTTAGTCGAACTATTATAAGCTTTCTGGGTATTAATAAATTCTTTAATATTGGTCTCAAGATCAGAGGTGTTTCTATTAGTATTATAGGTTGGATTACCATAGGAATTACCATATTTATTAGAGGAATTACTAGGAAAAGGCCTAGGATTAAATTACCTCTATAAGCATTGTTATTGAAATTGTTTCGCGAGACAAAATTCACATCTATGGTATCACTATTTTTCTCAATCAAAGTAGACAAAGGCACATCATTAAAATTAATAGGAGCACTTTTATTAGCAACCAACTTCATAAAAGCATCAACTTTTTCCCTCAAAGAATTTATTTCTTCTACCGAATTGACTTTTTTACTAGTAGGAGCTCTTTCGGTATGCTATTATGAGTAATTTTCCATAATATTGCCAAGTAATTTAGTAGCTTAACCCAAAGTAATTTCCATAAAAGTACCCCCCGTGCCGGGGGAAACTGCCCGCCACGAACACCTATGGGGCCGGAGCCCCTTGTCTGTGCGGTACGAGGGCGGAGGGAGCACGGAGAGCAGATCGTGGCGAGCACGCGGGCAGTTTTTACCCAGGTTCGGGCCGCGATGGACGCGTAAAACCCTACTCCTGCCTTGGTTTGTATTGAGCTCGGGAGCTTGAAGATCTACAGTAGCAGCTACACCGAGCGCGAGAGTTGCAAAGGTTTCAAACCGAACCCCCCTCACGTTGTGCATGGGCCTCCTTTTATAGTGCAAGGGGTCACCGACAGGTGTCAACGTAGGAGAAAGGGGTAAAAATGTAAAAGAGGTGGTAGTTGGAATAGTGCGGGACAGTGGAGCTACGGTCGTGAGCAGTGGTTGCTACCTACTTTGACAAGGGGGACAAGGGCATTTAATGCCGCCGCCGTCGACCCCAAAAGCTCCCGCCCTTGTGTCTCCGTCTGCCACGGCGATGGATCCACCACCGTGGAGTGCCACCGTGTCCCCCAGGCTGCACAGCCATCCGCCACGCGTCCCTGGAAAGGCCCCAGGGCGACGCGTGGGCTGATGGGCTGGAGCGCGGGCACACAGCGCAATTCTCCCGGCAAGCACCTTGCCGGGGTCTTGATCTTGCCGGACCCGGGAGCTTGCCGGGCTCTGTAACTTGTCGCTCCCCGGGCCCTCGCCGGGACGCATATAGCGCCGAGGCGTGTCTTCTATGATGTAATCTTCTAGTCTTCCTGGCGAGCTCCTCTTGCCGGGCCTTGCGTGAGTGATGTAACCTTGAGCACTCGAATAGCCTTCCCGCAAACTCCGCTTGCCGGGTCTCGATCTTCTGTCTTGTATACTTCGCCTTTGAATGGCTTGACATGGAGCAGAAGGTCTTCGGCGAAACACGTGGTAAACCCTGCCGCTGAGTTGCAACCGCCCGATGCACAAGTTGGGGTACCGAGGTACCCCTACCTTAGTACACCGACAGAGCCCCGGGCTGGGCCACACACGGTGCCGAGCGCTGTTGGGCCAGGCCCAAAACAGTGCACGGGCACACGCGGCCCACGGCGCGCCGAATCCACTTCCGCATCTGCCGCATCCCCCCGTGACGGCACGCGTCGATTGCGGCGTCGTGGGAGACGTGGGCGGCGCGTGCGGTCTTTAAGGCATCCACCCCCGTGATCGTGGTGTAGGGCGAGGTCTCTTCACCCGTCGCTCCGGCCCCGCTTTTTCGCCACGCGGCCCTCATGCATGGGGGTCGTGGGCGGCGAAGGTGGGAGACCGAGCCGTCACGGGCGGAGATGGCGAGTCGGCCCCGCCTCCTCCGCCCTCCTCGCTTCCCGATTGGCGGGCAGGCGGTTGAGCCCCACCTCGCCCCTTTAAAAGGGGCGGAAGGGGAGCACAATGGTCTCACACTTCCTCTTCTCCCTTCGTCTTCACTTCCGTTCTTCTTTACGCCATGGAAGGAGGAAATCCTAGTTCTTCGACGGTGGCAGCGAGGGTCGCCCAGTAGCAGCGCACTTCTCCCTATCCAAGACCTGTGGCGGAGCCGGCCACGAGGGGAGAGGGAGGGGCGAGGCCATGACGAGGCCGAGGGCGTGGTCGAGGCGGTCGGGGAGAGGCGGTCGTGGCGATGTGCCTCCCCGCCTCCTCTGTGGCCCTTTCCTCGAGGCGGTCCATACCGAGACGATCCTCGAGTTCTTCATCAAGCTGCGCCGGCGCCTCGTCGCCGCCTCCGGCTGCCGGCCCGTTCATGGCGCGATGGAACCGGATCCGCCGAGGTGATGGAGTTGCGCATGAGGGGCTGTGGGATCAGCGGCACTGAGTGAGTGTCGTGTCCCCAGCCCCTGCGTGATGTACTTCGATCGAGGGTGGAAGACGTTCGCCGCATCCACAGCTTGACGGCGGGGTTTACCTCCATTTCAAGTTAATGGAGGGCGACCTTCTCGCCGTCAAGGTCTTCGGGATTCGGGACCGGGCGAGATGTCAGTGTGGACAGCTCCTCCGAGCAGTGAAGGTCCCTCCTCGGCGAGAGTGACGAGGAGGGCGGCAGCAGCGGCGACGAGGATGGCGGGTCCGACTAGGCGTCGGATGCTGCCTCAAGCGCCACCGGCGACCCCATCATCCGGTCGCCGCCTTCGAACTCCCCGGGCCGCCTCCTTGGGCGGCGGGCGAGGGAGGCTGCGAAGAGGAAGAGGGTGGCGGCAAGGTCGTCAAATCGAGTACGAGGGCGAGGAGCCTCGCCGGCGTCAGGCCGACGCCCCACCACCTCGCCTTCAAGCTCGCCTCCGCGCCTCCGCCTCCGCTTAAGCTCCCGGCCGCCCCGGGAAGTTCTCTTGGTGTCTTCTGGCGCCCGTAGCTCTCCTAGGCTCCCCTTTTGCCCTTCCCGGCAAGCTTCTCTTGCCGGGTCCTCCTTGACCTAACTCTTGAACAGAGAAACAGGAGAGGAATTAAGGGCATCTTATCTTCTAATTTGTAAGCCCTTGGGCCTTAGTTGTATTTGAAATATGTAACCCTCTCTATCATGTTTTTCATCCTCTATGGACTTGTACTAAACTAGGATGTTTTTTAATGAAAAGAGGGGAACGCTTGTCGGACCGAGTCCTTTACTTGACTTCGTGCCTTGTATGTTCCCATCCTACGCTCTCGGGGAACTTGCCGGCGCGAACACGCTTCTTGAGTCGAAAAGGGACATCAGCAGCTTTGGCGGTGTTGCTTCCGCAAGCAACCTTGCGGGCCGCTTGCAGCGCACTTGTGTTTGCTGAGCGGACTCGAAACGAAACAAGGCGCGATAATTGTCGCAGCTCACTTAAACCGTTGAGCGTGCTCGAAACAAACCAAGGGCGCCAATCACACGACACGCGCCCGCAAGACGGGTTTTACAAGACACGCTCGTTCAAGGACGCAGCCCCGCTTTCCCGGTCCATGAGAGGATGCATGACGAGGATGAAAACTTATCCGATTCCGCAGCTGGTGCTAGTATCCCGCCGACGGAATCTCGCACTCGCAGCCCCGGCAACTCCGGCTCGCCAAAATCCAGGTCTTTGGTGTGCTCTTCTCGTTTCTCCTTGTTGCTGTAATTTCAGCCATGAAAACAGCTGAGATAGGTCTGCAATGTTTCATTATTTGCATGTATATGTATATAAATCCTTTACAGGCGACTTTGCAATACGATGCCGTGCCTTGCCCTTCGTATGTTTATACTCTATGCTGCTAGGGAACTTGCGGTGCTAACACACTTGCTGAGTCGGAACATCAGCAGACCTCGCCGGCGGTGTTTTTCCGCAAGAAACCTTCTCGGGCCAGCTGCGGTGCACTCGAGTTGTTGAGCGGACTCGAAACAAATCGAGGATTTAACTCAGCCGCGAAGTTGGCTCCTCCGCGCACAAGTTTCTCATACTGAAGGGCATCTTCGGCAGGGCTTGCTACGCTACACCCTCTACTTTATACCCTTTGTGCGCTTTTACCCTCGCTTCTAGGGAAACTTGCGGCAAGGGGCCCTTGTCATGAAGCGCTGAGTGCTGAACTCAAGCAGCCTGCTGGCCAAAGTCTTATCGGCAAGCAACCTTGCCGCGGCTAGTCGCAACGCACTTAGCTTGCTGAGCGGACTCGAAAACGAAACAAGGGCGCGACACTTGTCGCAGCTCACTTAAATCGTTGAGCGTGCTCGAAAACAAGATAAGGGTGCGGCTATCCACGGGTAGGTTCCTCCGCGCATAGGTATTATGCATAAAGGACTAACGACGAGGAACATGATATAAAAAAGCATGGAACTAAGGAGTGCTCGCACAAAAGCTCGGACGACTTAGCTTTTCTATTTCCAACAATCCGTCGAGGCCGCACTCTCCCCGATCCTTCCCCTTGTATGTTCTCGCCCCACGCTTTGAGAGCCACCAGCGCAAAAATGCTTGCTGAGCACAGGGCATCAGCGGCCCGCTGGCGGTGCAGCCCCCGGCGGGAAGAACTTGTCGGGCTGGTTGCGGCGTGCTTTTATCGTTGAGTGGACTCAAGATGAACCGACGGTGCAACCCAACCACGATTCGACCCTTTCACGTCCAGGTTCCTCATACAGGGTATGGATTCTCAGGGGGTACAACTCAAAAGTTCGGAGCTTGGCAATTTTCTTTGCCCTACTGGCCGGTGGACCGGTCGACGGGGCTCGATGGCGCGTCCTCGACGGCAGCGCGGCGCTCCGGGGAGACGCGCCTGCCGGAGTGAGCACCAGAGCTGCCGTCCTTGCCAGGCTTGATCTTTAGCTGGTCTGTCTTTGTTTCCTCGCGCTTGCCGGTGGAGCTCGATGGCGCGTCCTCGACGGCAGCGCAGCGCTCCGGGGAGATGCGCTTGCCGGAACGAGCACCAGAGCTGTCCTTGCCGGACTTGGCCTTCTTCTTCCCGGGGAGCTTCAGGTGGCAAGTAGCTCGCGCTCTGCGCAGCAGCTGCTTCGGTATATCTTGTCGGCGCAGCATAAGCGCATCCTTCTTGTCGCCGTGGACGGTGATGACGCTTATCGCCCCGCATCTTGAGTACGCTAAGCATAATGGGAAGCTGCCATGAACTTGGCGAGGCAGGACGGCCGAGTATTCCATTGTATGGCAACGGAATATCGGTGACGCCGAAAGTGATGCGCCATCCTGAAATTGAGCTCCCGCCAAAGGTCACCGCAGAGTGATCTTTCCTTGGGCTTGCTCCGTCCCGGGTTGATTCCTTGGAAAGAACCGGTCTCTTCGAGCTCGCCATCTGAAATTTGGAGTTTCTTGATCACAGCAGAGGAGATCAAGTTCAGCCCGGCCCCGCCGTCAACCAACATTTTGTTGACCTTGAGTTTGCGGATGGTGGGCGAGACCAGCATCGACAAGCACCCGACCGCGGTGGTGCGGTCAGGGTGATCCTCAAGATCAAAAATGATGGGCGGTTGGACCATTTGAGGAGCTCGCGACTCACGGGAGGCTCCACTGCATTCACCTCACGCACCCACCGCTTTAGCCGGGCGGTGGAGGTGTGCGAGAGGCGCCACCGTCGACGCACGTGACCTCCGTGGCCTTCGAACTCCTGCTCGCTGTCATCCTCATCCTCCATGTCTTCGCTGCCGCCTTCTTCATCCTTGTCGCGCCCCGGGAGGTCGATCACCTTGCCGCTGCTTGGCCTTGCCAAGGCGTCCTCCCGGCCATTGAACGGCCGCTTCTTGCTCGGTTCTCCTCCGCCACCTTGGGCCTTCTCCTTGTCGCGCCTCTCGTACTCAGCTTTTTGCTGCTCGACGAGATACTCGACGCGCTTGCAGTTGGAGAGATCATGGCCTTTGGTGCGGTGGATTTTACAATATTGCTTGTCGGAGCCGTCCTGCTTGTCGGCTGCCGCCACAGGGGCAGGCTCCTTGCCGGAGCAGCCAGCCTGTGTTTGCTTGGCGGGAGCCTCCTTGCCGGACTTCTCGACGGCAAGCACCTCTTTCTTGTTCTTCTTTTGGTTGTTCCGCCGCCGTCTCTTCTTTGCCGGGGCGGCGTCGTCGCTGTCACTTCCTCCTGCGCCAGCATCCTCCCCGGGGAGTCTCCTCCCCTCTTCCGCGCGGGCGCACTTATCAGCCAGAGCATAGAGCTCGCTGACATCCCGAATCTTGGTCATCGCCATCTCTTCACGCATGCGGCGGTTACGCACGCTCGTGGAACGCTACGATAACCGCGGCGTGGTGGACATCGAGGATGTTGTGCTGCACACGGCTGAAGCGTTGGATATACTTGCGCAGGATTCTCCTTCCTTCGGGCCAAAATGTGGAGATCGCTCTCGTCGTGGGGTTTGTGGCCGCCCGGTGAAGGCGCCAACAAACTGATGGCAAAGGTCTGCCCAAGAAGAAATGGAGCCTTCCGGCAAGTGCATAAGCCAAGAACGAACGTTCGGCTTAAGCACGAGCGGGAAGTAGTTCGCCAGAATCTTCACGTCGCGCCCCCCGGCAGCCTGCACCGCGATGGTGTAGATACTGAGAAATTCAAGGTGCGTCTTGCCGTCGTACTTCTCCGGTCGTCGGGCTTGAAATTCTTCATGCTGGGCCATCGACGCGCCAGCAGCTCGCGGTGAACGCAGGCACCCGCCACAGTCTGCAAGTCGCTCGTTCACGGGCGCGACGCGTCGACAGCGTTCCCAGCTCTCTAGTCGATTGTCGCCGAAGCTTCGGGCGGCGCCGATCGTGGTCCGAAGCGTCTTCTTGTCGCCGGTCGCCGAGGACTGGCGTTGATCCCGACGAGCCCGCGGATCCGACGATGCTGTGTGGAGCCGCTGTCGGCGCTGCTCCGCCGGGGCGGCGTCTTTCGCTTCCGCGGCGGGGAGTGCACGGTGGTTGCACCCCCGGCGGTCTTGTCGCCGTCGGCCTTCGTCTTCTCAGCTCGCCGTGGCCGCGAGGTCACCGGCTGTTGTGAAGGGTCGTTGTTGGCGGCGCGATCGGCTCGATGGTAGCCTCCGGTCTTGGCCTTGTCCGCCGCTGGAGGGAAGTCGAGGAGCGCGCGCCTTGCGAGCGCTTCTGCGGAGTGGAGGGGAGCGGGCGGCGGTGCGAGGAGCGGATATGCTCGACTCTAACAGCGTTAGAAGGAGCGAGGTCCTGCCCCGCGCCGCTTTACTGTGTGTTTCGGACGGTGGTCCGGAGCATCCCGCGAGCCTCCGGTGTGTCCTTGCCCCAAAGAAAGTGATACCACCTCCGTGGTGCAGCGCTGCTGGGTTGTCGTAGGCCGAGATGGACGCGACAGCGTCCACGAAGACCGAGGCGCGGTCATCCGTCTTGTCTTGATCTGGTGGCGCCATGAAGTGTCCTCGCCGGCGACCACCCTTCGATGGCGTCTCCTCCGCCCACCGCTGGCTCGGTGGCGGCGGATGAGACGCAGCCGAACTGCGACCTCCAAGCCTTCTTCTTGGGGCCATGGCGCAATTGTTGATGAAGTTGCTGATGAAACCGGAGAGGTTGATGAAGAACGCGCCAGCTGAACGCCGGTCAGGTCCGCACAACCTCGACGCTTCTGGCGCGCTAAAGATGCGGAAACGCCCGCCACGAACACCTATGGGGCTGGAGCCCTTGTCATCTTGCGGTACGAGGCGGAGGGAGCACGGAGAGCAGATCGTGGCGAGCACGCTGGCAGTTTTACCTGGTTCGGACGCGATGGACGCGTAAAACCCTACTCCTGCCTTGGTTTGTATTGAGCTCGGGAGCTTGAAGATCTCTGATGCAGCTACACCGCGCGAGAGTTGCAAAGGTTTCAACCGAACCCCCTCACGTTGTGCATGGGCCTCCTTTTATAGTGCAAGGGGTCACCGACAGGTGTCAACGTAGGAGAAAGGGGTAAAAATGTAAAAGAGGTGGTAGTTGGAATAGTGCGGGAACAGTGGAGCTACAGTGCGTGAACAGTGGTTGCTACCTACTTTGACAGTGGGGGACAAGGGCATTTAATGCCCGTCGCCGTCGACCCCAAAAGCTCCCGCCCTTGTGTCTCCGTCACACGGGCGATGGATCCACCACCGTGGAGTGCCACCGTGTCCCCCAGGCTGCACAGCCATCCGCCACGCGTCCCTGGAAAGGCCCCAGGGCGACGCGTGGGCTGATGGGCTGGAGCGCGGGCACACAGCGCAATTCTCCCGGCAAGCACCTTGCCGGGGTCTTGATCTTGCCGGACCCGGAGCTTGCCGGCTCAGAACTTGTCGCTCCCGGGCCCTCGCCGACGCATATAGCACCGAGGCGTCTTCTATGATGTAATCTTCTAGTCTTCTGGCGAGCTCCTCTTGCTGTGGCCTTGCGTGAGTGATGTAACCTTGAGCCTGAACAGCCTTCCGGCAAACTCCGCTTGCCGGGTCTCGATCTTCATCCTTGTATACTTGCCTTTGAATGGCTTGACATGGAGCAGGAAGGTCTTCGGCGAGCACGTGGTAAACCCTGCCGCGGGGAGCTGCAACCGCCCGTGCACAAGTTGGGGTACTGAGGTACCCCTACCTTAGTACACCGACACCCCGCGGCAAAATCTAGAAGATTACGAGAAACAAAATTCAATCCCGCATAAAAATTTTGTATGATCATCCGAAGATTTAACCCATGAGTTGGGCAATTCCTTAGCATCAATTTCATCCTTCCCAAGATTGTGAAACATGCTCATGTTCATGTTTCTTGAAAATCATGATCTGGGTTCTAAGGGAGATGATTTTTGTGGGCAGAAAATACTTAGTGATAAAAGTACCCTTGCACTTGTTCCAAGAAACGATACTATTGTGAGGCAAAGAAGAAAACCAATTTTTTGCACGATTTTGCAAAGAAAACGGAAATAACTTCAACTTCACAACATCATTGTCCACATCTTTTTTATTTTGCATGTCGCATAATACCACGAATGTGTTAAGATGAGACTCTAAATCCTCATTAGGAGTACCGGCAAATTGATCTTTCATGACAAGATTCAGCAAAGCCGTATTAATATCACAAGACTCCGCACTAGTGACGGGAGGAGCAATCGGAGTGCTAATAAAATCATTGTTGTTGGTATTTAAGAAATCACACAACTTGGTGTTCTCTTGAGTCATGATGACTACGCAACAGGATTGCACTAAAAAGAAGATCTGTCAAGAAAACGGCGAACGAAAAGGAGGGCGAATAAAACGACACATTTTTTTGAAGTGGGGAAGAGGAAAATGAGAGGCAAATGGCAAATAATGTAAATTGCGAGGAGATGAGATTTGTGATTAGGAAT
Organism: Aegilops speltoides; assembly: GCA_021437245.1. Lineage (NCBI taxonomy): Eukaryota > Viridiplantae > Streptophyta > Magnoliopsida > Poales > Poaceae > Aegilops > Aegilops speltoides. The sequence goes on from CM038144.1 coordinate 161,473,486, forward strand.
CTGGTTGATGTTGAAGATACTCCCCGGCAACGGTGTCAGAAATTCCTTTTTATGTCTGCTAGAACTACCTCGGTATTTTCCCAAAGAGGAAGGGATTATGCAGTATAGCGATGGTAGGTATTTCTCTCAGTGATGAGATGAAGGTTATCGAACCAGTAGGAGAACCTCCTCATACCACGTAAACAACACCTGCACACAAATAACATATACTCACAACCCTACGTGTTAAAGGGGTTGTCAATCCCTTTTGGGTACGGCGCCTCAAGATAAGCAAATAACATGAGGTAAAAGTGGCAGATAGGATGAATAGATCGCGGAACAAATACATTGTAGCAACGTATTTTTGTATTTTTGGTTTAATAGATCTGAAAATAAATTCAAAGGAAAATAGATCGCAAAGGCCAATATAATGAAAAGAGACCCCGGGGGTCGTCGGTTTCACAAGTGGCTTCTCTCGAGAAAAATAGCAAACGGTGGGAAATCAATTACTATTGGGCAATTGATAGAACTTCAAATAATCATGACGATATCCAGGCAATGATCATTATATATGTATCATGTCCAAGATTAGTAGACCGACTCCTACTTGCATCTACTACTATTACTCCACACATCGACCGCTATCTAGCATGCATCTAGTGTATTAAGTTCATGGCGAAATGGAGTAATGCAATAAGGACAATGACATGATGTAGACAAGATCTATTTATGTAGAAATAGACCCCATCTTGTTATTCTTAATAGAAACGATACATATGTGTTGTTTCCCCTTCCGTCACTGGGATGAAGCACCGTACGATCAAACCCATCACAAAGAACCTCTTCCCATTGCAAGATAAATAGATCAAGTTGGCCAAAGATAACCCAAATATTGGATAAGAAATACGACGCTATAAGCAACCATCCATACAAGAGATCAAAGAAGACTCAAATAACTTTCATGGATAAAAACATAGATCTAATCATAAAACTCAAAGTTCATCGAATCCCAACAAACACACCACAAAAAGGCTTACATCATATGGATCTCCAAGAGACCATTTTATTGAAAATCAAAATAGAGAGAGGAATCCATCTAGCTACTAACTACAGACCCGTAGGCCTACAAAGAACTACTCACGCATCATTGGAGAGGCACCAATGGAAGTGGTGAATCCCTCCGTGATGGTGTCTAGATTGGGTCTGGTGCTTCTGGACTCTGTGGTGGCTAGAATTGATTTTCGTCGAATCCCCTAGGGTTTCTAGAATATTAGGGTATTTATAGAGCCTAGAGGCGGTTCAGGAGGCACCCGAGGTGGGCACAACCCACCTGGGCGCACCTGGGCCCCCAAGCGCGCCCTGGTGGGTGCTGCCCCCTCGAGGAACTCCAGGTGATTTCTTAGCCCACTGGATATCTTCTGGCCCAAAAAAATCATCAAAAAGTTTTGCTGCATTTGGACTCCTTTTGGTATTGATTTCCTGCGATGTAAAAACATGCAGAAAACAACAACTGGCAACTCGGCACTATGTCAATATGTTAGTACAAAAAGTGATATAAAATGACTATAAAATGATTGTAAAACATCCAAGAATGATAATATAATAGCATGGAACAATCAAAAATTGTAGATACATTGGAGACGTATCAATAATCTACAAGATCCTGCCGTGGATTATGTCCCTAACAAGAGGTGAGAAGACAAGCCAGCACTGCGACCTTCGGCAGGCCAAACAGATAAGTTCTATCTCTTATCCACACATGTTCAGTAAGTATATACTTGCGCATAGGAAAGCCTCGCCACTTTTTTGAAACTTAGGTGATGCCATCTTTCAACTTGAACGTTGCTTTGTTCAAGATCGTCGTAGTGGCCTTTGACGAAGAAAGGTTGGCGGGGGCTAGTCCCTCATTATGATTTGTGCCCAGAAAGCATATCTTCCTAGCAGCCAAATAGACGGTACTGGTAGGATAGCCTACCGGGGAAACTCGTTTGTTTTAAATATAGAGGCATTCCACCTCTGCATGGCCATAAACATGCACGAGTCCCCAACAAGGTTTATCTTTTTTCATGAAATATGCTTCAAACAACAACCCTTACAGCACTCAAACAAGGATTCAAGGGATTACATTATTTAAACTAAAAATTGGCAAGTGCCTACAGGTTTGAGATTGAAAAAAGATAAGTGCCCCGTAATGCCCTTTCTTTCCCTCTCCCACTAGACACGACAGTTGAAGGCAAAGAGAGCAAAAGGAGCGCCTGGGCGGGGGCCCAGTCCGACCCTATCGGGCTTCAGCAGAGGTAGCCCAACGGGGAAGGGAGAACACTGATGAAGGCGACGATGGAGAGCATGGCGGACACAACCTCCCAACCACCGCCACCAGGGCCAGCAGGATGCGGTAGGGCTAACGGAGCTGCAACTTGAGCGGAAGCCTGCCGGGATACAACTGGAAGAAGCCAGGGAGCACCATCACCACCTTTGCATCCAACTTCCCGGCAATCGCCTTGCCGGGGAGAAAACGCGGCTGCAGATGATGGTGCCGCCCCATGATGAAGATGGTGCGGGAGGTGGTCAGCCAGGGTCAGAGTTGTCATCGCCGACGTCGTCATCAGCGTCACTATCCTCCTCATCGGTGTCGCTCAAGGAGGAGCTTTTATCGTCGGTCGAGCTATCCGCGCAACACCCTAAGTGAGCACCCGAGCTCCCAAACACCTTGACAGAGAGAAAGCCGTCCTCCATTACCTTAAAATGGAGAACATGCCCTTCCAACAAGCTGGGGGCACGGGCAAAGGTCTTCTAGACTAGGCGAAAGTACATAACATGAGGATCCGGTAAGTCTACATCGACAAGAATGCTACCATTCTAGCAGCCCCTCATGTGCAGCTTCGACGTGCGCGGTTTCTCGATTTCTATCACCCTCGCAAATGGATTGGGAAGATGGAGGCAGCCATGCGGGGGGCTTGTATAGCCTAATTAAGAACTCCAAAGGTTGGTCTATGACGCCGACTTCCATTGGAGGAGGGGCGTCCGATGAAGGCGCAATTTGAGCGCTGCCTCATCCTCCTCCTCCCCGGACGCCCCGACGGCCTCGACCTCACCCTCCTCCTCCCCGAGCGCCGCGATGGCCTCGACCTCATCCCCTCCCTCCTCCTCTCGCAGTGGGTTCCGCCCCCACATTCTTAGAAGGAGAAGGAAGACGCTGCCGAGCAAAGGCTGTCAGATTCCAGGCTGCAGACCCAGGAAAGGTTCGAACTCAGGGGTGTGTGCAAAGAACTCAACCTTTCAAGCCGATCAACCCGCTAATCTCATGACCTAGCTCGATGAACTAGAAGGAAATGGACACGATAGTTTACCCAGGTGCGGGCCACCTTGTGGTGTAAACCCCTACTCCTGCTTTGTGGTGGATTAGCCTCGCGGGGGGATGAGGATGAACTAGTACAGGTGGAAGAACAACCTCAGGAGGCTTGTTCTTGTGATGAGCTCCTGGGTATTCGACGAGTCGATCACCCGATGCCACCTATGATGGTCGCTAGGCTATATTTATAGTGGCCCGGGTCCTGTTCCCCCAAACTTAGGCGAGAAGGGATCCCACAATGGCCAAATTTGAAAGGGGACAAGTAGTACATCTGATCCTGATGAAAGGTGGTCTTTGCCTGCAAAGCTTCTGATCAGGACGTCGTGGTGGGCTCGATGATGACATCCATCCTGCCGATCTGGCCATCCTGGTCTCGTTGCATGCATATGGCAACCTTGTGTTGATTCCTTGCGACTCCGCACCTGCACTTTCCTCCTTTGCACCAAAGAGGAAACCTGCCGCTCTGTGGGCCAGTAGAACCCACTGCCGAATGCCTTGCCCATGAGGGTGCGTGATGAAGAGTGTTGCCCACAATCCCCACCGTGAATGTCGGCCAGCAGCTCGCACCCCTGCTCCTTGGAGATGCACCATAGGGAGACATCGTTCGGATGCCTCTGGTAGAGGTCGTCGTCCTGGATGTAGTATGGGGTGGCCTGGCAGGCCACCCACTCTACATCCTCTAACTTCTCCAGCAGGGTGCCCTGAATCAGGTACGCCCTGAATTCCTTGGTCTAGCACCCCTCGAGAGGCTCGAACGCGAGGAGCAGACAGGTCCCTGAGGCCGGACCATAGGCTAGGGCGCCCGTGGTGGGTGCCCAGGGCAGCTCCTCTTGAGGCAGCGCCAGCTCGGCAATGAGGGGAACAGCTGATGGCCTGAAGAGGCGCTCCTCGAGGACTCCAGGCTCCTGAGGGAGGTGCTGGAACACCCTCTTGGCGATGTTGTCTACCTCCTTGTTCGTGCAGCGTGGCATGTGCTATAGTTCCAAACCTAAGAATTGCTTATCAATTTTGCATACCTCCTTGAGGTATGCCTCCATGTGCTCGTCCTTCGGCATGTACTCCTTGTTGGAGAAGTTGATGAGGAGCTGAGAGTCGCCCCTGATGGTGAGGCGCCTGACCTGCAGGGCTACCGCGGCCCTGAGCCTGGCGATCAGGCCCTCAAATTTTCGATGTTGTTGGAGACCTTCTTGCTGTGCTAGAAGCAGAGTTGCACAACATAATAAAGCTTGTCTTGGGTGGACGAGATGAGCACGATACCAGCCCCCGCGCCCTTACGCGTGAATGCGCCATCGAAATACATGATCCAACCATCAGGCGCTTCGTCTCTTGGGGTGTGAGAGCGGTCCTCGCCCACTTCTTGGCCTAGTGCATCTGTCCATTCAGCCACAAAGTCAGCGAGGGTCGCTCCCTTGATGACTCGGGTGGTGCTGAATTCTAGCTGAAAGGCCTACAACTCGATGTTCCATTCGGAAAACCTTCCTACGGCGTTGGGGCTTTGGAGCACCCTCTCCAGAGGGTAGATGAGACAAACTTGATATGGCGGCCTTGGAAGTTGTGGCGCAGCTTCCTGGAAGCGACGAGGAGTGCAAGGATGAGGTTCTACGACATGGGGTAACATGTGCGTGCATCACACAGTACGGTGTTGGCGAAGTAAACGAGTGCTCGACGAGGGAGGAAGTGTCCACCGAGTCTCGTTCCTCTTGAGGTGATGGAGTCCTAGGATCACCGTCTTTGGTTGCCTTGGGGGCCCCGACCTCAGGAGCCCCTCCTGAGGGTGGGTCGGTGGCTTCAAGCGCACTTTCCTGAAGTCACGGCGCCTTAGACAGGTGCGCGGCCCCGCGCCGCACACCCTTGGTTGCATGTTCCTAGCGGACCGCCACCAGCGCAGCGCTGGCTGAGTGTGGCATGACGGCCCGGTAGAGCACTAGTGGCTCGAGTGGGCGAGGCGCCACCATTACCGGTGGGCTGGTGAGGTACTTCTTGAGGTCTTGGGAAGCTGCGTCAGCCTCTGGAGTGCATTCGAATGGGCCCTTCCTCTTCATCAGCTTGAAGAATGGGAGGGCACGCTCGCCTAGCTTGTAGATGAAGCGCACAAGCGAGGTCTTGCAGCCTGCCAGCTTATGTATTTCCATGTGGGTTTGAGGTAGGCTCATCCTTTCTATAGCCTTGACCATCTCTGGGTTGGCCACAATTCCTCTGTGCAACACCAAGAAACCCAACAGTTTGCCAGACGGGACACCGAATAAACACTTCTCGAGATTAAGCCGCAACTTCACCTCGCGCAGGTTGGCGAATGTTTCCTCCAAATCTCCAACAAGGGTTCTTGCCTCCCGGGACTTGACCACTATATCATCAACGTAAGCCTCTGCATTTCTCCCGATCTGTTTGCCCAAAGCGATGTGCATCAACTGTTGGAATGTTGCTCCGGCATTGCGTAACCTAAACGGCTTGCAAGTGTAGCAATACACCCCACATGGGGTAAAGAAGGTCGTCTTCTATACATCTTCCACCGGCATCTTGATTTGATGTTAGCTTGAGAATGCGTCCAGGAAGCACAGTAGATCGCACTCGCTAATGAAGTGGGAATGGATCCTGAGGGCAAGCTTTGTTCAGGCTCATGAAGTCAACGCACATGCGCTCTTTCCCGCCTTTCTTGGGGACAATGACTGGGTTTGCAAACCACTCCGGGTGCCGCACTTCTCAGATAACGCCGGCCTCCTTTAGCTTGTGGATCTCTAGGACAATGAACGACTGCTTCTCTGGGGCTTGCCGCCACGCCTTCTGTTTCATGGGGCGCGCATGTGGGCACACCATGAGGTGGTGTTCGATCACCCCATGCTGGATGCCTACCAGGTCTGTTGCTTGCCATTCAAATACATCCTTGTTCGCACAGAGGAAGCCGACCAGTGCCTCCTCCTGGTCTTGGGGGAGGCCAACGCCTATGGTGAAGGTAGCTCCTGACTCCGCGCCCTGGTCGACTAGTACTTGCTTCGTCTCGTCCCGGTCTTGGAAGAACAACGACTTCTTCTTTGTAGGGGATGCCCCGGGCCCTCCAGAGTGCTCCCGCACCAGGCCGCGTGGCCGCTATGTCCTTTAACGAGAGCCCGAGGGCGGCCAACACATCCCCAGCGTCTCTCGCCATGGTGAGGACACCGCTTCTTCCTGGCATATTCATGATGTTGTAGCCGGGGTGAGTTGCCGCCATAAACTTGGCGAGGGCCGGGTACCTGAGGTTGGCGTTGTACGAGAGCCAGATGCGTACGACATCAAAGTCGATGAGCTCGATGCGGTAGTTGACACGCGTTTCAAAGGTGACGGGGAGGCAAATCTGCCCCACGAGGTAGGCGGAGCTGCCGACCACTCCAAAAATTGGCTTGGTGGGGAGGATCCGGTCGTGAGGCACATGAAGCGGGCTGAACTCCTCCACGGGGAGGACGTTGAGGCTGGTGCCGCAATCGATGAGGGTCATGGTAACCGCTATGTTGTAGATGGTGGGGGTGCAGAGCATGGGCATTGGACCGGCGCAGGCCATGGTCTTGCGGTGATCTCTGGAGTCGAAGGTGAGGTCAGCTTGGGCGCCACCCAGCCCGGAGGGGCCCCTCGCACGGACAGAGAAGCCCCCATTTCACGGAAAAACTTCTTGGCATGGAAGGTTGAAGCGGGCGCCTACAACCTGCCGAGGATGGCCGCGACGGCATGGTGTGCCGGAACCGCGAGGCATGCGGTGAACAACTAGCACAGCAGTTCCCAAGAAGCCACCAAAGACTCCGGTAAGTCGAGCAGCTAGGTACGAGGCAGCCGGTGAGTGCCTAAGGGAGCCAATTTGGCATGGCCTTGTCATCTTCGCCCGCCGCCCAGATGGCCTCCGCGTATGCTCGGAGGAACCCCGCAGGGTCCGCCATGCCGTCGTAGCACGACGGCAACTCCGGCCTAAACTTCGGAGGCCATCCCACCTGCCGCAAGGCGGGGAAAAAAAGCCTGGAGGCCCACGACGTCTCCAAACGCGCCAGGTGGACCAGCAGAAGGAGCGGCGCCTGCCATGCAGACCGAGCGGCGAGGGCAGAGCATGGTTGATGAAGAGGCCGTCCTTCAACACGCCCCTACCTGGCATGCTAAATGTCGGATTCCGGGCTCGGCAGACCCAAGAAAGGTTTGAACTCAGGGGCGTGTGTGAAGAACTCAACCTCTCAAGCTGATCGACCAGCTGCTCTCTGTAGGACCTTGAAGTATGTTTAGAGGGGGGGGTGATTAGACTACTTGACCAATTAAAAACTTAACCTTTTCCCAATTTTAGAGTTTGGCAGATTTTAGCTATTTAGGACAAGTCAAGCAATCATCACACTATTCAAGCAAGCATGCATAGAGTATATAGGCAGCGGAAATTAAAGCATGCAACTTGCAAGAAAGTAGAGGGAAGGGTTTGGAGGATTCAAACACAATTGGAGACACGGATGTTGGCGTGGTTCCGATAGGTGGTGCTATCGTACATCCACGTTGATGGAGACTTCAACCCACGAAGGGTAATGGTTGCGCGAGTCCACGGAGGGCTCCACCCACGAAGGGTCCACGAAGAAGCAACCTTGTCTATCCCACCATGGCCGTCACCCACGAAGGACTTGGCTCACTAGCGGTAGATCTTCACGAAGTAGGCGATCTCCTTGCCCTTACAAACTCCTTGGTTCAACTCCACAATCTTGTCGGAGGCTCCCAAGTGACACCTAGCCAATCTAGGAGACACTACTCTCCAAGAAGTAACAAATGGTGTGTTGATGACGAACTCCTTGCTCTTGTGCTTCAAATGATAGTCTCCCCAACACTCAACTCTCTCTCATAGGTTTTGGATCCAGTGGAAAGAAGATTTGAGTGGAAAGCAACTTGGGGAAGGCTAGAGATCAAGATTCATATGGTAGGAATGGAATATCTTGGCCTCAACACATGAGTAGGTGGTTCTCTCTCAGAAATGGTAAGTTGGAAGTGTAGGTTCATTCCGATGGCTCTCTCCACGAATGAAGAGGAGGTGGAGGGGTATATATAGCCTCCACACAAAATCTAACCATTCCACACAATTTACCAAACTCGGTGGGACAGATTCCGAAAACTCGGTCGGACCGATTTAGTAAACCTAGTGACCATTAGTGATTGTCGGTGGGACGGACATGCAACTCGGTGAGACCAATTCGGTTAGGGTTAGGGCATAACGTAATCTCGGTAAGACCGATTACACAAACTCGGTGAGACCGATTTTGGTAATAAGCTTTCCAGAGAGTTGGTCAGGTAAACTCGGTGGGACCGATTTGCTCTTTTCGATGTGACCGAAATGTTACAAAAAGGAAACAGAGAGTTTACATTGCAATCTCGGTGGGACCGATCGCTCACTGCGGTTAAACCGAAACGTTACGAAGGGAAACAGAGAGATTACAATCCCATCTCGGTGACACCGAGATCCCTATCGGAAAGACCGATTTGCTTAGGGTTTGTGGCAGTGGCTATGACTTTTGGAATCGGTGGCGCCGGATAGGATGAATCGGTGTGACCGATTTTGGCTTTGGGTTTAGGTCATTTGTGGATGTGGGAAAGTAGCTGAGGGTTTTGGAGCATATCACAAAGCACATGAAGCAAGAGGCTCATTAAGCAACACCTCGTCCCTCCTTGATAGTATTGGCTTTTCCTATAGACTCAATGTGATCTTGGATCACTAAAATGTAAAATGAAGAGTCTTGAGCTTTTGAGCTTGATCCAATCCTTTGTCCTTAGTATTTTTAGGGATCCACTTTCATCATCCATGCCATGCCATTCATTGAGCTTTCCTGAAATAATAGTCTTGGAATAGCATTAGCTCAATGAGCTATATGTTGTTATGAATTACCAAAACCACCTAGGGATAGTTGCACTTTCACTCTCACGACCTAGCTCGATGAACAGGAAGGAAATGCAAACGATAGTTTACCCAGGTTCAGGCCACCTTGCAGTGTTAAACCCTACTCCTGCTTTGTGGTGGATTAGCCTCGCGGGGGCTGAGGATGAACTAGTACAAGTGGAAGAACAACCTCAGGAGGCTTGTTCGTGTGATGAGCTACTGGGGATTCGATGAGTCAATCACCCGATGCCTCCTACGGTGGTGGATAGACCATATTTATTGTGGCATGGGTCCTCTTCCCCCAAATTTATGAAGGAAGGGAACCCACAACGGCCAAATTTGAAAGGGGACAAGTAGTACATCTGATCTTGATGAAAGGTGGCCTTCGCCTGCAAAGCTTCTGATCATGACGTCATGGTGGGCTCGACGATGACATCCATCCTGTCGATCTGGCGGTCCTTGTCTAGTTGCACGCAGATGGCAACCTTTGGCTAATTCCTTGGGACTCCGCACCTCCGCTTGCCTCCTTTGCACCAAAGAGAAAACCTGCCACTCTACGCCTGCTGACGCGCGCCTGTCTTGGTCGTCATGGTTGATGTCATTTCAGCCTCATGAGGTCAGGCCTTGCAAAGAAATCTCCGCTCCTTAGGAGGCTGCCTAAGGAGGCTGCTCCTTCAGGAGGTCTTGATGTCGCCCGCCTCGTGAGGCTTGGCCCCTCGCGAGGGTCTTGTCTTGTCGTGCTTGAAGATGGGCCGTACCAGGCCTTTAACAATGTCGATGGTGTCAGAGCTCTTAAGCCCGAGGGCGGTGGCCTTGCTGGTCTCTTCACAAGGTGCCCCGGTAAGGGGTTTGCCGGGGGACTCGCATGTCGCCTCGGCAAGGCTTGTTGCCGGGCGTGGCCCTGCTTGCCTCTTGGTGCTTGCTAATCTAAGTATCTGTCTTGACGTTCCTCGTTCCTGCCATGCCTCCTACTGTCCTCCTTTGCTTTGCCAAGCCCTGCTGCAGGGGTGACTACGATCGGCCATGCACAAGTAAGGGGTACAGAAGTACCCCCACTTTTGTACACCGACAGGAGCTCCCGACCTCGTCACCGCTGTCGGGTGTTTGCCGTTGTTGGTGTCCCAACCGATAGGGCTAACAACGGCAAACACCTGACCACACTGACGCAATCAGGGGCTCCTGTTGGTGTACAAAAGTGGGGGTACTTCTGTACCCCTTACTTGTGCACGGACGGTCGTAGCCACCCCTACAACATTGCTTGGCAAAGTAGAGGAGGACGGGAGGAGGCAAGGCAGGAACGAGGAACGTCAAGACAAATACTTAGATTAGCAAGCAGCAAGAGGCAAGCAGGGCCACGCCTGGAAAAAAGCCTTGCCGAGGCGACATGCGAGACCCCCGGCAAACCCCTTGCCGGGGCAGCTTGCAAAGAGACCAACAAGACCACCGCCCTTGGTCTTAAGAGCTCTGACACCGTTGACAATATTAAATACCAATATTTGAAGAGCACATGCCTGGTAGCATGCGGCTCCTCATGAATATTGGCGACCCACGGATCCACGTGGGATCAGAAGACGAAGGCCCCCGGCATGACCCTTGCCGAGGACGACTCCATGGGCCCCGGCAAGCCTTGCCGGGGACGATCGATGGGTCGCGGCCAAGCCCGCGCTCAGAAAGGTTTTGCCACCTCACCACCACTTCAACATGACGATAACCATGCCAGCTAAGCAGACGCCTACATGGTGGCATGCAGATCTTCATGGAAACCTACAACTTTGCCAACACAGCAGCTGGTGGGCCAGCGTGGTGCTGCATGCCTCATCATCCTGGACGTGTGGCGAGGCGAGGAGGAGCGGTGAAGGAAAGAATGGCCTCTGTTGCCATCCCCAATAAAGCGAGAGTACATGTAGGCAACACATTAAATGTGCGTGTCCTACGTTGATCAAGCGATAAGCTCATTCAGTTGTAGCTTGCCACCTCCTGTGTGCCACTTTGGCAACCCATTTATCTATAAAAGGAGGCCCAAGGTGCAAAAAGAGAGGATCCGGACTTTTGGACAAAGCACACACCGTAGCTAGTTCAAGAGCTCAAGAACACACACATAACCAGATAAAGCAGGACTAGGGTATTACGCATCCGAGCGGCCCGAACCTGGATAAAAATCCTCTGTGTGCTAACGACTCGACCTGCTCTTCGTGCAACTAACCCCTCGCCCAACGTAAAAGGGATACTTGTGACCCCATAGGTGATTGGTTTCCCTGACATATGCAGACTTGAACTATTGTCCCATTTGCAAGTCATCTAGGTATTTTTTGGTAGACAACATGAAAGGAACGAGAATAGGTGTCTAGAGGGGGGGTGATCAGACACTCAGTGAAAAGGTTGCAGTTTTTAATTTCTTTAGGTTGAAGTGGAGTTTTGGCACAAGTTTAACAATCACAATACATATCAAGCAAGCATGCAAAGAGTATATGATCAGCAGAAAGTAAAGCATGCAACTTGCAAGAATGTAAAGGGATGGGATTGGAGTGTGCAAACACAATTTGGAGACACGGAGATTTTTGAGACATGGTTCCGAGAGGTGGTGCTATCGTACATCCACGTTGATGGAGGCTTCAACCCACGAAGGGTAACGGCTATGCGAGTCCTTGGAGGGCTCCACCCATGAAGTGTCCATGAATAAGAAACCTTGTCTATCCCACCATGGCCGTCGCCCACGAAGGACTTGCCTCACTAGGGTAGATTTTCACGAAGTAGGCGATCTCCTTGCCCTTACAAACTCCTTGGTTCAACTCCATAATCTTGTCGGAGGCTCCCAAGTGACACCTAGCCAATCTAGGAGACACCACTCTCCAAGAAGTAACAAATGGTGTGTTGATGATGAACTCCTTGCTCTTGTGCTTCAAATGATAGTCTCCCCAACACTCAACACTCTCTCACAGGATTTGGATTTGGTGGAAAGAAGATTTGAGTGGAAAGCAACTTGGGGAAGGCTAGAGATCAAGATTCATACGGTAGGAATGGAATATCTTGGCCTCAACACAAGTGTAGGTGGTTCTCTCTAAGAAAATGTATGTTGGAAGTGTAGGCATGTTCTGATGGCTGTCTCCACGAATGAAGAGTGGGTGGAGGGGTATATATAGCCTCCACACAAAATCTAACTGTTACACACAACTTACCAATCTCGATGGGACCGAATTGAGAAACTCGGTCGGACCGATGTAGCAAATCATGTGACCGTTAGGATTTTCGGTGGGACCTACATGCAACTCGGTAGGACCGATATGGTTAGGGTTAGGGCATAATGTAATCTCGGTGAGACCGATTACTCAAACTCGGTGGGACCGATTTTGGTAATAAGCTAACCAGAGAGTTGGTTAGGCAAACTCGGTGGGACTGATTCGCTCATCTAGGTTGGACCGAAATGTTACGAAGAGGAACAGAGAGTTCGCATTGTAATCTCGGTAGTACCGATTACTCAAACTCAGTGAGACCGATTTTGGTAATGGACATACACAGAGAGATTACAACCCCATCTCGGTGAGACTGAGATCACTATCGGTGAGACCGATTTGCCTAGGATTTGTGGCAGTGGCTATGACATCTGAACTCGGTGGCGCCGGATAGAAAGAATTGGTGGGGCCGAGTTGGATTTTTGGTTTGGGTCATATGTGGATATGAGAAGGTAGTTTAGGTCTTTGGAGCATATCACTAAGCACTTTGAGCCAGCAAGCCATTAAGCAACACCTCATCGCCTCTTGATAGTATTGGCTTTTCTTATAGACTCAATGTGATCTTGGATCACTAAAATAAAGAGTAGAGTCTTGTGCTTGGAGCTTGAGCCAATCCTTTGTCCTTAGCATCCCAAAGGGGTTCCACATCCTCTAGTCCGTGCCACTTCATTGCTGAACTTAACTGAAACATACTAGGTAAAAGTGTTAGTCCAACAAGAGATATGTTGACATTAATTACCAAAATCACCCAGGGAGCACTTGTGCTTTCAATCTCCCCCTTTTTGGTAATTGATGACAACATACATCAAAGCTTTAGATAAAGATATAGAGAATAACAAGTAAAGCTTTGGAAAGACATGTAACATGCGTAGGCTCCCCCTACATGTATGAAATCATGTAAATATGGAATATAGGAGCATGTGAATGCATAAGCATGACAAAGTAAGCAATGTGTTACATGTATCTTGGATATATGCATCAGAGCAAAAGATGTGAATATGGGAAATGTACCTTCATGCTCATGAGTCCTTCTTGCAAATAGTATGTACATCAACAAGAGATCCTCATAAACATGACTGTGATGCATATACTTACCTTGTGGTCTTGAGTTGGCTTAGGATGGAATGAACCTGCGTAAACAAGGTTAGATAACACAGATACACCTGCTGGCCAGAGCAAACAAAAGAAACCACAAGAGAACCAAGACTGGGATGACATGTAGAGAGTGAGTACTGAGTACTCCATTTGATATGTACATGTCCCCAAAGGTAAAGATGTGCAATGAATTCAAGGACTTCCTTCACTTAGATGTCTTGCTCCCCTTGAATCAAGCATGGGATACTGGGAGAACATAGGGAACAAAAAATCAGAGCGAAATCAGAGCTCAAAGAAAATAAACAGAGCTAATGAAACAAGCACATATGAACATGTCTTTCCCCTCTTGAAGACATGTGACTTCTATCCTCTTGAACACCAAGCATCTGGGGTCCTTGATGATTACTCTCTCTCCCCTTGAGTATTCTCTCCCCCTATAGATATGATTAAGCTTTGATGTGATCTCTCTCAACCCCTTTGACATAAATTTCCAAGAAGGGTCCTTCTAGATTTTTGTAACGAATGGGTTTGGTCCTTGAGTCATAGAACAAAGAAGCAAGTTGAATGTGATGCTGGTAGAGGACAAGAATCATTGAGTGGAGCTGGATCAAAAAGAATGCAGAAACAAGTGGCAAGGTGTCTTTCCTGTAGGGAAATCGGTGGCTCCGAGTTTTATGCTTCGGTTGCACCGAGTGGTTTCGGTTGGACCGAAGGCAATGGACCTGTGTGACCGAATTCATTATAGAGAAAACACTTGTCACCTCATCTCACTAGACATGTAAGATCTCACAAGGATTTGCAAGGAATTAACTGAAAGATTTCCAATGAATTGGATGTAGGGAATGCAGAACAGAAAATAAAAGAGAAGAAACATTAAAGAAATCTAGATGAAGTTTTTTTTAGAATTTTTTTAAAAGGGGAAACAAATATGCATGACACAAATGCAAGAGCACAGAAAAGAACAAAAGAAAACTTCATCTAGAATTGGTCAGCGACAAAGTCACCTATGTTAGAGTATATTGACTGAGGAGTCAAGTGAGATCACTTGATCATAGGTCATACTCATTGTTGGAGCTCAAAATGGGGTTACCATTTTTTGTTTAAGCATCTTGATGTATTCACATCTTTTAGAGTTGCTTTGACTCATGACTTGAAGTAAAGCTTCTCTAAGATGGAATGATATACCTTGGGTGGTGTTGTTGATCGTGATCATGTAGTTGAACTTATGTGGGTTGCTCAAGGTTGATGTAGCTCATCAAGAGTTGGGAGCACCACTTTGGAACTTGAGTTCATCTACCTACATGGGTTAGTTTTTGCAAGGAAGAGTACTCGTGTATCCAAAATGATAATCATGAAACTCAACACAGAATTTGTCAAAGGATATGTTTGAATGGTTTGGTGATTCCTTGTCTTCAACCACCATTGTGTAGAGACTTGGTGATGTACAGATTGCTCAAGATGTGAGTGAGTTGCAAGCTCATAGATTTAGATTCACCCAACTACCTTCACGGGTTAGATAACATGCAAGGTGCAAATATATCCAAGACATAATATTATCATCATAAAAGAAATATCAAGGATTAGTCATAGGCTCATGCCTTGCATGTATCAAATGGAGTTCCTACTCCAAGTTTGAAGCATCAATGATGTTCAATTCACCTCTTAACCTGCAAAACACTTTCTCCTCAGGTGGCTTAGTGAATATATCTGCTAATTGCTTTTCGGTGCAAACATGCTTAAGATTAATGTCCCCTTTGGCAACATGATCTCAATGAAATGCTGATGAACTTCAATATGCTTAGTTCGAGAATGTTGCACGGGATTGTGAGCAATCTTGATAGCACTTTCATTGTCACAAAGTAATGGAACATGTTTCACATATATCCCATAATCTTTAAGAGTTCGAGTCATCCAAAGTAATTGAGCACAACATGAACCAGTGGCAATGTATTCCGCTTCAGCAGTGGATAAGGATATCAAGTTTTGTTTCTTGGAAGACCAAGACACGAGAGATCTACCAAGAAATTGACAAGTACCCAAAGTGGACTTTCTATCAACCTTGTCACCGGCATACTCCGAGTCGGAGTAGCCAACAAGTTTAAAAGAGGACCTCTTGGGATACCAAATGTCAAAATTTGGTGTATGGATTAAGTATCTCACTATCCTTTTCATGGCAGTCGGTGGGAAACAACACCTATGGGATCACAAGGATCCCCACTACGGTTGCGGGGCGCGGGGTTGTGAGAAGAGCAGGATTAGTAGTTGATACGGGGATCATTTACCCAGGTTCGGGCCGTGAGGATGCGTAAAACTCTAGTCCTGCTTGGTGGATGTATTGAGTGTTCTTGAGCTCTCAAACTAGCTACTGGTGTTGTGTGGTTCGAAAGGACCGAATCCTTTTCTTGTATGCCACGGGCCTCCTTTTATAGGCGAAGGGGCTGCCACAGTGGCACACTGGAGGTGGAAAGGCCTACAATGCTACGAGCTTATCGCCCGTATGACAGGACAAGATGCATATAATGCATGGATTAGGTGTCCCTCACTTTATCGGGGACGGGAGCGAGGCCCGTCCCATCCGTCGCCGCTCCTCCTCGCTTCAACACGCGCCCTGGCCAGCGATGCATGCGGTGCCATGTAGGCAGGCAAGCAGCTGAGGTGGCGCGGTGGTGGAACCTCCACGAAGATCTGCATGCCGCCACGTAGGTGCGTGCTGGGCTGTCCCGGAAGCTGCATGTTGCCACGCAGGTGCCTGCCCAGCTGGTTGGGCTGGCAGCTGCATGCGAACGGTGGCAGGGAGTTGGTTGGTGCGGGCCTGGCAGTGGCCCTACCGTCGCCTCTGGCAAGGGTCTTGCCGGGTGGCCCGCAAGGGTCTTGCTGTGGCGCGCTGGCGTCCCCAGCAAGGGTCTTGCCGGGGGTCTTGTGGATTCCTTCGGCAAGGATCTTGGTGAGGATTGTTGCTTTCCAATCCTCATCCGATCTCGAGCATTCTATGTGTTCACAAAGATCTGCATGCCACCATGGAGGTGCCTCCCGAGCTCCTGGCCCAACGTGGTTGCTAGCGTTGGAGACCGTGGCTCAAGGGTGGCCCGCTCCGCTGGTGTGGGCGAGCTGCCCCGACAAGGGGCTTGCCGGGGCTGCGGAGGCTGCCCCCGGCAATGGTCTTGCCGGGGGAACCTGCTTCGCCCATCTGCACTTTGTGGCCTTGGTCCTTGATGTTGCCTTGTTTGTCTCGAGCCTTCGGCTTCTCTCCGACTTCCCTCCCTTGCCCCTCTATGTGTGGCGATGGCGCGTGGCTCTGACTGCCCGTGCACAAGTAAAGGGGTCAAAAGGAGAGCCCCTACTTTTGTACACCGATATTAGCCCCCGGGCCTGGGCCATACATAAGCGCGACACTTTGTTGGGCCAGGCCCAGAACGGTGCATGGGCAGGCAGGGCGGATTTTACCACGGTAACTGCTCCCTCTGTTGCGCTTCCCCACGACCTGCGTTGAACACGCGTCGCGGGGGTCGTGCGCGTGCATGACGGAAGCATGCTGGCGTCATCCTGTGGTGGGCAGTAAAGAGGCGGCTTGCGTGTCTCTTCGAGACCGCAGGGCCGCTGCTCATTTACTGCCCTCACTTAGGAACCGTCGCTCCACGCGTCCCACTGCGCCTATCCCTTGCGCCACATTCGCTGCATGCACGATGCAGAGCGAATGATAGGTGCGCAGGATGTGGGAAGTCGTGTGCGTGTGTGGGTCGATTCGCACGTGCCTTCAATGGAGCGGGGAGGGTGGTCGACGGCCCCGCTTCCTGTCACTTCAACGGGATGGATTGGCCGAGAGGGTGCGGCCGAGCCTTGCCCCTGCCCCTTTATAAAGAGGGGAGCGGGAGGAACAGCGCCTCTCAATCCTTCGCCGTCTGCTTCTCCCCATTCTCGCTTCCTCCTTTCTTCTGCCATGGCAAGGGGGCATTGCGACGCTTCATCGATGGCGGCGAGGGTCTCGGCTCGACAACGCATCGCCCTCCCCAAGGGCTCGTAGTGGCGGAGCCGGCCGCGAGAGGGAGGGGGAGGGGGCGAGGTCGAGGCTGTCGTAGCGCTCGAGGGAGAGGAGGATGGGGCAGAAGATCAGCCTCGCCTCCGCTAGCGGCCCCTCCTCCGATGGAGGGCCATGTAGGGGACAACCCTTGCGAGTTCCTCATCAGGATGCACCAGCCACCATGTCGTCGTCTTCGCCTCCCGACTCCATTTGCACGGGAGATGGAGCTGGATCTGCCACAGGCATTGCAGCTGCATATGAGGGGTTGCGGGAACAGCGGTACATGGGACGACGTCGACTTTCCCGCCCCTCACGTCATGTATCTCCGCCGGGGGTGGAAGTCCTTTGCTCGCATCCACAGCTTGATGGAGGGGCTCACTCTCCATTTCAAACTAATGGAGGGTGGCCTCCTCTCTGTCATGATCTTCGGGCACTTTGGGACTCGCGCGAGGTGCTTCATGGAGATCTCTTCTGACGATGAAGATTCCTCCTCGAGCGAGAGTGGCGAGGAAGACAACAGCAGCGACGATGAGGGCAGCAGGCGGCAGAATGACGGGTCCGACTAGGCGTCGGGCGCCACTCCGGGCGGCACCGGCGACCCCATCATCCGTGTTGCCGACTCCTTGAACTTATCAGGGTCGTCTCCTTGGGCGGCTGGCGTTGGGAGGCAGCAGAAGAGGAAGAGGGCGGGCCGCTAGTCCGTCAAGTCAGAGTACGCGGGCACCGACGCCTTCGTCGCGTATTGACGTCCTGCCACCTCGTCTTCGAGCTCTTCCTCCGGCGCTGCCATCACCATCCAGACTTTGGACAGCCACCGAGATGTTCCCTTGGTCTCTTCTGCCACCCGTAGCTTGCCTAGGCGCCCCTTTTTCCCTTCTGCTTTCTTGTTCCATTTCCTGAGGAGAGGGACAGGAAAGGAATTACGGGCATCTTATCTCTTTTTAGTCTGGTAAGCCTTCGGGCCTTTGTTAACTTTAGAGCTTGTAATCCCCTCGCTCATGTATTTCATTTCATATGAACTGTACCGGTACGGGATGTTTTTTAATGAAAAAGGGATGTTTGACGGGTTTTTCGTTCGCGGGCGGAACCCACAACAAGGAGTGAATCCTCGTTATTTAAGACAAACGTTTTTCGCCTGGCAACAGGACTTGCCATCTCCCCACTTCGCTCAACCTTTCTCACGCCCTTGGCGGAGGCAGGGATGAGGCGGGCTTAGGCTCCTCGTTCCATCTCCTTGCTACCGTAACTATGACTAAATTCGGCCCCAGGAGATAGTCCTGGGGTATGGAAAGAGGGGAGCACGGTAGAGAAGGGATAATACATGGTTTCACATGCCCCAGTCCATAACGAAATGCATGATAGAGGATAGGGAACTTATCTGGTTCTGCAGCCCCCGGCGACCTTGTCTTGCCGCGGATGGATCCTTGTCCTTGCAGCCCCCAGCAACCTTGGCTTGACAGGGCCCGGACACCGGTCCGTCCCCTTTCTCCCAAAATAGCTCGGCAAGAATACTTATATGCCCTACGAACCAAAGAAGATAGACAAGAATAGACAGACGCGCACTCGACCTCTAAGCTAGGGGTTAGCCACCGCTAAGCACTATCAACCCTAACCAAGGAAGATACTGAACCTAGCATGCATCCTATAACTTAGGGTGCTAGCACTTCGTTTATTTATACTCAGGGTTACATGCCTTGCCGGCAAGGCTTGCACAAAAGGGTGGCTTGCCGGGACGCCCGGCAGCCGCGCCTTATGGGTAAAACTTGCGAAGATGCTCGATGTTCCAGGAGTTGCTCACTGGAATGACATCTTTGGTCTCCAGCCGGACTGCACCGGGCCTGGTGACTCGTGTTACCCGATAAGGGCCTTCCCACTTCGGCGTCAACTTGTTGGAATTCTTGGCCGACTGAACATGCCAAAAACAAGGTCGCCTTCCTCAAAGCTCCGGGAATGAACCTTGCGGCTATGGTAGCGGTGCAAGGCTTGCTGGTAGCGTGTTGCTCTCACAGCCGCCCGGAGACGATCTTCCTCAAGCTGGTTGATCAAGCTTCTTTGAATGGAACTGGCACGCTTCACACTTGGTTACTAGTGTCGTCGTATCCTGGAGGGCGGTGGGCCAGAAGAAGCCTTGCCGCCAAGGGCCCTCGACCCTATGTGGGAGCCACATATGCCTCCGTGTATCTCCGCCAATAGCTTCAGTCCTTCCTCCAGGGAGATGTACTTTAATTTCACCCCATTCGGTCTTTTTCTGTACAATACGTTATCAAAAAATTGGTACAGAGCAGACCGGCGGGCTACTCTTTCTACCTCTTCCTACTCCTCGGGAAGCTCTCCTTTTTGGAGGAAACGGACGGTGTGTTGTGCCCATGCCGGATCCTGTGGCTCGACGGCAAGGACCAAAGGCATCTCTTCTGCCACGGGAGCGGTCGTCTCTACGACCATGACCTGAGGTCTTGTCAGAGTTGGTTGCCCTGTGGCAGGATCGGCATCCACGGCAACATCTTCGCCGGCGGCTTCGGGGAGATCGGTGGGGAAGTACTTGCCGGGGCCTAGCTTCCTCCGTTTGCTCTGCCCGATTGACGGCTCGACGGATGGTTGAGTTAACTGAAGCACAAAAGTACCTGGTTCCACAGGTAGCTTGAGGGCAGCGCGCTTTGGCAGGTAGTCGGCAATGTCGTTCTCCGTCCGAGGGACATGGTCTGCTTGTATACCGTCAAAGCGCTCCTCGAGTTTCCTCACCTCATCTACGTAAGCTTCCATCAATGGGCTTTGATAATCTTTGTTGATCTGCTAGACGACGAGCTGTGAGTCACCCCTGACGATGAGCTTTTTAACTCCGAGGCCTGCTGCGATCCTGAGACCGGCAAGCAAACCCTCGTACTCGGCGGTGTTGTTGGTTGACATCTCCTGGGGGAAATGCATCTGGATGACATACATGAGGTGCTCTCTGGTGGGCGCGACAAGCAGCACACGAGCACCGCCGCCTTGAAGTGAGAAGGCACCATGAAAGTACATGATCCAGTTGCGACTCGTTTCCTTGCCGGGAAGAGTGGTCTCCTGCACCTCTTCGTCGGGCGTCGAGGTCCATTCTGCAACAAACTCCGCCAAGACTCTGCTCTGAATCGTCGAGGTACTTTCGAACATCAAACCGAAACTTGACAGTCCCAGGGCCCATTCCACGATCCTCCTCGTTGCATCTGGGTTGTGCAGTATTCGTTGCAATGGGAGGAGGGTGACCACCGTGATCGCTTGGAAGTAATGGTATAGCTTCCTCGAAGCCATAAGGAGGCCGAAGAGCAGCTTTTACACACCTGAGTACCTCGACCTAGCCCCCTGCAAGAGGGAGCTGACGAAGTAAGCTGGGTGCTGTACCATTTTCTTCTTCTGCGCCCCTTCACCCGGTCGCATGGGCCCTGTCGCATTGGCATCAGCCTCTGCCGGGGACTCAGTCTTGCCGGGATCGAGCCCTGCCAAAGAGGGTTCCGGCTTGCCATCTGTTGGCTCTACCGCTGCCGCTGCCTTCTCGTCAACCTCTCTCTCCGCTACTAGTGCGGCGCTAACCACCTGATTTGTTGCCGCTAGATAAAGCAACAATGGTTCTTGTGGTTTGGGCACAACCAGCACTGGGGTAGAGGAGAGGTATTTATTCAAATCCTACAACACTGCCTCGGCCTCTGGGGTTCACTCCACCGACCCTACTTTCGTCAAGATCTTGAAGAAAGGAAGGGCATGCTCTGCGGACATGGAGATAAACCGGCTCATGGCAGCAACGCAGCCAATGAGCCGACGCACGTCCTTGAACCGTTTGGCTGCCCCAATCTTCTCGATGGCCTTGATCTTATCTAGGTTTGTTTCAATCCCGCGCTGGGACACAAAAAACCCGAGAAGCTTGCTAGACGGAACGCCGAAGACACACTTCTCAGGGTTCAATTTGAGGTTGATCCTGCACAGGTTTGCAAATGTTTCCTCCAGATCTTGCACGAGTGTTGCTTTGTCCTTGGTTTTGACCACTATGTCATCCATATAAGCTTCCATATTTCTAGGTAGCTAGGGCTCAAAACCAATTTGGACCGCTCTTGCAAAGGTTGAGCCAACACTCTTCCACCCGAAAGGCATCCGTAAAAAGCAATACATACCACATGGGGTGATGAATGCTGTCTTCTCCTCGTCCTCTTTTGTCATGAAGATCTGGTGGTAACCCAAGTAGGCATCGAGGAATGATAATAGGTGGCACCCAGCCACGGAGTCAGCAATCTGGTCAATGCGTGGTAACGGGAAGGTATCCTTTGGACAAGCCTTATTAATGTCCATGTAATCAATACACAGTCTCCACTTCCCGTTTCCCTTGCACACCACTACCAGATTAGCCAACCACATCGGATGGAGTACTCCTCTTACCAAGCATGCTGCCTCTAGTGTTCTAATATCCTTTGTGATGAACTCCTGCCTCTCCAGAGCTTGCTTCCTGACCTTCTGCATGACCGGCCGCGCATGAGGACAGACAGCAAGATGGTGCTCAATCACTTCCCTAGGAATGCCGAGGATGTCGGAAGGTTGCCATGCAAACACATTGACATTTGCCCACAGGAAAGTGACGAGCTCGCTTTCCTATTTGCTGTCGAGGGTGGAGCTTATGGTGAAAGCTCCCCCCGCGCTGTCCTCCTTGATGGGCACCTTCTTGGTCTCGGGTGGTGCAGCTCTGGACTTCTTGCTCTTGCCGGCGGAGCTCTCTGGCACTTCCTCAATGGGAGCGCAACACCCCGAAGAGGTGCGCTTAACGGAGTAGGTGCGAGGGGTCTCACCGGTCTTCTTCCCTCCCGGGGCTCCGTCGGCAGGAGCAGGTGCCTTGGCGGCAGCTGCTGCAACTGCTTGCCGGTAGAGTCGGTCGGTGCAAATGAACGCATCTTTCTTGTTGGAGGGGACGATGATGATGTTCATCGGCCCAGGCATCTTCAACGTGTTGTAGGCATAATGTGAAGCCGCCATGAATTTGGCTAGCGCCGGGCAGCCGGGGATCCCGTTGTAGTGCAAGGGGATCTCGGCTACATCGAAGCCAATCCTCTCTGTTATGTGGTTTAGCCCGCCTCCGAACATCACGGGCAGCGTGACCTTTCCCTTCGGCTGGCTTCTCCCCAGGTTGACCCCTTGGAACGTGCCCATCTCCTCGAGGTCTCCATCCGGGATTTGCAGCCTCTTGATCACAACAGGTGATATCAAGTTCAGACCGGCCCCACCATCAACCAGCATCTTCGTCACCTTGAGGTTGCGGATTGTTGTTGAGACCAACAATGGAAAGCACCCGACCGCGGTAGTGCGGTCAGGGTGGTCCTCGGTGTCAAAGATGATAGGCGTGCTGGACCACCTCAGCGGCTTCCGTGCATCGACTGATGGCTCCACCGCTGTGATCTCACGCGCCCACTGCTTGAGCTGGTGGTGGGATGTATGCAGCGAGGCACCACCATTGACGCACATGGCTTCTGTGCCTTTCTGGAACCCGTGATCGCCGGACTCATTACCCTCATCATGATCATTGGCTTCCTGCTTCTTGTCACGGCCCCGAGCGGGCCTCTCTTGCTGATTATCTTTTCCGCGGTGGCCTCCTTGGCCGCCACGCTTCTTGTCGGATCCTTAAGCACACTCTTGACCGTTCTCTTTGTCCCTCCGCTCATACTCAGCTTTCTGCTTTTCAGCAAGCAGCTCTACTTGCCGGCAGTTCTGCAGATCGTGGCCTTTGGTGCGCTGGATCTTGCAATACTGCTTGTCAGAACCTCCTGGCTTGTCGGCAACCACCAAGGCCCGGCAAGCGGCATACCCGGCAACCTCCTTGACGGGGTCACTTGCCTCGGGTTTCTTGGTGGCACCGGTGTCGTCGGATCCCTCGACACCAAGCACGGTCTTGCCACTGCGCTTCCTATTACCGCGCCGGCCCTTCTTCACCGGGGCGGCAGTATCATCCTAGTAGTCGGTTTCCACGCCGGCGTCTTCACCGGGGTACTTCCTTCCCTCTTCAGCACGAGCGCATCGATCGACCAGAACATAAAGTTCGGCCACATCCCTGACCTTATTCATTGCCAGGTCCTCACGCATCTTATGATTGCGCACATTCTGATGGAATGCACTGATTACAGCGGCAGGATGAACGTTGGGGATGTTGTACTGCACTCGGCTGAACCTTTGGATGCACTTGCGCAAGTTTTCTCCTTCCTTCTGGGGGATGGTATGTAGATCACTTGCCTGGCCATGAGATTGGTGGCCTCCGGTAAAGGCGCCAACAAACTCATGACACAGATCCGCCCAAGAAGAAATGGAGTCTACCGGCAAGTGCATCAACCATGACATAACATTGGGCTTAAGTGGCAACGGAAAGTAATTGGCAAGCACCTTGTGGTCGTGGGGCCCAGCAGCTTGCACTGCGATGGTGTAGATGCTGAGGAACTCCGACGGGTGAGTCTTGCCATTGTACTTTTCTCCAACATCGGGTTTGAACGTGCGGTGGGAGGGTCACTGGAACTGCCGCAGCTCACCGGTGAAGGCCGGAGAACCTACCTCATAGGGTAAGCCACCGTAGCCTCTCGGTGCTGGGTGGTCTGTAGTGGGCCCCGCACGCCTCTCTGACTGGTGGCGCGCATCGCGCCGGTGCTAGATGGTAGTTCGAGCATCTTCATGAACTCGCTCCCGAAGAACCTAGCGCTGGTCGCAGTGGGTTCGCGGGTCGGACGACGCTATGGAGATATCATCACGAGCGTCGTCGCGACGGACCGACACCCGCGATGGTCGGGATGAAGGAGGGGAGTACACCGTGGCCGCATCGCCCCCCGCCCGGCCTCCGCTGGCATGCGGTGGCCCTACGGAGCGATGACCTACGGGTCCCACCGGCCGCAACTCGTCGTTGTTGGCGATGCCGACGAGGCTCCGAACGGTGGCCCTCCATTTGTTGAGCTTCTTTGCGGCGGGAGGAAAATCGAGGAGCAGCTGTGCGCGTGCTAGGGCTTCTGTTGGCGTGGGTGGTGGCGAAAGCTGTGTGGACCGTGATGCGCCTCCACTTCTAACCGCGTTAGAAGGAGCCGCGTCACGGCCCCGCAGCTGTTCGCCATCTCTGTCAGCACCTCGGCGCGCATGCTGTCCCGCCTCATCATGTGAAGGGCGCATGGGACTCTTCCCAGGACGGTGCCCAGGGTCACCAGCAGAGCGGCGCGCCGCCGTCTGGTGCCCGTGGGCACTGGTGTTGGTGTCTTGGAGGCCGCCGCGCCGCCGTCTGGCGGAATGGCGGCGCCCTTGGAGGGCCCCGCGCCGCCTACGGGGGGCCCGACTCCGTCTCTGTAGTCCGCGACTGGTGGCTCATCGCTTGACGCGCTAACGAAGCCACTCGCCAGGCCTGGACCGCTAGGGTGGTGCGAATGTTCGCGGACCGCGCCATGGGTTCTCTCCATGACTAGCCCGCTACTGGTCCGCACCGGTACTGGCAATCTGGTCCCGGACGAACCAATCGCCGTGGTCGTCCTCTTCTTAGGAGCCATGGCGATGAAGAACAGCTAGGTCAACCGCTAGACCAGATCCTCACAATTGCGCCCCCTACCTGGCGCGCCAAAGATGTTGGTGGGAAACGACACCTATGGAATCACAAGGATCCCTACTACGGTTGTGGGGCGCGGGGTTGTGAGAAGAGCAGGATTAGTAGTTGACACGGGGATCGTTTACCCAGGTTCGGGCCGCGAGGATGCGTAAAACCCTAGTCCTGCTTGGTGGATGTATTGAGTGTTCTTGAGCTCTCGAACAAGCTACCGGTGCTGTGTGGTTCAAAAGAGGCGAATCCTTTTCCTGTATGCCACGGGCCTGCTTTTATAGGTGAAGGGGCTGCAAGAGTGGCATACAGGAGGTGGAAAGGCCGACAGTGCTGCGAGCTTATCGCCCGTATTACAGGACAAGATGCATTTAATGCATGGCTTAGGTGTCCCTCACTTTATCGGGGACGGGAGCGAGGCCTCTCCCGTCCGTCGCCGCTCCTCCTCGCTTCGACACACTCCCTGGCCAGCGATGCATGCGGTGCCATGTAGGCAGGCAAGCAGCTGAGGTGCGTGCTGAGCTGGCCTGGAAGCTGCATGTTGCCACGCAAGTGTCTGCCCAGCTGGTTGGGCTGGCAGCTGCATGCGAATGGCGGCGGGGAGTTGGTTGGTGCGGGCCTGGCAGTGGCCCTACCGTCGCCTCTGGCAAGGGTCTTGTCGGGTGGCCCGACAAGGGTCTTTCCGGGTGACCCGGCAAAGGTCGTGCCGTGGCGTGCTGGCATCCCCGGCAAGGGTCTTGCCAGGGGTCTTGTGGATTCCTTCGGCAAGGATCTTGGTGAGGATTGTTGCTTTCCAATCCTCATCTGATCTCAAGCGTTCCATGTCTTCACAAAGATCTGCATGCCAGCATGGAGGTGCCTCCCGAGCCCCTGGCCCAACGTGGTTGCTGGCCTTGGAGACCATGGCTCAAGGGTGGCCCCGCTCCTCTGGTGTGGGCGAGTTGCCCTGGCAAGGGGATTGCCGGGGCTGCGGAGGCTGCCCCAGGCAAGGGTCTTGCCGGGGGAACCTGCTTCGCCCATCTGCACTTTGTGGCCTTGGTCCTTGATGTTGCCTTGTTTTTCTCGAGCCTTCAGCTTCTCTCTGGCTTCCCTCCCTTGCCCCGCTATGTGTGGTGATGGCGCGTGGATCTGACTGTCCGTGCACAAGTAAAGGTGTCAAAAGGAGAGCCCCTACTTTTGTACATCGACAACGGCCTTAAGATGACATTCTTTAGGAGCAGCTTGATATCGTCCACACATGCACACACTTAGAATAATATCGGGACGTGAAGCACATAGATATAACTATGAACCAATCATAGAGCGATAAACCTTTTAATCAACCGGTTCACCATCTTTGGTCAAATCAGGATGTCCGCTAGTAGGCATGGGTGTAGTCATACCTTTGCATTCTTGCATATTGAACTTCTTGAATAAGTCCTTGGTGTACTTTGTTTGAGAGACAAAAGTACCTTCCTTAGTTTGCTTGATTTGCATCCCAAGAAAGAATTTGAGTTCACTCATCATCGACATCTCAAACTTTTCCGACATTAGCTTTCCAAATTTTTCACTAAAGTGAGGGTTAGTAGAACCAAATATAATATCATCAACATAGATTTTGCATACAAATAGTTGTCCGTTGACCCTTTTAATAAAAAGAGTAGAATCAATTTTTCCAATTTCAAAGCCTTTTTCAATAAGGAACTTGGTGAAGCATTTATACCACGCTCTAGGGGCTTGTTTAAGACCGTAAAGAGCTTTGTAAAGTTAGTAAACATGATTAGATTTCTTAGGATTGACAAAGCCGGGAGGTTGCTTAACATAAACTTCCTCCTCTATTTCACCATTTAGAAAAGAACTTTTAATGTCCATTTGGTACAAGGTGATATCATGGTGATTAGCATAGGCAAGTAAGATGAGAATGGACTCAAGTCTAGCAACAGGGGCATATGTCTCACCATAGTCCATACCTTTGACTTGAGTGTAGCCTTGGGCGACGAGACGTGCTTTGTGGCGAACTACTTGTCCATCTTCATCTTGCTTGTTGCGAAACACCCGTTTGGTACCGATGATATTGTGGTTGTTGTCGAGCTTCTCAACCAATGTCCAAACTTGATTTCTCTCAAAGTTGTGTAGCTCTTCATGCATGGCATTTATCCAATCCGGATCTTCCAAAGCTTCTTCAACCTTCATAGGTTCAATGCTAGAGATGAATGAATAGTGTTCATAAAAGTTAGCTAAACGAGATTTAGAGCGAGTGATTCTCCCGGTTTGGATATCATTGTAGATTTGCTCGATGGGATGGTCCTTGGCAATTCTTGCTCGAACTCGTGAAAGCTTTTGCTTTGATCTTGGTTGAACATCTTCTTCATATTGTTCTTCTTCTTGGCCTTCTTCGTTGTTGACGTTGTCGTTCTCTTGTCATGGTGGAGAAGGAGGTTGTTGGCGTTCATCTTGGTGCACTTCCTCGTTTTCTTCATCTTGGTGTGTCCCGCTTGTGGATGCTTCCGTGTCAACTCTTGGTTCACCTTGTCGTGAGGTGGAAGCTTCCACTTGGACGGACGAGGTACTCTCCTTCACCTCCGTTGGGCGAATCTTGCCAATAGACAAGTCTTGGATTGCTTCTGAGGGGTCTTTGTCTCCTACATCAATTGGCAATTGCTCTACTTGCGAGCCGTTAGATTCATCAAACTTCACATCTAACGTTTCTTCAACCTTTCGGGTGAAATTGTTGTAGACACGGCAAGTGTGAGAGTTTGAGCCATAACCAAGTAGGAAACCTTCATGAGACTTAGGAGAAAATTTAGAACGACGATGTTTATCAAGAATGTAGCACTTTGAGCCGAATACTCGAAAGTATCCAACTTGGGGTTTGTTACCGGTGAGGAGCTCGTACGCCGTCTTGCCGAGTAGCTTGTGACGATACAAGCTATTTGTTGCGTGACAAGCCGTCTCAACTGCTTCCCCTCAAAAGTGCTTCAGCGTCTTGTACTCATCAAGCATCATTCTCGCCATTTTGATGAGCGTTCGATTCTTACTCTCAACAACTCCATTTTGTTGAGGTGTGTACGTAGCCGAGAACTCATGTGAAATCCCTTCTTCGTCAAGAAAGTTGTCCACATTTGCGTTCTTGAACTCCGTTCCTTTGTCGCTTCGGACCTTCTTGATCTTCACTTCAAATTGATTTTGGGCCTTCCTAGCGAAGTTCTTGAAGATCTTTTGAACCTGCGATTTATCATCGAGAAAGAACATCCACGTAAATCTTGAAAAATCATCAACTATAACTAGACCAAAAGAATTTTCACCAAGACTTTTGTAAGCGTTGGAACCAAAAAGATCCATGTGAAGTAGCTCGAGTGGCCTCCTTGTGGTCATGATGTACATCACGGGATGCCTTCCTCTAACCTATTTACCTGCTTGAAAAGTGCTATAAAGTCTATCCTTATCAAATATGACATCGTTAACGCCAAGGATATGATTTTCTTTAATAAGCTTGTCAAGGTTTCGCATGCCAACATGACCTAATCGTCTATGCCATAACCAGCCTTTAGAGGATTTAGCAATGAAGCAAGTTCTAGGTTGAGCCTTTTTAATGAAATCAACAATGTATAGATCACCTCTACGTATACCGGTAAAGACTATTTTATGATTATCTCTACGAAACACTTGGCAATCTACTTCAGTAAATAGGACATTGAAACCGAAATCAACAAGTCTAGATACTGAAAGTAAATTGTAGCCTAGAGATTCAACGAGCATGACATTTTGCATGGAGCTATCATGTGATATGGCCACCTTACCGAGGCCAGCCACCTTACCCTTTGAGTTGTCACCGAAAGTGACATACTTCCGAGGACCATCGCTTTCAGCAAGCTCACGGAACATATATTTATCTCCGGTCATGTGATCGGTACATCCACTATCAAGAACCCATTCCTTTCCTCCTACCATATATCCCCGAAGATTTGCCATAAGAGCAAAGTGTCTCAATGCATCATCAAGATCAAAGTCACTATCATCATCCTCATCATAGTATCCATGTTCAGCATCGTCATGTGGTGGATCAAATACTAGCGAGGGTGATTCGTTAGAGTGAGTTTGACATTGATCTTCTTTATGGATTTTAATAGCTTCGCAAATAATATCACTAATAATTCCAACATCTCCTTTGGCACGTATAAGGTTTATAAGCTCAAATAGACAATCACCAAACATAGGATCATTGGAGTTCATCTTACTCAAGGCAATAGACTTATGGAGAATTTCATCTAGATTTTTCAAGGAATAATTTGGAAAACGTTCCTCATGAAATTTCCATATAGTGTTGGCACACTTAAGAGTAGGCAAACATCCAATCAAGTTTCTAGGCAAGCCTGTAGTGATAAGATTAACAGTTCTAAGATTGCGAATCATGTCAATTGTCTCATCAAGGGTAGGATGCATGGGATCAACATGAGGTGCACAAGGGCTAGCAATGTACTTGTTCAAATGATATTCATTGAAAATCACAAGCATCTCATTTTTCACTCATGAAAATACTCTCCATCAAGTATAGGCACTCTATGTCTAAGGCTCCCCAAAGTAGACTCATCCATCTTCCTCCAATGGTGTTTAAAGCAAAGCAATGGAGACGAAAGCTCTGATACCAATTGAAAGGGTCGAGAAGAGGTGTCTAGGGGGGTGATTAGACACTAAGTGAAAAAGTTGCAGTTTTTAATTTCTTTAGGTTGAAGTGGAGTTTTGGCAGAAGTTTAACAATCACAATACATATCAAGCAAGCATGCAAAGAGTATATGAGCAGCGGAAAGTAAAGCATGCAACTTGCAAGAATGTAAAGGGATGGGATTGGAGTGTGCAAACACAATTTGGAGACACGGAGATTTTTGAGACGTGGTTCCGATAGGTGGTGCTATCGTACATCCACGTTGATGGAGGCTTCAACCCACGAAGGGTAACGGCTACGCGAGTCCATGGAGGGCTCCACCCATGAAGTGTCCATGAATAAGAAACCTTGTCTATCCCACCATGGCCGTCGCCCACGAAGGACTTGCCTCACTAGGGTAGATTTTCACGAAGTAGGCGATCTCCTTGCCCTTGCAAACTCCTTGGTTCAACTCCATAATCTTGTCGGAGGCTCCCAAGTGACACCTAGCCAATCTAGGAGACACCACTCTCCAAGAAGTAACAAATGGTGTGTTGATGATGAACTCCTTGCTCTTGTGCTTCAAATGATAGTCTCCCCAACACTCAACTCTCTCTCACAGGATTTGGATTTGGTGGAAAGAAGATTTGAGTGGAAAGCAACTTGGGGAAGGCTAGAGATCAAGATTCATACGGTAGGAATGGAATATCTTGGCCTCAACACAAGTGTAGTTGGTTCTCTCTCAGAAAATGTATGTTGGAAGTGTAGGCATGTTCTGATGGGTCTCTCCACGAATGAAGAGTGGGTGGAGGGGTATATATAGCCTCCACACAAAATCTAACCGTTACACACAACTTACCAATCTCGATGGGACCGAATTGAGAAACTCGGTCGGACCGATGTAGCAAATCATGTGACCGTTAGGATTTTCGGTGGGACCTACATGCAACTCGGTAGGACCGATATGGTTAGGGTTAGGGCATAATGTAATCTCGGTGAGACCGATTACTCAAACTCGGTGGGACCGATTTTGGTAATAAGCTAACCAGAGAGTTAGTTAGGCAAACTCGGTGGGACCGATTCGCTCATCTCGGTTGGACCAAAATGTTACGAAGAGGAACAGAGAGTTTGCATTGTAATCTTGGTAGTACCGATTAATTAACCTTGGTGAGACAGATTTTGGTAATGGACATACACAGAGAGATTACAACCCCATCTCGGTGAGACCGAGATCCCTATCGGTGAGACCGATTTGCCTAGGGTTTGTGGCAGTGGCTATGACATCTGAACTCGGTGGCGCCGGATAGAATGAATCGGTGGGGCTGAGTTGGATTTTTGGTTTGGGTCATATGTGGATACGAGAAGGTAGTTGAGGGCTTTGGAGCATATCACTAAGCACTTTGAGCAAGCAAGCCATTAACCAACACCTCATCCCCTCTTGATAGTATTGGCTTTTCCTATAGACTCAATGTGATCTTGGATCACTAAAATAGAAAGAGTAGAGTCTTGTGCTTGGAGCTTGAGCCAATCCCTTGTCCTTAGCATCCCAAAGGGGTTCAACATCCTCTAGTCCATGCCACTTCATTTCTGAACTTAACTGAAACATACTAGGTAAAAGTGTTAGTCCAACAAGAGATAGGTTGACATTAATTACCAAAATCACCCGGGGAGCACTTGTGCTTTCACAACGGTATGGGTGACAAGACGCAGACCAAAATCCCCGTTAATGTTCTTTGGTATATGCCAATTATACCAAGACTTCAATGTCTTTTCATGGTTGAAGAGATAGCAAGACAGATGGCATGGCACAAAACGGGCAAAAGAACCCAACTAGATGCAGATGGGAAGCTCATGATGGTGCACACATCAGACGGTGAAGCGTGGAAGCACTTCGATGCATTACATGACGACCAAGTGGCAGATCCGAGGCATCCTCGAGTCGCCATCAGCATGGATGGATTCAGTGTGTTTGGTATGACGGCAACCCAATACAGTTGTTGGCCCATATTTGTCATTCCACTCAATCTCCCCCAGGAAAGATTATGCAAAGAAAGGAAATTTTCCTGACATTGATAATTTCAGGGCCAAACTATCCGGGGAAGAATATGAATGTGTACATGCAGCCGCTGAAGGACGAATTGCAAGAAGCCTAGGATAATGGGTTCAAGACATACGACGCCTTTAGCAAAAAGAACTTCATAATGCGTGTGTGGTACATGTACTCGACGCCTGACTTGCCGGCGTATGTGCTATTAGTTGGCTGGTGTGTGCATGGAAGCTTCCCGTGCCCGACATGCAAGGGAGCTCTTCAGTTTCATTGGCTTGAGGCCGGTCACAAGTTTTCTTGCTTCGACATGCATAGAACATTCCTGCATCCTCGCCATAAGTTCAGGAAAGACAAGCAGAACTTCATCAAAGGTATAGTTCTGAAAGACTCTGCACCACCTCCGTTGACAGGACAAGAGATCATGTATTAGTTAAACGCTCTCAAGCCAGATCCAGAGCACCCAGGGTATTTCAAGGGGTATAATTTTCAACATGCTTGGTCTCACAAGACATGCTTCTGGGATCTGCCTTACTTCAAAGACCACCTTTTCCCACACAACATCAACGTGATGCACACTGAGAAGAATATCGCCTAGGCACTTTTTGGTACATTGTTTGGCATAGATGGGAATTCAAAGGATAATCCTAAGGCAAGAGTCGATCATGAGGCATTATTTCATAGAACATTACAAAACATGCAACCAATGAAAGGAAAGAAGAACTGGACAAAGCCAAAGGCATGGTTCAATGTTGGAAGGCCAGTTATAAGGGAAATTTTGTTGTGGGTGAAAATGCAGTTGATGTTTCCCGATGGGTATGAAGAAAATCTAAAGAGGGGAGAGAGTCTTGATAAATTGAAGATATTTGGTCTCAAGAGTCATGATTGGCACATATGGATTGAGCGGGTAATGCCGGTGGATTCATCCCTAAGGATGAATGGCTAGTACTGGCAGAGATGAGCTATTTCTTTCGTGTTCTTTGTGCTAAAGAAGTATCGCCTGATCTGGTAGAAGAAATGGAAGAGTTGGCGTAGAAGTTGATTTGCAAGTTAGAGAAGATATTTTCGCCGGGCTTCTTTAATCCAATGCAGCACTTGATATTGCATCTCCCAACCGAGGCAAGATTGGGTGGCCTGTGAAGAATCGTTGGTGCTACGCAACTGAGAGGATGCAGAAGATGCTTCGAGCAAAATGCAAAAATGAACGTAGAGTTGAAGCATAGATGGTCGAGGCATTCATTCCTAAGAAGGCGGCAAACTTTGTGACAGCACACTACGAAGCCAAAAATCGTCATTTGCATAATCCGAAGCCTCAGTACAATGCTGGCGACCCTAAAATGGGTTGATCCAACCTCAACCTATTCAAAGGGGATCTGGCACCAGCTGGTGCTTCTAATTCCTTGACGTTGGATTTCAAAGGATGGCAGACCATTTCGATGTATATCTTCAACAACCTAACCGAAGTACGACCATACATCGCGTAAGTTTTCGGTACATTGTTTCACAACTTCTAATTCCTTTGAACTATTCTTATTCCCGGATAAATTTGATACAGTCGATACATCGCCAAATTCTTGTATGGAGTGGTGATCCAAAAGGATTCTGTTGAAGAGTATGAGCTTCTAGAAAAGCGTGGAGGCGGCTATCCCGGTTTCATCTCTTGGTTCAAACAAATGGTAATTTCCATTAGACCATTTCATTTCTTTGTCTAATTTGTGGCTAATGCAAAAATCACTTTCGTATTAAACTTGTAGGCTAATTCAGAGCTTATGGACGCCGAAATGAGACAAGTCGCTAATGGTTTTGACTATAAGGTCTGTTCATTTGACAAATACAGTATCAACGGGTATCGCTTTCGTACCTATGGCAAAGAGCTATAGATGGCCGACCGAAAGTCTACAAATTGTTGTGTCTCTACTATCGGCGAAGGAGATACCGAGTATTATGGAAGAGTTGAAGCAATTTATGAACTTCAATTCTACGGAGCAAACCCACCAAACGTCATAGTCTTCAAATGTTATTGGCTCCAGCCGAAGGAGACAAGAAGGAATCATGAACATATATGGCTGGTGGAAACCAATCAAAGCACCCATTTGGATGTTCCCGATGTCTATATTATGGCTCAACAGGCAACCCAAGTTTTCTATCTATCTTGGGCATGTCAAAGTGATCCTAATCTCAAAGGTTGGGATGTCGTCGATGTATTGCCGCCACGTGTTAGATCACCACCCCCCAATGAAGATGATTATGAACCCCACATTAACACAGACACATATGAAGGAGAATTCTTCCAAGAAAGATGTCTTTCCAAAAAATGTTTCAAGAACCGCTCTACTTCATCCCAGAACATTGAAGTAGACAGCAACAGTGAACCCCTTAGCCGGAACAAGAAGAGCCTCAACTAGAAGAGGTTACTGCTGCGGATGACCTGTCAATGCTTGGCAGATTACGTAGAGGTGGCCTTCCACATGATGATGCATTTATTAATGATGATAATGTGTATGTCATTACTGATAGTGATGATGATGATGCATTTATTGACCCCGAAGCATTTATTGAACCAGATTTTTACTAGGTATTAAATTTTTTATGTTGTACTTTATTTGTATAGTTACTTGTATGCTTTATATAGTTACTTGTATAATTTTCTTACTTTCTATAATTGTTTGTTATACATAGTGCCATGGTCTTGATATCCGTCCCCGTCAGTCCTTGCCCGCTTTATGATTCTTATGCGGTAAATCCTCTTTTATAACTATTTGTTGAATTTTGCATTTATGACAATTATGGCCATCAAGTTGACATAGAGATATTTTAATCTAGGAGGTATGTGAATCAAAAGTTTCAGCCAACCCTCTTGTCAAGAAGTTAAATTTAATTGAAAAACAAAATGACTATTTGAAAGAAAAAATTAAATGAATTGAAGAAGAGAAGATGACATTTGAGTTGTATGTTGCCGACGTGGTCGATGATCACAAGATGAAGATAAATGCAATGCGCTTGAAGATTAAGAAGATAAGAAACTATGCCATTGATAATGAGGCTTGGTATCATTATGCCATTGGATCAATTGTTACCTTAGTTGCGATCTTCATCGCATTTGTTGAGACGAAGGTAAGTTTTCTCCAGTGTTTTACTGAACAAATGCATACTTAGCTACTTTCCTCCTAAATGGCATAACTACCTAAGTTAGACAAAAAATGAGACATACTTAGCTTTCGTTCTTCAAAAATGTCAAGATAATATTTGTTACCTCCAAAATTATATAGACTTACCTTACTTTCCTCGAAAATGACATAATAACCTTACTAAGCTCCAAAATGACCTATTTACCTAGCTTACCTCTAAAATGACCTACACTTAGCATTTTTACCTAGCTTAGCAGAAAAATCGCATTTTTACCTACCTTAGTTAGAAGAAGAAGAAGATAAAAAAGGGAGGAGAAAAAGAAAGAGAAGAAAAAACTTCTTCTTCTTCTTCCTTTTCTTCTTCTTCTTCTTCTTCTTTTTCATCATCATTTTATTCTTCTTCTTCTTCTTCTTCTTCTTCTTCTTCTTTTTCTAGCTAGTCTTCTTCTTCTTCTTCTACTTCGAACTTGCTTCTTTCCCAATTTGCAGATTTGCTTTAGATGAGGAAGCTTGCATTGATGGAGTCTACTCTTCTCTTTATGCTTCCATCTTGTTTTGATTTGCTTTATATGAGGAAGCTTGCTATACCTATATATGTATGGATGGATGAAACCATTGTATGCTTGTTGTTGGATATGTATATGTGTTGGATGATACCATTTGCTATGTATATGTGTTCGGATGCTTGTCGAAAGTATTTTCATGTGTTTGTGTGTGTGTCTATATATATATATATATTGTTGGGTTCTACGTAGGGTGCGTCGACTGCAAATTAAAATTTCCTGCACACAGAACAACCGAGAACATGCTACGGGAGATGGGTCACAGTTCGTTACCACTAGACGCGCAGTGCCGTGCGGTGGAAGTATAGTTGAGGCAGCACGTTCCCGCAGTCGCCTCACGTTCCCGAAGTTGTCTCCTCCTTGCCGATCTGCCACGTAGCCGATCGGATCCCGCGAACAGGTTCGCTGGAGCGGCGCAAGTGCACCGCCTCTAATGGTATCCGCGCGTGCAGGAGGAACACCGTGCGGTAGACTGCTAGGTTCGATCACACAGTCGGTGGTGAGTGGAGGTGGCTAGTTGCAACACATGCAAAGCCCTAATGACGGCGCCGAAGCAATCAACCGCATGAGTGTGTCGCACCTCCACTTTATATAGGCGTCCATCGCGGGCTCAACACTTGGGCCTCGCACGGACCCTAAAGCCCAAAGTCTACTCGACCACAACCCTAAAGCCAGTGTCCTCGGATCCGACCTTGTAGGTTCCTTCCCTTAAGCGCGTGACCCATTAGGTTCAAGTCGGCTTGGTCACAGTTCGGATCACCTCCGACCTGCACGGTTGGTAGCGGCCTCTAGCAAGGCGTGCCGACCACCAAGCAGACTATGAACCTCGTTAGGCGAACCTGTACAACGTGTCACATTTCTGTTCCCTTTGCCTCACGATATATTTTGTCGGGCTCAAGGCGAGACTGTCACCCTTGGGCTAGCCCGACCTCTTTCTCGTTCTAGTGATACCGACCACTATCTGGAGTATCTCATAATCCTTGTCGCATGACCATGCTTATCCTGGTCGGATCACACGAGGGGCCCAGAGTATATCTCTCCTGATCGAAGGGGAAAATCCCATCTTGCTCGACGACATCTCGCAGCATGGGTCTGGACAAGCCCGAAACCTACCTTTGTAACACTACAAAAAAATACACTTCCGTGATGATACGTGTTTGTCATAGTAGGTCGCGGTTTTTGTCATGCATGTACATCCATGACAATTTTATGACAGAATGAAGATAGTCATACCTGGGCTGTCATAGAAGTGTTCATGACATTACCAAAATTATCATCACGGAAGTGTCCACTTCCCTGACGATAAATCACGCATCACAAAACTGTTTTCGTCAAGGGTGACCGACATGTGGCATCCACCATAAGGAACACCGTTAAGCTATCGGGTCTGGTTTTGGATCCGATAACCCGTTAACAGCCCCGACCAATGGGGATTTTCCATGTGTAAAATCATCATTGGCAGAGGAAACACGTGTCGGCTCATCGTTGGGACAGATGTCATCCACTCATTGGACGGAAGGCGCCTATGATACGTCAACACGTGGCACGGCCCAACAGAGGCCCATTCCTGTGAAAAGGCCGGCCAGTTTGACTTGGTCAAAAGGTGACGGGCTGACCCATGGAAAGCCTGTTAACGGCATGTTCGCCTATAGCCCATTTATAGCCCGCTAACCCAAGGCCCGTTATGACCTATCCGAATTAGGCCCAGTAGCGTCATCTGGGCCATCCAATATGATTCCAGCCCGTTTTCACTTCTGGCGCATGTATGGCCCATGACGTCTTTCGGCCCATATGAGGCCCTATGTAACTCTTGGCCTATTAACGACCCATGGTGAAACTGGCCCGTAATGAACAGTGTATCACTTTACACCCATTAACGGCCCGTGGTGCAACTGGCCTGTAATGAATAGTGTATCACTTTATATCCATTAACGGCATGTTGTTCCATTGAGCCGTTTCTAGCCCATGTTATCTTTCGGCCTTCTGAGAGCCATTTATTCTTGGGCTCATTTCCAGCA
This sequence comes from Aegilops speltoides, assembly GCA_021437245.1. Taxonomy (NCBI): domain Eukaryota; kingdom Viridiplantae; phylum Streptophyta; class Magnoliopsida; order Poales; family Poaceae; genus Aegilops; species Aegilops speltoides. The sequence continues at coordinate 161,510,952 of CM038144.1, forward strand.
TTCGTTTACTTACGGTCCGTTACTGTCATTTTCTGCTTGTGGGCCAAATTCAGCCCGTGGTTATAGTTGGCCCGTTTGTGGTCCATTAATGCATTGGGCCGTTTTCATAGCGTCATCAAATACGGCCTATTAACGATGGCCCGTTATGGTCGGCCCATGAACGGACGATTCCAACTCTAGCCCGTTTACGACCATAATGCGGTCTGTTTGGCCCATGTTTGGCCAATCGATCATACGGCCCGTATAAGGCCCATTGATGATACGGCCCGTAGAAGGCCCATTGTTTCTACAGCCCGTAGGAGGCCCATTGTTTCAACAGCCCGTAGAAGGCCCACTGTTTCTACGGCCAGTAGGAGGCCCAGTGTCACTATAGTAACTATTAGCCCATGGTTATTGTGGCCTAGTTTTAAAAAATAGGTTATTGCAGCCACTAGCAAACCGCGGAAAAAGAACTGCAATGACTACAAGCAAACAAATAAACAAGACAACAAGGAAATAAATAAGCAAGAAACTAACGCTAGGCTATCACGGCTATTACACATATTACATCCACTGGGCATCAAAGTTTGCCACCTGTGCAAATATAGGGAACAAAGCAGCATATCATATACACTAGTTGTCAAAGTTGGCGACCAGCGCAAATAAACGCCGCAAAAAACAAATCCGAATGTAAACCACTTGAAGATCTCAAGAAACAATATCACAGGTACCCATAATGCGGCAAGATGCTTAGCGAGCTTATTAACTTTCTCTTGTTTGGCGCTTAAATCCTCCAGCGCTGTTGCACCAGAAAATATGCATCTGAGTTCTGCAGGGACTTCCTCAGTGCTTCAGCTTCCTGTCGCAGCACATCTGATAGACGTATTTCAACTTGAAGTTGAGACTCAAGAAGACAAATTGATTCAGGCAGCGAGTTCAAAGAGCTTGTGCCAGCAGTAGTGGACAGTAACTCCAACACTACATCAAGACATGACTTTTGGGTTCCCTCACTGTCGTCAAGATAGTTTTTATCAGCTTTCTTGGAGACCAACAGGGATGTCTCACTATCTTGAACCTTATCTGCATTACTTCCTTTACCATTGGATAACGTGGTACTGTTCTCCAATATTTTGTCCCCATTCTAAAAGAGAAACAAGCAGACACATCACATGTTTACCATGTTGTATATGAAACTCATTTTGGTAAATGAGTTCAGTAGTAAAGTGGACAGGATAACAACATGAAACAAAAATGTATCTATCTACAATGGTCACTTTATGATCTATATCATTCTACTCTTTGTTGCCAAATCAAGATAGAGACACAGTTCAAATAATATTTGTTCAAGACAAAGCAGAATAGACAAAATATAAGTGTGGGTAACTATAGAGCAATAACAACACTTGTAATGTGCATGACATGAGAACATAACTGTTTATTCAATTGAAATAGAAATCAACATAGAGCAGGTTACAACAGCAAACTAGTTAAAGAAATAGGTTTAAAACATACCTGTTGCGCCATTGGAGTTTCAATCCCATCCTTCAAATTTGAAAATAGTTGGTATGAGTAAATACAGTAATGCAAGAGCAAAAGAGTATGAACCATAGCTACAGAACCTGCCCTGAGAACAAATCTTCTTCTCCTTTAAGCGTTGAGTTGGGATTCGGAGTGGTGGTCCTCGTCCTTTGGGCAGTGCAGTTCCCTTACTAACTGCTCGTGTTTGGGTGCTCTGTGGTGGAGACGGTGCTGTATCAACTGGAACTGGGTTACTATCTGCCGGGGTTGGGGTTAGAAGGGGTGTAGCTGGTTCTCTGTCCAACTGGGTAGGGGTACAATCTGCGAGAGTCTGGGTTATGTGTTGTGGATCTAGTCCTTGGGCAAGTACAACCGTGGTTCTATCTGCATCAACTGGTAGCACTATCTTTTTTGAAGACCGTGTTGTTACTCCCTTAGATACTGCCATCACGCTCTCCAATTCAAATGGCTGATAAACAAGACAAGTAATTGAAAGTATAGACATTGTATGATAGACAGGTACAACGGATAGTGGGGAATAAAAGAAGGCATAAAATAATTCATATTTATGTTGTCTAACCAAACAGGATAGCATGACACAACTTCACATATATGATGGCTAACTAAACAGGATAGCATGACACAATTTCACATTATGATGGCTAACTAAAAAAGATGGAAATACATAGTTCAAAATATGAGACTATGTAAATAGTATGACATGACATAAATATATAATGTGTTTATTAAATAGGTTGGCATGCCATAATTCACATACATTCACGGATAGAATGCCATAATTCAAAATATGATGACTGTAAACACTAAACAAGATGAGATGATATAGTTATATGATGCCTTTATTAAATGGGTTGCCATGCCATAATTCAGATAGATGGTGTGTATGTACTATGTAAACATGATGGCATGATATAATTCAAATATATGATTTATATAGTAAGCAAGTAAGCAGATGGCAATCCATATATGATGTAAAAACTAAGCAATGCAAGACAACATGCATGACATGGGTAATACAACCCTGCCAAGTTTGAGCATAGACCTCAGGGGGGAAATAGGACTGGTCATCAGTCTCTGAATCCTCCTCCGAGGAGCTCTCTGTAACCAGCAAGATGTCTGCTTCAGCAGGTAGCACTGTCTGCTCTGAATACCTTGTTTTCACTCTAGATACTTCCATCACCGTTTCAAATGGCTGATGCACAGGAAGAGTAGTTGAATATGCAAACATTGTCGACAAATGGAACACGTAATACAAAAAAACGATAGCATGATATAATTCACATACATGATGATTGGCTAAACAACATGGCATTGCATAATTCACATATATAATGCCTTTGCAACAAGATAGCATTGTATAATTCACATATATAATGTCTTGCAACAAGATGGCAATGCACAATTCACATATATGGTAATTAGACACTGAACAGGTGGCATTCACACAAAGCATGTCTAAACTAATCAAATGACATAGCAATGCGAGACACCATACTCACGATATGAGCAACATAACCCTGCCAAGTTAGAGCATACACCTAGGGTGGGGGGGATAGGACTGGTCATCTGTCTCTGAATCCTCCTATGAGGAGCTACCCGTAACCAGTGAGATATGCGATTCGTCAGATAGCATAGTCTGCTCTGAAGACCTTGTTTTCACTCTAGAATTTGCCATCACCGTGTCAAATGGCTGATGCACACGAAGAGCAGTTGAATGTACTAACATTGTTGACAAATGTAATATGTAACGAAAAAAGGATGACCTGATATAATTTACATATGAGATGACTGGCTAAGCAGGATGGCATTGCAAAATTCACATATATGAGGCCTGGCTAAACAAGATGGCGTTGCATAATTCACACAAATGATGAATAAACTAAACAGACGGCATTCACACAAAGGATGTCCAAACTAAGCAGCTGACATATTTGATGTATAAAGTAAGCAATGCAAGACACCATATGCATGATATAACCAACATCAGCATGACAAGTTAGAGCGAAGACCTCAGGGGGTAAATAGGAGTTGTCTTCTCATACGAATCCCCTCGAGCAGATATCTTCCTCTCAATTACAATCCGAAATGCGTGGAGGGGGCTGCCTTTGCGCCTACCATGGAGCGGCGTCTCGCATGAAATTTTATTGCCATGAAAGGCTCGTCTCTTTTGCTCTACATGTTCGGTTCCATTGTTTACAATAAGCTGTCATGCATAGGAATAAAACATAGTGAGATTATGTAAGGAGTGCATGCAGAAATCAAGAGTGATGGTAGCAACTTTGTGGATAGACCCAAAACCAATAATAGCGAGCGATATTGGCTTCAGGTTAAAAAATACAGATAATGGCTTCTTTACTGTTTGTTTCCCACCCAACATGAAACTCATAGTAGACACCGGAGATTAACCAGATAGTAGATAGATACTATTGATAGCGGCCCCGATATGTACCCAACAACCATTTAAAAACTCAAGTTTGACCATTAATTTGGAGCGGACTCAGAGTCTAATCAGTGAACAGGACGATAAAGTAGCATGTAATATTAAGCGATGCATAACGTAAGCAGACACGAAAGAGTGCGACCTCTCTTGCAGACCTGTGTAGTCCTCGAGGTCATCTGCTCGGTTGATGATGGTAATGCAGTTTTCATGGCTGCCAGTGGCGGGGAAGAAGATCTGAGGCGGCGAAAGACACTGAGGCGGATCCTGTTGTCTGGACCCTTACATCGTTGGAGCAGCTGAGTTGGGGTGGACGACGACACAGCAGAAGGACAAACCACGCAAGGTTTTCTTTGACAACTATCTGTAAGAGAAGTAATTCTATAAGGGGTCGTTTGAATTGGAGGATTCCAACAATGCAGGGATTGGAAATAGACAGGAATAGGATAGGAATGCACGTGCAAAACAGAGAATTTAAAAATAGAGGATTTCTGCCAATCTGGGTGTTTGATTCACAACAATTGGAAGATCACAGGATGCAAAGAAGCATGGTGATATTAAGTCAAACCACAAGAAAATGTACGGTTATAATGCTATTATGCTACTATCTCTTAGTCTTGTGCTTCATGAATAGGAATTTGAAAAGGAGGACAAATGAAAATTAAAATTCCTATGTTTTTTCTTTCAAGGAGACACTAAAGGAACAAATCCGTGTGCTCAGCGAACAATATATATAACAGGTAGAATAAAAAAGAGATGCAACAAGTGTACAACCTCTTTGGCGAAGCCATGTCGATCTCAGCGTGATTGGGTTGGCAGGTGAGGATGCTCCGGCTGACTTTGCTGTCAGAGGAGGGGAAGAAGATCTTAGTCGTCTAGAGATGAAGCCCGAGGTACTGCTCCGCTCTGATGGAGGGTTTCGTCGTTGGAGCAGCTCCGGTGAGTTGTACGACGCCGAGGCTGAAGCAGGACAAGAGAGACAACGAACCACATTAACCTGAGTGGAATTCTAATAGCATCTCCAATACATGACGTAAAATACATAACCACAAAGTGCTAGATGTAAAATACATCAGCCGCTCATCTCTGAACTTAACTGTCGAAACTGAACTTAATTGCCAAAACTGAATTTTGTTGTCGAAACGGAACGCACTAGCAAGGTGAGGCTACACGTCGGTCGACTGACTTTTTCATCTCTGGTCAATCGATTTTGCAGCCGTTGGATACAAAATCAAGGGCCTGCAGTTCATCTTCAACCTCCACCCCCATGAGCCGCCAGCCACCACCGGCCAAACAGCAGCCCCGCCGCCCATGCCGTGTGTGCCGCCCGCCATGCCAAACACTCCCCACCGCCGCTCCGCGGCCGCCCCGGCCATCCCTCTAGGCCCCCCCGTGCCAAGCTTTTTCTCCGGCGATCCCCACGCCACCGCCCCGCCACCGCCGGCGACCACCGCCCCCATCCTGAACCCTAAGATAGATAGTGGGGTACCTCTCCAGCGAGCCCCCCTCCCTGCTGCGGCTGGTTCTTCCTTCACCCTGCGAGCCCACCCCTTGAAAATCGACTAACCCAAAAGTCAACTCAGTCGACTGAAGTGTAGCCAAATCGGAGCAGCATCGCAAGCAAGAGCAAGAGCGAGAGTAGCAGCGCAAGCAAGGGCAATAGCAAGAGCAAACCGGGCAGGGGACCGAGAGCAAGAACAGAGCAGTAGCACGAGCGAGAGCTAAAGCAGTAGCAGCTCCTACTGATGTGGACGTCGCTGCCGAGGGAGCGACGCCGTGGAGGAAGTGGCCGGCGACGCCGCTGTGGATGGTGCCGCGCCGTGTTAGCTCGAGATCGAGCGCCAGCAGCACCGTGAGATTGAATCAAGTAGAAAATGCGGCGATTAGTGTACAACCTCTTTGGTGGCGCCGATTAGGCCGCAGCTTCATCCAAGGAAACAGTGATGATGATGCTCTTCCGGTGGTGCAGGTGAAGACGGCGGAGTGGGAATGGAGGTGGCGCGAAAGACGAGTGGAACATCGGGGCAGCTCCTTGGAGGTGGAGGACAGGGTGGCTGAACCGACGGGGTGGAGGACAGGTGTTGCTTTGGAAGACGTCGTCTGGGAAGAGGCTCCGGTTGGGTGGCAGACGGAGCAGGGTGTGGGGTTTTGTCACGGGTTTTCGCGGCCTCGGTGTACGAATGGGTGGGCAGATGGGATGGGAGTGGGGAACCATGGCTTAGAGATGTCCTTGTCCAAAATGTGGGGTAAGTTACGAAAGTACCCCCCACCGATTTGAGGCGGTTCTTTCGGTTCAGGGGTACCACGGGCATTTTGCATGTCGGGATTTCACAGGAGGTGGGAGTTTTCATGCGCGTTGTAATTTCGGAATAGCAAGGCGAGGGTTGAGATGGAGGGAGTTGTCGGAGCACAACGAGACAAAGATATATGTTAAATATTTCGGGCTAACAAGGCACGGGTTGAAATTTCCGGGCAAGCCTAACGTGTACTGTACCAAATCAATGCGCACTATAAATGTCATTCAAAACTTTGAATTCATGTTATGTTCAATTAAAATATTTCTCTACGTGTATAATGCATGCAACCTACTACTCAAATGAACGTTTTAGTGCATTCCAAACGTATATACTACCGCTTCAATATGAACTAAATTTGAATAAGATCTACAGTAATGATTTTTATGAAGTGAAAGCATTTGAATTCGTTTCTCTGTTTTAATAAGATCTACAATCATCATTATTGTCAAGTTAAACCATCGTTTGTGTATTATCCTCACAGCACACCACATGATTAGTCTCGAGTTACATATGAACTATGTGTACTATATGAACTCGAACTAGATTTTTTGAATCCACTTTATTTTGATTTCAAATCACATTACAGTTCTAGCTCTAGCTAGATCTTCATAATCCAAACCATGTCTCATATGTATAATGTGTTTATCACATTATGTATGGTGCCCCGCCCCCTACGCCTACAAGTATTTAGATGTGAGTTGCAAACACCACACATTACCACAAATTCAAATAAAATGTGAAAATGTTCGATATATGGTATTGTTTAGATTGCTCGATATTTAGTTGTAAGCTGCAAACGCCACACATTATCACAAATTCAAATAAAATGTGAGATTGTTTGATGTATAGTATGATTTAGATTTTTCGGCATTTAGCTGTGAGTTGCAAACGCCATGCATTATCACATTATGGTATAACATGTGCACAACACGTGTATCGCTGCTATATTCATGCATGCAATGTTTAAAACACTATGATCTCCTATTCATATATATGAATCCGCTTTCATATCAAATTATGATCTTTGTTAGTCTCTTACACCCACACAATCCTCTAACCTTTGTAGCTACCACTAACTTTCTCTCGTGCATGCACACGCCCTCCTCGCCCTCCCCCTCCCTTGGCATTCTATCCACCGGGCACATTCATTTTTTTCTTTAGGTCGTTCTCCCAGAGTCTCCACAACTCCTTTCCGACACACATCGATCGATAAACCTCTCCAGTGATGCCTGCCTACAACATACACACGGACATTCAATCTCCTCCTTTATGTGTCCTTGCCTTGTGTCTCTCATACGGTCAGACACACGTGTAAACTCTCGCCCCTCTTTTCATCGATCTCACAACCGCACACTCCTCCCCCTATCTAGCTAGTAGGTGGGCCTCTCGCACCACCTCCTAGCTCCATTCTCTCTATCTATCCGTCTCGCCGGTCCTTATTTTCCTCTAACAAATGAACGTACACCGACCGATCTCTCGCTATACATATAGCTAGCTAGGTCCTTATAACTTGTTTTTACCCAGACGTCGACCCATCTACATAATTAGTTGTGTCTCTCCCTTCCTCCGACAAACAACAATTGATCTACCGATCTAGTTAGGTTTTCTTACCAAACACATGGTTCCCCTTCATCATCCATGGATGTGTCCCAACAGATCTATCACGCACAGGCACACACAAAAACACATCCCCACTCTTATTGAAAACATTGCAGTTCCACCCTCAGTTTGTCTAGTAGGCCTCTCCCAACATCTCCGAGAAGCAACTCCATCACCCATCCAGCACTCTACCCCTCTCCCTCCCTCTCCCTCCCTCTCTCTCTCCTCTCTCTCTCTCTCTCTGTCCCATCATATTTCCCATCCTTCAGTTATGTATGGATGTCGACCGATCTCCCTCAAGACATAGCTGGGTCTCTCCTTCTCAACACATATATGAGTCGTTCTACCTCTATAGTTAGGCCTCTGCCTACCCCTCCCCCACCCCCTCCCCCCCACACACACCGATACATCGAGCGCTCTAGTCATCTCTCCCTGCCACACACAAACTTGACATGTGCCCTCTAACGTTCCGTAGGCCATTCGCGCTATATCTTTGACTTGCACACACACACAATTTTGATGGCTCTCTTCATCGATCTTGCACCCACCCACATGATCCTCTCTTCGACTCTATTGATAGCTATGACCCCTCCCTCTATTCTCGTGGATTGCCCAACCCTCTATGTATGATATGGATAGGCCTCCATTTCACACCCATTGCATGCAAAATTTTGTTTGAGATGTCATCGACACATATTCCCACAAATAATTCATGAAATCAACCCCCACACCACCCCCACCCCACCCCAAAACAGAAAACACTCACGAACGCGGTTTGTATCTCTCACACACACCCACGTAGGTGGGGGACGTGCACGAAGAGAAGAGGTGCATGCACGGTGCACGTACTCCCGTCTCTTTCCCAACCACACCCGCGCGGGTACACGGTGGAGCACATTTCTGTATGAAAAAGGCAGCCCACGTGGTAATTTCTCACGTGTACTGGTTGACCACTTGGTGGAGGGAGGATTGTCTACCACGGGTGAACAAACAAATGGCGACTTGACGCGTTATGTTAAATTAAAAAAGAGGCAAACCATGTGGGGCCTACCTTAGAGGCAAGGCTCTATACACTAGAGTACTTTTGATGTGTCCCGTCAACTCGCAAAACGAAGAGAAGCTTGCTTAGTACGCCATCTCCTCCACCCACGAGCGCGGTGGCTCGCAGGATGAGGTGAAGCTTGCTCTGCCTTACGCCCGCTCCCTCGCCCATGCACGCGGTGGCTCGCAGGACGAGGAGAAAAATTTACTAGTCCCTCCGTTTACTCCTCGTCCTTACTACCTTGGTTATAGAGATTATATCGTATTGTTTGGAATATATATGTCCTTTAGTAGATTTCAATATGAACTACTAGTACATACTCCAAATACTGATGTATATAGATGTATTTTAGAGTGTAGATTCACTCATTTTGCTCCGTATGTACTACCTTTGTCCGGGTTTATTGGTCCCCATTGTATTTCATGCCAAATTTTGACCATAGATTAAACTAAGAAAATGTTCACGCATGTCACCAAACATTATATTTTTGAAAACTATGTTCAAATACGAATCCAATGAGATAATTTTTCTTGACATGCATTAACATTTTGTTAGTTAAATCTTTAGTCAAAATTTGGCACAAACTATAAAAGGGACCTATAAACCAGGACAAAGGTAGTAGCACTCTCCCTCTCCCCTCGACCCTCGCCCACGTGGTGGACGTGCAGCAATTCATTCGGTCTTATATAGCCAGAATGATATATACTGCACTACCATTATTGCTTGACTTTCCGAAGAGGTGAAGAGCCAATCACAAGGTTAATATTTTGGAGATGCCAAGCGCAAGGTTATAGGAGAACGAGTAGTAGGTGCCGCGTCATTTATAAATAAAGTTTTTTTTCTTGAGTGGCATGTACGCAATATGATAGGTTCATATGGAGAGAAAAGGAAACCGCTCCACTATATACATAGTTAGGATGGGCCAGCCTACACGGTTGCTTGCTGGGGTTGCTCTCTTCACACTCTCTCGCACAAAACGACTGTGGCCACATCTCTAACATCCCGGCGGATCACGTCCGCTTGGGGAAGGGATGGATGCTTAGTGTAGATGCAGTGGCCGTCGCCGACGGTGAAAACCCACTGTCGGCACGTCCCGATCAGGGGTCCCCGCCGTTCTCTCTCACCAAGCCGGTGAGGTTGTCTTCGTCCCTTGCTCACTGCCGCGACGTGGGAAGTTGCCGCCTCCCGCCTCCCTCCTCAAGGTTGAGCTCGTCCCTCGGTACAACTCCTTTACAGCCGGCTTGCACCATGCTCCAGCTGCCCACATCACTCCCTCGTGGATATTTCTCTACTTATTTGCCCCGCACATACCGATACCTCTCTGGCTTCTCGTCTTCAGTATTTGTGATGAGTTTATGTCTCATCAACTAGTCCCAATAATCTTATTCTAATCACGCTTCTTCAATTTCTTTGCCACAGGGATGCTCATCTCAATTTTGGTGAAACTTCACAAAATGATCCGATGGTCAAAAGGTTGCAAACTTCATTTATTAGGAAGCTCAAACGTTGCCAGCAAATTGAAGCCTGGTCAGGGTTCACGGTTCAAGTGCTAGGGACTGCATGGATCGTTTTTTTTCTTTAGCTGCCTCTGTTCCAAAATAAGTGTCAACTTTAGTAGTAGTACAACTTTGTACTAAAGTTTGCACAAAGTTGAGACACTTATTTTGGAACGGAGGGAGTACATATTTGCTATGATCTGTCAATCATTGAGATGCAATAGCATGCATGTTAGTCTCCTTTTTATTTGATGAAATGTTGCAACGGGCAACCTTGGACAGAAGATACATGTAACAGGAGCTGGAAGCTTCATAGCATTGTACAAATTAATCTCGCTGATAAATTACAGTACGTGGTACTATACTAGTACTTCCTCCGTTCCTAAATATAAGTCTTTGTAGAGATTTCACCATGAACCACATGTGGATGTATATAGATGCATTTAAGTGTAGATTCATTCATTTTGTTCGGTATGTAGTTCACCTAGTGGAATCTCTGCAAAGACTTATCTACTAGTAATAGCTAGCCCCCACTACTAGGAATTCTCTATCCTCTCCTTGAGCCACATCATCAAACTTGATGTAGCTTTTAGATGAAGTAAATCAGTCCATAATAGTCGTCTGATCTAGACGTTGAGAGGCTCCGCACTAAGCCACATGCAAGCATGTAGAAATACCGTGGCACATGCATGTGAGTGGGCTTTAAATCACATCAACATGTCTGCATGCAAGCATGCACTAGTAGCATGCATGTAAGTGAGCTTCTAAGTCCCATTAACATGTCAAAACGAAAAATATAATCCCATTGTGCAGTAGGAGTTGGCTGATCTTTTTTCCTTATGTGGGATCATCTAAATGATGATGGGAGTTTATTTAGTTTGGCTACCACATTTGTCATGCGGTTATAGAGTTTTTTATTTAGTTCTATGAAATCGATAATGTTGCGCAGAGAGATATACCGCTGTTCCGCGGCAACGCGCGGGGACTCATCTAGTAATATTCAGGAATGGAGGGAGTACTATGTAAAGAGTTAGGTGTTGCACGGTGATAGTGTGAGGTGGGCCATGTAATCACTGAGCCTGCGTGTTTTCACTGCTCTTGCACTCCTCCGCTGTAAGAATGGAGAAAATTGTAATCTAGTAGTAGTAGTACCTCCTTTCGTCGAAAGCATAGGACATCTAGCAGTTCTACCACCTCAGTAATAAAGACCAATGAGCCGTCAAATCACATAGACCCAGTAGTAAGTTGGACGGACGAAGCAACCATTACTCTTGCGCCAGTGAGAGGTCGCGTCCGCTCTGCCCGGGCATGAATGCAGCACCGATTCTTTGGAGCGGTGCTGACCGTTTCGGGCGGGAAGCGTGCGCGGGCGATGGAGGGGCTTTGGGTGGGCCAGGCTGGTCAGGAGCGGGCGTGGCAGTTGTCCGCATGTCCCTACCAGACATGCCCGAAAACAAGAGGATGCACCGACACTCACGGCTAAAATTGTACACTACGCACCATCTCTCTGTAGGAGTAGGTCGATCTGTCGCACTATCTAACACACACAAGTTGTTAAACACACACACGCACACGCACGCACCTTGGTCCCGTTGCACCTTCTAATGTGACTTATTACACCTAGACGGAGGGAGTAGTAAGTATACAAGATACGGTGGCACACTGACTTAAGTCGAATACAAGTGCCCAAACTTTGTGTGCATGTTATAATAAGGATTCACTTAAAATAGTACGTGAGCGAACAGAGGGATCAATTGGACAGTGTTTCCGAGCAGTAGCGAGATGTGTGAGGTAAGATACACCGCTAGCGCTTTTATTTTTTCTTATTAATTTGTTTGTTTCACCCTGTGAGTGGTGGGACCCAACGTACTACTTGGAGAGAGGTATGGTGACTAAGGCTGCATTATTTCTGCACCACTGTGTATAGTCTTACCACCAAAGCCACATGACGCGATTATGACTAAAATCCCAATGACTCCCACACACACACAAAAAAAACACGGCATGCTTGTCACACGGATGCAGGAATGTATAAAAGGTTATTTTCCTCTCGTTGAACATAACGGGAGGGTTGTGTAGCTGGTTAGCCTGTTCGCTCATCAAACTTGACGTCTCGGGTTTGATAACTACACTTGAGCATAATTTTTGCCAGGAGGATTCTTTGACTGGTCAAAATGTTTTCTAGGGTTTGCACGCTTCACACACTCTCTCTCCAGTATATATATACACACTGGAGCCTCAGCGCTTGTAGTTGCTCTCTACACACTCTCTCGCCCTCTCCCGCTGGAGCCTCAGCGCTTGTAGTTGCTCTCTTCACACTCTCTCGCCCTCTCCAGATCTAAACAAGACTTCGTTGGCCTCTCTCTCCCCTCACTGCTGCTCAAAGAGCCGACTGGATCTGTCCGCCGGGAAGGAAAGGAGGCTTAACGCTGTTGCCGTCGGCGAGGGAGGGAATCCACTACCGGTGCAGCTGTTCACTTTCCACCCAGCGACGGCACGGGAGGGCCTCTGACCCCTTCTTATTCGTCGCCGTCCCGTCGCCCACTGAACCACGCCCTAAGAACCTTAAGGTATATTTTACTTACTCCACATGCATTGCTCTAGCTGCATGTATACCATGAATCTAGGACGTGGTTCAAAGAGGAAAGGAGTGGGGGAAAGTAGTGGGAAAAGTTGTATATAGCATGAATCTAGGACGTGGTTCAAAGAGGAAATGAAGGGGGAAAGTTGTATAGCAGGAATCTAGGATGTGGTTCAAAGAGGAAAGGAATGGGGGAAAGTAGCGGGGAAAGTTTTATCGCATAAATCTAGGACGTGGTTCAAAGAGGAAAGGAAGGGGCGAAAGTACTAGCTCAAAAAGGAAAGGAAGTGACAAGGCTGTAGAGTTTGAGCTGGACTAGATTTGCTGCACTCACATAGGGAAAGGTGTCTAAAGATAATAAAACTGGGACCAACACAAATATGCTCCTCTGTTGTTTGTTCTTTGTTGCAACAGACTGTGCATGACCACAGTACATCGGTAGATGCACATGGTGCTGGTGCGTCCACTGTCCCGTGCAACTTATTAGCTGTTGTTAATCTAAGGCCCTGTTTGGTTAAAAACTCCCTAGTCCCTACCTACTTGGTTCCAGGGACTAGACATGGACTAGAGGTTATTAAATGACATGCTAAAAGACCATGTTACCCCTAGTAATGAACTAATAGAAACAAGGTAAGATGTGTGGCAGGGGCAACTATTGGAAAAAGTCCCAAAAAGACTCCCTCGGGGTCTTCTTTCTTTAGTCCCAAATGCCCACTTTTAGCCCCTAAAAGTCCCTCTGTTTGGTTTAGATGGGACCCACACGGAGTTTTTTAGTCCCTACACCAAAATGTCCCTGTAAACAAACACCCTCTAATAATGCCGCTGGAAAATTGATGCAATGCCACAGTTAAAAGAAAATTACATGTTTAACGAATTTTATTGTTAATATAATATATATGTTAATATTAATCAATGCCACCGTTTGAGAAATGCTACTGTCTTACTTTCTTTCCCATTTAGATAAGGTAGATGCTTCTTTTTGTTGGCTTCTGTGTCATCCACCGTTATTGACCACTAATTGTTTCCTTTGCACCTTTGTGTAAACAGGGTTATCTACATCACCTCATTGCCATTGTGACCTTTTGTTGCACTGCACAGAACACTTTTGTTTTAAGAGTCTTTTGTGCGGTTCAACTAAAATGTCACACCGACAATGTTGCTTGATTGCTTGATCTTAGTGGAACTACACAAGAGGAGATCTTACTTCCTATCCGTTAAAGCGAATTTGGTTCAGATCTTCTTCTTGTGAGTTGTTAGAATTCCGCATCATGAGAGGTCTGTACTAGCCTTCTTTCACATGATTCTGCAGTGTGCTTTCATATGTTGTGCTACTTGTATGATAATGTTGCTTGATTTTAGTGAACTGCACAAATGGAGACAAGACTTCCAATCTGTATGTGCACCGTAATATCCCATTGAGGTAAGATAAGGATATTCCACAACTGCTGGCCTGTATTTTGCCACTTTCATCAGAAAATTAAGTTTAGTACTATACTTGTGCTCCCTAATTGACATGCCAAATCTTACATTGAAGGCGAAGCTTGTCTCTTATTGAACCAAGTGATGAAGGGGAAGAACAAGCAGAAGAAAAACAAAAATCAACTCGAGGTGCTGTAATGAAGCACTAGAACTTTGATGACACAAGTAATGATATAGTTTTGCATCTTAATTTATTGCTATGGCTAGAATGAGCAATTGTTTTGCCATTGATTTGATGCCATACGTAATTATCTCTACTTGTGCAAACAGGGATCTTCTTTGAAGATACCATATGTTTTAGTGGAACTGCACTAGAAGATGTTGGAAACATTAAACTAATCGAGGAGTGAGGGAGTCCTGGACTAGGGGGTGTCCGGACAGCCGGACTATCATCGTCCGCCGGACTCCAAGACTACGAAGGTACAAGACTGAAGACTTCGTCCCGTGTCCGGATGGGACTTTCCTTGGCGTGGAAGGCAATCTTGGCAGTACGGATATGTAGATTTCCTACCATTGTAACCGACTCTGTGTAACCCTAGCCCTCTCCGGTGTCTATATAAACTGGAGGGCTTTAGTCCGTAGGACGAACAACCATTACAACAATCATACCATAGGCTAGCTTCTAGGGTTTAGCCTCCTTGATCTCGTGGTAGATCCACTCTTCTACTACCCATATCATCAATATCAAGCAAGTAGGAGTAGGGTTTTACCTCCATCGAGAGGGCCCGAACCTGGGTAAAAACATCGTGTCCCTTGTCTCCTGTTACCATCCGCCTAGACGCACCCCTACCCGACATCTGCCGGTTTTGACACCGACATTGGTGCTTTCATTGAGAGTTCCTCTGTGCCGTCACCGATAGGCTTGATGGCTTCTTCAATCAAAAACAACGCCGTCCAGGGTGAGACTTTTCTTCGCGGACAGACCTTCATATTCGGCGGCTTCGCATTGAGGGCCAATTCACTTGGCCATCTGGAGCAGATGAAAGCTACGCCCCTGGCTGTCAGGTCAGATTTGGAAGCCTAAACTTCACGGCGGATATCCGCGGAGACTTGATATTCGACGAATCCGATCCACAGCCGAGCGTGCCGCACTGTCACGATGGGCACGATCTAACTCTGCTGTCGGACAGTACCTTGGAGGCCGCACACGAATCCGCTCCGATCCATAATTCGGAGCCGATCGCGCAGATCGAGGCCGGGTGGCTGGACACCGCCTCGGGAGCTACAACTTCTACGGCGATGGAGCTGAACACTGACCTCGTCCCTTATAAAGCTCGTGACTCCGAGGTGCCGGACTCTCTGCCGGACTCCGAACCTCCTGCGCCCCTGCCAGTCGAATCCGATTGGGCGCCGATCAAGGAGTTCACTGCCGCGGACATCTTTCAGCACTCACCCTTTGGCGACATCCTAAATTCGCTAAAACATCTCTCACTATCCGGAGAGCCCTGGCCGGACTATGGCCAGGATGGTTGGGATTCGGACGACGAAAAAATTGAAAGCCCACCCACCACCCACTTTGTAGCCACTGTCGACGATCTAACCGACATGCTAGACTACGACTCCGAAGACATCGACAGTATGGACGACGATGCCGGAGATGATCAAGAACCAGCACCCACAGGGCACTGGAAGACCACCTCATCATATGACATATACATGGTGGACACCCCAAAAGTTGGGGATGGAGAAGAAGCAGCGGAGGCAGATTCCTTAAAGAAACAGCCCAAGCGCCGACGTCAGCGGCGCCGCTCTAAATCCCGCCACAGGAAGAATGGAGATTCCGTCACAGGGATAATAACACCCCAGAGAGTGCCGAAGACAATCCCTCCAAAGAAGATTCAAAGCAGGAGGATGCGTAAGCAAGCCCTCACGAGAGCGCGGCAGATTTAAGAGGTCGAGGATGATAATTACATACCTCCTCCAAGACGAGGCAAGCCTCAACGACGACGAATTCGCCGTGCCCGAGGATCCCGTCGAACAAGAGCATTTCAAACGCAGGCTAATGGCCACAAAGAAACAGCCTAAAGAAAAAGCAGCAGCAGCTTCAAGCTGATCAAGACCTCGCGGCGACAGATGGATCGAGGTCCTTGCGGCCGAAGAGTATGAACTCGAACGCCCCTCCAAGAGCTACCCAAAACGCAAGTTGCTCCCCCGACTGGAGGTGGAAGGATATATACCTTCATCACCAGCGCACAATACGGCAGACCGACCACCCCGTGGTCGCGACAGAGAGGCATTCAGGCCTTCCATCAAGACCGTACCCCGGCATCGCTCGAAAAGCACGAAGCCACGGGGGAACGTGCCGGACTTGCGGGATATATTGGAGGACAAGGCAAGACAATCCAGATCTATATATGGATCACATGGGCGCCCCACGACCCACGACGAATACCATCGAGCCAAATACAACAACTCTGGCCGGGCCGAACACAGCAAACAACGCTCTTTTGAGCTACGTCATGATATTGCTCAATACAGAGGCGCCGCACACCCGCTATGCTTCACTGACGAAGTAATGGATCATCAAATCCCTGAAGGGTTTAAACCCGTAAACATTGAATCCTACGATGGCACGACAGTCCCTGCGGTTTGGATCGAAGATTATCTCCTTCACATCCATATGGCCCGCGGCGACGATCTCCACGCCATCAAATATCTCCCGCTCAAGCTTAAAGGACCGGCTCGGCATTGGCTTAACAGCCTGCCCGCAGAGTCAATTGGGTGTTGGGAGGACCTGGAAGCCACATTCCTCGACACATATGTGTGACTACCAGACGCCGATGACCTAAGCCACATAATCCAGCAGCCAGACGAATCGGCCAGGCAATTCTGGACACGGTTCTTAACAAAGAAAAATCAAATCGTCGATTGTCCGGATGCAGAGGCCCTCGCAGCCTTCAAACATAACATCCGCGACGAGTGGATAGCCCGGCACCTAGGATAGGACAAGCCGAAATCCATGGCAGCCCTCACATCACTAATGACCCGCTTCTGTGCGGGAGAGGATAGCTGGCTAGCTCGCAGCAACAACCTCAGTAAAAATGCTGGAAGTCCGGATACTAAGGACCACAACGGCAGGTCGCGTCGAAGCAAAAAACAAACGCCGCCTTAACGGCAATAACAATGAGGATACGGCAGTCAACGCTGGATTCCGAGGCTCTAAACCCGGTCAGTGGAAGAAGCCATTCAAAAGAACCACTCCGGGTCTGTCCAATTTGGACCGAATACTCGACCGCTCTTGCCAGATACATGGCACCCCCGAAAAGCCAGCCAACCACACCAACAGAGATTGTTGGGTATTCAAGCAGGCATGCAAGTTAATTGCCGAAAACAATGACAAGGGGCTGCATAGCGACGACGAGGAAGAGACCCGGCCGCAGAACAGTAGAGGACAGAAGGGTTTCCCCCCACAAGTGCGGACGGTAAACATGATATACGCAACCCATATACCCAAGAGGGAGCGGAAGCGTGCACTAAGGGACGTATATGCGATGGAGCTAGTCGCCCCAAAGTTCAATCCATGGTCCTCTTGCCCGATCACTTTCGATCGAAGAGACCATTCGACCAGTATCCGCCATGGCGGATTCGCCGCATTGGTTTTAGACCCAATCGTCGATGGATTTCACCTCACAAGAGTCCTGATGGACGGCGGCAGTAGCCTGAACCTGCTTTATCAGCATACAGTGCGCAAGATGGGCATAGACCCCTCAAGGATTAAACCTACAAAAACGACCTTCAAAGGCGTCATACCAGGTGTTGACGCCAATTGTACAGGCTCAGTCACACTGGAAGTGGTCTTCGGATCCCCGGATAATTTCCGGAGCGAGGAGTTAATCTTCGACATAGTCCCATTCCGCAGCGGCTATCACGCTCTGCTCGGACGAACCGCGTTCGCAAAGTTCAACGCGGTGCCACATTACGCATACCTCAAGCTCAAGATGGCCCTCGTGGAGTAATCACGGTGAACAAAAATACGGAATGCTCCCTCCGAATGGAGGAACATACAGCGGCTCTCGCGACAGAAGTACAAAATAGCCTTTCAAGGAAATTTTTGAGTCCGGCCGTTAAACGACCGGACACGGCCAAACGCGCCCGGAGCAAAATCAATCAAGACCACAGCACGCCCGAGCATCGCGTAGTAATGCGCCCCAACCCCGCCCTCGTGATGACAAGACCTCCGCGTACATCATTACGCTTTGGAGATACCATGGGCATAGGGGGAGGGGCACGACCACAACAGACCCAGAGTGCGGCTCGACCACACCAGGGGCTCCCAAGTGTGTCGCTCTTTTAATTTTTATTTTCATTCTTTTTATACACAGACTCCGCTCACGGAGGTTCTGTCCGCCAAGGCGAACCCGCCGAACTCACGATGCAACAGCCAGGGAGGGAAAAAGGCTGCGACGAACACTCAGGTGGTTTCCATTAAGAGCATTAAATTTGATTATACACACCAGTCCGCAGCCCACCCCTGGAGGGGGACATGTTTAATTAGTCCAATCCCTTGCTTACCGCACTATTTGTATCATTCCGCACTCATAGCAGAATTCCTTAAATAAATAATGCAACACTTTTGCCTATAATTGCATTACTTTACATATATGTTCATTAATGACATCTTGCGCCCGTATATTCTGGTACGGCCGAATACACCAGGGGCTTATGTTCCCCGCATTATGGTGTGATAAGTCCGAACACTTTCACAAGTGCGGCACCCCGAACTTATAGCATTATATGAATCGGCTCTGAATCATGTCTTGGGTCAATAGTTGGGTTTGCCAGGCTCCCATGTTTTGGTACCTTACGCCCGCCTGGCTGCCTAAGGTAGCACTGGAGAACCACTGCGATTGCGCCCTAGTTGAGCTGGGCGAGCGCCTCAGTGGAGAAAGCTAAAACTGACTGGCATGATAAGGCGAGAGACTGGTCGCTGTTCGAGAGGTCTTGTCGAGTCCCTAAAGACTTATGCCGCTTCGAGCGAAGAACCGGATAATGTCCGCCAAGGCGTGATAGCGCCTCAACTCGGTCTTCCTAATACTAGGGGCTTCACCAAATTTAAAATTATAGAATTCTATGGCTAAGTGAAAGTGTTCAAGCATTATAAGTCCGGTTGCCTTGTTCGTTGTGTTGAGCGCCTCCCTAGATGGACCCAAAAATGGGAACAAGAGTGCTCAAGTTTATCCCGAACACCCCAGCACTCGTGGCATGGGGGCTGAAGCCGACGACTTGCATCTTTCGGATTTTATAAACGGCCGCACATAAGGTAATATTTTAAATTAAACAAGCGTTGCTTAGCGCATATGAACAAAGTTTTCAGCGCACAGGATAACACATAGCGAGTTTACTCAATAATTACATCTCTGGGGAACTCATCTGCAATCTTGCGGGCACCCTCCACGACATTCTTATAGTACATCTCGGGCGTACGATACTCCTTGCCCGCTGGCGGTGCGTCAGTGATAAGCCTCTCCGCATCCAGCCTGCCCCAGTGGACCTTTGCGCGGGCAAGGGCCCGACGAGCACCATCAATACAAAGGGAGCGCTTGATGACCTCCACCCAGGGCACGATCCACCAGCCACCGCCACGAGGCCGGTAGCTCCTGTGCATGGCCTCTCCAGCCACACCGGACTATGAGGCCCTTCATCGCCGCTCGGCTACCTTAGGAGCTCGACCAGCTGCTTCACTGGTCGCTAAGGGCGCTGGATGGCCGGCCTCAACAGATCGAGACCGAAGACCTTCTCCGTTGATCTCCCCTCCTCGCGACGGTAGAATGCGGCGGCATCGGACGCACTGCGAGGCAGATCTGCAAACGCCCTTGGAGAGCTCCGAATTTGGGTAAGTATCAGGAAGTTTACATTAACATGCTTGCTTTGCATGAAAAATGCCTTACCTGCCGCTATTTTCTTCACATCCTCAACCTCCTGAAGGGCCTTATGGGCCTCGGCCTTGGCGGCTTTGGCACTTTCGAGAGCCGAGGCAAGCTTGGACTCCCGAGTCTTCGAGTCGCGCTCCAAACTCTCATGCTTTTCCATGAGAGCCTGGAGCTCTTGCCGCACCTCCGCCACCCGCGCGTCCTGCTTCTCTCGCTCTGCCCGCTCATGCCGCAGATTATGCTCGTCATGGACACAGCCTCCTTCGTGGTTGCCACCTCGCTCGTGGCCCCCGCAGCACTCCACGCTATCCTTGTTATTTTATTGCAACCTAAATCCTTTTATGTAAGGTAACTATTCAAAGGGTATTACTCACCTTCTTTGTCCTCGAGCTGCTTCTTGGCACGGCCGAGCTCTTGCTCGACCGCCGAGGCCTCGCTCAAAGCATGCCTCCACGCATCGGTCGGCAGAGGTCAAGATCGCAGCCTGCAAACCCATATTGACATAATTTTTAGCAACCCTGTATATCTTTTAGATCCTCGACCGCTTTTCTTTCCAACACCGAACCGAGCATCGTGGCTACTGTCTATGCTGTATTACATTACATAATTTTAACTTCTTACCTCAAAGCCTGTTAGAAGGCTATCGCGAGGCTTGGTCAGCCCGCTTGGCGAGCTGAACCTTCAATCACCGCACTCATGATAGTGTGGTGTTCTTCCTCGATGGAAGCGCCTTTGAGCGCCTCCAGCAAGTTGTCTAGCGCCCGGTTGGGCGGGGCCGCCCGGCGTCACGGTCTTGCCCTTCTTGCGAAGGGCACTTGCGGACTCGAACCACTACGGGTTCCGTGGAGTCCGCACAAAGTCCGGAGGCTGCCTTGTGGCACCTCTGGAGCCTCCTCCCGATGGGTCCTTCCCGGATCCCACTCGGCATCCTCGGGCGCGAGGGTGGAGGCAGTCGGGATGGAATCTACATCGACGGAGCTAACGACCCGCCGACGCGGGAGATCATCATCGCCGATCGCAGCAGTGTGCGGCATTAGAAGGACACTATGTGACACATAAGAAATTATAAATCATTTAGGAATCCAGATACTTACGATCTTGCCGAGGCCTGGACCTTGAGGGCCACTCTTCATCGCCAACGCTGGCTATGGAGCTGTCCGGGAATAGTTCTTCCCTCTTGATTCTTCCGCCTCCCCTGTTGGGAGGCCTTCCTCTTCTCTCTCCCTCCTCCGGGAGAGAGTCCTCTTTCCTCCTCGCCTCGGGAGGAGTCCGCCGAGCCATCGGACGATGAGTCCGACACCACTGGCGCCGGAACTTCTTCGAGTTCCGTGGCCTCCTTCTTAGCCTTCTTCTCCGCACCACATGGGGTGCTGGAACCAGCAGCCCCGCTAGACGGGCGTCTACTGTGTTTTCTGGCATGGGAGCCGGGCAGATGATCTGCTCGGCCTTCTTCATCCAGTCTTGTCAAAGGAAAAGGGAGATTGAAACCCACGTAGGGTCAAACTGTTAAAAACAAGTGTCCCGTAAAGGGGTAGAATCACTTACCTCGTCAGCTGGACGCTGCGAGCGAAATCCGCGATCTTCAGTGGCGGATGCGGGAGCCTCGGCGCCCTTGAACAGCACCCTCCAGGTGCCTTCGACGTCGTGGTCAAGAGCCCGCCAATGCTCGTGCAGGCCGGATTGAACTCCCACAAATTAAACGCCCGTTGTTGGCAAGGGAGAATCCGGCGGATGAGCATGACTTGGGCCACGTTGACAAGCCTGAGCTTCTTGTTCACCAGCTTCTAGATACAGGCTTGGAGTCCCGTCAGCTCCTTCGAACTACCCCATAGCAAGCCCTTCTCTTTCCAGGATGTGAGCTGCATAGAGATACCAGATCGGAACTCGGGGGCTGCTGCCCACTTAGGGTCGCGCGGCTCGGTGATGTAGAATCACCCCGATTGCCACCCCTTGACGGACTCCACAATGGCCCTTCAACCAGATGACGTTGGGCACCTTGCTCAACATGGCGCCCAAGACACCGCTTGAGTGCCCTTCACTACCTTCGACTTGACATTGAAGGTCTTGAGCCACAAGCAAGTGGGGCTGGATGCGAGGAAGGTTTCGCATTACCCACGATAAACGCCGAGATGTTGAGGATGAAGTTCGGCGCCAGATCGTGGAAATCCAGCCGAGTAGAACATGAGCCCCTGGACAAAGGGGTGAAGTGGAAAGCCCATCCATGGAGGAAGTGGGAAGGAAACGACCTCTCATGGGGCCTGGGGGTGGGGATGAGCTGCCCCTTGTCGAGCAGCCGGTGCGTGATGTCGCCGGAAAGGTATCTGGCGCTGCGCAGCTTTGCGATGTGCTCCTCCGTGACGGAGGAGGCCAGCCATTTGCCTCCCGCTCCAGACATGGTCGGAGAAGGTCGAGACGAGATGCGCGAACTTGGGCGCTGGAGCTCGAGTGCGCGGAGATGGATAAGCAAATGAGGAAGAAGGCATAGGTGAAAAGGTGGATCCTTATCCCCTTATATATAGGCGGACGAAGACTATGCATCCCCACCGGCCAAGTAAAACTCGCTTATCTCCCAAGCACCACCATCAATGGCGCGGTTGGGTTACCCACGTCCGTATTGATGAGAATCCCAGAATAAGGGGAACACGATCTCTGCTTCGACAAGACGTGCCAAGGAAACTGCTTCGCTAAACGCACTGAGGTGGTATAATAAAAAAACGATTCAAGTAAAGGCTTGGTAGTGGTGTGACGTCAGGCCACGAAATACGTCAGCAGATTGAACTTGTGTACATATTATTCTCTCTACGGTGGAATGTGGAATTTATTTTGCAGAGCCGAACACTATCCTGGTGTTCACAATCTTCTATGGATTATTCGAAGGAGGAACCCGCCTTGCAATGCCGAACATTATGCGTGTCAGACTCATCGTCATTGAAGCCAGGCTCAGGGGCTACTGAGGGAGTCCTCGACTAGGGGGTGTCCGGACAGCCGGACTATCATCGTCCGCCGGACTCCAAGACTACGAAGGTACAAGATTGAAGACTTCGTCCCGTGTCCGGATGGGACTTTCCTTGGCGTGGAAGGCAAGCTTGGCAGTACAGATATGTAGATTTCCTACCATTGTAACGGACTCTGTGTAACCCTAGCCCTCTCCGGTGTCTATATAAACCGGAGGGCTTTAGTCCGTAGGACGAACAACCATTACAACAATCATACCATAGGCTAGCTTCTAGGGTTTAGCCTCCTTGATCTCGTGGTAGATCCACTCTTGTACTACCCATATCATCAATATCAATCAAGCAGGAGTAGGGTTTTACCTCCATCGAGAGGGCCCGAACCTGGTTAAAAACATTGTGTCCCTTGTCTCCTGTTACCATCCGCCTAGACGCACAGTTCGGGACCCCCTACCCGAGATCCGCCGGTTTTGACACCGACAAGGAGTATATAGTAAGCAGGGCCACCCCCGTAGATAGCAACAGATGGTTCCGGAGAAGTGCTTCATCTGTATGCTCTACACAATCAGCCTCCTAACAAAGGTTGGTACTACCACTGATTTCATCCATATGATTGAGCTTTGTCATCTCTATTGGTGTTGTGCTACTGTTTAGATACTGTCTTGAAAAAGTGGTATTGTCCTTGAGAAGTGCTTCATCTGTGTTGTTTTAAATATTTCATTTCCTTTTTGTCGAGCAAATAGGGATGCTAGCATTTAGTAGTCCTATTATCTTTGCACAACATGATCATCTTCCTCTGAAGAAGAATATGGAGTACATGAAGTGACTAGTTCCGATTATGCCAGGATGAAGAAGCCCTATCTATCTTCTCATCAGAAGGAGCAGTTGAAGGATGGTTACGTTACTCCCCACAAGACCAAACTCACTTCAGCTCAGAATGACTGACAAATCTCTATTTTTTTTGCTGTGATGCACGAGTACAATGTTGTTCTAGGATTCTTTCTGGTGATTTCCATTTTTCTAAAAGTGTGCTCTACATGGACCATGTATGTGACTGTTGAAACTGTCAATTCATAGTACAGTTTGCTTTATACTAATCACTTTTTTGTATTTGTGCAAACAGGGGTGCTCAGCTTGATTTCAATGGGAACTGCACAAAATGTTCATGAATACATCGAATCATCCATTTCTACCACAAGAAAGGAAGTGCCCATAAGTTCAAGGCGTTGCAACATATAAGGGCGAAATCATACAAGCTACGCGCGAATTTGGTTGATTTTGGTGGAACTGCACAAAAAGAACAGCTGGTTTATTTAGCACGAGGTGCCATGTCAATGACCGAACTGATGGCAAACCCTGCCATTCCACAATCGTAGGCATTTGATATTTTGGAATGGGACATCCTTGTCAAATTTTGCTCATTGATTTTAGCACGATATGCGTTTGATATTTTCGAATGGGACGCCCTTTGCTGTCAGCAGCATCGATCATTTTTTTTATTCTTTAGTTGTGAAGTAAATACTGCCTCTAACATGTGAGTCGCTGAGATGCATAATCATCGATTGTTTTGAATGTTCTCTATGAATTGACAAGCCTGTGTGTTTGATTGCAATGTACAGAAACGCTAAAAAGCTTCTCAAACTCTTTGTACTCCTTCTGTTCCTTTTTACTTCGCACATTGTGAAAGTGCATTCTTTTTTGTATAAGATTGGTCAAAGTAGAGATACTTTAACTGCAGACAAAACTTGTATGCAGACTAGAAAGGACCGGAGGGAGTACATGTGAAACTGCTGCAAACGAGGTGATCACCCTGGGAATAATGCTAGTATGTATTGTTTTGCATGTTCATCCAATGCCAGTGATACAGGAATTCACACTAATCGAAATAAATTCATTCACAGACGGTCGGATTTCATATAAACATGCCAGATTTCATTACATTTCATACATTCTTCAACTAAAAAGGGGTGCGCTGGAGGTATAATTAATTAACCAAAGCTAACCACCTGTGTGCCTCTGAGCCGAACAGAAGCTTCAGTGACTTAACTACAGGTGCAGTTGCATAACTGACATGTGGCCTATTGGGCCCACGTGTTAGTCAGCCAACTGCACTAGCAGTTAAGTAGAAGCAGTGTTCTTCTCCAGCGCAACTCTCCGACTCCACGTCGCCGCCAAGAAGCTAACCAGCTGTCAAAGGTCAACCCGCCTAGCTTGGCTTCAACTAGAGGGTAGCAGCGGTGGCCTTACTTGGACCCGAGCGGCGGCTACCTACCGTGTTCTACTCTTCCTCGTTTTCTGTGTGGCGCGGCCTCATTGGCAGCGGGGCGAGGCCTCGGCGGAGCCGGTGATGTCCTTTGTCTCGTTGCCGGCGGGCGGCGCCTCAGCGGAGCGGTGGAAATCCTCCCCCACGTTGGCGGCAGGGTGGGCCTCGGCTGAGCTGGCGATGTCCTCTGCCTCGTTGTTGGTGGGGCGGGGCCTCAGCGGAGCCGACAGTGTCCTCTGCCTCGTTGTTGGTGCCGCGGGGCCTCGGCGGAGCCGGTGGTGTCCTCTGCCTCGTTGTTGGCGCCGCGGGGCCTCGATGGAGCAGGGCCTCATCGACGCCAGCGGAGCGGGGACTCGTTGGAGCCGACATTGTCCTCTGCCTCGTCGTCGGTCTCCCCAAATAGCGCCTCGCCCGCTTCATCGCCCTCTTTGCTAGCATCTCTGTAGGTGGCCGCAGCCTCCGCCACCCGCATGCGGTAACGCCAGCGCTCGAGGCGGCCCTTGCGGGCTAAGCAGTATGAGTCAAGCAGCGCCTCCTGCTCCGCCCGCTCCGCGGTGATCTGCTCCTCCGCCTCCAGGTGCTCCTCGATGAGATGGTGGTTGTAGGCGGCGTCGGCCTGCGCCTCCCGAAACTGCTCCTCATGCATCTACCTCACCCTGTCCATGTATTGGGCACGGGCCTCGCCAATGGTCATGGTGCAATGCACCGGCGAGAATGGCGCGGAGGAGGGGGTTGGCGCCGGATCGTCGACTACCATGTTCTCCATTGGGACGTCGTCGTCCTCCGGCTGCCTGCCGGCCAGCCGGTCGGTAGCAATGGCTGCCATCTCCTTGTGGTCCATCGTCCGCCCTTCCCGAAGAGCACTGGAGAGCGAGGAAGCCATGGTGTGCAGTAGTGGTGTGCACAGAAGAAAGGGAACGGATGCGGATGATTGCGGCTATAGCCGGTGCAGCAGTTTATATAGCAATGGTGGGCGGGCGGAGGCATGGACGTGTGGCGCCGGAGTAGCCGCCTCGGCAACCACGTATCATTAATGTGTGCAGCAGATGGACGGACAGATGGCACTTGTGTCATTTGAAGGTGGAGCAATCGCCTGCGCCGGGAAGCGGGGCGGCCGGCGCTGACTGTTTCGGGCGGAAAGCGCGCGTGCGAGGAGATGACTTTACTTGGAGAGGATGACAATGGGGACCCACCGGGTGCATAGCCTCACGTACGCAAGTGCCTCCTTATTATATTTATATATATATATATAACTGTAATTTATTTTGCTTCCTCCTAGTTTCCAGACATCACGGTCCCACACCATGGTCAACCTATGTACTCCCTCCTTTCCGGTTTATAGGGCTTATCTCAAAAAATTTAGTTTTTCCATTTTATAAGGCTCAATTTGGTTGTTTTCCATCACATGTTCATATTTCAAGGTGCATTAAATCATTGCATGCAAGTATTAAGAGAAAGTTGACCAACGCATATACTTTATGCATGCATGCATTGCAATTAATGCATTGATACACATAATTTTTTGAGGATAACAAGAGCATTAATTAGGTGCTTTTGCAAAACTACAAAAAGGATTCCACCACACGCAATCTACCTTGATTGGTGAGATTTTTGAATTGAGCATTATAAACCGGAAAGGAGGGAGTAGTCAATAAACGAGAGAATTGCACAAGAAGTGGCCGACAGCTGGGACCAAGCTGCTCGAGCAGTATTTGTGTTTTTGAGGTGTGAGCACTGCAGAGTTTTTGATGTTTACCCCAGATATTAATTTTTCTCCTCTGAACAACAATGAAAACATTGCTGTAGGTATTAATCGGGCGGCTATGGTCTGCCTAGCCTGAGCCGATATCCACCACGATATTAATTTTTTAAAGCTGAAAATTGCTAGCCGAGCTATACTTTTTTTTGGAATACCCAGGCAAGGTCAAGTTGTTATTGTCTGCCCCACTGGGCTGGAAATCTTTCCAAGGAGGGATGCATTAAGATTAACAAGAAAATGGGCTTTAATAAATAATAAATGGGATGTAATTATAAAAACTGGGTAGTAACTATAAAAAAATGCACCAAACAGTGATTTCTTTATAAAATATTATTTTTGGATATTGAAAATTTTAATTTCATTAATTGTGTCGAATTTCGGGTTCCGGTAGACCCTTGAGGTTCGAACACTAGGGTGCGCACAAAGATCTCTCCCCTACCAGTTCATGTCTCGAAGTCTCGCAAAGATCTAAGCAAGAAAGATGAACACACAAGGGACACGAGATTTATACTAGTTCAGGCCACCATTGTGGTGTAATACCCTACTCCAGTGTGTGGTGTGGTGGATTTCCTCAGGGGCTGATGGTAAACAGTACAAAGGGAGAACAGCCTCACGAGGGGCTGTTCTCGAGCTGGTGCGATGAACTGCTTGGGTGAGTTCAGTCGCTTCTCTCTCTCTCTCTCTCTCTCTCTGTCTCTCTCTCTGACCGATCTGTTTCTTGATCTCCAGCCTCCCTACCCTGTGGGTGGCTAGTCCTATTTATAGAGCGAGGCCCTGGGCCTCTTCCCCAAATAATGAGCAGGAAGGGCGCCAACAATTGGCCATTTTGAAGGGGAACATCTAGTACACTTATCCTGACTAAAGTTGGTCTTCGGCTGCCAAAGGCCCTGACGGTGACGCCGCTCTGGGCTCCACGATGACCTCCATCCTGTCGTTATGCTGGTCTTGGTCTTGTTGCACTGAAACGGTAACCTTTGCCTGATGCCTTGGCCTGTGCTTGCCCCCTTTGCACCAAAAGGGAAACAAGGACACTGCGGAGGCCGGTGCCCGCCTGGCCTCGACCGTCATGGCTTGCGTCACGGGCCCCTCGGGAGGTGCCCTGCCTTGATCTCTCCGCCTCCTCGCGAGCTTGCCTGAGGAGGCTACTCCTGAGGAAGCTCCCTGTCGTCCGCCCCGCGAGGCTTGGCCCCTCGCGAGGGTCTTGAGCTTAAGCTGATGAAGCTGGGCTGCATTGGGCCCCCACTTGAGCCACACCGTAGACCGCAGGCAGGCAATTCTGGGGACCCGCATTCCCAGAACGCCGACAGTAGCCCCCGGGCCCAAGGCGCGCATGGGCTTGGCTTAGTAGAGAAGCGAAGGGGCAAATGCGAAGCGCCGTGGGCCCCATCAGCCTGCGGCCTTGGGCGTCGTGTGGCGATTGATTGGATGTGGGCGTCTCCGCTCCCCACGACGCCTCGGCAACCACACGACTTGACAAGTCCCTTCATGCAAAAAATGGGTCATGATTACCTGCGATCGTCGAGGCCGTCGGTTGGCCTCCTCTAGCTATAAGTACGGAACGGCGTGAGCCATTCTAGTTCATCTCCCTCTGCTACTCCTCTTCTTCATCTTTGCCATTGCTCCGTCTCACGCCGATGGCACCAATCCGCCGGTTCTCTGCAGAAGAGAAGGGAAAGGCCCCCGAGAGGGTCCTGACCCGCTTCCGCCGAAGAAGCGGTTAGTCCTCTGCCGCCGAGATGAGGGCGCGCGGCAGGAGGCATCGAGGCCCTGGTACGAGCGGCCGCCGCCAGGGTTCCCGCTGTCCTTGTACGCTCGGATCGAGGGCCTCGGAGAAGAAGGTGCCGAGAGACACCGTCGGTGCCGCCGCCGACGCCGGCGGGTTACGGCGGTGCGTGTCATTCCTCCTGGACTTCACGTCGAGGGCTCCTCTTGCGAGCTTGTGCTCCACACCGCCATGGCTCCTCGGTCATGGATTCGCCTTCCTCCCTCCTTCGCCTTTGAGATCCCGCCGAGGGGACCTCTTGAGCTCTGGCTGCAGCACGCTGACTACAGCAACCCTGCGACCGGAGCGGAGGTCGAGGTCGTCCCTTCGGGCAAGGTCTACATGACCCGTGGCTGGGGCGAGATCGCCCGGGTCTGCCGGACAGGGGGTGCCCTCATAATCCACCTCATCTACAATGGCGCCTCCCTGATGTTCTACAAGGTCTTCGACGCGAAAGGACGCCGGCTAGAGTGTTGCCCTGAGAAAGGCGGCCGGGGCACCACCGTGGCGAGGACCAATCCCGCCAATCGCTTCCCCAGCAGCTCCTCAGGCTACAACGGAGGTGCTGGAGGATCCAGCAACTCCACCGAGCTTCACGCGACTCCAGAGACGAGCGACGACAGCTACGAGCCCCCGAGCTCACGTCGCGCTCGGAGCAGGGCAGGCTCGTCAGGTCGCCGACGCCACTCATCTGGATGGGCTTGGCGTCAGTGCCTGACGGTCCACTGTTGATGATGGCGTCTCCTGCGGAGGCGTGCGTAGTTAGTGCACCTTAGTTTTAGCACCTTTTGTTCCCTGCAAGGAATCGAAGTATCGCCCCGCGGGGGTATGTAAGGCGCTGGACACGTCTTTTGTGAATATTATTTCCACATGACGAATTAATGTGAGATGCTTGTCCTGTCGTGGCTCGGCTCCCCCTTTCTTTCCTCATGAGGGCTTGGTGCTCTACGCTGACAGGTCCCGGTCGCCAGGCAGGCTTCAGCCATCGCTAGAATGCCAGGTCGTGATGCCGTGGTCAAGTCCAGGAGGTGAGCGGCCCAAGGTCCAGTATGAGCCCCTGAGTCGTGATGCTCAGGAGGTCCCCTTTAGCGCTCAAGCAGCCTCCACTGGGTGAGAAAGGAAAGCAATGTTGCCGTGACAGAGCTGCAGTAGGCGAGGGTTAAGCGCTGAGTCGAATCAGTTTTCGTGTGACTTATCTCATAGGTTTGGAGTAGTTTCCGTTGAGGTGTCGGGCCTGCTCAGCGGCAGCTGAGGTGCTGCTGGGTTAGGCCCTCGCGAGCTTCTTCTCTCTCCCCCGCACTTCCCTTAATGATCTACGTCCTCAGGTCCCGGCCCTCGAGCGAGCTCAACCGCAGCTGGTATGGCAGGTCGCGATGCCGTGGGTCAAGGCCAGGAGGTGAGGGCGGGAGAGCCAGTAAGTGCCCATGAGTTGCGATGCTCAGGCGCCCCCCTTTTAACGTGCAAGCGGGTCGTGCCGGAGAGAAGGAGAGAAGGCTCGCGATGCCACCAGCATTACTCCTGGAGCGGGTCCTGCATATCAATCACGAGGGGAACACAAGGTTTGCCGTCACGATTGTCAGCTAATCATTGGTCGCTCCGAGGGAGTGATTGGGGCACTGAGAGCCTTGTGAGGTGGCGCCTCGCGGGGCTGCCGCGGCCAGCACTCAGCTACTCAGATTTTTCGGCATTGCAGGGACGGGCCCGTGCGCAAGTGCCATGCCAGAGCGAGCGGCTCTGAAGGTAGGTGTCAATCGAGCAGGCGATTAAGTCAAGCAGGTTAAACATGCAGGAGCAAATCCATTTAGAT
Organism: Aegilops speltoides; assembly: GCA_021437245.1. NCBI lineage: Eukaryota > Viridiplantae > Streptophyta > Magnoliopsida > Poales > Poaceae > Aegilops > Aegilops speltoides. The sequence goes on from CM038144.1 coordinate 161,541,813, forward strand.
AGATGCATAGAAAGCAAATGCCACTGGGTCAAGCCCGAGCAGCTTAGGGATAATGCAGCACGAGGGGCGCCCCCAACAAAGCAGATGAAGAGCATTAAGCAAAATGTATTCATGCCGAAGGTACGGACCCACGCGACCTGAGAATGATGTAGCCCTGCGGGCACTCCCAGGTGAAGATAGAACTTGAAAAGATGTCACCTGATACCATTGCAGAGCGAGTGTCGGAGTAGCTGACGACGCGTGGTGAAGAAGCCGCCCCTCGCGAGCCTTCGGAGCCCTGAGCCTCGGGAGGCTCTGGGGGTCCGAGCGGCTCCTCAAGGTCCATCTCCATCTCCTCCAGGAACACGCGGTGCCTGGCCCTTGAGCTTCCAAGATGCTCCTCACCAGGCGCTGGTGGGCAGCAGCCGCGTTTGGCAGGCCAAAGGGGATGCGAACGTAGCTGTGAGGTGGGCCCTCACAACGCCCCACGCGTGAAAGCCAAAGGCGCTCCTGAGACGTGTCTCGGTTGAGCCCTGGTACGTCGATGCAGACACGCAGCCCACCATCCTCGCCGGGATGTGGGGCCGCGGTAGGTAGGCGGTGACTGCCGCGCATGACTCTTGACTCCTGTAGCTCCAGAATGTCTCTCGCGATGAACTCCTGGGGGTTTTGCCCTCCTTGCCTCGTGCCTTCCCTAGGGAAATGTGCCTTGAAGCACGCCTCCAAGTGGTGCCCGAGCACCTCCCTCGTGACCTTGGCGAGGTCGGTGGCCCTCCAGGAAAGAGCTCCCGAGCCCTGCCCGAGGACGGCGCTGGGCGCACCTTCCTATGCGACAGAGGGTGGCGCCCCCTGGAACGGGCGCGGGTCCTGACGCAACGACTCCGGAGGCGCCTACCTCGCAAGTGTTTGGGCCAGGCGAAGCCTTCTTCTTCTTAGGGGCCGCCTCGGGGACCCTCCCGCTCCTATGATCTGGGTCTTCGATTGCCGCAGCCTGGAAGGCACGCTCAAGAGAAGACACTGCATCCCTCTCCGCGCAAGGCACTGTGATGAATCCACCGCTTCCTGGCATCTTGAGGACACTGTAGCCATGGTGAGTCACTGCCATGAACTTGGCCAGAGCTGGGTGCCCGAGGATGGCATTGTATGGCAGGCGGATGTGGGCGACGTCAAAGTTAATGAGCTTGGTGCGATAGTTGTTACGCTGCCAAAGGTGACAGGAAGGCAAACTTGCCCTATTGGAACAGTGGAACCATCAGTGACTCCTGAGAAAGGCTTGGTTGGCTGAAGCTGATTGTATGGCACTTGGAGATTGTTGAACGTCTCGATGGATAGGACGTTGAGCCCAGCTCCACCATCGATGAGGGTCATGGTGACTTGCACATTGCTGATGACTGGGGAACAAAGCATCGGGAGGACTCCGGCCGTAGCTGCACACTTGAGCTGATCCGCTGAGCTGAACGTGATAGCGCACGCAGACCACCTAAGAGGGCGCGTGGCCTCAAGCTTGGGGAGGACTGCATGCACCTCGCGAGCAAACTTCTTGAAGATGCGCTGAGAGGCTGGGGCCTGAGTGCCGCCCAAGATGCAAGCGATTGCGCACGGCTCCTGGAAGCCCACAACCCCCTCATCTTGGTGATGGGCTTCATTCCTCCTTGGCGGTGGTGGCAGAGGAGGGAGGCCTGCGTTGCCTTGAGGGCGGTCCTCATCAGGCTGATCCCTCCAACCTCCCTCGCGAGGCTGGTCCTGGTAGCGGTCCTTGCGAGGCCGGTCACCCCACCCTTGGCGAGGGCCACGGTCTTCCCATCGTCCTCCACCTCTTCCTCCTCCTCGGCCATAGCCCTGGTCATTGCGGTCGGGGCGTCGGCCGGTACGCCCATCTTGCATGGCCCTGAGCTCTTGACATTCATTGGTGTTGTGGATGTGGAGGTCGTGGTACACACAGTACCGACTGCCCTTAGATCACTCAGGCTGATCCCTGCCTCGCTTGGTGTCTGGCTCTGCTACAAGCACAGCAGCCCCCTTGCGCTTCACGTCCTTAGCCTTGGGCTTCTTTTCTTCTAGGTCGGCAGGCGAGAGCTCGAGGAGGGAGAGGCGCCCTTCATCAGCCCTGGCGCACTTGGTCGCCAAGTTGAACAGCTCCAGTGATGTGCACAGGTCTTCATGGATTGCTAGCTCCTCTTTCATCTTGATGTTGCGCACGCCATCGGAGAAGGCTGAGATGATGGCCTCCTCAGTGACCCTGGGGAACTTGAGGCGGGCGTTGTTGAAGCCCTGTATGTAATTTTGCAGGGTCTCTCCCGGCTGTTGCTTGATGCGGCGCAGGTCACTCATGGCCGGGGGCCGGTCGCGAGTACCTTGGAAGTTGGCGATGAAACCGGTGCACATCTCATCCCAGGAGGAGATCATGCCAGGAGCCAGGTTCGGGAGCCAGGTGCGGGCACCGTCCTTGAGCGCCATGGGAAACCAATTCGCAATGACCTTCTTGTCCCCATTGGCGGCTTCGATGCCCAGCTCGTAGAGCTGGAGGAACTCTGCGGGTCTGCAGTGCCGTCGTAACGAGGAGGCAGGTCCGGCTTGAACTTGCCGGGCCACGCGACACTACGCAGCTCGGAGGTGAAAGCGCGGCAGCCTGCAGTGGCCACCGGAGCTCTCTGCTGATGTGGGGCTTGCTCACGAGATTCTCAGCGCCGCTGCCTAGAGCAGCGCGGGGTCTTGACGTGGCGGTGCAGGGACGCGAGCATGGTGCACCGGTGCTGGGAGCACGCGAGCACCTTCTTGGGGGCGAGGGATCTCTTGGCAGCTCCTTTCTTGTCGCAGAGGTGCCGGACTCGGTGGGTCTCATCCTAGGGTCGCGCGCCTTGGAGCCAGGGCGCCTTCTTGGGGAGGAGGTGGTGGAGGCACCTCCTGCTCCTCGCCTCCTGCGCAGGATGGAGGACGAGGCAGCGAGAGGGACGGCATGGGAGACCCCCCACGGCGCTGACGAGCTCGGTGATGCGGGCGAGCCAGTCCTCGTAGAGGTCGTCGATGGGGCGGTAGTGCAGGAGCTCATGCGCCAGAGCAGCGGCGCGTCTTGGCGTCCGTGGGGCGCGACAGGCGTGGGACGACGAACCGTGGAGTCGGCGATAATCACAGTGCGCCATCGTGCCGCCTGAAGGATGTAGAGCGAGGCCTCATCGCTCGTTTCCGCCGGGCCGGTGGCGGCGTTGGCAGCAGGCGACGGAGAACGACGGGGGCATCCACCGACGGGCACCATCTGGGCGACGCGGGTGGCGAGAGCAGCCCGACACTCGGCGCGAGCTCGGCGAGCATCAGCCATGGACACGGCGGAAGATCAGACACGACCAGCGGAAGAAAATTCCGGCGCACGCCTACCTGGCGCGCCACATGTCGGTTTTCGGGTTCCGGCAGACCCTTGAGGTTCGAACACTGGGGTGCGCATGAAGATCTCTCCCTACCAGCTCATGTCTCGAAGTTTCGCAAAGATCTAAGCAAGAAGGATGAACACACAAGGGACACGAGATTTATACTGGTTCAGGCCACCATTGTGGTGTAATACCCTACTCCAGTGTGTGGTGTGGTGGATTGCCTCAGGGGCTGATGGTAAATAGTACAAAGGGAGAACAACCTCGCGAGTGTCTGTTCTTGAGCTGGTGCCATGAACTGCTTGGGTGAGTTCAGTCGCTTCTCTCTCTCTCTGACCGATCTGTTTCTCGATCTCCAGCCTCCCTACCCTGTGGGTGGCTAGTCTATTTATAGAGCGAGGCCCTGGGCCTCTTCCCCAAATAATGAGCGGGAAGGGCGCCAACAATTGGCCATTTTGAAGGGGAACATCTGGTACACTTATCCTGACTAAAGTTGGTCTTCGGCTGCCAAAGGCCCTCACTGTGACGCCGCTCTGGGCTCCATGATGACCTCCATCCTGCCGTTCTGCTAGTCTTGGTGCATCGAAACGGTAACCTTTGCCTGATGCCTTGGCCTGTGCTTGCCCCATTTGCACCGAAAGGGAAACAAGGACACTGCGCAAGCCGGCGCCAGCCTGGCGCCCGCCTGGCCTTGACCGTCATGGCTTGCGTCACGGGCCCCTCAGGAGAAGCCCTGCCTTGATCTCTCCACTTCCTCGTGAGCCTGCCTGAGGAGGCTGCTCCTGAGGAAGCTCCCGGTCGTCCGCCCCGCGAGGCTTGGCTCCTCGCGAGGGTCTTGAGTTTGAGCTGATGAAGCTGGGCTGCATTGAGCCCCCACTTGAGCCACGCCGCAGGCCGCAGGAAGGCAAGTCTGGGGACCCCCGTTCCCAGAACGCCGACAAATTATTGTGAGCGCAATGTTTCGTTGGATTTTTACATAATATAAATTTAAATTGAAATTGTATTTAATCTGACTGGAAATTTTGGGACAAAAATATTCGGATCCCATCAAAATGTGGGAAATTTTATTGAATTCTGTTTTGAACAGTTGGTTGAAATGGGTTGTACTTTTAACAACCTGTAAATGGGCTGTAGTAAATTCCATTAGAATTCAAAAATGGGCTACACATTCTTACAAATCTCAAATGAGCTATAAGTTCTCTGCCACACACTTCTGGCCTTACTAAGTTGACGCGTCCCCTAAAAAAACAGAGTTGACACGTATGCAAGGCTTTGTTAACTTATAGTCAACACACGGTTCTAGCAGAAGTGGTCGTTGGATGTGCATCCAACGGATGCCGTGCCTCTTCTTCAATCTCGGATATTCTAGCTTCACTCGCCCAAAAAATGATTCCTCCCCCTGACATCTGGGGCGCACCGTTTCGGAAGCTGACCTGTGGGCCTACTAAGTTGACGTACCAAGGGCTTTGTCAACTTAGTCAATATAAACGATTCTAGCTGCACTGACCGTATGATGTCCATCCAATGGCCGTCGTGCTTCTTCAACCTCTGGTCTTCTTGCTCCAGCCGCCCAAAGCAGCGCCGGTCGTGCCGCCTGCTCGTGCCTCCCGTGGCCGGCTGTGCTGCCGCGGAGGCCTCACCGCCCCCTACTACTCCCACCGTTGGCCAGGCCATCCCTCCACTCACCCACACCCCCTGTTATTCTGCGGCGACGGCAGCGCAGCCGAACCAGTGAACCCTCGTACTCCTCCCCGCGTGTACATCCACTGCCGCGTCTTCCCTAGCTCTGTGTCGTCCCCTTCCTAGGCCTCGCCGTCGTCCACCGCCGTGGTGGTCTCGGCACGGCGTGGTCAACGTGGTCAAGGAACGACTTCCATCGGACATGGACTGTACGTGGAGAGGCTGACAGCTGGGTACACGGCAGCCGCAAGGAAGTGCCTCCTTATTATGCACAAAATAATTATTCCTCCACCTGACAGCAGGGACACACCGGACGGGCCACCATATTTCGTGAAAAAATGATTCGTTCCCTCACAGCGGGGACCCACCGGAAGTGCGTCCGGGGAAAAAAACGATTCGCCCCCCTGACTGCTGGGATCCACCAGCTACATCTTCGCACGCAAGGAAGTGCATCCGAAAAAAAATGATTCGCCCCCCGACTGCTGGGACCCACGAGCTAGACCTTCGCACGCAAGGATGTGCGTCCGGGCAAAAAAAAATATTTGCCCCCTGACTGATAGGACCCAGCAGCTACACCTTCGCACGCAAGGAAGTGCATCCGGGCAAAAAAAACAAAACAAAACGATTCGCCCCCCTGACTGCTGGGACCCACCAGCTACATCTTTGCCGGCAAGGAAGTTCATGACAGTCGGAACCCACCTGGTCGAAGCGTACATAGCATTGTCATCCTGGTTGCGAACGTGTACGTACATACTGGTCAATGTAGAGGCGCGAACATGTCGTAGTAGAGGCGCGCACGTAGCATGTACACGTAGGTACAGCGGCCTGGGTACAACAAAAGAAAATACGGCCACGTATGTGTACACACGGGCGGGGTCTCGAACGCCTACTCGCGCATACGTACGGCGAGGGCTCGTGTACATGGCTGGGTCGGAACGGAGAAATAGCGTCGTCGTTGTGTTCATGGGGAGGTAACGGAATGCGTCGTGTTCATGGGGAGGCAACGGAATGCGTCGTCTTCATCGGGATGCAACGGAACGCGTGGGATCCAACCGGCTGGGTCGGAACGCAATGCGTGGTCATGTTCATCGGGAGGGCTTGGACGGAGCAGGCGATGGAAACGAGGCCTAGCATACCACACAACAGAGGAAACGGACCTCCTACGTTCGGAATGGGGTCCTGTTGATCGGGAGGGGTGTGGCGTACCGCAAAATGGAGAAAACGGACCTCCTATGGTCGAAATGGGGGTCCTGTTGATCTGGAGGGGTGTGGCGTACCGCAAAACAGACGAAACGGACTTGTGTTGGAGAGCTACGGTTGAAACGGGGGTCCTGTTGATCGGGAGGGGTGTGGTGTGCCGCAAAACGGACGAAACGGACTTGTGTTGGAGCGCTACGGTCGAAATGGTGGTCTTGTTCATCGGGAGGGGTGTGGCGTACCGCAAAACGGGACTCCACGGGATACTGTTCATCTCCACCGTCGACCTCCTCCAGCCTCCACGGGCTACCGTCAACCTCCTCTAGCCTCCATGGGCTCCTGTTCATCCAGCCTCCACCGCGCGCTACTCCACCGGCTATTGTTCAACCACCCCTCCACCGTCTACTGTTCAACCACCCCTCCACCGTCTACTGTTCATCCAGCCCTCCACACCGTGGGGTCCTGTTCAACCACCCCTCCACGGGCACCCCTCCACCATCTACTGTTCATCGAGCCCTCCACACCATGGGGTCCTGTTCATCCAGAGGCAACGCCACCTCTCATTGTTCATCCAATCCCCCACCCACCGCGCAACGCTCACTGTGTTCATCCAATTGATTGGCTTTAGTTAGCAGCAGTGGCGAAGGAATCGCTCGATCAGGTTCAGCTAATAGCCATCGATCGATCACTCGGGTTTAGTAACGTGTAGCCTGCAGTGCAATCGCTCGGGTTCAGTTAGAGCCCAACGCCTCGCTCGGGTTCAGTTAGAGCCAACGCCTCGCACACACGCGTGTACCAGTACGAGAGAAACGCGCATTGCTCGGCCCCCGACATCCCACCGCAACCGGTAACTCCCCGAAATTTTCCTCCCCCTCGCTTCTACCATGGTTTTTTCCGTCATGGACGGCCCAAAGAATGTCATGCAACTGCGTCTCCGGCCTGCCCAGGATGAAAAGCCCATTTTTTGTCATGATTTTTTGTCATAGAAGTAGGATCCCTCCACATCTATGATGATACCGGGTTTTGTCACAATTATCCTCATAGAAGTGTCTTTTTTTTGTAGTTGAACTACCCAGTCACGGAGTAGCGTTTGGTCAGCCCAAAGCAGGTCTGTCACCATCCCGAGTACATGCGTCAGCTCAGATCTTAGGACATAGAACGTATGTTGTACTAGAGACTCGCAGATGACATATCGCTGCGTCTCATAGTTGGGTCTGTCCGACTCGGACCTTATCTCGACTCGGATCCGACTATGTCGAATCCGATGTAACACCCCGGGAGTAACTTTCCAGATTTGTAACTCCAACTCTTGCCCTTTTCGGCTATGTGTTATGATTTTGCCTCCGTGGTTGGGTTTTTGTCTTTCGTTTTGCATTTTGTTCATGTCATGCATCTCATATCATGTCATCAAGTGCATCTCATTTGCACACGTGTTCATCTCATGCATCCGAGCTTTTTCCCCGTTGTCCGTTTTGCAATCCGGCACTCCCACACGCACCGGCGCACCCCTCTTGTATCTTTTCGTGAGAAGGTGTTAAATGTTCTCGAAATGGACCGAGGTTTGCCAAGTGGCCTTGGTACATCACTGGTAGACCACCTGTCAAGTTTCGTTCCATTTGGAGGTTGTTTGATACTCCAACGGTTAACCGGGTAACCGCAAAGCCCTCTTTTGGTAATGCAGCCCAACACCCTCCAAAACAGCCCAATAACCCATCTAAGTCATCTCGATGCTCTCGGTCGTCCGATCACGATCGTGTGGGCGAAAACCGCACTCCATTTGGAGTCTCCTAGCTCCCTCTACCTATAAATAAGTGCACCCCGTCCAAATCCCGGGTCCCGAAACCCTAAAATTCCCCGAGCCGGACGAAGTCGCCACCGCCGCCCGGCCAACCATGCAGCGCCACGTGGCCTCCCAACGCCGTCCGTGCTGCTGGCCTGCCAGGCCCGCCCAGCGGGCCCGTGAGCCCTTCGCCGCCTCGCCCGCTCCTCCGCCGCCCGTGCGTGCGTCGCCCTCCGCCTCGCCGTCGCGCCCAGCCGCCGCCGCCCGCCTCCTCCTCACCGCCCAAGCTCGCCACCGCCTCCCCGCTCGCCGGCGCCCTAGATCCGGCAAGGCGCCGCCCGGATCCGGCGTCCCGACCCTCGCCGGCCTCCTCCCCGGCCATCTCCGGCCTCCTCCACGCTCAACTCCGGCGAGCCCGCGCCCCACCTCGGGAAGCATGCTGGAACCCTAGATCTGAGAGGTTGACTCCATTTTCGTCCAAGTCCTTTTATTTTTGCATTTTTATGCCTCTATTCAACATGCCATAACTCATCATCCGTAGCTCCATTTTGCATGTATGAGATACCGGAATGTTCATAAGGATGTGCTTTACATTTTGTTCCATTGTGCCATGTGCATTTGAGTCCATCTCGGTGCCCGAATCATCGTTGCAAGAGTGCTATATGATGTAATCTGATGTCTGTTAACAGAACTTGGTGTTTTGTCATTTTTGTAGCATTTGATGTGTGCATCATATGAGCATGAGCGCTACATGTGTTTTGAACTATGCCATGTCTTATTTACAAAGGTGCTTGCCATGTATTTTTGTGATTTATGTGGTGACTAGAACAAGCACTCAAACTAGGCTTCGTGATGTTGCTGATTTCAGTCCCTGTTCTGCTGTTATTTTGATGCCATGTAAACTTGATGCTACAGAGATATCCATACTTATTTTGAGATATTACAGTCAGGATGTTTTGAACATATTTGTTATGCTCTATCCATCCATGCCCTTGTTTGCAATTATGTAGTAGTCTAGCATGTCATTTTCTTGCTCTACTTTTGCTATAAAATGTTTCCTGGCAGATTGTTTACATGGTATTCAATTTTGCCAAGCTTGTTGTAATTGATCCTTGCGTGCTATGAACTTGTTCTTTCCTTGGTTAGTTTCATAAACATGTCTTCTTGCTGTTTCTAAGCTTATCTTGTCATGAAATGACTTGTGGTGAGTGAATAAAGGTCGCAAAGATGCCTTCATAATTTTGTTAATGCCATGCTCTGTTTTCTGAATCTGTTAATGAAACTTGCTATGTTCACATGGGTGCCATCATATCTTCTGATCCTTTTTGGCTCCTGGTCAGTAAATGACTTTTGTTCTATGAATTATGTAGTATCATGCTGTGCCTTACGTTTCTATGATATGTCCTTGTAGCATGATGTTTGCTTGCCCCAAACATTGCTTCCTGAAGCTGTTTCTGCCATGATAGTATTTTTCACTGTCTGTGGTGCTGTTATCTTTTGCACTTTTGCCATGCTTGTTTGAACCTGCTCTTGTGTGAATTAGCCATAGCTCAGTGTTCATATTTTGTCAAGCATCTCTTGTAGATCACTTCCATGTGCTTTGTTGCTATGTTGGGGTGCTGTAGAATAGTTCCTTGATGTATTCTAAGTGCTATCGTGCTGTTAATTGTAGAATTGTGTCATTCTTGTTTTGCTTGCCATTCTGCAAACCGTGCATCCGATTCTGGTGAACTTTATATCAATTTCAACCAGAATCACCTCATCTTTCCAGCGGCATACTTGGTTTGCCAAGTTTATGCCTTGTTCATCATTTTTCCTTCCGGAGCCCGCATATGCATTGCATATCACATCTCGCATATCATGCAATGTATTGCATCATGTTGCTTGTGCATTGCACCATGATTGATTCTGGTTCCATTGCTTGTGGTCTTGCTTTGGGTAGAGCCGGGAGACGAGTTCGTGAACGAGGAACCTGTTGAGTACGCTAACGAGGATCAAGCTTTCGACAGCTCTAAGAACTTTGCAGGCAAGATGACCATACCCTTGAAAACACTTCTATCTTTGCTTTGCTAGTTTCTCGATCTATCGCTATGTTTGCTCTACCTACCACTTGTTTACCATGCCTCCCATATTGCCATGTCAAGCCTCTAACCATCCTGTCCTAGCAAACCTTTTTTGGCTATGTCGCCGCTTTTGCTCAGCCCCTCTTATAGCGTTGCTAGTTGCAGGTGAAGATGAAGTTTGTTCCTTGTTGGAACATGGATAATTTTGGGATATCACAATATTTCTTGTTTAATTAATGCACCTATATACTTGGTAAAGGGTGGAAGGCTCGGCCTTATGCCTGGTGTTTTGTTCCACTCTTGCCGCCCTAGTTTCCATCATACCGGTGTTATGTTCCGTGATTTTGCGTTTCTCACACGGTTGGGTGATTTATGGGACCCCCTTGACAGTTCGCTTTGAATAAAACTCCTCCAGCAAGGCCCAACCTTGGTTTTACCATTTGCCACCTAAGCCTTTTTCCCTTGGGTTTTCGCGAGCCCGAGGGTCATCTTTATTTTAACCCCTGGGCCAATGCTCCTTCAGGTGCTGGCCCAACCTGGGCCATGTCTGGCGCCCCCTGGGCAACCAGGGTCTAAGCCAACCCAACGTCTTGCCCATCCGGTGTGCCCTGATAACAAGATACGTGCGACTCCTATCGGGATTAGTCGGCACATCGGGCGGCTTTGCTGGTCTTGTTTTACCATTGTCAAAATGTCTTGTAGACCGGGATTCCGAGACTGATCGGGTCTTCCTGGGAGAAGGAATATTCTTCGTTGACCGTGAGAGCTTGTGATGGGCTAAGATGGGACACCCCTGCAGGGTATTATCTTTCGAAAGCCGTGCCCGCGGTTATGAGGTAGATGGGAATTTGTTAATGTCCGGTTGTAGAGAACTTGACACTTGACTTAATTAAAATGCATCAACCGTGTGTGTAACCGTGATGGTCTCTTTTCGGCGGAGTCCGGGAAGTGAACACGGATTGAGTTATGTATGAATGTAAGTAGTTTCAGGATCAATTCTTGATCACTTCTAGCTTCTCGATCGTTGTGTTGCTTCTCTTCTCGCTCTCACTTGCGTATGTTAGCCACCATATATGCTTAGTGCTTGCTGCAGCTCCACCACCTTACCTCTTTCCTACCCATGAGCTTAAATAGGCTTGGTCTCGCGGGTGTGATATTGCTGAGTCCCGGTGACTCACAGATTCTACCAAAACAGATGCAGGTGCCGAGGATACCAGTGCAAGTGGCGAAGTCGAGCTCAAGTGGGTGTTTGATGAGGTCCTTGGTCGTTACTATGTTTCGTTTCCTGATGATCAGTAGTGGAGCCCAGTTGGGACGATCGGGAATCTAGCTTTTGGGGTTATCTTCTTTTCATTTGGATTTGACCGTAGTCGGTCTATGAGTGTATTTTGGATGATGTATGAATTTATTTATGTATTGTGTGAAGCGGCAATTGTAAGCCAACTCTCTTTATCCCATTCTTGTTCATTACATGGGATTGTGTGATGATGACCCTTCTTGCGACAAAACCTACAATGCAGTTATGCCTCTAAGTCGTGCCTCGACACATGAGAGATATAGCCACATCGTGTGCGTTACAAGTTGGTAATCAGAGCCATCCCCGACTTAGGAGCCCCCTGCTTGATCGAATCGCTGGCGTTGTTGAGTCTAGATCAAAAATGTTTGAGTATTAGGATTATATATATCGGAGAGTAGGATTGTTTTTACTCCTCAGTCCCTTCATCGCTCTGGTGAGGTCTCCTGACGTAGATTTTTTGACTTTCCTCTCCTCAAATTTCACTAAATTTTTTTTAGGATCACGCAGGTATCTTGGAATCATTTCGATGGTTTTGTGATGAGAACATTGTTCTAGGTGCCTCCTGACATTTAGGGGTTGTGGCAATGTCCCAGGGAGTTGAGCTCTGAGGTGTTGTCGTCACAATTTTATCGTTGCAGTTCTGGAATACCTGAGTTTTGCCGACATCGAAAATCTCTTTTATGAAGTTGGTTGTGAGATAACCTAGACGTCACCCAGTACTTGGGAGTTTGGGAGTATTGCCATAACTCGTATAACGGATGCTTTTCGAAGGTTGAGGTACATGATTTCCGAAGGTTTCTTGGTTATGTGTTGACGGATGGATACAGCTGGATGTAGGGATTGTTAGTTTGGGTGAGATATATTGCTTCCCCTGTATCCCCAACACCTGATTGCATAACCAGAAAGTTTCGGGAGTTTATAGGTGGGATTCAAGTAGCTCTTGCATTTCTTCCCGAATATATTTGGTTTGTGATTGGGTAATCCTTGCCACTTATTTGTTCCAGTCGTACCTTGATTTTTTCTTTCATCAATCTCTTATCAAGTGGCTTCTCACCTTAGTGGACGTGATGTTAGCTTTGGAATTCATTCGTTCATCCTTGTTCAAATGTTTATTGTGAAGACTATATGTTGCAATTTCTATCTGTTGATTCATTGCCTATCTGTCTATCAAGATGCTAATGGATGTCATCCTCTTCAGGATGGCTCCGCCAACGCGTCAGAATCCAGAACGCAATGATGGGAGTCAGGCGAACCCTCCACGTCCACCTCCGCCTCCGGAGGTATGGCAAGCTTTGATAGCAGCCACAACCGCCAACACTCAGATGATGATTCAGCTCTTGCAGGAGCGCAACCAAGGCCAAGGCAACCAAGGGAATCAAGGTTAAGGGCAGTTCAATCATCAGCCTCAGTTTCCTACCCTTAACCAGTTCCTTGCAAATCAGCCGAAGTCTTTCAGCTACTGTGTCAAGGCCACAGACGCTGATGATTGGCTCGTGGATATCAACAAGAATTTTGTATGTAGCAATGTCAGGCCTAAGGACTACGTCAAGTTCGCTTCTTTTCAGCTCAAGGACCAAGCAGCTGATTGGTTCCAGCAATACAAAGATTCCAGAGGAGGTAGAGTGATTACTTGGACTGACTTCTGTCGGGACTTTAAAGCTCACCACATTCCTACCAGTGTTGTTGAGAGCAAGCGTGAGGAGTTCCGCAATCTCAAGCAAGGCAGCATGTCTGTGTACGAATACAACAAGCAGTTTCAGAAACTTGCTCGCTTCTCTAAACAAGACATTCCTGATGAAAAGAGTATGATCTATCAATTCAGAGGTGGCCTTAGAGAGGATCTGCAGTTTGCTCTCGTTCTACTTGAGCCTACTCAGTTTGATCAATTCTACAATATGGCCCTCAAGCAAGAAGGTGCTCAGCTCAAGTGTGAGGCTTCTAAGAAGAGAATCAGGGATGCAGTTCAGTCTTCTTCTTCCTCACAAGTGGCAGCTAAGCAGCAAAAGTTCTACCTTCCTCCTCCTCCGTTTCGTCAGCCATACCAGCAGAAGAACTCAGGTGGTCGTGGATCTTCCAACCCACCCAACCCAGGCTATCAGAACAAGTCAAATTCTAAAGCTCCAAGGTCAAATGCTCCTTATCATCGTCCGCTCTCAGAGGTGACTTGCAACAAGTACCAGCAGAAAGGTCACTATGCGAACAAGTTCTTCAACCAAAGGCACCTTCCGCCTCCTCCTCTTGTGAGATCTTCAAGCAATGAAGTGGTCAAGCATAATCCCAAGTCTGCAAAGGTGAACATGATGAATGCAGCGCAAGCGGAGGAATCTACTGATGTGATTATGGGTAATCTTCCAGTTAATGATATTCCTGCAAAAGTTTTTTTTGATATGGGTGCATCTATTTCATTCATATCAAAGCCTTTTGCATCCATGCACGATTTGCATATTGTTGATCTGCCTAAGCCGATAGCGGTTTCCTCTCCTGGTTTGTTCATGAATACAAAAATGATGGCTCCGAATGTTTCTATCAAGATGGGAGACTATAGATTTCTGTCTTCTCCAATGGTCCTTGGTGACTCTGATATTGATCTAATTCTCGGGATGGACTGGCTTTCTCAGCAGAAAGCTCAACTTGATTGTGCTGCTAGAGAGATTCAATTGGCACACTCTTCTGAGGATGTTATCATCTATGCCACTGGCGATGAAACCATTCGGTTGTTTTCTCTCAATGAGAAGGGCGAGCTAGACGCAATCTCTCAGATTCCAGTCGTTTGGGAGTACCAAGATGTCTTTCCAGAAGAGCTTCCGAGTATGCCTCCGCACCGGCCAGTTGAGTTCATTATCGATCTTGAGCCTGGTACTAAACCCGTTTGCAAGCGTCCGTACAATCTTGGACCTAAAGAGCTGAAGGAATTGAAGAAACAACTCGATGAACAAGAACGTCTGGGTTTGATCAGACCGAGTTCATCTCCATGGGGTTGTGGAGTTCTTTTTGTCCAGAAGAAGGATGGCATGAGACCGATCGTAAATGCGTCGATTCTTGTCAGCTTGAACAAGAAGACAATCAAGAACAAGTATCCACTTCCCAACATCAATGAGCTATTCGAGCAACTCAAAGGTGCTAAAGTATTCTCCAAGCTTGACCTTCATATGGTTTATCATCAGATTCGCATTCCTGAACAAGATATTCCCAAGACAGCATTCATAACAAGCTATGGTTCTTATGAATATACTGTCATGTCTTTAGGCCTTGTCAATGCTCCTCCAACGTTCTCTCGAATGATGAACTTCATCTTCAACCCCTACACCAATGAATTTGTTCTGGTGTATCTCGATGATATTTTGGTCTTCTCCAAGAATAAGAAGGATCATGCCAAACATTTGCGATTGGTGCTCGACAAGCTCAGAGAGCATCAATTCTATGCGAAGTTTTCCAAATGTGAGTTCTGGCTTGATGAGGTTCTTTACCTTGGTCATATCATCTCCGCCAAGGGCATCGCTGTTAATCCCGAGAAGGTGTCTGCAAATGTGAACTGGGAACCTCCTAAGAATGTAAAGCAGCTCCGAAGTTTTCTTGGTCTTACAAGCTATTGCCGAAGATTCGTTGAGAATTTCTCAAAGATTGCAAAGCATCTTTCCAACCTCCTCTAGAGGCATGTCAAGTATGTCTGGTCACCTGAGTGTGACGTTGCTTTCAACACCCTCAAAGAGAAGCTAGTCACAGCTCCTGTCTTGACTCCTCTTGATGAATCCAAGCCATTCGAAGTTTTGTGTGATGCTTCTCTTCAAGGTCTCGGTGCTGTGTTAATGCAAGAGAAGAAAGTTGTGGCCTATACCTCTCGTCAATTGAAGCCCAACAAAAATAACTACCCCACTCACGATCTTGAGTAGTCGGCAGTTGTCCATGAATTAATAACATCGAGACATCTCTTGTTGGGAAGGAAAGTGGACATATTCACCGATAACAAGAGCCTCAAGTATATTTTCACTCAACCCAACCTCAACCTCAGGCAAACTCGATGGGTCGAAATGATTCAAGAGTACAATCCAAGTATTGAATATACTCCAGGCAAGGCAAATGTGATTGCAGATGCTCTGAGCAGAAAGGCTTATTGCAACAGCTTAATTCTCAAGCCCTTCCAAACGGACCTTTGTGAAGCTTTCCGCGAACTGAATCTTCAAGTTGTTCGTCAAGGCTTTCCTGCCATCCTCATAGTCTCTCCTACTTTGGTAGATCAAATTCGTGAGGCACAACTCCTGGATACCATGGTGAAAAAGGTGAAACGTGGTATTTACAAGGGCATTTCCAAATACAAGTGCTTCCACATTGATGACAAAGATACTCTTTTCTTCGAGGATCGAATTTTGGTTCCTAAAGGCGATTTGAGAAAAGTCATTATGAACGAGGCACACAATTCCCTTCTATCCATTCATCCTGGAAGTACGAAGATGTACCATGACCTCAAGCAGTCGTATTGGTGGACTCGAATGAAGCAAGAAATTGCTCAATTCGTGAATGAATGTGATGTCTGCCGAAGGGTGAAAGCAGAACACCAACGACCAGCTGGTCTCCTCCAACCTCTTGCTATTCCGGAATGGAAGTTTGATCATATCGATATGGACCTCGTGACGGGATTTCCTAAGTCCAAGCATGGAAATGATGCTATCTTTGTTGTCATTAATAAGCTTACAAAAGTGGCTCATGTCCTTCCTATAAAAGAATCTATCATAGCAGCTCAGTTGGCAGAGTTATACACCTCCAGGATTGTCTCCTTGCACGGCATTCGACAATTGATTTATTCAGATCATGGAAGCATTTTCACCTCTAAGTTCTGGGACTCCTTTCAGAATGCCATGGGCACCAACATTCGCTTTAGCACAGCTTTCCATCCTCAAACAAGTGGCCAAGTTGAGCGAGTCAATTAACTCCTCGAAGACATGCTTAGGGCTTGTGTCATTTCCTTTGGCATGAAGTGGGAAGATTGTCTTCCATATGCCGAGTTGTCCAACAACAACAACTTCCAAGCGAGTTCGGGCAAGGCCCCATTCGAAATTCTATATGGCAGAAAGTGTCGTACTCCTCTCAATTGGTCCGGGACTAGTGAATGCCAACTTCTTGGCAACAACTTGATCACAAAAGCCGAAGAAATGTGCAAGTCATTCATGAGAATCTCAAAGCCGTGCAATCGCACTAAAAGAGCTATTATGATGACATGCACCATGATGTGGCTTTTGAAATCGGAGACTATGTCTACCTCCGCGTCTCTCCAATGAAAGGCACTCGTCACTTTGGTAACAAAGGGAAGCTTGCCCCTAGATACGTGGGTCCTTTCAAGATCATTGGCAAAAGAGGTGATCTCGCCTATCAACTTTGCAAACGTGCACGATGTGTTTCACGTGTCACAGCTTCGCAAGTGCTTCAAGACTCCTGAGCGCACTATCAACTTCGAAGAAATTGACCTCCAAGAAGATCTCTCTTATCATGAGCACCCCGTTGCTATTCTTGAAGAAACCAAGCGCAAGACTCACAACAAGTCAATCAAATTCCTGAAAGTGAAGTGGTGACACCATTCCGACCGAGAAGCCACCTGGGAGCACGAGGATCACCTCTGTTCCGAATATCCGGAGTTCTTTCAATCCTAGATCTCGGGACAAGATCCTCTTGTAGTGGTGGAGTGTTGTAACACCCCAGAAGTAACTTTCCAGATTTGTAACTCCAACTCTTGCCATTTTTGGCTACGTGTTATGATTTTCCCTCCGTGGTTGGGTTTTTGTCTTTCGTTTTGCATTTTATTCATGTCATGCATCTCATATCATGTCATCATGCGCATCTCATTTGCATACGTGTTCGTCTCAAGCATCCGAGCTTTTTCCCCGTTGTCCGTTTTGCAATCCAACACTTCCAGATGCACAGGCGCACCCCTCTTGTCTCTTTTCGTGAGCAGGAGTTAAATGTTCTCGTAATGGACCGAGGTTTGCCAAGTGGCCTTGGTACACCACCGGTAGACCACCTGTTAAGTTTCGTTCCATTTGGAGGTCGTTTGATACTCCAACGGTTAACCGGGTAACTGCAAAGCCCTCTTTTGGTAATGCAGACCAACACCCTCCAAAACAGACCAATTACCCATCTAAGTCATCTCCATGCTCTCGGTCGTTTGATCACGATCGTGTGGGCGAAAACCGCACTCCATTTGGAGTCTCCTAGCTCCCTCTACCTATAAATAAGTGCACCCCGTCAAAATCCCGGGTCCCGAAACCCAAAAATTCTCCTCCGCGCCGTTGGACACGTCCGGCCCGAGCCGGACGAAGTCGCCGCCGCCGCCCGGCCAACCGTGCAGCGCCACGTGGCATCCGCCGCCGTCGCGCCGCCCGCCCGCCAGGCCAGCGGGCCCCCGAGCCCGTTCGCCGCCTTGCCGCTCCCTCCGCTTGCCGCCGCGTCTCACGCGCTCCGCCTCGGCGTCGTCTGCCCGGTCGCCCGGCCGCCGCGCCTCCTCGCTTCGCTGGCGCGACCAGATCCGGGAAGGCGCCGCCCGGATCCGGTGTCCCGACCCTCGCCGGCCTCCTCCCCGGCATCTCCGGCCTCCTCCACGCCCAACTCTGGCGAGCCCGCGCCCTGCCTCGGGAAGCGTGCTGGAACCCTAGATCTGAGAGGTTGACTCCATTTTCATCCAAGTCCTTTTATTTTTGCATTTTTATGCCTCTGTTAAACATGCCATAACTCATCATCTGTAGCTCTGTTTTGCATGTATGAGATACCGAAATGTTCATCAGGATGTGCTTTACATTTTGTTCCATTGTGCCATGTGCATTTGAGTCCATCTTGATGCCCGAATCATCGTTGCAAGAGTGCTATATGATGTAATCTGCTGTCTGTTAACAGAACTTGGTGTTTTGTCATTTTTGTTGCATTTGATGTGTGCATCTTATGAGCATGAGCTCTACATGTGTTTTGAACTATGCCATGTATTATTTACAAAGGTTCTTGCCATGTATTTTTGTTATTTATGTGGTGACTATAACAAGCATGCAAACTAGGCTTCATGATGTTGCTGATTTCAGTCCCTGTTCTGCTGTTATTTTGATGTCAGGTAAACTTGATGCTACAGAGAGATCCATGCTTATTTTGAGATACTTCAGTAAGGATGTTGTGAACATATGGTTATGCTATATCCATCCATGCCCCTGTTTGCAATTATGGAGAAGTCTAGCATGTCATTTTCTTGCTCTACTTTTGCTATGAAATGTTTCCTGGCAGATTGTTTACATGTTATTCAATTTTGCCAAGGTTGTTGTAGTTGATCCTTGCATGCTACGAACTTGTTCTTGCCTTGGTTAGTTTCATAAACATGTCTTCTTACTGTTTCTATGCTTATCTTGTCATGCAATGACTTGTGGTGAGTGAATAGAGCTCGCAAAGATGCCTTCATAATCCTGTTAATGCCATGCTCTGTTTTCTGAATCTGTTAACAAAACTTGCTATGTTCACATGGGTGCATCATATCTTCTATTCTTTTTGGCTCATTGTCAGTAAAAAAAAGTTGTTCTATGCATTTAGTAGTATCACGCCATGCCTTAAGTTTCTATGATATGTTCCTGTATCATGATGTTTGCTTGCCCTAACATTGCTTCTTGACGCTGTTTCTGCCATGTTAGTATTTTTCACTGTGTGGGGTGCTGTTATCTTTTGCACTTTTGACATGCTTGTTTGAACCTGCTCTTGTGTGAATTAGCCGTAGCTCAGTGTTCATATTTTGTCAAGAATCTCTTGTAGATCACTTCCACATGCTTTGTTTCTATGTTGGGGTGCAGTAGAATAGTTTCTTGATGTATTCTAAGTGCTATTGTGTTGTTAATTGCAGAATTGTGTCATTCTTGTTTTGCTTGCCATTTGCCAACCGTGCATCCGATTCCGGTGATCTTTATATCGATTTCAACCAAAATCACCTCATCTTTCCAGCGCCATACTTGGTTTGCCAAGTTGATGCCTTGTTCATCATTTTTCCTTCTGGAGCCCGCATATGCATTGCATATCACATCTCGCATATCGTGCCATGTATTGCATCATGTTGCTTGTGCATTGCACCATGATTGATTGTGGTTCCATTGCTTGGGTTCTTCCTTTGGGTAGAGCCGGGAGACGAGTTGGTGAACGAGGTACCTGTTGAGTACGCTAACGAGGATCAAGCTTTTGATAGCTCTGAGAACTTTGCAGGCAAGATGACCATACCCTCGATATCACTTCTATCTTTGCTTTGCTAGTTGCTCGCTCTATCGCTATCTTTGCTCTACCTACCACTTGTTTAGCATGCCTCCCATATTGCCATGTCAAGCCTCTAACCATCCTGTCCTAGCAAACCGTTCTTTGGCTATGTCACCGCTTTTGCTCAGCCCCTCTTATAGCGTTGCTAGTTGCAGGTGAATATGAAGTTTGTTCCTTGTTGGAACATCGATAATTTTGAGATATCACAATATCTCTTGTTTAATTAATGCACCTATATACTTGGTAAAGGGTGGAAGGCTTGGCCTTATGCCTGGTGTTTTGTTCCACTCTTGCCGCCCTAGTTTCCGTCATACCGGTGTTATGTTCCTTGATTTTGCATTCCTCACGCGGTTGAGTGATTTATGGGACCCCCTTGACAGTTCGCTTTGAATAAAACTCCTCCAGCAAAGCCCAACCTTGGTTTTACCGTTTGCCACCTAAGCCTTTTTCCCTTGGGTTTTCGTGAGCCCGAGGGTCATCTTTATTTTAACCCCCGGGCCAGTGCTCCTTCGGGTGCTGGCCCAACCTGGGCGATGTCCGGCGCCCCCTGGGCAACGAGGGTCTATGCCAACCCGACGTCTTGCCCATCCGGTGTGCCCTGAGAACGAGATACGTGTGACTCCTATCGGGATTTGTCGGCACATCTGGCGGCTTTGCTGGTCTTGTTTTACCATTGTCGAAATGTCTTGTAGACCGGGATTTTGAGACTGATCGGGTCTTCCTGGGAGAAGGAATATCCTTCGTTGACCGTGAGAGCTTGTGATGGGCTAAGTTTGGACACCCCTGCAGGGTATTATCTTTTAAAAGCTATGCCCGCGGTTATGAGGCAGATGGGAATTTGTTAATTTTTGGTTGTAGAGAACTTGACACTTGACTTAATTAAAATGCATCAACCGTGTGTGTAGCCGTGATGGTCTCTTTTCGGCGGAGTCCGGGAAGTGAACACGGTTTGAGTTATCTATGAATGTAAGTAGTTTCAGGATCACTTCTTGATGACTTCTAGCTTCTCGACCGTCGTGTTGCTTCTCTTCTCGCTCTCACTTGTGTATGTTAGCCACCATATATACTTAGTGCTTGCTGCAACTCCACCACCTTACCCCATTCCTACCCATGAGCTTAAATAGTCTTGATCTCGCGGGTGTGAGATTGCTGAGTCCCCTTGACTCACAGATTCTACCAAAACAGATGCAGGTGCCGAGGATACCAGTGCAAGTGGCGGAATCGAGCTCAAGTGGGAGTTCGATGAGGACCTTGGTCATTACTATGTTTCATTTCCTGATGATCAGTAGTGGAGCCCAGTTGGGACGATCGGGGATCTAGCATTCGGGGTTATCTTCTTTGATTTGGATTTGACCGTAGTCGGTCTATGAGTGTATTTTGGATGATGTATGAATTTATTTATGTATTGTGTGAAGTGGCGATTGTAAGCCAACTCTCTTTATCCCATTCTTGTTCATTACATGGGATTGTGTGAAGATGACCCTTCTTGCGACAAAACCTACAATGCGGTTATGCCTCTAAGTCGTGCCTCGACACGTGAGAGATATAGCCGCATCATGGGCGTTACATCTGACCAGATCCTTCCGAGTCCATATTATCCAGTCAGCATCCAATGCTTAATGGCTAGTGAGACCAAGCCATCGACCGTGTCATATGCTAGTCTAGTCGGCTGCGTGTCCACACAGCCCTTTCGACTAGGGACCTTCTAGGACAGTCATCATACAATGCATAGTCCCACAAACAAGTCACATACTTGCTGATACACATCATTGATAATGTCCAATGACTATCTTTATTCATAAACACATAGGAAATATCATCATACATGATTGCCTCTAGGGCATATCTCCAATAGTCTCCCACTTGCACTAGAGTCAATCAAATAGACATCAAATGCCCATAGCTCTAACGTGCCTCTCATGCTTGGGTTGTGGAAGCGGCTTAGTGAATGGATCTACAACATTTGCATCCGTGTGAATCTTGCATAACTCTACCTTACCATTTTTTTATGATCTTTCGTATCAGGTGATATTTCCGATCTATGTGTCTGACCTTGTGGTGATTCCTCGGCTCCTTGTCTTGTGAGATGGCACCAGAATTATCACAATAAAGGTCCAACGGCTTCACCGGGGCTGGGAAAATACCAAGATCATCCAGAAAATGCCGGATCCAAACACCTTCCTTTGCAGCTTCACAAGCTGCAATGTATTCGGCTTCTGTGGTTGAATCAGCCACCATATCCTGCTTGGAACTCATCCAATGCACTACCCCTCTGTTCAGAACGTACATGAATCCAGACTGTGATCGACAATCATCTATGTCGGTTTGGAAACTAGCATCGGCGTAACCCCTTTAGTCCTTTTCAGGTACTTCAAAATAGTCTTTACCGCTGCCCAAGGACTCTCACCTGGGTTGGCCTGGTATCTTCTTGTTAGGCTTATTGCAAAAGCAACATCAGTGCTTGTACATATCATGGCATACATGATGGATCCGATTGCCGAGGCATACAGAATCCTACTCATCCTGCTTTGCTCATTAGATGTGAGAGGACTCCGAGTCTCGCTTAGCCTTATACCATGTGAGAGTGGCAAGAACCCTTTCTTCGCCTCACTCATGTTGAACCGCTTCAACACTTTATCTATGTACATGCTCTGGCTTATGCCGAGCAGCCTCCTCGATCTATCTCTATATATATTATGCCTAAAATATACACTGCCTCACCAAGGTCCTTCATCGAGAACTTGCCATTCAATGATTCCTTGACCGAGTTCAACATCGAAACATCATTTCTGATTAGTAGTATGTCATCCACATACAAGATCAAAAATACTATCGAGCTCCCACTTAACTTCTTGTATAAACAAGCGTCCTCTTCGCTTTGGATGAAACCGAGACTAGTGACGACCTCATAAAAACAAATATTCCAGCTCCGGGATGCTTGCCTCAACCCATAAATGGATCTCTTGAGCTTGCATACCTTACTAGTGCTAGTCGAATCAACAAAACCCTCGGGTTTTATCATATACACGCCCTCGGTTAAATTTCCGTGAAGGAAAGCCGTTTTGACATCCATCTGCCATATCTCATAATCCAAATATGCAACTATAGCTAGTACAATCCTCACCGACTTCAGCATCGCTACCGGCGAGTAATTCTCGTCGTATTCAATTCCTTGAACTTGTCTGTAACCCTTAGCGACAAACCGAGCTTTGTGGATCTGAACATTTCCATCCACATCGGTTTTCTTCTTAAAGACCCATTTGCAACCAATGGCTGTTACGCCAGGCGGCGGATCAACCAAGTCCTATACTTGATTCTCATCCATGGACTTTAACTCGGATCTCATGGCCTCCAGCCATGCCTCGGAATCTGGGCTCACCATCGCTTCCGCATACGTGGCCGGCTCGTCGTGTTCTAGCAATAATACATCACGCACTCTGCGCAATCTTTCCGACCTCCGTGGTTCCGGTGCCGCTTCCACTACGGGTTCCCTGACTGACTCCAGTATGATCTCATCACCAGCCGAGCCGTCCCCGAGTGGTCCTCGAATTTCTTCGAGTCGAACCGTCCTCCCACTGGCCTCCCAACTGAGAAACTCTTTCTCAAGGAAAACCCCGTTCCGAGCAACAAACACTTTGTTCTCTTCCCGGTTGTAGAAGCTATATCCCAAGGTTTCCCTCGGATATCCCACAAATATGCATTTATCCGATTTAGGTGTAAGCTTGTCTGACATAAGTCGCTTGACAAATGCTTCACAACCAAAAATCTTTAGAAAAGACAAACTGGGAATCTTCCCGGTCCACATCTCATGTGGTATCTTGTCTACGGATTTTGATGGTACCCTGTTAAGTGTGAAAGCTGCAGTTTCTAGAGCATATCCCCAGAATGACAAAGGTAAATCCGACTTGCTCATCTTAGAGTGCACCATGTACAACAAGGTCCTAGTCCTCCGTTCCAACACACCGTTTCTCTGTGGCGTACTGGGTGGTGTAAGATGAGGTACTATACCTTGGCTTTTCAGATGATCATCAAACTCCTGGCTCATGTACTCACCTCCACGATTAGTTCGTAGAAGTTTTATAGTCTTGCCGAGCTGATTTTCAACCTCATTCTAAAACTCTTTGAACTTTTCAAAAGTTTCCGACTTGTGCGTCATCAAATAGATATATCCATATCTACTCAAGTCATCAGTAAAAGTCAAGAAGTACTGATAGCCACCTCTGGTAGTTGTGCTCATTGGACCACACACATCACTATGTATAAGTTCTAACAGCTCGGACGCCCTCTCGCAACTCTTTGCGAAAGGATACTTAGTCATCTTGCCGAGCAAGCATGATTCGCATGTCTCGAATGACTCAAAGTGGACGAAGTTAGGAGCCCATCATCATGGAGCTTCTTCATGCATTTTAGACTAATGTGTCCAAGCTGGCAATGACAGAAGTATGTAGGATTTATCTCATTAGGCTTATGCCTTTTGATATTCACGTTATAGACCGGTTCCTTTTCTAGATTCAATATAAATAGCCCATCAACGATGGGTGCATAGCCGTGGAACATACCATTCAAAAATATCGAACAACCATTGTCCTTTAAATTGCATTCATAACATTGACTCCTCAAACATGAGGCAGAAATAATGTTTCGACTAAGTGCAGGAATGTAATAACAATTATTCAATTCCATAATGAATTCGGAAGGAAGCAGGAGCTGCATCGTGCCGACCACCAACGCAGCAACTCTTGCTTTGTTGCCGACCATGATGTCAATCTCCCCTTGTGCCACACGCCTAGTTCTTACCAGCCCCTGCATCGAGTTGCAAATATGAACAGCCGATCCGGTATCAAATATCCAAGAGCTACTAGGTATGTTAGCAAGGTAAGAGTCTGCAACATATGCAACAAGTGTACCATTGCCCGAAGAAGCATTTCCGGCCTTCTTGCCATGCTCTGCAAGCCACTTGCTATGGTTCCTCTTCCAGTGACCAGTTTCCTTGCAATGATAGCAAATGGTCTTTGAGTCCGGTCTAGACTTTGGTGCAGTGGCGGAGGTTACCGCTATGTGCCCTTTGCCTTAGCCTTTTTCTTGGGCCAACTTTTCTTGAACTTAGCCGATTTCTACACCATCAACACTTGATGCGTGCCTTTCTTAATATCCTGCTCCGCCACTTTAAGAATCCCATGCAATTCAGTGAGCTTCTTATCCATGCCATGCATATGATAGTTCGAGATGAATGTCCCATAGCTGGGCAGAAGAGAACCCAGAACTGCATCTGTAGCAAGCTCATCCAAGAGCGGGAAGCCCAACCAATCCAAAGCTTGCACATATCTGATCATCTTGATCACATGTGGCCTCAGTGGATTACCTTCCTTCATCTTGCAATCCATCAAGGATCTCCAGATGTTGAACCTTTCGGTCCTAGCCTGTGTCTGAAACCTGCTCTTGAGACTCTCGATCATATCGTAAGCCTCAACATTTTTGAAATGCTGTTGCAAATCGGGCTCCATACAAGCCAGCATCAGACAGCTGATCTCCGTTGATTCATCAATGAGTTTCTGGTAGGCATTCTTTGTTGTGGCATTAGCATTATCGGCAAGTTCCTCCGGAAGTGGATCCTCTAGAACATGTTCCTTTTTATCGTGCTTGAGAACAATTCTCAGATTTCTATACCAGGTGGTAAAGTTTGTTCCATTCAGTTTATCCTTTTCCAGAATTGATTTCAATGCAAAGTTGGGTTGAATAGGTGGTGCCATTGATCTACCACAGAAAATATGCAATCACTAAGAAATGTGTTTATGTAGAGTAATTCTAGCATAAAAAGAAATACTCCCACTAAAGTCAGCATCCCTCTGCAAACTCTCAGTGATTCAGGATCCGACTAGCGCATGCGACTAGTGAGCTTTGTATCACTGCTAGCCAACATGTCTATACAGTAAGCAACTCCTTGCTAATCGTATCTCTATACGACTCCTGTCGGCCGCGAAGGTATCTCATAACCAGGCTCCCAACCTTCTTTGCATAAAGGCCCAAAACCGTTTTGATAGCCTTGTCAAGTTGACCTGATGCAGTGCATGTCCGTGTCCGACACGAACCCTTCAGTTCAAGGACATCCAGCAACACCCCAAATTTATGAGCCCACTACTAGACGTACTTGACGTGCGAAGGTGCAACATCAGGGATGGCAATTCGCTTGATATTCATGAGGGATCATTCTACCATTCTAACATGCATAGAAACAAAGAAGCATAACAATCACAAATAAACACATATTGTGGAATAGTATGGATCCTTCATGGATGTTCTTCCAGGTCGGCTCTGACTCCAATGACCATCTAGGAACTCCATCTTGTTTGTCACGCCGGGGCGCCAAGCCACCAACCTGATCTCTATTATCCAACTACTTCAACTAGTAGTCAATTTTACATAGAGTCACAAGTCGACACGCAGGTCATTATACATTATAATGATAGCACTTTGGCTCCTGCCGGCAGATAAAAATGAAACGTAGGCCATGTATAATTTACACACATGCATCACATACACATGGGCCATACTATTCACATCAAACCCTGCAAACTAAAGTTATGCATAGAATCACATTCTATTGGTTTGAGTGATCGTGTACAAAATACACGCCGCTACGCACACGGCGGTCCCTGTACTCCGATCACCTTGAATTTTCTGATCTGACCGATCTCATCGATCATCGCGAGTCTGATTCGGGTCTACATTTCACTGTTAACCCCGATGGCGGATAACGACTGGTAGGGATAGGTTGCATCACGACCTCATCGACTTCGATCATCAGAAAACCTAGCCTCTTCAATCCCCATGTGCAATTGATCTCATCAACCGTGCACATAGCCGATCTCTTCAAGCACAACAGATCTCATCTGCCACCTCCACATATCTAATATGCATACGATCTGAATCCAAATCCCATAGCAGAGGCTCTGATACCACTGTTGGGCTCTACGTAGGGTGCGTCGACTACAAATTAAAATTTCCTATGCGCAGAACAACCAAGAACATGCTACGGGAGATGGATCATAGTTCGTTACCACTAGACGCGCAGTGCCATGCAGCGGAAGTAGAGTTGAGGCAGCGCATTCCCGGAGTCGCCTAACGTTCCCGGAGTCTTCTCCTCCTTACCGATCTCCCATGTAGCCGATCGGATCCCGCGAACAGGTTTGCCGGAGCGGCGCAACTGCACCGCCTCTAACATTATCCGCGCGTGCAGGAGGAACACCCTGTGGTGGACTGCTAGGTCCGATCACACAGTCGGCGTGGAGGTGTCTAGTTGCAACACATGGAAAGCCCTAATGACGGTGCCAAAGCGATCAACCGGATGAGTGTGCCGCACCTCCACTTTATATAGGCGTCCATCGTGGGCTCAACACTTGGGCCTCGCACGGACCCGAAAGCCCAAAGTCTACTCGGCCACAATGCGAATACAGCTCGGATCATATCTGGCCAGTGTCCTCGGATCCGACCTCGTAGGTTCCTTCCCTTAAGCGCGTGACCCCTTAGGTTGAAGTCGGCTTTGTAACAGTTCGGATCACCTCCGACCTGCACGGTTGGTAGCGGCCTCTAGCAAGGTGTGTTGACCACCAAGGAGACTATGAAGCTGGTTAGGCGAAACTGTACAACATGTCACACTTCTGTTCCCTTTGCCTCACGATATATGTTGTCGGGCTCAAGGCGAGACTGTCATCCTTGTGCTAGCCCGACCTGTTTCTCATTCCAGTGATACCGACCACTATCCGGATTACCTCATAATCCTTGTCGCATGGCCATGCTTATCCTGGGCAGATCGCACGAGGGGCCCAGAGTATATCTCTCCTGATTGGAGGGGCAAATCCCATCTTGCTCGACCACATCTCGCAGCATGGGTCTAGACAAGCCCCTACCTTTGTAACTACCCAGATATGGAGTAGCATTTGGTCGGCCCAAAGCATGTCTGTCACCATCCCGAGCTCATGCGTCAGCTCAGGTCTTAGGACATAGAACGTATGTTGTACTAGAGACTCACAGATGACATATCGCTGCTTATCATAGTTGGGTCTGTCCGACTCGGACCTTACACTACTAGGGAAAAGCCTATACACAGAATCTTATCTGCAGCGCGCTTCAAAATACCACGCTACTGCTACTTAGCAGCAGCGCGTGTCCGCCAAACGCTCTTCGACTTGGAAGTAGCGATGGCGCGTTTGAGGCATCTGGCCTTCTTGCTATAGCTGCCATGACCTTGGCCCCCGCTAGCTATAGCGATGGCGCGTTATCTTGTAAGCGCTCTCACTACTTGCGTTAGCTGTAGCGCTTTTGCCAAACACGCTACAACTATCCCCACCTTATCCCCACGGAGGACCGCCCTTCACACACTCACACTCACTCTCTTGCGACAACAACCGTCGTCGTCGTCGCCGCCGCCGTTAAATCGCCGCCGAGGTACTCCCCTCCTTCCGTCCCTCCTCCATCCTCCTCGCACATCCTCCCCTCCTCCTGCGCCGCCTCCTCCTCCGCCGCCTCCTCCTCCATCCGCTTCAGCAGCCCTCCTCCATCCTCCGCCGCAGCCCGCCTCCCACCGCCCTCGACCTCGCCGCCCCTAGCTACCTCTCCGTGCGCCCCCACCCCTGCCACTAGTTAGTACTAGATTTAGTAGTAGATGTTAATTTAGGGTTAGCTAGTACTAGATGTTAATTTAGTAGTAGTAGATGTTAATTTAGCTTAGTTAGTACTAGATTTTTAGTAGTAGTAGTGGTAGTTGAACTACTTTAGTTGTAGTTGAACTAGTTTAGTAAGTAAATTAATAAACTAGTTGAACTAGTTGAATTAATGAACTAATCTATTTTTAGTAAGATAATTAATATAACTTGTTGAACTACTTTATTTTTAGAAAGAACTAGTTTTTTTCTATTTATAGTAAGTTTATATTTAGTAAGAACTAGTTGAATTAATAAAACTAGTTGAACATGTTTTGTTGCTAGTGATAACTTATATGGTTTGGTGACCTCCGTCGTCCCGTCACCGACCCCCTCCGACAACCCCGCCGTCATCCCATCACCGACGTACCCCCTCCGACATCGAGGTGAGACCAGCCAAATATCCTTGTATATTTTGTGTTGTTGCTCAAATAGGATATGTGGTTGCCCAAGTGGCCGTTCATGTTCAGTTTACATCTCCGAGTGGCCTATGTTTTGTCGGAGTGTTAATTAATTTCCGTTCCGCAAATTTCAGCGCTCGATATGTCCTTTTTAGCAAAGGTCATGCGCATTTTGTCGTGAATTCGACATGACTTGTGCTAGAATATGTACAAGTTTAATCTTTGAATTATGATTGTAGGAAATGTCGTACTTTCGGACTCGACGGTCTCCCGGGAGTGTAGCTGGTGCCACGACGATCGAGGTATGTGCGACAGGTTCGTTCGGTTGGACGACGATCGCCGCTTCAAAGATTAAGCTCGAGGAGACCTGCGATGTTCATACGGTGACGCATAGCAGCGACAATAGTTTTTTCTCCATTAAGCATGACTTCAACTATTTCAATGTCTAATTTTCATATTTTACAATTCGACTAGCTTATCCCATGCCATGCAATACGCTATGTCTTGGAGAGGATGGGTTTTGAAGACCATGAAAATTTTGAAACAAAGAAAATACACCTAAGGACCCATCATGATATGGATTTTGAAGTAAATCTGTATAATGCTCAGAGCGTAACCCATTTTGGTTGCCAAAATTGGGAAGCACTTTGCAAAATGTATGGTTTTGATGAGGGTATGATTATCACCATGGATCTTGGTGATCCCGACAATGAGGAAGACAATATGGACATTTGGGTCCTTGTTGATACTGCTCGCCGATTGTACCGCTATGTGAGTTTATCAAACATAGTTATTAACTAATTTATATTCTTTATTTCAAAATAGTTGATAGCTTATTTCCATTGACAGCTTATTTTGATTCTTCAAAGACTGTGCGGAAGATGGTAGATAAAACCCACTACAATCAAGACACCCAATTAACATATAAGGAGAAAAATCATCGATCGCATTTTGTACTCTTCTTGAGAATTACAATGCCTATTATCGAACTCCTCCAAATTATGGTGAATACGTGCCACTAGTGCATGTGTTGAACAATGATAACTTCTCCGAGATACCCTGGTAAGATTTTTTACTATTACGACATTCGTGCATTTTTGCATACTTCTAAAACTAGTACATCATTGCTAACTACAAAGTTATTATTATGTTTTTCAATGAAACTCCCGATGGATTGTGTGCCTCATCCGATGTGTCTGCATGGTCGCCTCTCGATTCGAACATACTGCCGGAGTAAATCTAGGGAGCTCACCTGCATATCGGATTTCTAAAACCGTGAACACATGATCATCGAGAGAATGGAAGAAATGTATGGACATTCGCAAGGAGGTTCTTGGAAGTAACATTCAGCGAAAGGCAAGAATGGGAGACAGGCTAATCTCCATTCTCCATAATGGAGAGTTAGGGGCTATCTTGTTTTTGTTATTTTACCTTAGAAAATGTAGTAGGTCTTAATCGAATGTAATAGGTCCTATCGGTACAATATGTTTATTATGTGGTAATGTGTTAGAGTTGATAATGATGATCTTGAGGAGGTGTTATGTGATGTCAATGATGAAAACGATGATATTGAGGAGGTGTTATATGACAATGATGTATTATGATGCTAAGTTGTTAATGATATGATGATGATGATGATATTATTATATCATTGGGTGAAAGAACATGGATTAGTTTCAAGTGGATGGACATCCACTTGAAACTAGTCCACGATTCTTTCACCCCATGATGTAATAACTCATTATGATGTAAAAACAATCTCTAAATTCTGTTGTATGAAAACTTGTGTAAAGGTGTATGAATACAACATGAAATAGAAAAGAAATAAAATACTAAATAGTAGTAGTAGCGGGTTAGGAGAAGCGCTACTACTAATTAACAATAGCGATGTAATAAAGAACCGCTGCTAGTAAGTCAATTTAGCAAGATGGCGTCGTCAAGCCGCTATTGCTAAGCATTAGCTATAGCGCCTTATCAGTAGCGCTTGTGCCCGCGCTACTGATAGGACCAAAACCCGCGCTGCTGCTAGGCTTTTCCCTAGTAGTGTTATCTCAACTCGGATCCGACTATGTCGAATCCGACCAGATCCTTTCGAGTCCATATTATCCGGTTAGCATCCAATGCTTCATGGCTAGTGAGACCAAGCCATCGACCGTGTCATATGCTAGTCTAGTCGGCTGCGCGTCCACACAGCCCTTTCGACTAGGGACATTTTAGGACTATCATCATACAATGCATAGTCCCACAAACAAGTCACGTACTTGCTGATACACATCATTGATAATGTCCAAGGACTATCTTTATTCATAAACACATAGGAAATATCATCATACATGATTGCCTCTAGGGCATATCTCCAATATATATATATATAATACATATATAGATATGTCAAATTCTGTCAAATTGAATTAAATCAAGAAAAAACAGAAAAAACAGGGGTTGTATAGACTCTTTGTCGTCAGCTGGAGGACGACAAAGAGCTTTACCAACAGCTAGCAGACGGCAAACATGACACGTGTCAGCCACCTGTGCAAACTGGGTCAGTAGGCTAGGTATTTAGTAGATTTGTTGTCAACCAGCTGACGGCAAAGAACGTTGCATCTTTGTTGTCTGCCAGCTGACGGCAAAGCTACCAAATAGGCCAGCCACCCAGGCGCTGCCAGGTGGCATGCTTTGTTGTCAGCTGGCAAACGGCAAATAATCAATGTTCTTTGTCGTCCGCTAGCAGACGACAAATATGCAAAGGTCTTTGCCATCTGCTGGCTGACGACAAAGCATGTCGTTAACCACTTAACGGGCCTAAGCTGACACATGTGCCGTCTAGCCTCTTTGTCGTCGGCCTACAGATGGCAAAGCCCGTTTCATCTTTGCCGTCCGTCAGCAGATGGCAAAGAGGCTGTCTGCTGACTGACGGCAAAGGTCTTTGTCGTCCGCCATGTGTGCCTTTGCCATCAGCCGTGGCGGATGGCAAAGTTCTTGATTCCTGTAGTGCTACTTGATTCCCACCTATGAACTCCCAAAACTTTCTAGTTATGCAATCTAGTGTTGGGGATATAGGGAGGCACAAATATCTCATAGAACTAACAAATCCTACACTCCAACTTTATCCATCCATCAACACATAACCAGGAAAACCTTGGAAATAGTGTACCTCAGACCTTCGAACACACAACAATACTAGTCAAGGAAGATCATCAGTGCTATCTCCTCCTGTACTAGGGATAAGTCATGACACTATTTTCCACCATGAAAAGTATGGGAGCGTTTCGATGTCGGCGTCTTCTAGTATTCCGGAACTCAAGCGATAACAACTATGACAAAAACACCTTGGAGCTCAACTCCCCGGGTCCAATCCTTACAATCGGGAGCCACCAAGATAGACTTCCTGTCACATCAATATCGCAACGATTCCGACCTTACCAGCGTGATCCTAAGAAAAATTTGAGTGAAAAAGAGGAGAGTGAAGTCAAAGCATCTACGTCAGGAGTCCTCACCAGAGCGACAAAGGGGATAAGGAGTAAAAAGAATTCCTACTCTCCGATATATAACTAGACTCCAAACAGTTTTCTTCTACACTAAACAATGGCAGCGGTTCAGTCAATCAAGGGGGATCCTAAGGTCGGTAAGGCTCTGACAGCAACTTGTAGGGCCCAAGATGAGATTCTATCCCAATCACGTGATGAACTCATGACTGGGGCACAACGGCATTTCGAGCGCATAGCAAGGTGGATATCACTACAACATACCATGTACTGAATAGATGAGAACACAAGATAAAGGATTACACCCTCCACAAGTTACAACATTCATGCAACAACACATCAATACTTATAATTCATCATGTAGAAGAGCAGGATCCAACTACGGATGAAATCAAACGAAAAAGAATAAAGACATCCACCCTGCTAATCTCAGGCTCCCGACCCGAAACTTATAACCCTTGAGCGAAGAAGAAGCAGAAGAAGCATTCCAAACAAGCAAGCATCGAACTTTCATCAGATCGTCGCATTTCCTGTACCTGCAACTGTTGTCATAGTATTCTGTGATCCATGAGGACTCAGCAATCCCATTCCCATGGGTATCAAGACTAGCAAAGCTTAATGGGTATGGAATGGATATGTGGTGAGGTTGCAGCAAGCGACTAAGCATTGTATGGTGGCTAACTTACGGGTACAAGAATAATATGAGAAACTACACAAGCGGTTGCCAACTAGTAATTATCAAGAAGTGATCCTGAACTACTTACGTCCGAGCATAACCCAACCATTTTCTCTTCTCGAACTTTCTCGAAAAGAGATAGTCATAGTTACACACACGGTTTGTTTATTTTATTTCGGATCCGGTGTCAAGTTCTCTACAACCAGATATTAAAAACTCCCATCTGCTATGTAACCGCGGGAAAGGCTTTTGAAAGATTAAACCATGCAGGTGTGTCCCAACTTAGCCCACGACAAGCTCTCGCGATCAACGGAGGAAAATCCTCCTCCCAGAACAAACCGATCAATCTTGGAATCCCGGTTCACAAGACATTTCAACAATGGTAAAGCAAAACCAGCAAGACCTCCCGATGCACCAACCTAGCCTGATAGGAGTCACACGTATCTTGTTCTCAGGGTACACCAGATGGGCAAGACGTCGGGTTGGCTAAGAGCCTAATTGCCCAGGGGGCGCCGGACATCGCCAAGTTTGGACCAGTACCATCAGCACTGGCCCCACTTATAAGTAGAATAACAAACCTCGGGCAGCGCTAACTCCCTATGCGTCAAATTTTATTATCATATATATTATTATGTGGGGAAAATGGTAAACTAATGTTAGTTCTTGCTGGAGGAGTTTTATTCAACGCGAACTGTAAAGGGCGGCCCATAAACCCCAACCATGTTAGGAACGCAAAATCAAGGAACATAACACCGGTATGATGGAAACTAGGGTAGCATGAGAGGAACAAAACACCAGGCAAAAGGCCGATCCTTCCACCCATTACCAAGTATATATGTGCATTAATTAAATAAGAGATATTGTGATATCCCAAGATATCCAAGACATCCATGTCCCAACATGGAACAACCTGCAACTGCACTTGCAACTAGCAACGTCATAAGAGGGGCTGAGCAAACAAGCAACATAGCCAAACAACAGTTTGCTGGGATGGTGAAAAGGTTAGAGGTTGTTTCATGTCATACTAGGAGGCTTGATAAACAAGTGGTAGGAAGCGCAACATAGCGATAGCATCGAGACAACTAGCATAGCAATGATAGTAGTGAGATCCAAGGTTATGGTTATCTTGCATGAAGTCCCGCTAGGAAGAAGAACGAGTCCATGAAGAAAACGAATTAATCCTCACAATCGCAATGAAAACCGGATCTAAGAAGCAACACCGGAAAGAAGCAAACAACAAGGTAAACAACCATCCCATAAACATGGCATGATGCACAACCAAATATGATGCATGTCCGGTTTTATAAAGCATGGAAAATCCCCATATGCTTATGAAGTTTATTTAATTCGGAGCTACGGTTATTTAGTTATGAATTAGACCATTTTAACATGTCATTTAAGCAAATTAATGCAAACAACAATTTTAAGCATTTAAATGTTGCTATCATGATGCGGATGACATATGCAAGTTATATGCAATTTTAATAAAATGTTGACATGAGCATGTTATGAAGCATTTGTCACCATGGCGGAACAAAAGGGGTTCCACGGTATCGACAACAGAAATAGTGCCATGGCAACATTCCGATGATCCGACAACACTTTGAGATATTGGTGCAAAAGAGCCAGTGTGCGGATGTGCGGAACATGCTAGAGATGGTGGACTGATCCCGGTTAACGGGTTCCCACGGGTCGACGCATGGCAAACGAGGAGGACCATGCAATGTCAACTCGGACATGGTGCAAACACCAACATCTCATACATCACACATACATTCGTTCACGGGTGTCATCTCCGGGTTATACCTTCAAAGCGTGCATTTCCTGGCGGTTCAAAATCGTCGAGGGAAGTAGTCGTTCAGTGGTCATATTCATACACATTCCATAGATGTTCATGTCATCAGTGTCGTGGTACTTGGGGTCTTTGGACTTGTCGGTCTCGGTTCTTTTGATAGTAGTGATAGATGATCGTAGACATCCAGGGTCATCGTAGAGGTGCTTGACATCCACAGAAATTAGCTGCAGAGGGCATGGGTCTCGGGTCTTGGTTCTGAACTTGAGGAGGTCAACAGTCGAAGTGGCCCACGCGCGCACTCACACACGGGCTAGCGAGCAGGTGCTGATGCGGACGCGGCGACCAGGGAAAACAGAGGACGGCGGCAGGGACTTGGCGCTAGTTGATGCGGGCGAGCAGAGGCCCGTCCTCCTCCCTGCTCGAATGAAGCAGAGGCGGGGCAGGGGATTGCAGCGACGCAATATCCACCAGAGATGAAGAGGGTGGCCACGGGATGGGCGGATCCAGCAGATGGGTGTCACGTGTTAGAAGGGAAAAGGATTGATGGAATAGTTCGTTGTATTTCTTGAGCCTCGTGGGCATATATATAGGAGTACAATGATCTACTTGTAGTACAAGACAAGCAAGAACAAATCCTAGTCTATCTCGTCTTTCCTAATAATTGATACTCAGCATCCGCCCGCAGTCTCAATGGTAGTGACGCAGACAGTTAGACTGGAGAAGAATCCGAAGGCAAGCTGACGGATAGCCCCCACAGTTGTAACGATCGATGCATCGCGGAGTTGTGGCTGGAGTGAAAACCGACGAGGTTGCTCAATCAGGCGGTAGCCCTTTGTAGCGTTTGTCAATGTAGCCGAGAGTGTGGGTGGTGGACCTGTGGTCAAGGTAGCCGTGCGAAGAATGTCGTGGTCGATGTCAAGTTGGGGTAGCCAGTGTCGAGGAAGTCGCTGAGGAGCCGCGGGCACAAGGGGGCAACGAGTTAGCATGGGCACAGTGGTGTCGAAGTAGTGGTGCGCTGGATAGAAGACGGTGTTGACGAGGCGTCATGACGGGGTTGCCAAACCCGGGGACACTTTATAGACGAAGGCACGCGTCGGTATTGCCAGCACCGGGCATGCGTAGACGGTCGAAGACGAAGTTGACGAAGTGCCACACCAGGCTTGCGAGGCCCGGGAACACATCGTGGACTGTAGGACCTTGAAGTATGTCTAGAGGGGGGGTGATTAGACTACTTGACCAATAAAAACTTAACCTTTTCCCAATTTTAGAGTTTGGCAGATTTTAGCTATTTTAGGACAAGTCAAGCAATCATCACACAATTCAAGAAAGCATGCAAAGAGTATATAGGCAGCGGAAATTAAAGCATGCAACTTGCAAGAAAGTAAAGGGAAGGGTTTGGAGGATTCAAACGCAATTGGAGACACGGATGTTTTTGGCATGGTTCCGATAGGTGGTGCTATCATACATCCACATTTATGGAGACTTCAACCCACGAAGGGTAACGGCTACGCGAGTCCACGGAGGGCTCCACCCACGAAGGGTCAAACGAAGAAGCAACCTTGTCTATCCCACCATGGCCGTCGCCCACGAAGGACTTGCCTCACTAGCGGTAGATCTTCACGAAGTAGGCGATCTCCTTGACCTTACAAACTCCTTGGTTCAACTCCACAATCTTGTCGGAGGCTCCCAAGTGACACCTAGCCAATCTATGAGACACCACTCTCCAAGAAGTAACAAATGGTGCATTGATGATGAACTCCTTGCTCTTGTGCTTCAAATGATAGTCTCCCCAACACTCAACTCTCTCTCATAGGTTTTGGATCTGGTGGAAAGAGTATTTGAGTGGAAAGCAACTTGAGGAAGGCTAGAGATCAAGATTCATATCGTAGGAATGGATTATATTGGCCTCAACACATGAGTAGGTGGTTCTCTCTCAGAAATGGTAAGTTGGAAGTGTAGGTTCGTTCTGATGGCTCTCTCCACGAATGAAGAGGAGGTGGAGGGGTATTTATAGCCTCCACCCAAAGTCTGTCCGTTACACACAATTTACTAAACTCGGTCGGACCGAATCGTTAAACTCGGTCGGACCGATTTAGTAAACCTAGTGATCGTTAGTGATTTTCGGTGGGACTAACATGCATCTCGGTGAGATCGATTCGGTTAGGGTTAGGGCATAACATAATCTCGGTAAGACCGATTAGACAAACTCGGTGAGACTGATTTGGTAATAAGCTTTCCAGAGAGTTGGTCAGGTAAACTCGGTGGGACCGATTTGCTCTTTTCAGTGAGACCGAAATGTTACAAAAAGGAAACAGAGAGATTACATTGCAATCTCGGTGGGACCGATCGCTCACTTCGGTTAGACCGAAATGTTATGAAGGGAAACAGAGAGATTACAACCCCATCTCGGTGAGACCGAGATCCCTATCGGTAAGACCGATTTGCTTAGGGTTTGTGGCAGTGGCTATGACTTTTGGAATCGGTGGCGCCAGATAGGAAGAATCGGTGTGACCGATTTTGTCTTTGGGTTTAGGTCATTTGTGGATGTGGGAAAGTAGTTGAGGGTTTTGGAGCATATCACTAAGCACATGAAGCAAGAGGCTCATTAAGCAACACCTCATCCCTCCTTGATAGTATTGGATTTTCCTATAGACTCAATGTGATCTTGGATCACTAAAATGTAAAATGAAGAGTCTTGAGCTTTTGAGCTTGAGCCAATACTTTGTCCTTAGTATTTTGAGGGATCCACTTTCATCATCCATGCCATGCCATTCATTGAGCTTTCCTGAAATAATAGTCTTGGAATAGCATTAGCTCAATGAGCTATATGTTGTTATGAATTACCAAAACCACCTAGGGATAGTTGCACTTTCAATCTCCCCCTTTTTGGTAATTGATGACAACATATAGATCAAAGCTTCGATAAAAGATAATAAGATTGAATAACATCGTCGCTTTGAGAAGTATGTGATAAGCAAGAGCTCCCCCTAAATTTGTGCATGGGTTAAGATTTGCTTTGGACTGCAAATGCACAATCAATTAGGCTCATGGGTTACTCTTCCATGTCACATACATCTTGGTGGAGCGCTCAAAATAATAAACAATGAATACATGCACTCATCACCAAGCATAGTGAATGATCACATAAGATAGATAGGATAATATCAATCATGCATAAGTGTAGCTTATGATCAAACACATGATCATAATTGTCTCACAAGCATAGTATCTCAACCAAAGGCAAACAAAGTTTTAAAAACCACCAAATAAAGCAAGAGAGAACAAAAAGCAACACTCTCTCTCTCGAAGCCTATGATCTATACATTTTTCTCCCCCTTTGGCAACAAGTTACCAAAAAGTTCATAGAAAATGCATAGTGCTAGATCGACTCTCGTGCTTGATCTTCTAGTGGTGGTGTCTGATGACTCCAAGGACGAAGGCTTGAGTTGAAGTAGAGGGTGCTTGGAGTGGATCTTTGGAGCTGGTTGCCTTTGGGCTGTAGGGGCGATGGCTGGTGCTAAAGTTGTTGCTCTAGTGTCTGTCACTAGCACTACAACTGACCTCTGGGCTCTGGGCACTATGGCAAACACATTGGTGGTAGTCTTGCCCTGCCTCTCCTGCATATCATCCTACAGCTGCTCTCCGGTGTCTATATAAACCGGAGGGTTTTAGTCCGTAGATCACAACCATTACAACAATCATACTGTAGGCTAGCTTCTAGGGTTTAGCCTCCTTGATCTCGTGGTAGATCCACTCTTGTACTACCCATATCATCAATATCAATCAAACAGGAGTATGGTTTTACCTCCATCGAGAGGGCCCGAACCTGGGTAAAAACATCATGTCCCTTGTCACCTGTTACCATCGGCCTAGACGCACAGTTCGGGACCCCCTACCCGAGATCCGCCGGTTTTGACACCGACACCAACCTTTAATGAAGAATTGAGCTTAATTGTGAAGAACTTCAACAAATTTTACAAGAGTAGAAGCAAAGAAAGAAGCTCCAAATCAAGGTCTTACAATGACAAGATATCTTCTAGTCAAGAGCGCAATTGCTACAATTGTGGGAGACCTGGACACTACTCCAATGAGTGTACGGCACCCTACAAAAGAGAAGAATCACGACCAAGAGAGAGGAGGAGTAGAGATGATAGTTATGAACGAAGACCCTCACGGAGAAGCAAGGATTCGGAAAGGAAGGACAAGTCATCAAGGAGCTACACAAAACGAAGACATCAAGCTCATGTTGGTGAATGGGTATCCGGCTCCGACTCCGACAATCACTCCGAGAGAAGCTATCACTCCGACTCCGAATATACTCAAGATGAAGGTGTTGCCGGTCTAGCACTTGTGTCAACCAACTCCTACGACATATTTGATTCACCAAATGAAGGTGTTGGAAGATGCTTCATGGCCAAAGGTCCAAAGGTAACACACCCCGAGTAAGTTGATTTCAATAGTGATGAAGATGACTTGCTTGTGGATGATGATTTACTTGTTGACAACTCTAGTGATGAATACTATGATGAAACGTCAATTAATCATTCTAAACAAGATAAAACGAATGACAATGACAAGGAGAAGATTGAGCTTCTAACTAAAGAATTAAACTCTCTTATGTTAGCTCATGAAACTATCTACGAAGATCATCGAGAACTTTTAAGGGCCCATGAGAAGTTACGCTTTGAAAAGCTCAATCTTGAGCAAGAGCATGAGTTCTTGAAAGCAATCAATGATGATCTCCGCAAGAAAAGTTCTTCTTACATTGCCAAGCGTTTACTCTTATCTACTTACACGCCTCAAGTCAAGTCTAGTAACAAGTACAAGAAAGATACTTCCTCTAGTAGTAACAATAATAATGTCAAATCCAATATTGTTGCTTCTAGTAGTTCTCTTGATTCCACTAATGATTCTCTTAGCCAAGTTACACTTGAGCAAGAAAATAGCTTATTGAAGGAATTATAGAAAAGGTGTTTACAAGAGCCTTGCCAGGAGTAAGCAATTCGAGGAAATTGTACGCAAGCAAGGAAGGCACCGGAAGAATCAAGGTGTTGGTTTTGAACGAAAGTTCAATGAAAATGGAGTTGAGTGGGAAGAAGATCAATACCCCAAGACGAAGTTTGTTCCTCGACAAGAGAAGTATGATCCTACTTCCTTCAAGGGAACACAAGCTCAAGATGATCTTCCACCACAAGACCACAAGAACAAAGGCAAGGACAAGCTTCAAGAAGAGATTGATGCATTTGAAGAAGCACCCAAAGCCTCGTTCAAGTGGGTCCCCAAGACTACGTCAAGTTCTACTCCATCTAGTACAACTACAACTCCAAGTATTCCCATCAAGATGAGGTGGATCCCGAAGAAGAAGAACTAAAGAGTTCTTGAGGGTGACTCCGCCAACATTCTTCACTCATATCATTTTGGCAAGAACAAGTGTAATCAACTTCCACATGTTGCACTAGTTGTCACAAACCCTCATGTTGGTAAGACAAGGGACAAGGTAACCTAATGAATTCATGGACATCATCTTGTGTGTACATCACTCTATGTCTATGGATATTCTTGTTTGTTCCTTGTGGGACTAACCCATGTAGGTAAGTTGAAAGTGCAACACACTCCAAAGGATTGCTCCAAATAATCTACATCAACATTGAGCATCTACATCTTCAACACCAACATGAAGTCATCATCGACAAAACCCAAGGTTAGTTCATCCCTCTAAGGGGGGATCTCACATCTAGGGGGAGCTTAACTCTAAGAATTGAGTCAAAGCAGCTCTAATGGTGTGAACGCATTACTGCATTATGTAAAAGTGGTAACCCCACTTGATCTTAAACGATGAGTATGACCTATGATCAAATGTTCTCATTTGACTCCTAAGTCAATATACTCATATATAGATGAGGTAGTCATCGCCAATTGCTTGATAGATGCTAGAATTGGTTGTGCATGCTTTGCCACATATTTCATTTGCTATCTTATTGTGTGAGCATGTTGGTGCATATTTTACTCATTCAAGGACATCCACTTGTTCTTTGATTGTTTGGTTTCTTTTCTATTTGCCAAGTGGATGGACAAGAATGCCTAAGAACCTTCTTTATCTATCTATGCTTTTCTCATCTCAAACTCTATTCATGCTACATGACAAAATTTGATCAAGTTAGATTCGAAACAATCTGTGTGAGGAGCACTCGGAGTCCCTGATTCGTCATAGACTTAAACTTCCAAAACCTCTTTGTGATTCTTGGTCTGACCGATTCTTCCATTTCGGTCCTACCGAGATCACCAAGTTGATCTGAGTTTTCAATCTCGGTGCAACCGATTTGAACTTTTCGGTCTCACCGATTTGCTATAACTGAACACAATTATGCATCTCGGTGCCACCAAGTTGTTCCACTCAGTCACATCGACAAGGTCGAGCTATATATAGCCACGGGAAAAAGTTTGAAAATTTCTCCGAAACCCTTCGCCCACGCAACAGTTCGCTCTGCCATTGTGGTCTCCGGATCATCTCCTCGCCGCTGGCAGCCTCCTGTCGCTGGTCTTCGCCGCCGTCAATGAAATTCGTCCCCGCCGTTGCCGCCGTAGCAAGTCCACCGCCAAGTTAGGGTATGGACTTGATCTTTGTGCTATCCACGTCTGATTCCTAGCACATTGTTTTCATATTGATTCTTGCCATGATTGAGATTCTTCTATCCACTCAAAATAGCCATAGATTAGATGTGATTCAAATTTTTAGGGTTAGGTTTCCGCCGAAACCATCTTGGACCCACCGAGTTGAAAAACTCGGTCTCACCGAATTGGCTTATGCCATTGCACTAGTGACTCTCGGTCTGACCGAGAATTACTAATCGGTGCGGCCAATTTGAGGATTCTGTGAAACCCTAGCAGTCTCGGTGGCACCGAACTAAAACTCGGTCCAACCGAGATCATCAATTTAGGCTCCAAATCTGCTTCGGTATCACCGAGTTTGAAAATCGGTTGATCCGAAATGCTTTCTGTGGAAAACTAAAGCTGAACTTTTGAATCATTCTTTTGCAAAAATCTCTGCTTTTTGTGATGCTCATCTTTTCTATCTCATCTATAACTCTTCACAGGTCGTGATCAGCTTTTGCAAGATGTCCGATCGAGTGACAAATGTAACAGTCGAAGAGCAGATGGACTTGGTGAGGGCACTAGTCCCTTAACTTTAGATGATGGGAGCAGAAGTACTCCTAGCAACTTGCCTAAGG
The DNA here is from genome assembly GCA_021437245.1 of Aegilops speltoides. NCBI lineage: Eukaryota > Viridiplantae > Streptophyta > Magnoliopsida > Poales > Poaceae > Aegilops > Aegilops speltoides. The sequence goes on from CM038144.1 coordinate 161,583,715, forward strand.
CTGCAACTAGGCAAAGGAGGAAGAGAACCTCAGACTCAGAGGATGAGGATTACAAAGCTGAGGAGGATGAGGCCACTTCCAAGAAAGTGGTGCTTAAGAAAGAGTATGGCTCTGCACAAAGCCCAAAGCTAGGTCTGAAGAGGAAAGTTCCTGTGAAGAGAACTCCAATGCCAAAGGCCAGGAAGTCCACTCAAGTGCCAGCTCAAGCTCATCCCAAAGAGGCACCTGCAAGGAAAGAAGCACCATCAAAACCTCAGAAGGTCCCCACTGGTGCAACTATGAAGTTCACAATTGAATCAGAGGATGATGGTGATCAGGATAAGAAAAAGAAGAGAGCTAGAACCACAACTGCCAAGGTCCTTGGAAAGCCCTCAATGAGAAGGGATTCTGAATAAGAGGAAGAGGATGATGCACCAGCTACTAAGGCAGCTAAGCTTATGGGAGATGCAATCAGATCAGGGGCTGCAACATCCAAGCCCAAAGATGCACCCAAAGCTGCCTCCAAGGCCAAGCAAGCTCCAAAGAGGAATACTAGGAGTATTCCAGCTGCTGAGAAGAACAAGGCCCCAGTTCCCAATGTTGCGGAAAATGAAGATGAGGAAGGACAAGTCCTTAGAAAGCTCAAGCCCAAGATACCAGACCACAATGATGCCCATCCTGTGGCTGAGGATATGAGAATCAGGAAGGATTCAGGGCTGAGGCTATGGAGGATGGAAGATCCATATGCTTCAAGAAGAAGGACTGCTGTTGACTACAGGTTCCACACAAAGGAATAGCAGGACTTTTATGAGACCATTCTGTTGGACAAGAAGCCCATTGTCTGTGATATGAGGTGGGTTGACTGGAAATTCATCAGGGAGAATGAGCAGCACTACCCTGGAGTGGACAAGAGCTTTATTGCTTGTGGAGTAGCAGATTTTGTTGGACAGAAGTTCACCAACTGGAATGATGAGCTTATCATGCAGTTCTACTCCACAGCACACTTTTATCCAGATGGTAGAATTGTGTGGATGTCTGAAGGTACGAGGTACCAATCTACTGTTGAAGAATGGGCAAGTCTGATAAATGCCCCCAAGGAAGAAGAGGATGACTTGGACATATATGCAAAGAACAAGTTGGGTCATAACTCAATGGCTCACATGTACAAGGAAATTCCTGACTAGGCAGTTGAAACTCACAAGTTTGGATCAGTTCACTTTCTGCTGTCAGGATCGGCAACCATAAATTGGATTCTGAGGCACACTTTATTGCCCAAGTCAGGTGACCATAACATGATCAGAGGGCATGCCATCAACATGCTGCATATGTTTGATGTGCCACAGAAGTTCAAAGTCATGAGCCTAGTCATTGAAACAATCAAGAGGACTCCAGCAGACCAGAAGACGAGCTATGGATATGCACCTCAGATTCAAGAATTTATCAACTCCAAGATGGGCATAGGGAAATATCAGTTGGATAAGGAACACTTTCCAATTTATCCAGACTTTGAGGACAATGAGGTTGTCATGAATGAGGATGATCCACAATCAGTCCAAGCTCAGGAGAAGAAGGAGAAGGCAAAATAGGAGAAGGCTGCCAAGATGCCAACTCAAGAGGAAGCATCTGAGTATTTCTTGAAGACCAAACAAGAGCAGCTTGGTTACTTGATAGCATCAACTCTGAGGATTGATAAGGGGTTGGCCACCCTAACTCAAAACCAGGAGAGCCTGGAGAGAATCATGGAACAAAAATTCTATGATCTAGATGTCAAGGTAACTGAGATTCAGTTAGTTGTAGAGCAGCTGCAGGATGACATGCAGGAGAGGAAGGGCAAGACAACCACCATTGTGTTTTCCAGAGTGCCCAAAGCCCAGAGGTCAGTTGTAGTGCTAGTGACAGACACTAGAGCAACAACTTCAGCACTAGCTACTGCCCCTACAGTTCCAGTGCAACCAGCTCCAACATCCACTCCTGCACCCTCTACTTCAACTGAAGCATTCCTCCTTGGAGTCATCAGGACACCACCACCAGAAGATCAAGCCTGAGAGTCGATCTAGCACTATGCATTTTCTATGAACTTTTTGGTAACTTGTGGCCAAAGGGGGAGAAAAATGTATATATCATAGGCTTCGAGAGAGAGAGTGTCGCTTTTATTCTCCCTTGCTTTATTTGGTGGTTTTTCAAACTTTGTTTGCTCTTGGTTGAGATACTATGCCTGTGAGACATTGATGATCATGTGTTTGATCATAAGCTACACTTATGCATGCTTGATATTATCCTATCTATCTTATGTGATCATTCACTATGCTTGGTGATGAGTGCATGCATTCATTGTTTATTATTTTGATCGCTCCACCAAGATGTATGTGACATGGAAGAGTAACCCATGAGCCTAATTCATTGTGCATTTGCATTCCAAAGCAAATCTTAACCCATGCACAAATTTAGGGGGAGCTCTTGCTTATCACATACTTCTCAAAGCGACGATGTTATTCAATCTTATTATCATTTGCCAAAGCTTTGATCTATATGTTGTCATCAATTACCAAAAAGGGGGAGATTGAAAGTGCAACTATCCCTAGGTGGTTTTGGTAATTAATAACAACATATAGCTCATTGAGCTAATACTATTCCAAGACTATTATTTCAGGAAAGCTCAATGAATGGCATGGCATGGATGATGAAAGTGGATCCCTCAAAATACTAAGGACAAATTATTGGCTCAAGCTCAAAAGCTCAAGACTCTTCATTTTACATTTTAGTGATCCAAGATCACATTGAGTCTATAGGAAAAGCCAATACTATCAAGGAGGGATGAGGTGTTGCTTAATGATCCTCTTGCTTCATGTGCTTAGTGATATGCTCCAAAACCCTCAACTACTTTCCCACATCCACAAATGACCTAAACCCAAGGTCAAAATCGGTCACACCGAAACTTCCTATCCGGCGCCACCGATTCCAAAAGTCATAGCCACTACCACAAACCCGAAGCAAATCGGTCTTACCGATAGGGATCTCGATCTCACCGAGATGGGGTTGCAATCTCTCTGTTTCCCTTCGTAACGTTTCGGTCTAACCGAAGTGAGTGATCGGTCCCACCGAGATTGTAATGTAAACTCTCTGTTTCCTTTTTGTAACATTTCGGTCTCACCGAAAAGAGAAAATCGGTCACACCGAGTTTACCTGACCAACTCTCTGGAAAGCTTATTACCAAATCGGTATCACCGAGTTTGTGTAATCGGTCTTACCGAGATTACGTTATGCCATAACCCTAACTGAATCGGTCTCACCGAGATGCATGTCGGTCCCACCGAATATCACTAACGGTCACTAGGTTTACTAAATCAGTTCGACCGAGTTTAACAATTCGGTCCCACCGAGTTTGGTAAATTGTGTGTAATGGTTAGATTTTGTGTGGAGGCAATATATACCCCTCCACCTCCTCTTCATTTGTGGAGAGAGCCATCAGAACGAACCTACACTTCCAACTTACCATTTCTGAGAGAGAACCACCTACTCATGTGTTGAGGCCAAGATATTCCATTCCTACCATATGAATCTTGATCTCTAGCCTTTCCCAAGTTTCTTTCCACTCAAATCTTCTTTCCACCAGATCCAAACCCATTGAGAGAGAGTTGAGTGTTGGGGAGACTATCATTTGAAGCACAGGAGCAAGGATTTCATTATCAATGCACCATTTGTTACTTCTTGGAGAGTGGTGTATCCTAGATTGGCTAGGTGTCACTTGGGAGCCTCCAACAAGATTGTGGTGTTGAACCAAGGAGTTTGTAAGGGCAAGGAGATCGCCTACTTCGTGAAGATCTACCGCTAGTGAGGCAAGTCCTTCATGGGCGACGGCCATGGTGGGATAGACAAGGTTGCTTCTTCGTGGACCCTTCGTGGGTGGAGCCCTCCGTGGACTCGCGCAGCCGTTACCCTTCGTGGGTTGAAGTCTCCATCAACGTGGATGTACGATAGCACCACTATCGGAACCACGCCACAAACATCCGTGTCTCCAATTGCGTTTGAATCCTCCAAACCCTTCCTTTTGCTTTATTGCAAGTTGCATGCTTTAATTTTTGCTGCCTATATACTCTTTGCATGCTTACATGAATTGTGTGATGATTGCTTGACTTGTCCTAAATTAGCTAAAATCTGCCTAACTCTAAAATTGGGAAAAGGTTAAGTTTTTATTGGTCAAGTAGTCTAATCACCCCCCCCCCCTCTAGACATACTTCAAGGTCCTACAGAAATAGAGAGATTACAACCCCATCTCGGTGAGACCGAGATCCCTATCGGTAAGATCGATTTGCTTAGGGTTTGTGGCAGTGGCTATGACTTTTGGAATCGGTGGCACCGGATAGGAAGAATCGGTGTGACCGATTTTGGCTTTGGGTTTAGGTCATTTGTGGATGTGGGAAAGTAGTTGAGGGTTTTGGAGCATATCACTAAGCACATGAAGCAAGAGGCTCATTGAGTAACACCACATCCCTCCTTGATAGTATTAGCTTTTCCTATAGGCTCAATGTGATCTTGGATCACTAAAATATAAAATGAAGAGTCTTGAGCTTTTGAGCTTGAGCCAATCCTTTGTCCTTAGTATTTTGAGGGATCCACTTTCATTATCCATGCCATGCCATTCATTGAGCTTTCCTGAAATAATAGTCTTGGAATAGCATTAGCTCAATGAGCTATATGTTGTTATGAATTACCAAAACCACCTAGGGATAGTTACACTTTCGTGGACGAAGGGACGCATCGGTGTTGCCAGCACCGGGCATGCATAGATGAGGGACCTACACAAGTTGTACGCCATGTCGAAGAAGTCGGAGGGGCCAGCAGAGAAGAACTCGACGACGATTGCGGCGTCCATCGGCATGGGGCCGATGTCACCAACGACGGTTGGAGTAGACGAAGTGGTCGGGGTAGATGACGGCGACGCTGGCAACGGGCTGGTGCTGGACGAAGAAGAACGGGGTGGACGGGAGGCGGCGGCCGCTACGGAGGTAGCGGCAGCGACGCCCAAAGAAGAGCGGCGGCTGTGGCCTGACAGCACTGGCGGTGGCTCGGTTAGGAGTGCTGCAGCGGTGCTCAAAGTAGGCGAAGAACCCGACAGTGTGACGAAGCCCGGCATGGACTGTGGCATTCCCGCGCCAAGGAAGACGGTGTGGCGCATACCACAGGAGGTCGATACGCGGTGATGACTGCGAGCCGCGGCGCTACGGCCCGAAGGGGCGACGTAGCGGCAGTGGGCAGGTCGGAGCGATGGCGGGAAGACCTCGGGGTGGCGGCGGGAACGGCAGGCCGCGGCGCTACGTCCGAAGTGGCAGTGCAGCGGCAGAGCGCGGGTCGGTGTAACCGCGGGAACGGCCTCGGGGGCAATGGCTGGGACCACGTATCGTAGCACTACGGCCCGTAGGGGCGAGACAGTGGATACGCACGAGTCGATGCAGCCGAGAGGAGAACCACGAGGCGGTGGCGCTGCAGCCTGAAGGGGCAATGCAACAGCAGCCCGTTGCTCGATCGGTGGAGGGGCGCGCTGAACTTGGGGACGATCTTCACGAGATCGGTGAAGTAGCCAGCTAGTCGCGCCGGTGTTGGAGTAGAGGCACGGGGTGTCGATGGTGGCGGCGGGCGACGCAAACCGATCAAGCATAGATCGGAAAATCAAAAAGATAAACGCCGATCAAAACAACCGGCGAGAGAGCGAAAAAACCAGGAGCAACGGCTTGGGAGAAAAGACTCTCTAGTGCAGCCGGCCAACATGGACGATGGACAAACCCTAGGTACGGGCGCCGCGGCCCCCAGAGGCAGTCATGGAGGCCGACCGCCCCGGGGGCGGCGCGCGGGTGCGGAAGCGGCGACGGTTAGGGTTTAGGATCGAGATAAGGCTGATACCATGTTAGAAGGGAGAAAGGATTGGTGCAATAGTTCTTTTATTGCTTGAGCCTCGTGGGCATATATATAGGAGTACAATGATCTACTTGGAGTACAAGACAATCCAGAACAAATCCTAGTCTATCTCGTCTGTCCTAATAATCACGATACTCAACATCGCGGGTGGTGCACTGGAGGCAAAGCAGGAGAGGTCGCTGGCGGTCCGAGGTGGCCATCAGGCGCGCAAGCAAGGTGAGAAGGGGCGGCCTCGGTTCGTTTAGAAGAGGAGGCCTGAGCAAGGCAAGGAGGCCGACAGGGACGGCGCGGAGTTGAGGCGCGGTTCGGAGATTATGGAGCTAGGCGGGCCGGAGCATGAGGCGCGGGCGAGACATCGGTGCCATGGATGAAGGAAGCAAGATCTTAGGCGCGAGCTCTCTGCTCGACGTGATTGCCAGAGGCCACAAGGAGGCTCGGGCATGGTGGGTCAGTGGTGCTAGCGACGAGGAGGTGCACGCTACAGGTGGCGGATGTCAGTGTTCTGGGAACGGGGGTCCCCAGACTTGCCCGCCTGCGGCCTGCGCCGTGGCTCAACCAGTAGCCTAGTATGGCCCGTCTTCATCAACTAGCGCTCAAGACCCTTGCGAGGGGCCATGCCTCGCGGGCGGACGATACAAGGCCTCCTCAGGAGCGGCCTCGCTAGGCAGGCTCACGAGGAGGCGGAGAGGTTAAGGCAAGGGGTACCTCGCGAGGTGCCCATGATGCAAGCCATGACGATCAAGGCCATGCGGGTGCCAGCCCGCGCAGTGTCCTCGTTTCCTCTTTGGTGCAAAGGGGGCAAGCGCAGGCACGGAGTACTGAGGCATCAGGCAAAGGTTTCCATATCGGTGCAACAAGATCAAGACCAGCAGGATGTCGCGATGGAGGTCACCATGGAGCTCAAGACGGCGTCACCACCAGCACCTTTGGCATGCGAAGACCACCTTTAGTCAGGATAGCATGTACTTGCTGTCCCCTCTCAAATCCTGCCTTTGTGGAATCCCTTCCCGCTCATATTTGGGAAGAGGAACAGGGCCTCGATAAATAGGGCTAGCCACCACAGTAGAGAGGACAAGTTAAGTTCATCCGCACACCACACCAGCTCAAGAACACCTCTCCTCGCGAGGATGTTCTTCCTCTGTACTGTTCATCATCAGCCCAAGAGGCAATCCACCACCACACACAGGAGTAGGGTATTACACCACAATGGTGGCCCGAACCTGTATAAATCTTGTGTCCCTTGTGTTGTTCATGGATCTAGCTTAGAGATTGCGGTGAGGTTGAGGGCGTGTTTTGGTAGGGAGAGATCTTCGTGCACACCCCAGTGTTTGAAACTTAAGGGTTTTGCCAGAACCTGATATCCGACATTTGGCGCGCCAGGTAGGGGTGCGGCAGAGCTCTTCCTTCGGCCGACCCGCTCTCCACCGACACCGTGCTTCACCCTCATGGCGGGCATTGCGCCTCCGGCTCCGGCGGCCGGCACTAGCACCGGGGCCAGGGGCCTCCGAGCATGGCCCCTGCCTTGCGGCAGGTGTAGTGGCTGCAGCGCTATGATGGCGCGGCGGACCCGTTGGCTTTCCTGCTGGTGTACGAGGAGGCCGTCCTCAAGGCCAAAGGCGACAACAAGGTCATGGCCAACTGGTTTCCCATGGCCCTCACCGGCCTCCCGCGCACTTTGCTGCTCAACCTGCCGACATCTTTTGTGGCCTCCTGGGCGGAGTTGCGCGACCTCTTCCTCACCCACTACACAGCGCCGGCGCCCCCGGTCGTCGTGTCTCTCCTGGGCGGCTCGCAGACGCCACCCTCAGACCGTCACGCCAAGCCACTCTTTCGCCAGATCGGCGCCGCCCTCACGCGGCAAGGAGCTCCCCCGGGTTGGGCGGCACCCAAGGCCGACCTGACCTTCAACACGGACCATCACCCTGTTAACACAGCCTGCTCGGGCGCGCTCCCGATGCTCTGCATGCTCACCATCCGCTGGGTGGCCATCACCAAAACCCTCATCGACGGTGGCGCCGGCCTCAACGTGCTCTCGATGGAGGCCTTCAGCCTCCTCCATGTACCACTGGAACGGCTCCGACCCAGCAAGCCCTTCTCGGGCATCGGAGTCAGTTCTTCCAGCTCCCTAGGGCAAATCCGCCTTACAGCAACCTTTGGTGCCCATGACAACTACCGCACCGAGCTCATCGACTTCGACATCGCCGACATAGGCCTGCCATACATCGCCATCCTCGGATACCCTGCCTTGGCTCAGTTCATGGCAGCGACCCATCCGGCCTACAACCTCATGAAGATGCCGGGGAGCAGCGACGTCTTCACGGTAGCCGGGGACATCAAGGAGGCTCTGCTGGCGCTCAAGCTCGCCCTCAAGACCGCCGCGGTGGCGCAGCCTGCCGGCACGGACACCTCCAAGGCCAAGGGGGTTGCACCGACCAAGAAGAAGCAGTTGTTCACTTAAGACAAGGCAGAGACCAAGCAGGTGCCAGTTGAGGAGAACGGGTCCTCAGGAGCCAAATTCACCATAGGTGCCAACCTCGACCCCGACCTAGAGGAGGCACTAGTGAAGTTCTTGTGCTCGAACAAGGAGGTGTTCGCGTGGGAACCCAAGCAGCTAGCGGGGATCCAAAGGGAGGTGATTGAGCATCACCTGAATGTGTGCCCCAATGTGCACCCCTTGAAACAGAAAGCGAGGCAGCAGTCCACCGAGAAGCAGGCATTCATCGTCCAGAAACCCGCAAGCTAGAGGCATTAGGAGTTATTCGCAATGTTCATTACCCCGAGTGGCTGGCAAACCCCGTCGTCGTGCCAAAAGAGGGAGGAAAGGAGCGCATGTGCATCGACTTCACCAACCTAATAGGGCCTTCCCTCAAGATCCGTTCCTGCTCCTCCGCATCGATCAGATTGTCGACTCCACCGCCGAGTGCGACCTGCTTTGTTTCCTGGATGCGTTTTGGGTTATCACCAAATCAAGATGGCGGTGGAAGACATGGAGAAGACCGCCTTCCTGATCCCATGTGGAGTGTACTGCTACACCTACATGTTGTCGGTGTACAAAAGTAGGGGCCCTCCTTTTGACCCCTTTACTTGTGAATGGGCAGTCAGAGCAACGTGCCCTGGCCGCACATAGCAGGGCAAAGGAGGGAAGCCGGAAGGAAGCCAAAGGCTCGAGACAAACAAGGCAACATCAAGGAACAAGGCCACAAAGTGCAGATGGGCGAAGCAGGTTTCCCCGGCAAGACCCTTGCCGGGGGCAGCCCTGGCATGCCCCTTGCCGGGGCAGCTCGCCCACACAAGCGAAGCGCGCCACCCTCGAGCCACGGTGTCCAACACCAACAACCAGGTTGGACCAAGGCTCGGGAGGCACCTCCATGGTGGGATGCAGATCTTTGTGAAGACATAGAATGCTCAAGATCAGATGAGGATTGGAAGGCAACACTCCCCGTCAAGATCCTTACCGAAGAAACCCGCAAGACCCCCTGCAAGATCCTTGCCGGGGACGCCAGTGCGCCACGGCAAGACCCTTGCTGGGCCACCCGGCAAAACCCTTGCCGAGACACCGAGAAGACCCTTGCCAGAGGCGACAACAGGGCCACTTCCAGGCCCGCACCAACCACATTCCCGCCACCGTTCGCATGCAGCTGCCAACCCAACTAGCTGGGCAGGCACCTGCGTGGCGACATGCAGCTTCTAGGCCAACTCAGCACACACCTTCATGGCGGCTCCACCACTGCGCCACGTCAGCTGCTTGCCTGCCTACATGGCACGGCATGCATCGCTGGCCAGGGCACGTATCAAAGTGAGGAGGAGCGGCGACAGACGGGATGGGCCTCGCTCCCATCCCCGATAAAGTGAAGGGACACCTAAGCCATGCATTAAATGCATCTTGTCCTGTAATACAAGCGATAAGCTTTGCAATACTGTAGGATCTTTCCACCTCCTGTGTGCCACTGTTGTAGCCCCTTTCGCCTATGAAAGGAGGCCCAAGTGAAAGCACAAGTGCTCCCTAGGTTGTTTTGGTAATTAATGTCAACATATCTCTTGTTGGACTAACACTTGTATCTAGCATGTTTCAGATAAGTTCAACAATGGAGTGGCATGGACTAAAGGATGTGGGAACTACTTCAAGATGCTAAGGACAAAGGATTGGCTCAAGCTTCAAGCTCAAGACTCTTCATTTTATATTTTAGTGATCCAAGATCACATTGAGTCTATAGGAAAAGCCAATACTATCAAGAAGGGATGAGGTGTTGCTTAATGAGTTTCTTGCTCCACAGTGCTTGGTGATATGCTCCAAAACCCTCAACTACTTTCCCACTTCCACACATATGACCTAAACCTAAAGTCAAACTCGGCCCCACCAATTCTTTCTATCCGGCGCCACCGAGTTCAGATGTCAAAGCCACTGCCACAAACCCTAGGCAAATCGGTCTCACCGATAGGGATCTCGGTCTCACCGAGATGGGATTGTAATCTCTCTATGCATATCCATTACCAAAATTGGTCTAACCGAGTTTGAGCAATCGGTACTACCGAGATTACAATGCAAACTTCCTGGTTAACTTATTACCAAAATCGGTCCTACCTAGTTTGAGTAATCGGTTCCACCGAGTTTGCCTGACCAACTCTCTGGAAAGCTTATTACCAAAATCGGTCTCACCGAGTTTGTGTAATCGGTCTCACCAAGATTACGTTATGCCCTAACCCTAACCGTATCGGTCCTACCGAGTTGCAGATCGGTCCCACCGAAAATCCTAACGGTCACTAATTTTACTAAATCGGTCTAACCGAGTCTGTTGAATCGGTCCCACCAAGTTTGGTAGATTGTGTGTAACGATTAGATTTTGTGTGGAGGCTATATATACCCCTCCACCTCCTCTTCATTCGTGGAGAGAGCCATCAGACCGTGCATACACTTCCAGCATACATTTTCTGAGAGAGAACTACCTACTCATGTGTTGAGGCCAAGATATTCCATTCCTACCATATGAATCTTGATCTCTAGCCTTCCCCAAGTTGCTTTCCACTCAAATCTTCTTTTCACCAGATCCAAATCCCATGAGAGAGAGTTGAGTGTTGGGGAGACTATCATTTGAAGAACAAGAGCAAGGAGTTCATCATCAACGCACCATTTGTTACTTCTTGGAGAGTGGTGTCTCCTAGATTGGCTAGGTGTCACTTGGGAGCCTCCCACAAGATTTTGGAGTTGAACCAAGGAGTTTGTAAGGGCAAGGAGATCGCCTACTTCGTGAAGATCTATCGCTAGTGAGGCGAGTCCTTCGTGGGCGACGGCCATGGTGGGATAGACAAGGTTGCTTCTTCGTGGACCCTTTGTGGGTGGAGCCCTCCGTGGACTCGCGCAACCGTTACCCTTCGTGGGTTGAAGTCTCCATCAACGTGGATGTACGATAGCACCACCTATTGGAACCACGCCAAAAACATCTCTGTCTCCAATTGCGTTTGAATCCTCCAAAACCCTTCCCTTTACATTCTTGCAAGTTGCATGCTTTACTTTCCGCTGCTCATATACTCTTTGCATGCTTGCTTGTTATGTATTGTTAATGTTAAACTTGTGCCAAAACTCCACTTAAACCTAAAGAAGTTAAAAACTGCAACTTTGGTACTTAGTGTCTAATCACCCCCCCTCTAGACACCTTTTCTCAAGGTCCTACAAGTGGTATCAGAGCATTTGTCTACATTGCCTTGGTTTAATCACCATTGGCGGAAGATGGATGAGTCTACTTTGGGGAGTCTTAGACATAGAGTGCCTATTCTTAATGGAGAGTATTTTCATGAGTGGAAAAATGAGATGCTTGTAATTTTCAATCAATATCATTTGAACAAGTACATTGCTAGCCCTTGTGCACCTCATGTTGATGCATCTCTTGATGAGTCAATTGACATGATTAGGAATCTTAGAACTGCCGAACTTATCATTAGAGGATTGCCTAGAAACTTGATTGGTTGTTTGCCTACTCTTAAGTGTGCCTACACTATATGGAAATTTCTTGAGGAATGCTTTCCAAATTATTCCTTGAAAAATCTAGATGAAATTCTCCATAAGTCTATTGCCTTGAGTAAGATGAATACTAGTGATCCTATGTTGGGTGATCGTCTATTTGAGCTTACAAACCTTATGCGTGCCAAAGGAGATGTTGGAATTATTAGTGATATTATTTCCAAAGCTATAAAAATTCATAAGCAAGATCATTGTCAAACTCACTCTAACAAATCACCATCTCTAGGATTTGATCCACCACATGACGATGTTGAACATGGATACTATGATGAGGATGATGATAGTGACTTCGATCTTGATGATGTAATGAGACACTTTGGTCTTATGGCAAATCTTTGGGGATATATGGCAGGAGGAAAGGAATGGGTTCTTGATAGTGGATGTAACGATCACATGACCGGAGATAAAGACATGTTTCATGAGCTTGCTGAAAACGATGATCCTCGAAAGTATGTCACTTTCGGTGACAACTCAAAGGGTAAGGTGGTTGGCCTCGGTAAGCCAGCCATAGTGTTGGAAATATGCCCTGGAGGCAATAATAAATGGTTATTATTATATTTCTGTGTTCATGATAATTGTCTATTATTCATGCTATAACTGTGTTATCCGGAAATCGTAATACACGTGTGAATACATAGACCACAACAAGTCCCTAGTGAGCCTCTAGTTGACTAGCTCGTTGATCAACAGATAGTCATGGTTTCCTGACTATGGGCATTGGATGTCATTGATAAAGGGATCACATCATTAGGAGAATGATGTGATGGACAAGACCCAATCCTAAGCATAGCTCAAAGATCGAGTAGTTCGTTTAGCTAGAGCTTTTCCAAATGTCAAATATCATTTCCTTATACCATGAGATTGTGCAACTCCCGGATACCGTAGGAGTGCTTTGGGTGTACCAAACGTCACAACGTAACTGGGTGGCTATAAAGATGCACTATGGGTATCTCCGAAAGTGTCTGTTGGGTTGGCACAAATCGAGACTGGGATTTGTCACTCCGTATGACGGAGAGGTATCTCTGGGCCCACTCGGTAATGCATCATCATAATGAGCTCAATGTGACCAAGTGTTTGGTCACGGGATCATGCATTATGGTACGAGTAAAGTGACTTGCCGGTAACGAGACTAAACGAGGTATTGGGATACTGACGATCGAGTCTCGGGCAAGTAACATACCGATTGACAAAGGGAATTGAATACGGGGTGAATTGAATCCTCGACATCGTGGTTCATCCGATGAGATCATCGAGGAGCATGTGGGAGCCAATATGGGTATCTAGATCCCGCTGTTGGTTATTGACTGGAGAGGCGTCTCGGTCATGTCTGCATGTCTCCCGAACCCGTAGGGTCTACACACTTAAGGTTCGGTGACGCTAGGGTTGTAGAGATATTAGTATGCAGCAAATCAAAATTTGTTCGGAGTCCCGGATGAGATCCCGGACGTCACGAGGAGTTCCGGAATGGTCCAGAGGTAAAGATTTATATATAGGAAGTCCAGTTTCGTCCACCGGGAAAGTTTCGGGGGTCACCTGTATTGTACTGGGACCACCGGGTGGGGCACCTATCCCGGAGGACCCCATGGGATGAAATGGCGTGGGAACCAGCCCCTGGTGGGCTGGTGCACCCCACCCAAGGGCCCAAGGCACCTAGGGTTGGAAACCCTAGGGGGCCGTTGCCCCCCGAGGGGGCATGCGCCCCCCTGGTTGGAAACCCTAAGGGGGCCGTTGCCCCAGCGGCCGCCCCCCCTCTAGATGGGATCTCCAAGGGGGCATGCGCCCCCCCCTAGCCCCTATATATAGTGGAGGGGAGGAAGGGCAGCCGCACCCTGCATCTTGGCGCCTCCCTTCCCCCTTGCTACACCTCCTCCTCCCGCAGGCGCTTGGCGAAGCCCTGTCGGATCCCTGCTGCATCCACCACCACGCCGTTGTGTTGCTGGATCTTCATCAACCTCTCCTTCCCCCTTGCTGGATCAGGAAGGAGGAGACGTCACGCTGACCATACATGTGTTGAACGCGGAGGTGCTGTCCGTTCGGCGCTAGGATCTCTGGTGATTGGATCACGACATGTACGACTACCTCAACCCCGTTCTCTTGAACGCTTCCGCTCACGATCTACAAGGGTATGTAGATGCACTCCCCTCTCTTGTTGCTGGATGAACTCATAGATTGATCTTGGTGAACGTAGGAAATTTTTTATTTTATGCGTAGTTCTCTTTGCACGAGTAGAACACAATTTGTTGTGGGTGTAGATGTTGTCAACTTTCTTGCCACTACTAGTCTTATTTTGCTTTAGCGGTATTGTGGGATGAAGCGGCCCGGACCGACCTTACACGTACGCTTACGTGAGACAGGTTCCACCGTCTGACATGCACTAGTTGCATAAGGTGGCTAGCGGGTGTCTGTCTCTCCCACTTTAGTTGGAGCTGATTCGATGAAAAGGGTCCTTATGAAGGGTAAATAGAAGTTGACAAATCACGTTGTGGCTTTAACGTAGGTAAGAAAATGTTCTTGCTAGATCACCCATAGAAGCCACGTAAAAACTTGCAACAACAATTAGAGGACGTCTAACTTGTTTTTGCAGCAAGTGTCTTGTGATGTGATATGGCCAAAGTTGTGATGAATGATGAATGATATATATGTGATGTATGAGATCATGTTCTTGTAATAGGAATCACGACTTGCATGTCGTTGAGTATGACAACCGGAAGGAGCCATAGGAGTTGTCTTTATTTTTGTATGACCTGCGTGTCATTGAGAAATGCCATGTAAATTACTTTACTTTATTGCTAAACGCGTCAGCCATAGAAGTAGAAGTAGTCGTTGGAATGACAACTTCATGGAGACACGATGATGGAGATCATGGTGTCATGCCGGTGACGAAGACGATCATGGAGCCCCAAAGATGGAGATCAAAGGAGCTATATGATATTGACCATATCATGTCACTATTATGATTGCATGTGATGTTTATCATGTTTTTCATCTTGTTTACTTAGAACGACGGTAGTAAGTAAGATGATCCCTCATAATAATTTCAAGAAAAGTGTTCCCCCTAACTGTGCACCATTGAGAAGGTTCGTTGTTTCGAAGCACCACGTGATGATCGGGTGTGATAGATCCTAACGTTCGAATACAACGGGTGTAAGCCAGATTTACACACGCAATACACTTAGGTTGACTTGACGAGCCTAGAATGTACAGACATGGCCTCGGAACACGGAAGACCAAAAGGTCAAGCATGAGTCGTATAGAAGATACGATCAACATGATGATGTTCACCGATGTTAACTAGTCCGTCTCACGTGATGATCGGACATGGCCTAGTTGACTCGGATCATGTTTCACTTAGATGACTAGAGGGATGTCTGTCTAAGTGGGAGTTCATTAAATAATTTGATTTCATGAACTTAGTCTAAAATCTTTACAATATGTCTTGTAGATCAAATGGCCAATGCTCATGTCCACCTGAACTTCAACGCGTTCCTAGAGAAAACCAAGCTGAAAGACGATGTCAGCAACTATACGGACTGGGTCCGGAACCTGAGGATCATCCTCATAGCTGCCAAGAAAGACTATGTCCTAGAAGCACCGCTAGGTGAAGCACCAATCCCAGAGAACCAAGACGTTATGAACGCTTGGCAGTATCGTGCTGATGATTACTCCCTCGTTCAGTGCGGCATGCTTTACAGCCTAGAACCGGGGCTCCAAAAGCGTTTTGAGTAACACGGAGCATATGAGATGTTCGAGGAGCTGAAAATGGTTTTCCAAGCTCATGCTCGGGTCGAGAGATATGAAGTCTCTGACAAGTTCTTTAGCTGTAAGATGGAGGAAAACAGTTCTGTTAGTGAGCACATACTCAAGATGTCTGGGTTGCACAACCGCCTGACTCAGCTAGGAGCAGAATTCTCTAGTTGCTCCCACCAAGCTACAAGAGCTTTGTGATGAACTTCAATATGCAGGGGATGGAAAAGACCATTCCTGAGGTATATTCAATGCTGAAATCAGCTGAGGTAGAAATCAAAAAGGAACATCAAGTGCTGATGGTGAATAAAACCACTAAGTTCAAGAAGGGCAAGGGTAAGAAGAACTTCAAGAAGGATGGCAAGGAAGTTGCCGCGCCTGGTAAGCTAGTTGCTAGGAAGAAGTCAAGCAATGGACCCAAGCCTAAGACTGAGTGCTTTTATTGCAAGGGAAGTGGTCACTGGAAGCGGAACTGCCCCAAGTACTTAGCGGACAAGAAGGCCTGCAAAACCAAAGGTATATGTGATATACATGTAATTGATGTGTACCTTACCAGTGCTCGTAGTAGCTCCTGGGTATTTGATACCAAAGGCGTTGCTCATATTTGTAACTCAAAGCAGGAGCTGCGGAATAAGCGGAGACTGGCGAAGGACGAGGTGATGATGCGCGTCAGGAATGGTTCCAAGGTCGATGTGATCGCCGTCGGCACGCTACCTCTACATTTACCTACGGGATTAGTTTTGAACCTCGATAATTGTTATTTAGTACCAGCTTTGAGCATGAACATTGTATCAGGATCTCGTTTAATTCGAGATGGCTACTCATTTAAATCCGAGAATAATGGTTGTTCTATTTATATGAGTGATATGTTTTATGGTCATGCCCCGCTGGTGAATGGTTTATTCTTAATGAATCTCGAGCGTAATGTTACACATATTCATAGTGTGAATACCAAAAGATGTAAAGTTCATAACGATAGTCCCACATACTTGTGGCACTGCCGCCTTGGTCACATTGGTGTCAAGCGCGTGAAGAAGCTCCATGCTGATGGACTTTGAGAGTCTCTAGATTATGAATCGTTTGACACATGCGAGCCATGCCTCATGGGCAAGATGACCAAGACTCCGTTCTCCGGAACAATGGAGCGAGCAACCAACTTGTTGGAAATCATACATACTAATGTGTGCGGTCCAATGAGCGTTGTGACTCGCGGAGGATATCGTTATGTTCTCACTCTCACTGATGACTTGAGTAGATATGGGTATGTCTACTTGCTGAAGCACAAGTCTGAGACATTTGAAAAGTTCAAGGAATTTCAGAATGAGGTAGAGAATCAACGTGACCGAAAGATAAAATTACTATGATCAGATCGTGGGGGAGAATATTTAGTCACGACTTCGGTACGCACTTAAGGAAATGTGGAATCGTTTCACAACGCACGCCACCTGGAACACCTCAGCGAAATGGTATGTCCGAACGTCGTAATCGCACTCTATTGGATATGGTGCGATCTATGATGTCACTTACTGATTTACCGCTATCATTTTGGGGATACTCTCTAGAGACAGCTACATTCACTTTAAATAGGGCACCGTCTAAATCCGTTGAGACGACACCGTAGGAATTATGGTTTGGGAAGAAACCTAAGCTGTCGTTTCTAAAAGTTTGGGGATGCGATGCTTATATCAAGAAACTTCAACCTGAGAAGCTCGAACCCAAGTCGGAAAAATGCGTATTCATAGGAAACCCTAAGGAAACCATAGGGTATACTTTCTACTTAAGATCCGAAGGCAAGATCTTTGTTGCCAAGAACGGGTCCTTTCTGGAGAAAGAGTTTCTCTCGAAAGAATTAAGTGGGAGGAAAATAGAGCTTGATGAAGTACTACCTCTTGAAACGGTGAGTAGCGATCTCGAAAATGTTCCTGGTGCCAAAGACCGACAAGAGAGGAAGTTAATGATGATGATCAAGATACTTGGATCAAGCTCCTCATGAACTTCAAGGTCCACAAGGACACGCTCCGCACCAGAGTGGTACGGCAACCCTGTCTTGGAAATCATGTTGTCAGACAATGGTGAACCTTCGAACTATGAAGAAGCGATGGCGGGCCCAGGTTCCAACAAATGGCTTGAAGCCATGCAATCCGAGATAGGATCCATGTATGAAAACAAAGTGTGGACTTTGACAGACTTGCCCGACGATCGGCGAGCAATAGAAAACAAATGGATCTTTAAGAAGAAGACGGACGCGGTTGGTAATGTTACCATATATAAAGCTTGACTTGTCGCTAAGGGTTATCAACAAGTTCAAGGGGTTGACTACGATGAGACATTCTCTCCTGTAGTGAAGCTGAAGTCCGTCCGAATCATGTTAGCAATTGCCTCATACTATGATTATGAGATATGGCAAATGGACGTCAAAACGGCATTCCTTAACGGTCACCTTAAGGAAGAACTGTATATGATGTAGCCGGAAGGTTTTGTCCACCCTAAGAATGCTAACAAGGTATGCAAGCTCCAACACTCCATCTATGGGCTGGTGCAAGCATCTCGGAGTTGGAACATTTGCTTTAATGAGATGATTAAAGCGTTTGGGTTTATGCAGACTTATGGAGAAGCCTGCGTTTACAAGAAAGTGAGTGGAAGCTCTGTAGCATTTCTCATATTGTATGTGGATGACATACTTTTAATGGGAAATGATATAGAACTTTTGGACAGCATAAAGGCCTACTTGAATAAGTGTTTTTCAATGAAGGACCTTGGAGAAGCTGCTTACATATTAGGCATCAAAATCTACAGAGATAGATCGAGACGCCTCATAGGTCTTTCACAAAGCACATACCTTGATACGATATTGAAGAAGTTCAATATGGATCAGTCCAAGAAGGGGTTCTTGCCTGTGTTGCAAGGTGTGAAATTGAGCTCGGCTCAATGCCCGACCACGGCAGAAGATAAAGAAGAGATGAGTGTCATCCCCTATGCCTCAGCCATAGGGTCTATCATGTATGCCATGACCTATACCAGACCTGATATAAACCTTGTCGTAAGTTTGGTAGGAAGGTACCAAAGTAATCCCGGCAAGGAACACTGGACAGCGGTCAAGAATATCCTTAAGTACCTGAAAAGGACTAAGGACATGTTTCTCAGATATGGAGGTGACGAAGAGCACGTCAGAAGGGTTACGCCGACGCTTAGCTTCGACACGATCTGATGACTCAAGTCACAAACCGGATACATGTATATTTTGAATGGTGGGGCGAAGCTGCTGCGATTGCAAGCGAGCGTCGTGGCGGGATCTACATGTGAAGCGGAGTACATGGCAGCCTCGGAGGCAGACATGAAGCAATTTGGGTGAAGGAGTTCATCACCGACCCAGAGTCATACCCAATGCGCCGGGGCCGATTACACTATTCTCGGACAACACCGGAGCTATTGCACTTGCCAAGGAGCCTGTGTTTCACAAGAAGACCAGGCACATCAAGTTGCCGCTTCAACTCCATCCGTGAAAATGTTCAAGATGGAGACATAGATATTTCTAATGTGCATACGGACCTGAATGTAGCAGATCCGTTGACTAAACCTCTCCCTAGGGCAAAACATGATCAACACCAGAACGCAATGGGTGTTCGATTCATCACAATGTAACTAGATTATTGACTCTAGTGCAAGTGGGAGACTGTTGGAAATATGCCCTAGAGGCAATAATAAATGGTTATTATTATATTTCTGTGTTCATGATAATTGTCTATTATTCATGCTATAACTGTGTTATCCGGAAATCATAATACACATGTGAATACATAGACCACAACAAGTCCCTAGTGATCCTCTAGTTGACTAGCTCGTTGATCAATAGATAGTCATGGTTTCCTGACTATGGGCATTGGATGTCATTGATAAAGGGATCACATCATTAGGACAATGATGTGATGGACAAGACCCAATCCTAAGCATAGCTCAAAGATCGTGTAGTTCGTTTAGCTAGAGATTTTCCAAATGTCAAGTATCATTTCCTTAGACCATGAGATTGTGCAACTCCCGGATACCGTAGGAGTGCTTTGGGTGTACCAAACGTCACAACATAACTGGGTGGCTATAAAGGTGCACTACAGGTATCTCGGAAAGTGTATGTTGGGTTGGCACGAATTGAGACTGGGATTTGTCACTCCGTATGACGGAGAGGTATCTCTGGGCCCACTCGGTAATCCATCATCATAATGAGCTCAATGTGACCAAGTGTCTGGTTACGGGATCATGCATTACGGTACGAGTAAAGTGACTTGCCGGTAACGAGACTAAACGAGGTATTGGGATACCGACGATCGAGTCTCGGGCAAGTAACGTACCGATTGACAAAGAGAATTGAATACAGGGTTAACTGAATCCTCGACATCGTGGTTCATCCGATGAGATCATCGAGCAGCATGTGGGAGCCAACATGGGTATCCAAATCCTGCTGTTGGTTATTGACCAGAGAGGCGTCTCGGTCATGTCTGCATGTCTCCCGAACCCGTAGGGTCTACACACTTAAGGTTCGGTGACGCTAGGGTTGTAGAGATATTAGTATGCAGCAAACCGAAAGTTGTTCGGAGTCCCAGATGAGATCCCGAACGTCACGAGGAGTTCCGGAATGGTCCGGAGGTAAAGATTTATATATAGGAAGTCCAGTTTCGGCCACCAGGAAAGTTTTGGGGGTCACCGGTATTGTACCGGGACCACCGGAAGGGTCCCGGGGGTCCACCGGGTGGGGCCACCTATCCCAGAGGGCCCAAGGGCTGAAGTGGCGTGGGAACCAGCCCCTAGTGGGCTGGTGCGCCCCACCCAAGGGCCCAAGGCGCCTAGGGTTGGAAACCCTAGGGGGCCGTTGCCTCGAGGGGCATGCCCCCGGTTGAAACCCTAAGGGGCCGCCTCGGGGTCGCCCCCCCACACTAGATGGGATCTCCAAGGGGGCATGCGCCCCCTAGCCCCTATATATAGTGGAGGGGAGGAAGGGCAGCTGAACCCTGGATCTTGGCGCCTCCCTTCCCCCTTGCTACACATCCTCCTCCCGCAGACGCTTGGCGAAGCCCTGCCGGATCCCTGCTGCATCCACCACCACGCCATCGTGCTGCTGGATCTTCATCAACCTATCCTTCCCCCTTGCTATACCAAGAAGGAGGAGACATCACGTTGACCGTATGTGTGTTGAACGCGGAGCTGCCGTCCGTTCGGCGCTAGGATCTCCGGTGATTGGATCACGACGTGTACGACTACCTCAACCCCGTTCTCTTGAACGCTTCCGCTCGCGATCTACAAGGGTATATAGATGCACTCCCCTCTCTCGTTGCTGGATGAACTCATAGATTGATCTTGGTGAACGTAGGAAAATTTTTATTTTATGCAACGTTCCCCAACACATATCACATTATAGCACCATACAAAATGTCATGCTCGTTGAATCTCTTGGCTACAACTTACTTTCAGTATCTACACTTGCTAATTTTGGTTTCAATGTCCTATTTACTGAAGTAGATTGCCATGTGTTTCATCGAGATAATCATAAAATGGCCTTTACCGGTGTGCGTAGAGGTGATCTATACATTGTTGATTTCACTAAAAAGGCTCAACCTAAAACTTGCTTCATTGCTAAATCCTCAAAAGGTTGGTTATGGCATTGTGGGGACCCTGACTCATAAGTCGAGATCACCGAATGCACGTGTACAGTGATCCCAGAGATCAATGCTCACTGAACACACAGAAGCTGAATAACAAGAGTCTTACATCCATACATACCGTCTTACACAAATTATGACCATTATGGTCAAGTCTTACATTGATAAAGCCTGAAGGGCTGAACATCAAATGAAACACAAGCAGGGAAATCTTCGTCGATAAGTAGAACCCATGCCATCTGCCTTAACCCTACAGGCATTCTGACTGGGAAACGTCCTAGTTCGCATGTTCGTCTCCAAAGAACTCTTCTTCGAACTCCGGTTCTTCCAGACCTGGTCAATTAAATAACCAGTGGCAAGCCAATGAGTACTTTGAATGTACTCGCAAGCAACCCATGTTTTGGTTCAAGTTACAACAATGCATGACATGGTAAATTTTGCCGAAAGCTAATTTTGAGTGCAATGACATGTTCAACATCTTGTAAGCATGCATCAAGAGAATTCAAGTAACCATGAGGACTGGTTACAGATATCAACATAAATAGAGTGGGCACCAACCCAGCTATCATAATAGAGTGGGCACCAACCCATCTCATTCATGTCAAGTCCCTTGACTTGACCCGAGTCGTTTTATCAATACTCACACTTGGTTTGTAAACAAATGGACGTAGCCCAAGAGCGGTTACCCAACTGTCCTTGACCGTGGACACGGCTATTCGAATAGTTTTACACTCTGCAGAGGTTGCACACATTACCCACAAGATCCGGGGAACTTCCGTGTCATCCACGACCCGCGATACCTTAAGTACCCGGGGTAAGCACCCGATCACTACCTTTCCCTAGACGACAATAACATGGAGTCCACTCGATTGGCAGTAACCCCCGTGCCCAACTTTTCACATAACATTTTCTTGGAGCCTCGCTCCCATACTTATCACATACCACTGGCACGGGGTACCAACGGTGTGTCCGGTGCCCTGTGAAAACAGTCATGGCCGCCCTACCTGGCACGACCCCGTCCCGAGAGAGCGCACCAACAACTCTCCCGTCACTAGTAATGCGGGCTCCAAGCTAGTATCGGTCTAGGTAATCAATAATGCCCTTTCCCATATAAGGGTAGAGTGGTTGCGCATGTAAGGTTGGAATAACGGTCGCAACTTCGACCAATCCATTTTTGAAAACAACACACACACTTGCCTCGGTACACCACTTCGTCATCAAGTGGTTACCCATCGCATCATCTCCCTCGGGCATAAGTGGCACCCGACGAGGTTTTCGAAAATACTTTTGAAATCACTTTGTCCCCATCACCATGCATATCCCCGTCCCTTTTTGCGTAGCCCTACTTTAGCATCCTATCTACTCCCACCGGCATAACCCTCATAAGAAGGTAGGGTCATGCACAATGCAAGTATCAATGAGGAAGTAATAGAGGCAACCGACCAACATGGTCTACCATCTCATCATGATTCCGATGCAACAATAATAAAGAGTTATATGTCATGCATAAAAAGGGTTTCATAGACATGGTCAAAGGGCTGCTTGCCTTGGTAGGCTTGGTCTTCAAAGTCTTCAGGCCCTTCTCCTCCTTCTTCTTCAGCTACCTCACAAATCGGGATCTAACGTTGCAAGAAAATAGCGGAAAATAAGACAATAATAAAACCGAAAAGTCAAAGCGCTCAGAAAAATGTCAACTTATTTTTGTAAAATACTAGGAGGAAAACTAGGAAGGGGAAAATTCTTGGTTTTGAATTTGGAGCTAGGGAAACAGAGTTGTGGATTTTCAAACAGAGGTTTTATTGTTCAAATTTGAATTTGAATTTGAACAGAGCAGAAAGGTGTAATGGATGTGCATGAAAGTTACATCAATAAATAGGCTGGCCGAGGTCCACCGTAGGCGTGGCCTACGGGTGCCCGCGGGATCGGCTCGGGTGGACGTTAGAGAGGGAATGGAGGGCTCGGGGGTGTTCGTGGGAGTGGTGTAGGGTGCCAGGGAGAGAGAGAAGGAGCGGGGCAAGCTGCACGCGGGCCACAGGAGTGGCGCGAGCATTGGCCGAGCGGGGCGGCGTTCTGGCGCGAGCTGCAGGAGAGAGAGGAGGGCGCGGCACCAAGTGGGCGGCCTGCTGGCGTGGAGCGGACGTCGAGGGGCATCGACTGGCGCGCGGGGGAAGCTTGAGGTGGTCGGGAGGCGCGGCGTCAACGGTCGGTGTCCTGCTGGGCGCTCCAGAGCGCGACTTTGGCCGGCATCCGCGGTTTTTCCGCGTCCGCGCGCGTCCACTAGTGTCTGGAGGCTGCAGGGGGTGTGGGCAAAAGCTGAAACGGGCCTTGGATGCTCTGGAGAGCCGAGGGGAGAGAAGGAGGCTGAGAGAGAGGGGAGAAGCTGCTGTCCAGAGAAGACAAATGGGGTTTTCCCCTCCCTCATCATTGCTTCCTCGGGAAAAAAGCATCCAAGTTGCAGAGGGGAACTAGGAGGGGTTGTGGTAAAAAGATGGGCTCAAGGAGATTAGTGGAAGGGGCTGGAATTTGCATTCCAAAATTCTGCCAGAAGGTGTTAGACTAAGGCTTGTCTAGTGTAGTCTACCTTCCGCTTCATATCAATAGCTTCATTTCTATTGTTTATCTTCAAAGCACCCATGTTTTGAAGACTTCCATAAAAATCGTCTATTCACCCCCCCCTCTAGTCGAATACTAGCACTTTCAGCAAGAAAGTTGTCACTCCCGTGAAGAAGCCCAAAGCTGGACCTAAGCCAGAAACTGAGTGCTTCTACTGCAAAGGAAATGGTCACTGAAAGAGGAACTACCCCAAATATTTGGCGGATAAGAAGGATGGCAAAGTGAACAAAGGTATATTTGATATACATGTTATTGATGTGTACCTTGCTAGTGATTGTAGTAGCCCCGGGTATTTGATACCTGTTCGGTTGCTAAGATTAGTAACTCGAAACAGGAGTTAAATAATAAATGGAGACTAGTTGAGGGTGAAGTGATGATGTGTGTCAGAAGTGGTTCCAAGATTGATATGATCATCATCGCACACTCCCTATACTTTCGGGATTAGTGTTGAACCTAAATAAATCTTATTTCGTGTCTGTGTTGAGCATGAACAAGATAGGACCGTGTTTATGGCAATACAGTTATTCATTTAAGACAGAGAATAATTGTTATTCTATTTTCATGAATAAAACCTTCTATGGTCATACACCCACTACTAGGAAAAGGCCTTCTAATGGCGCACCGGTTTTTCCTACTAATGGCGCACTACCGGTGCGCCATTAGTATCACGCCACTAGTATTTTTTACTAATGGCGCACCACTGGTGCGCCATTAGTATCTGGTATACTAATGGCGCACCATGCAGTACGCCATTAGTATGTAACACCATGCGCCATTAGTATGCCTCCCGGGGGGCCATACGTAACCATGTGCTTTGTCATACTAATGGCGCACTCTGTCGTGATGCGCCATTAGTATCCTTTGGCATACTAATGGCGCACCTTGTGGTGATGCGCCATTAGTATGAATATTTGTTTTTTTTACTTTTCTGATTTTTGCACATGTTACAAAATATATTATTGGACAGAATATAGACAGCAGCACACAGCAACAGCAGATTCATCGAATACAATAGAAGATTAGTCTCCAAATACAATTCATCATATTAGTCTCCGAATTCAAAAGACCGAACAAAGAGAAAACATTACAAGTCTCAAGACCGCGAGTATCGAGTTTGTCTTCACATTACAAGTCGATATCGATCATCTAAACTACCATCACATAGAAGAGAGTTGCGATCATCACGATGAGCATCATCGCGATCAAACTGGTCTTCATCCGTTCCTCCAACGCTCCTCCTCTCTCCGCTAGATAGCGGGCGACAAGATTCGGCCTCCGCCTAGTGGTGTACCTTTGTAATCTGTTACCACCGAAATGGTGAACCTATCTCCGACACTCCTCCCGGTCCGTCGTAGACTCGGGAACCTTACCCTTGTACACCTACATACGACGGCATCTCTATGCACAAGCCAAACAATGCATAATACATAAGCAATATGTAAGTTTGCAACAAAAGGATCGGAAGAGAAAAGTGTCGGACGGCGGGCGCGCCGAGGGGCCCCGCCAAGGCACCTATGGGGCCGGGAGCCCTTCGTGTGTTGCACGAGGGCGGAGGAGGCACAGAGAGCAGATCGAGGCGATGCACGCGGGCGGATTTTACCCAGCTGGGCCGCGATGGTCGCAGAAACCCTCTTGCTGCTTTGTGTTGTATTGTGCTCGGGAGCTTGAGAGCTACAGAGCAGCTACACCGAGCGTGGGAGTTGCCAATGGTTCAACCCCCACGCTGTGCATGGGCCTCCTTTATAGGGCAAGGGTCACCGACAGTGTCAACGTAGGAGAGAGGGGTAAAAATGTAAAAGAGGTGGTAGTTGGCACAGTGCGGGAACAGTGGATTCTACCTACTTTTGACAGAGGGGGACAAGGGCATTTAATTCCCGTCGCCGTCGCCCCAAAAGCTCCCGCCCGTGCGTCTCCGTCTGCCACGGCGATGGATCCCCACCGTGGAGTGCCACCGCACCCTTCATGCGGCACAGCCATCCACCACGCGTCTCTAGAGAGAGCTGAAGGCGACACGTGGGCAGATGAGCTGGAGTGCAGGCACGCAGCGCAGCTCTCCCGGCAAGTACCTTGCCGGGGTCTCGATCTTGCCGGGCCCGGGAGTTTGTCGGGCTTGTAACTTGTCGCTCCCGGGCCCTCGCCGGGACGCATATAGCGTCGAGGCGTGTCTTCTCTGATGTAGTCTTCTGGCCTCTCCGGCGAGCTCCTCTCGCCGTGGCCTTGCATGGGTGATGTAGTCTTGAGCTCGACGGCCTTCCCGCAAGCTCCTCTTGCCGGGTCTTGACCTTCTGCCTTGTACACTTTGTTCTCGAATGGCTTGACATGGAGCAGAATGGTCTCCGCAAGCGCATGGCAGATCCAACCGCTGGAGCTGCAATCGCCTGCACAACGTTGGGGTACTGAGGTACCCCTACCTTAGTACACCGACAGGAGCCCCCGGGCCTGGGCCACACACGGTGCCGAGCGCTGTTGGGCCAGGCCCAAAACAGTGCACGGGCACACGAGGCCCGCGGCGTGCCGACTCCACTTCCGCCTCTGCCGCCTCCCCGTGCAACAGCACGCGTCGATTGCGGCGTCGTGGGATGGGACGTGCCCACGTTCTTTAATGGGAAGAGCGGAACGCCCCCCCACTTCCCCATAAAAACAGAGGAAGCAGGCGTGGTTCCCCTCCTTCGCTTTCATTGCTTCTTCCTCCTCCTCCAGAAATCCTCTTTGCGCTCCGCCTCCGCATCTCCTCCGCCGTCTCTTGCGCTCAAGGGCGCCACGACTCTTTCGTCCTCCTTTCCTCGCCGCCTCCGCCATGGCCCCGAAAACCGGAAAGGGGAAGGGGAAGGCGGAGAAGACCAAGAGGGAGAAATCCGAGCAGGCGGCAAAGCTTGCCCAGATGCGGAAGCAGAACGTCGTCTTCCCGCCGCGGCTCGGCGTGCAGGAACTCTGGGGCAAATATTTCCTGTTCTGGGCGAAGAAGACCACGGCGCATCCCCGGACCAGGGCCCATCCGGCCGCCACCATGGACAACTATCCTGGCGGGTACTATTTCTTCGCAGCCTTCTTCCACTGCGGTCTTTGTCCCCCTTTTTCTGATTTCTTCTGCGACATTATGCACACATATGGCTTCCACCTTCTTGATTTCACCCCCAATGCCGTCCTCACAATGGCGGTTTTCGCACACATGTGCAAAAACTTCATAGGGATATACCCAAACGTAGCTCTGTTCAGGCACTTCTTTACTCCTAGAGCAGAGCCCGGCGCCCCCCTCTCCGGAGGGATTTCTTGGGTTTTTCGCCTGAACTTGAAGGAGTCGTACTTGCCGGGGGAGCTCCGCGGCAAGTGGGAGGAGTGGCGTGCCGACTGGTTCTGGGTCGTTGAAGACGAGCCGCAGCCCTTCACCGCGCCGCGCACAACGCCCATCGTGCGCGGCAGAGACTGGAGCGAGCTGGACTCAGATGATATCAAGCTCGACGCCGCCCTCGTCCGGATTCATCGTCTTCGAGCAGCAAATCTAACCGTTGCAGAGTTAGGCGCAGACTTCCTTCGCCGCCGCATTGCCCCTCTCCAAGACAGGAAAAGGCCGGCCTGGGAGTACGGCGGCGCGGGGGATATAATGAGGCTGCGCCCCGGCTGAACTTCAACTTCATGACGCTGAGCTGAGGGGATGGTCCGGGAACTCTTCAAGCACGACCCGACCATCCGAGTGGTTCAGACCTTCCCGGGAGTGGTGCCTTCTGCAACAGACAGCTCGATCGCCTCGCTTTGATGCCCGCGGCGACTCGCACGGGCGTGGAGCGTACATGGATTCCGCCGAGCCAATAGACGCCCTCAACTTCTTCGACAGCCTTGAAGAGGTGGCGAAGAACAAAGACGAGACCCGGGCTGACACGGGACACCACGGACCAGAGCTCACAGACATAGCTTCGGGGCGAAGAGGCCGCCGCAGCCGCAGCGGCAGGAAAGTTCGGCTGTACGCCCGAGGAGGCTGAGGCTGCGGAGGAGTCCTACCAGGCGGAGGCGGCGGAGATCTGTGGACTGCTGCGACTTCCTCCCGATGCGCTTGCCGGGGTTCCCTCTCTGAGACACTCCGGGATCCCTAGAATCGCAGCCGAGGCCGCGGCGAGAGGTGGCGCTGCCGGAGGGAGCAGAGGCGCCGCAAGGAGCGGAGGTGCCGGAGGGAGCGGAGACGCCAGAGGAAAAGGGGTCGCAGCGCAGGGCGCTGGGTCCGGCGAGCCAGCCGGCGAGGAGGGGGAGGAGGATGCCGCGGCCACCGAGGACGCCGGCGGGTCTACGGACCTTTACGCCGACGACCTCTCCTCGTCGTCGGAGACCTCCCCGCCCCGGGCGAGCCCCAAGCATTCTACGCCGAAGCGCCTCCGCAAGGCGGCGACGGAAGCGAGCACTCAGGCCCCGCAACTACTGGCTCGCCCGGGCAGCGCAAGCTTCCCGGGAGCTGGCTGCACGCCGGGGCGACAGCGCACCAGCCACGGCGGAAGCAACCAGCACAAGAGCCACAAAGAAAGGCGCCTCGCAGGCCGGGCGCCGAGCGGACAGGGGTCTTCTCGGGCGGAGCGGCGGCTCCGCCCGCTTCGGTCCCGCCGCCCACAGGCTGGGTCTTCGCAGCCCCCAGCCCCGAGGACCGCCAAGCGCCCGAGAGGGCCTTCGCCTCCTGCTCCTCGCGCCGACGCGACCCAGGTGGAGTATGATTTCTCCGCCTTGAGCGAGGACGACGAGGAGGAACAGGAGTAAGTACCCGAGACCTTCATCTTCTTAAATTTCGCCTTGATTATCGTTGAGGCTAATCTTGTTCTTTGTGTTGACTTCAGGACCTTGACCGAGCGGGCGGCGAAGAAAGCCAAGGTGCCCGTGGTCGAGGTCGCGGACGACTCGCCCGCCGAGGCGACCGGGGACGTGCCGGATCCAAGCTTGCCGGACCCGAGCGCTGTCCCGAGGACCAGCCCCCAGCGCAGCCCCCAGCGTAAGTCTGGGTTCTGCACTTTCGCTCGCCGGTCGTGTTTGAAGGTTTTGGTCTTGTGCTAATATCTTGACGTGTTCGTCTTAACTTGTGCAGAGATGGAGCCGCAGCGGCAGGAGCATCCGGAGGTCACCCTTGAGGAGCCGGCAGTCCCTCCATTCCCGCCAAGGTTGGACTCCCCGGCAAGGGAGAACGTCCCGCCAAGGGCGGGTACTCCGCCCAGGGCGAGTACCCCGCCAAGGGCGAGCAGCCCGGCGAGGGCGGCCACTCCGCCAAGGGATAGTTCCCCGGCAAGAGAGCCCGCCGCCGAAGACGTCCGCCAAGGTAAATTCTGCAACTTTGCCTTCTTGGCGTCGCTTCTTTTTGGATATTTGCTTGAACTTCTTTTGCTTTCTTTCTTCTTCTAGATCCTCCTCCTTCCCCGAGCAGATGGAGACGGAAGTCGCTATTGAGGAGGAGGAGGACGGCGGGTGGCGGCAACGACGCTTCGTTGCCGAGGACGCGGCGGAGCCGCCGAGCCACATGTGCGAGACCGCCCGACCGCAGACGCAGCGCCGGAGAGGGGACGGCGACCGCACCACTCGCCCGGAGGCTGCGGAGCGCCGAGTGCTGCGCCGTCACCGACCCTCCGCCGGAGAAGAGCGGTCCGCTATTACTTGAAGCCCCTAACGGCGCTTTTATCCAGATGCCGTGGGGTTCTCGTCACGAGCTCCCGCGAGGGCGAGGCCTTCGATGGGGAGATCCTCGCCCGCTGGTTTGAAGGTCGCCGAGGCCCGCGGAAGCGGCGGGCCTGACGAGGAGAAGCTGCTTCACCAGCTCCTGGCCCTTTACCGGGCCAGACAGGCGAAGCTCGCTTCCCGGGAGGCCCTCGCCGCCAAGGCCGCCGAGGAGATGGAGAAGCGCGCGGCAGAGCTCAGCGCCGCCAATCAGGCTGCTCTCCGCGAGGTGGCGGAGAAGCGCGAGCGACTCGCCGGAGAGTACGAAGAATGGTTGCTGGAGAAGGCCGAGGCCGAAGAGCAGCAATGGCTCGCCGGGGTAGAGCTGTCCCGGCGAGAGGGAGAACTCATCCAACGGAAGGTCAACCTCGACGCTCACGAGGAAGACCTTGCCGCTCGGGAACGGGCCCTTGGCGGGGAACTGAAGGAGGCGAAAGACGCCGCGGTTGCCGCGGAGACCGCCAAGGAGGAGCTTGCCGCCAAGGTCGCGATGCTGGAGGAGTTGCTGAAGGCGAATGCGGAGAAGATCGACGCGCTCATCACGGAGCGCGAGAAGGATGCCCTCACCAGCTCAGAACTCCAGGCGCGTCTTTCCAAGCAAGGTGACGAGTTGAAGGCCGCCAAGGATTCCGTCGTGGACCTTGAGCTGCAAGTTTCTGCACTGAGGGACTCGCTCGACGCTGCCCGGGATCGGGAAACCAAGTCAAGGAGGAACTCCGCGAGGAGCGATCCTTGGTGGCCAGCGCCAACAAAGCAGCCGAGGACTTCCGCCAGATCGCCGAGATATGGACCGAGGACTTGGTATCTTCTGCGTCGCCATTGACCAGAGCTCTCGGCGCTGGCCGGAGCACCTCATCTACTCCCGCACTCCAAATCTCGCCACAGCGCCAAACTCAGCCTCTTCTTCGGGGGATCGCGCCCCCTTGCAAATCTGCGGAATAAGATCCCGAGCAACTTGCCGAGGAGACTCGCCGCCAGTCTTGCTGAACCTCGAGCGCAGTCGACGAAGATCGATAATCGCAATCCCGCATAAACCTCGCTAACGTTCTTCGCAGCTTGCCGGGCGACATAAACATGGAGGCTCAAGGAGCAGGTCGCCCACATCATCGCCAAAGTGAACAAGATCTCCAGGAAGGA
Organism: Aegilops speltoides; assembly: GCA_021437245.1. Lineage (NCBI taxonomy): Eukaryota > Viridiplantae > Streptophyta > Magnoliopsida > Poales > Poaceae > Aegilops > Aegilops speltoides. The sequence goes on from CM038144.1 coordinate 161,614,444, forward strand.
GGGCGACCAGAGACTAGGCCTCCTTTATCCTTATCTCTTTAGCTGCTGCATAGGGTGTTATGAACTCATCGCTTATCGCGACAAGTTATTCCTTGTAATATATTACCTTTATTTTGATCAGCAGATGCAGTGTTATTTCCCTTGTTTTGATCCTCAACTTCGCATGCTTCAACTTTATGCTTCTAGGAGTTTTGCCGGCAAGGAGCCCTTGCCGCGAGTGCTGAGTGTCGAACTCGAAGCAGCCCGCTGGCCAAGGTCTTACCGGCAAGCAACCTTGCCGTGGCTTGCTGCAACGCACCTAACTTGCTGAGCGGGCTCGAAAACGAAGCAAGGGCGCAACACTTTGTCGCAGCTCACTTAAATCGATCGTCGAGCGTCCTCGAAAACAAGATAAGGGAGCGGCTATCCACGGGTAGGTTCCTCCGAGCACAAGTTTTCCATACGGAGTGTGGTTGTTCAAGGAAGGTAACTTAAAAATTTAAAACTTTGAGCTGTTCCCGCAAGCTTCTCTTTCTTGAACAGCACTTGGTTCATCCTCCATTTTCCTTCCCCGCAAACTTGTGCACGAGGAACGCTTTTGCTTAAGAGACAAGGAAAAGGAGGAGAAAGATATGGCCTTCGGCGTGCTATTGCTTGCGGATATGCGGTCGCATTTAAAGATGCCAAATAACTCATGCAAATAGCAAAGAAGAGCATGGGAAAAGGCAAATAGCGCAAAACACGGAAACTTTATTGCTGCACGGGTCTCGCCCGCTTTGTACAAAGGGTTACATGCAACGGCGGCAAAGCTTTTGTACAAAAGGTGGTTGCCGGAGCGGATCACGGCAACCGCGCCTCATGGGTAAAACTTGCGAAGATGCTCTATGTTCCAGGAGTTACTCACTGGCAAGCCTTCTTCGGTCTCGAGGCGGACAGCGCCGGCCTCGTGACTTGTCTCACCCGATAAGGGCCTTCCCACTTCGGCGCCAACTTGTTGGAATTCTTGGCGGACTGAACACGCCAAGAACAAGGTCGCCTTCCTCGAGACTCCTGGCTTTGACCTTGCGGCTATGGTAGCGGCGCAAGGCTTGCTTTGGTATCGAGCAGCTCGTCAGACAGAGCAGAGACGCCCCTCCTCAAGGACCAATGCGCCGCCTTGCCGCAATTGCTCTTGCTCGAGCTCATCATAAGCGAGCACTCGAGGAGATCCGTATACGAAGTTCCGTGGGGAGAACCGCTTCGCTCCATAGACTAGAGCAAAGGGTGTCCGTCCGGTGGCTCGATTTGGTGTCGTTCTGATTGACCAAAGAGCCGCCGGCAGCTCCTCTATCCAATTTCTTCCGCACTTGCGCAGCCTGTCGAAAGTTCTCGTCTTGAGTCCACGCAGTACTTCAGCATTGGCCCTTTCTACTTGACCGTTGCTCCTTGGATGAGCAACAGAAGCGAAACAGACCTTGGCGCCAAGGTCTTGGACGTACTGCATGAAGGTGCGACTAGTGAATTGTGTACCGTTGTCGGTGATGATCCTGTTAGGGATCCCAAACGCACACAATCGACCAAGAACTTGACCGCCGATCGGGTTGTCACCTTCCTCATCGCTCCACTTCGGCCACTTTGTGAACTTGTCGATTGCTACGCATAAGTACTCAAAGCCCCGACAAGACGGGGAAGGGGCCGAGGATATCGAGCCCCCAGACCGAGAAGGGCCAGGATAAAGGGATTGTTTGGAGAGCTTGAGCTGGCTGATGGATCTGCTTTGCATGGAACTGGCACGCTTCACACTTGGTTACTAGTGCAGTTGCATCTTGGAGGGCTTCTTGCCAAAGAACCCTTGCCGGAAAGCTTTCCCGGCAAGTGCCCTTGCGCCAATGTGGTGGCCGCAGATGCCTCCGTGTATCTCTGCCAACAGCTTCTGTCCATCTTCCCTGGAGATGCACTTCAGTCTGACGCCATTGAGCCTTCTTCTGTACAGCTCGTTGTCCACGAACTGGTACATACTTGACTGTCTGGTTACCCTTTCTATTTCCTCTGGGTCGTCGGGAAGTTCTCCAGTTTGCAAGAAACGGACGATCTGCTGCGCCCATGCCGGAGCTCGGGGCTCAACGGCAAGGACTAAAGGCATGAGGGCTGCTGCGGGAACCTCAGCTTCTACGGCAAGGATCTCTCAGCCTGCCGAGTCGAAAGTCCCGCAAGCTTGCCGGGGCAAAGCTTGTCGGGAACACTTGCTTCGACCGCAGAGATTCAAGGATCTGCAGGAGCAAACTGTTCCTCAGCGTTCTGGCCGTTGATCTTGGGGACTTTGGCGACGGTCTCAGGGAGATCCGCCGACAAGTAGTCGCCGGAGACCAATTTTCTCTTCTTGGACTGCCCAATTGATGGTGCGACGGAGGGTTGAGTCAGCTTGAGCAAGAAGGTCCCTGGTTCCACAGGTAACTTCATCGAAGCACACTTTGAAAGGCCATCTACGATTTCATTCTGAGCTCTCGGGACATGCTCCATCTGCAAACCTTCAAAGCGCTCCTCAAGCTTCCTCACTTCATCTACATAGGCTTCCATCAAAGGGCTCTGATAACTCTTGTTAACTTGCCGGACCACCAACTGAGAATCTCCCCGCACAATCAACTTCCTGATCCCAAGTTCGGCCGCAATCCTGAGGCCGGCGAGCAATCCTTCATATTCTGCAGTGTTGTTTGTCGCTTGCTCTCTTGGGAAGTGCATCTGGATGACATACTTGAGGTGCTCTCCGGTGGGCGCGATGAGTACCACGCCGGCACCGGCGCCTTGCAGCGAGAAGGCACCATCGAAGTACATTACCCATTCACTCATCGCTTCTTGTACGGGCGTACTCGTTTCTTGGACTTCTTCGTCAGGTGTTGGGGTCCATTCTGCTATGAATTCTGCCAAAGCCCGGCTCTGTATGGTTGAAGTACTTTCAAACCTGAGTCCAAAGCTCGACAGCTCCAGTGCCCACTCGACGATCCTGCCTGCTTACGGGTTGTGCAATATCCTCTTCAGCCGGGAAGCGAGTGACCACTGTTATCTCGTGTGCCTGGAAGTAATGGCGCAGCTTTCTCGAGGCCATGAGGAGGCCGAAAAGCAACTTCTGCACACCAGAGTACCTTGATCTAGCCCCCTGGAGAAGGGAGCTTACAAAATACACTGGGCGCTGCACCATCTTCTTCCGCACCTCATCTTGTTCCTGCGCAGAGTTGTCCTTGTCGGGGCCAGAACTTGTCGGAGTAGCCCCCTGCTTGTCGCTGGACCCGTTCGCCGGTGGCGTGGCCTCCTCGTCAGGCTCCCTCTCCGCTACTAGCGCAGCACTAACCACTTGGTTGGTTGCCGCTAGATACAACAGAACTTCTCCCGTGGTTCAAAGCACAAGTATTGGGGTGGAGGATAGGTACCGCTTCAAATCTTGCGCCATTGCTTCGCTTCGAGTCCATTTCATGGGGCCTGCCTTCTTCAAGATTTTGAAGAAAGGTAGGGCGCGCTCGCAGACTTTGAAATGAACCTCCGAGGGCAGCCACACAACCCGCGAGTCTTCGACATCTTTGACACGCTTCGGGCTTCGATCTGCTCAATAGCTTTAATCTTGTCGGGTTGGCTTCAATCCTCTCAGGATACAAAGAACCCGAGAAGCTTGCCGGAGGGAACTCCAAAGACGCACTTCTCGTGGTTCAACTTTAGCTGTATCTTATGCAGGTTCTGAAATGTCTCTTCCAAATCTTGAATCAGCGATCCTCGCTCTTGCTCTTCACCACGATATCATCCATGTAAGCCTCTACATTTACGTGGATCTGTGGCTCAAAAGCAGTATACACTACCTCGCAAACGTTGATCCTGCATTCTTCAGTCCAAATGGCATGCGATGAAGCAATAGGTGCCACATGGAGTGATAAACGCAGATCTTCTCTTCATCCTCTTTGGCCATGAATATCCGGTGATAGCCTGAGTATGCATCAAGAAAGCGTAGTAGCTCACATCCGGCGGTGGAGTCAACAATCTGGTCGATGCGCCAAGGGAATGGATCCTTGGGACATGCTTTATTTACATCGGTGAAGTCTATGCACAGCCTCCATTTCCGCTGGCCTTGCGCCGCACGATCGGGTTCGCTAACCACGCCGGATGGATCACACCTCTAACTAGGCCTGCTGCCTCTAGCTTCTTGATTTCTTCACCGATGAATTCTTGGCGCCCACGGCTTGCTTCCTCACTTTTTGCTTGACGGCCACGATGAGGGCAAACGGCAAGCTTGTGCTCAATTACCTTCCCAGGAACACCGGGATGTCGATGGTTGCCATGCAAACACATCGACATTCGCCCGCAGGAAGGCAACGAGCGCGCTTTCCTATTTGCTGTCAAGCGTGGCACTGATGGTGAAGGTACCACCAGTGCCGTCCTCCTTGGCGGACACCTTCTTGGTTGCCGGCGGAGCAGCCATTCCCTTTTTACTCTTGCCGGTGGAGCTCGACGGGACGTCCTCGACAGCAGCGCAGCACTCCGAAGAGGTGCGGTTGCCGGAGTGGTCCCCGGAGCACTTGCCGGACTTGGTCTTCGTCTTCTTCCTGCCGGGAGCTTCAGCAGCAAGCGTATTCTTGCCGGCCGCTGCTGCCGCATCCCGGTAGATCTTGTCGGTGCAGATGAGCGCATCTTTTTTGTCGCCGTGGACAGTGATGACGCTTATCGGCCCCGGCATCTTGAGTACGTTATAAGCATAATGGGAAGCTGCCATGAACTTGGCGAGGGCAGGACGGCCGAGTATTCCGTTGTATGGTAACGGAATATCGGCGACGTCGAAAGTGACGCGCTCAGTCCTGAAATTGAGCTCCCCGCCAAAGGTCACCGGCAGAGTGATCTTTCCCTTGGGCTTGCTCCTTCCCGGTTGATTCCTTGAAAGAACCAGTCTCTTGAGCTCGCCATCCGGGATTTGGAGTTTCTTGATCACAGCAGAGGAGATCAGGTTCAGCCCGCCCCGCCGTCAACCAACATTTTGGTGACCTTGAGGTTGCGAATGGTGGGCGAGACCAGATCGGCAGCACCCGACCGCGGTGGTGCGGTCAGGGTGATCCTCTAGGTCAAAGATGATAGGCGTGCCGGACCATTTGAGGAGCCTGCGCGACTCTTCGGGCGGCTCCGCTGCATTCACTTCACGCGCCCACTGCTTTAGCTGGCGGTGGGAAGTGTGCAGCGAGGCGCCACCGTCGACGCACAGGACCTCCGTGGCCTTCTGGAACTCCTGCTCGCTGTCATCCTCGTCCTCCATGTCCTCGTCGCCGTCTTCTTCATCCTTGTCGCGGCTCCGGAAGGTCGATCTCCTTGCCGCCGTTTGGCCTTGCCGGGGGGTCCTCCCCGACCATTGAACGGCCGCTTTTTGCTCGATTCTCCTCCGCCACCTTGGGCCCTCTCCTTGTCGCGCCTCTCGTACTCAGCTTTTTGCTGCTCGACGAGATAGTCGACGCGCTTGCAGTTGTAGAGATCGTGGCCCTTGGTGCGGTGGATTTTGCAGTATTGCTTGCCGGGGCCGCCCTGCTTGTCGGCTGCCGCCACAGGGGCAAGCTCCTTGCCGGAGTTGCCAGCCTGTGTTTGCTTGGCGGGAGCTTCCTTGCCGGACTTCTCGACGGCAAGCACCTCCTCCTTGTTCTTCTTCTGAAAGTTCCGCCGCCGGCGCTTTCCGGGCGGCGCTGCCGAGTCGCTTCCTCGCGCCAAGATCCTCCCGGGAGCCTCCTCCCTCTTACGACGCGGCGCATTTATCAGCCGAGCATAAAGCTCACGACATCCCGGATTTTGGTCATCGCCATCTCTTCACGCATGCGACGGTTACGCGACGTTCGTGGAACGCGCTGATAACCGCGGCGGGGTGGACGCCGTGATGTTGTGCGCACACGGTGAAGCATTGGATGTACTTGCGCAGGATTCTCCTTCCTTCGGGCCAAAATGTGGAGATCGCTCTCTGGCCGTGGGGTTTGTGGTCGCCAAAGGAAGGCGCCAACAAACCGATGGCAAAGGTCTGCCCAAGAAGAAATGGAGCCTTCCGGCAGTGCATAAGCCAAGAACGAACGCTCGCCTAAGCACGAGCGGAAGTAGTTCGCGAGATCTTCTCGTCGCGCCCCGGCAGCCTCGCACCGCGATGGTGTAGACACCGAGGAATTCGAGGGTGCGTCTTGCCATCGTACTTCTCCGCACGCCGGGCTTGAAATTCTTCATGCTTTGAGCCACCGGGCGCGCCGCAGCTCACGGGTGAACGCAGGGCAGCTCGCAGCGTCTGACAAGTCGCCTGCTCGCCGGTAGCGCGTAGCGTCGTCGACAGTCTTTCCAGCTCTCTGTCTGATTGTCGCCGAAGTTCGGCGGCGCCGATCGTGGTTCGAAGCGTCTTCTTATCGCCGCCATCGAGAACTCGACGTTGATCCCGACGAAGCTCGCGGGTCCGACGATGCCGTGGAGCCATCGCCGGCGTTGTTCCGCGGGCGGCGTTTTAAGCTTCGCGGCGGGAGTGCACGGTGGTTGCGCCCAGCGTCTTGTCGCCGCCGGCCTTCGTTTTCTCGGCTTGCCGCGGCCGTGAGGCCGCAGGCTGCTGTTGACGGTCGTTGTTGGCGAAGGCGACCAGGCTCTGGATGGTAGCCCTCCAGTCCTCGGCCTTGTCCGCCGCTGGAGGGAAGTCGAGGAGCATTTGCGCTCTTGTGAGCGCTTCCGCAGGAGTGGAGGGAAGCGGGAGCGAGCGGTGCGGGGAGCGGGACGCGCTCGGACTCCTAACAGTGTTAGAAGGAGCAGGGTCCTGCCCCGGCGCCTTCGCTTTGCCTGTGTCTGGACGGGGGTCCGGAACATCCCGTGAGCCTCCGGTAGGTCCCTGCTCTAGCAAGCGGATACCACCTCCTGTGGTATGGCGCTGCTGGGTTATCGTGCGCTGAGATGGACGTGGATCCACGGAGACCGAGGCGCGGTCCTCCGTCCTGTCCCTGGATCTGGCGGCGCCGCGAGTGTCCTCGCCGGCGGCCACCCTTTCGACCGCGTCTCCTCCACCCACCGTCGGCTCCGGTTGCGGCGGGTGAGACGCAGACGGGTCTGCGACCTTCGAGGCCCTCGTCTTCGGGGCCATGGCGCAGTTGTCGATGAAGTTGCTGATGAAACTTGGAGAGGTTGATGAAGAACGCGCCCGCGCGAACGCAGGATCAGGTCCGCGCAACCTCGACGCCCCCTACCTGGCGCGCCAAAGATGTCGGGACGGCGGACGCGCTGAGGGGAGGCGCCCGCCGCGCGGCACCTATGGGGCCGGGGAGCCCCTTCGTGTGTTGATGCGAGGGCGGAGGAGGCATGAGAGCAGATCGAGGCGATGCACGCGGGCGGATTTTACCCAGCCGGGCCGCGATGGTCGCAGAAACCCTCTTGCTGCTTTGTGTTGTATTGTGCTCGGGAGCTTGAGAGCTACAGAGCAGCTACACCGAGCGTGGAGTTGCCAATGGTTCGAACCCCTCACGCTGTGCATGGGCCTCCTTTATAGGGCAAGGGTCACCGGCAGTGTCAACGAGGAGAGAGGGGTAAAATGTAAAAGAGGTGGTAGTTGGAACAAGGGGGAACAAAGGATTCTACCTACTTTTGACAGAGGGGACAAGGGCATTTAATGCCCGCCGCCGCCGCCCAAAAGCTCCCGCCTGTCGTCTCCGTGCGCTCGCCACGGCGATGGATCCCCACCGTGGAGTGCCACCGCACCCTTCATGCGGCACAGCCATCCACCACGCGTCTCTAGAGAGAGCTGAAGGCGACGCGTGGGCAGATGAGCTGGAGTGCGGGCACGCAGCGCAGCTCTCCCGGCAAGTACCTTGCCGGGGTCTCGATCTTGCCGGGCCCGGGAGTTTGTCGGGCTTGTAACTTGTCGCTCCCGGGCCCTCGCCGGGACGCGTATAGCGTCGAGGCGTGTCTTCTCTGATGTAGTCTTCTGGCCTCTCCGGCGAGCTCCTCTCGCCAGGGCCTTGCATGGGTGATGTAGTCTTGAGCCTGGGACGGCCTTCCCGGCAAGCTCCTCTTGCCGGGGTTTTGACCTTCTGTCTTGTACACTTTGTTCTCGAATGGCTTGACATGGAGCAGGAATGGTCTCCGGCAAGCGCATGGCGATCCAACCGCTGGGAGTCTGAATCGCCGTGCACAAGTTGGGGTACTGAGGTACCCCTACCTTAGTACACCGACAAAAAGCAAGACATTAATAGCACGATTCATGGTCCTACTAATAAATAGCATCGATTACATCTAAGTTGAACGACTGTCCAAACCAAAGAGACATACGAATTCATTAAAGTTTAATTACAACATGAGCCAATCAATGTTTCAGAACTACACATCACTACTTTTGACATGACTCATCGGACAGGAGCGTGGATGAAGCCGCCGTCTGATGTGATGGTCATGAAATCACGGTCGTTGTCACCCTACATTTGTAGCGTTCCATCTATCTCACTATTGGACGGTTGATATCTGAGGAAGAACTGCCCCGAGGTATGAAGGACATCTTGATGGATGATGTCCGCAAACTCCGACTAGATGCGAAAGAATTCTTGTCTGAGGTCCGCATCCTGGATTGCCGACAAGGTCGCGGCCCAATCTTTGAGATTATCTAGTAGCAGAAGGTGATTATGGTCCCTTACGATCGTCCGCATGTGATGGAGGGCATAGTAGGCATCCTTCTGACCGCCAGGCGGCTGCTTGACACAGCAGAACTTCGTATTGTGTGAGAACATGTGCTTGCCGTGATTTATTTAACTGCCTCGTGAAGGTGCCTCCAGATTTGGCGTAGCCGGGGAGAACATCATCAAGAACTTTCTTGACATTTGTGTAGTCTATCTTGGAGTTACGGTTTGGGTCGATATACATGGCCATGGAATATTTCGGGCTTAAGAGGATGAGTGTGCAATGTGTGTCACTGCACAGAACACGTAATGTTAGAAAAAAAAGAACGATCAAAATCTAAGAAATCATATGTTACGGGGCGGTTAAGGGATGACTTACTCGGGAAAGTAAGCCACAAGGAAGTTATCCTTATCTGGGTTTGCCAGAATGACGCCTTCGAGGTGTGAACTGGCAACTTGGCGGTCCCCAACGCCGCTCAAGTGCTTGGCACACATGTAGAAGGGGTAAACTATCATGATGTCCAGGGTCTTGTCTCTAATGATCCGCATCTCCATACTCAGCGAAAACAGCCAAACGAAGGTGTAGTGCAGCGGATGAAGGTTAAACATAGCAAAGATGTCATCAAACCGCAGGACGATTGTATCCCCGATGTCGCCATCCACAAAGCCCTTGCCCTCTAGCACCTTGCCCACGAAAACTGGGTATGCCACATCATTCTCTCTGAGACGCTGCTTCTCCAAAGAAAGAACACTGTCGTGCAGACTCCGCATAGCACCGGTTGCAGCATTGAGCATATTTGGCGGCAGCATCGCCCTACCTGCCACATGCACCCTCCTCGAGATATCCTTAGGTGAAGGTGGCCCGTCCTGAGCACGGATCGAACTCGGTGCCCGCTGGCTCGCACCGGCGCCCTTATTAGTCTTTCATTTCCGTCCCTTCTTCTTGATCTCCTGTAATGGGACCGAGTTCTACTCACAGACCGCCTTCTTGAGCGTGTTGGGGCTGATAATATTTCGCACCTCAGCTATCTGAGGCTCGGTGAAGGCGGGAGCTGGAGGCGTCTCCTGAGAACTGAACGCCAGACGACGCCTGTTGCAATTGGATTACTCCGCCATACCAGCTAGATTGCGGTCGTCTTGGTTGGGTTCTTGAGAAAGAGGCCTGCAGAACTCGTCAGCATACCCATGTTCGGCAAACTACTTATCAACTTTGGTAAATGTACCGTCATCGTTGTCGTCGTTGTCCAGATCATGTGCCATAGGGTTGTCCTGATCCTGTGCCATAGGGATGTCCGGCATAGGGATGTCCGGCAGGTCCAGTAGCGTTGCGGCGTTCTTGCCATGGCTTACGCCGCATGATCGCGGTCTTGTTCGTGGGGTGGTGTCCCCGCCCCAAACGAATCGGCTCTTGACCAAAGCAGGGCCAGCTTACGCAGCGCCGAGGGTCATCTCATCTTCTTCGCCGGCCCCAGCTGGTCGAATCAGAGGTAACGGCTCGTCGTAGCCTGGCAGCACCCGAACCACTTCAACCCTATACACTGTGGGTGGCATCGGATTACCGTGGAACATGGGGTTGCCCGGTTGAACGATTCTGCCCTTGGTGACATCGACCAACTCGCCGCCCACGAAGTGCAAAAGAGTGCAAGGAACGTCAGCGGCGCCCTGCGAAAACATGTAGGGCGTCAGGGGTGCCCAGTCAAAGGCAAGGAGATGAAGTCATCGGCCGAGAGGCTTAGTTACCGTGATGCCGTCGACCTCGGCTAATGTCGAGGCACCGCCAACGGCTGGCGTGCAACTGACGGAGGGGCCGCTTGCTGGCAAGGTGCCGCCCGGCGTACACCCGGGTGCATTAAGCTCCAATGCCCGTGCCGCCGCCGGAGACACAAATACCGCCTCCGCCGGAGACACCAATGGCGCCGGCGGAGACACCAATGGCGCCGCCGGAGACAACAATGGCGCCGCCTGCACGCTGTACGAGTTGCTGGCCATGAAGCTGGGAACCGGGGGAGGCCCCTGTTGGCCGCCCGCAATCCACGTCATCAGCCCATGAATCAACGTAGGCACCATGGCGTTGAGCTTCGTTCCTAGTTGTTGTTCCACTTGCTCTTGGACAAGCTCCGGAATCCGCGCCACTTGTGCCTTGAGTGCTTCAACCTCGCGCGACTGGCTTTCCGAGCTGGTCTTTTTCTCCTTTCGCCCACCAGCGGTATAGTATGACGACCATTTTGTGGACAAGCCTTTGCCGGCCACACGACCAGCTGACGTCGGCTTACTAAGCTTATCCTTGTTTTCAATTATGTTCAATGCCCTATTTAAATAGTGTCGAAAGGGGAGCTCTAAGACGACCCTGTGCTACTGCTTTCAGTGTCCTGCGGAAGGAACGTGAACCATTTAGAAATATTGGGGATTAAATAGAATGCAACCATATGGAGCTAATTACGCGGGGGTGTATTCCTTACCAGAACAAGCTCGAGCGCCCTGATCTTCAGATCCGTGGTAAGCTCCTTTGTTACTGGGTCCTCCTTGTACTGGGCCCTGAGAAAGTTCCTGGTCTGCTTGTCACGGTATTTCTCAAAGCGGGGCGGTAGGCCTTGCTCGGCACGCTCCGCGTCCTCCTTGTCCCATATAGGCTCCGCCACTCTATAACCGCCAGGACCGAGTTGGTGGACCCCTAAGTTCAACTTCCGCATTTCTTTCCCCCACTGAATTGATTCGGAGGTTGCGCTCCTCTCGCACTTGATCTTGAACTCCTTGTACTCATCTTCGCTCATCAAAGGATATTTCGCCTTGATCTTGTCATAACTACCACCTTTGTCAATCATTGCCTTCACCGTGCTTCTCCAAGTAGACGGGGCCGTGCTCATCCTCGTGAGGGCGGTACTGTTCACTTTATTCCCTGAGAGGCGTGTGTTTGGAAACTCAACGGGGAACTTGTAACGTTTGTGCAGCTTCGTGAAGAGGAGGCTGCGAAAATTCACGTGGTCCTTATGCCTTAGGTTCTCGGTGTTGATCGAGACGGTGCTCCGGAGATTGCACCCGAGCTGAACCGAGTACCCCTTGACTACTTGTTTGGGTGCTGTCGGATTCCCGTCGGAGTCCACTTTAGTAAATTCCTCCCTGACGGTGCCGAGCGCGCTCGGGCGCTGGTCCTTCCGTTGCCTCTTCGGTTGGCTGCCATCTGTGTGTGCGCCACCATCATCAGTGGTGGCAACCTCGGCGGCACCATTAGTGGTGTCATCCCCGACGCCACTAGGGGTTGTGTAGTAAGGATCAGTGTCTTCCGCGGCGTCCTCATAGCGGTGAGGTTGTTCCTCCAACTGCTGGGACAACTCCCAGAATTGCTTGCCGCCTGAACCGCCGGCCTCATCGTTGTGGGCCATGTTTTGCTCTAAATAGGAAAAACGTTTGGTCAAAAAGTTGGTTATTGTCAAGGAACAAGATCATGGCCTCATCATTTAGGGTTTTTCGACAACGAGGCATCCTAAAAGCTAAGCTTTTATCATTTAGGGTTTGTCGACGCTGAGGCACCCTAAAAGCCTAAGCGTACATCATTTAGGTTCTCATCGACACCGAGGCACCCTAAAAGCCAAGGTTTCATCATTTAGGGTTTGTCGATGCCGAGGCACCCTAAATGCTAAGTTAAGTTTCCATCATTTAGGGTTTATCGATGCCGAGGCACCCTACGTTGGGCCTAATCACTTGGCACTAATCAGTTGGCTCTATTGCCACCTATGTTGGGTTTATCATCTAGGGTTTATCGATGTTGAGGAGAATTCTAAGTTGGGCCTAATCACTTGGCTCTATTGCCACCTATGGTTTAATGCAGCAAGAATAAAGGGGCAGTTGATCCTACTTAATTAAGTACTAAGATACCCCGGCCCATGATTCGTAGCAAGTACCTCATATGTCCGATTTTTTAGCAAAGTCATGCTAAAATTCACAGAAAATTTCAGCATGACCTTTGCTGAAAATAGGACATATGGAGTAACCGAATTTGCCGGAACAGAAGTTAATCGACATTCCGACAAACTCAAGGGCCTCTCGGGGTACCTGCAAAATCATCACGACACGAAGAGCCTCTCAAGGGCCTCAAGCAGCAGCGGCGTCTCCCATGACCCCATTTTTTTGCTAAATTTCTTTGAGCAACAATCAGAGAAGAAAATTCAGCATATTTCACTACAATAGCACTGTAAGATGAAGAACAGTTCTACAGCAGCTCATTTATATACAATAGCATCTTTGGTCATACCAATTTCTGAAACAATTCAAATCTGAACTATATCTTTGGTCATACAAATCTCTGAAACTATACAAATCTGAAATATGTATTTGGTCATACAAATTTATGGAACTAATCAAATCTGAACTGTATCTTTGGTCATACAAATCTCTGAAACTTTACAAATCTGTGGTCATACAAATTTACGGAACTAATCAAATTTTAACTGTATCTTGCGTAGGCACCACTACTGCAAGTGCCATACTACTGCAAGTGCCATACTACTGCAAGTGCTATACTACTGCAGGAAAGGAGGATCATCATACACATATATATGTATAGCAATTGAAAGGAGCTTCATCATTTTTAGTAACAACAATACATATATAGCAATTGGAAGCAAACAGATGTACAGTTAAGATAAAAATGTAGTGCTGAAAGTTTAATGCTTACAAAAGACTTGCTGAAATAGTGAAAAATATGGAGTCACCAAGCTGGCTAAGAAACTCCCGAAGTCCACTAGCAAATCCAAGATCTAATCATGTTACACACATCATAACAATTTAAGATAATTAGGATAAGGATAGTAGGAAATGAAAAAGAAAGAGCTTAAAAAATAATTAGAACAGAAAAATAATAAAAACCTAGTCCTAGAAGAAAATAAATCCTAAAAGAAAAGAAATCCTAAAATCTGGAGCAAGTCCTAGCAGTAGTAGTCCAACTAGATGGCCACCACTACTACTCCTATCACTAGAGTAAACAACAGTTGTGTGTTCAACATCTTTACTAACAGTAAATTGGCAGTACTCCATTATCTACTCCTACAACTTCAACTACAATAACATCCTACAACTACTACAACAACATAAAACTACTATGCATCATGTTCCTACAACTACTCATCTTCAGCAGCAACAACATAAAATTCATGTTTAGTTAAATTCATGTTAATAGCCTGATCTAACCACTCAAATAGAACAAAAGCAAGAAACCCAGAAATGAATCATGAATTGTTATTCATAGCTGAGGCAAATGAGGGCCCCATCTGTACAACAATCTGTTACAATTTGCATTTATTTACAAACAAAATGAAATGGACTGTCATTCTACAACATGATGATGATGGTTACACTAAACATTGCTGTCAAACTAAACCTGAGTCGAAGTTAACTATGATGTACAATTTACAAATGAAGGAAGGAATGCAAATATGAATGAATTGGGTGGATTAACGGATCAGAACTACAATTAAGCTGTGCAACAATCAGTGGCGAGATGAGATGATTGATTGTATCATCATCACCATCTTATCTGATGACGGCCCTCAAGTGCCTCAGGATCATGCTGAACGGCGGCGCGGGCGGCCACACCCGGAGCAGACGGCTGCAGGCCAGGGCGCGGCCCCGCGACCAGGAAATGGACGGGGGCGGGGTGAGCGCGGTCTAGTGACAGCCGGAGGCGAGGTCAGGCAGTGGGCAGCATGGTGCAGCCGCGCGCGGAGCAAGGCCCGACCATGGCGGATAGTGGTGCGGCAAAATCACAGTGACGGTGCTAGGGTTTGTAGGGGAGGGGGTGGAGGAGAAGGGAGGAATCACCTGGGGAGGGGATGGAGGAATGGAGGAAGACGCCGGCGTTGAAGCTCCGGCAGCGGCTGGGCGTTGAAGCTCCGGTGAGGCTTGGGCGTTGAAGCTCCGGTGAAGCTCTGTGTCTCGCCCGATCCGTTCCACGTGGGTGCCCTCGAGGCTTGGGCGGGAAGACATCGAGGGCGCGGGCGCGGGCGGAGGGGGGACGGCGAGGGAGGCGGCGCTCGGGTGCGGCGGGGGCAGCGAGCATGGCTGGGGATGGCGAGCACGGGGGTGTGCAGGCGCGGCGGCGGCGTACTGTTGGGTCGGAGGTGGCAAAGTTAGGTCGAGTGGGGGGATCTAGCAAGGGAGGGGAATAGGTGGACTGGGGGAAGCTTACTAATGGCGCACCCTGCAGAGGTGTGCCATTAGAATGTTTTTTTACAGTTCGAGCACTCAGGTTATATTCCACCTAACCCAATCCACATCAGAACGCGCCCACTAGCCCGACTGGTCAGCACGCAGCACACACACCAGGAGGTCCTGGGTTCGATTCCCAGGCTCCCCAATATTTTTTATGCATTTTAAATGCTGTTTGATATTTATTTGTGTTTAATGTTCAAACTTGTTTAAATCATAACAGTAATATTTTATATAAAAACAGTAATAATTTTTTAAAAAAATATGTTCAAATTTGTTACTTGAAAATATCATCGGCTGCAGCGGTGGAGCGGGGGAGGGTGCGAGGGGTGCCCGTTGGCGGCGGTGGAGCGGGGGAGGGTGCGGGGGACCGGGTGCTCGTCGGCGGCGGTGGAGTGGGGGAGGGTTGCGGTGGGTCGTCGGCGGTGGTGGAGCTAGCGGGGGAGGGTGCGGGTGGGATCGAGATGGAGGGGGTCGAGATCGAGATGGAGGGGGAATCGAGATCGAGATGGAGGGGGATCGAGATCGAGTGTCCTCATGAATTCAAAAAGTGCCCATGAAATTTAAAAA
Organism: Aegilops speltoides; assembly: GCA_021437245.1. NCBI lineage: Eukaryota > Viridiplantae > Streptophyta > Magnoliopsida > Poales > Poaceae > Aegilops > Aegilops speltoides. Next base: position 161,629,809 of record CM038144.1, read on the forward strand.
TATTCATGATATCAAAAAGTGCCCATGAAATACAATCGAGAAATGAAGACTACGATTTAAATACAATCGACCTTAGCTAGCTATCTGCTCACAATCTTCTTGCCCTTCTTTTTTCGCAAATGGAGTTCTTCCGTGGAACGGACGCCCTTAGGTAGGGTGGTCCGCTTCTTCTTGTGGTGTGTGCTGCTACTTCATCGTCGCCATCATGTTCGATCTTCGGTCGCCAGATTTGTCGAAGTCTTGCTCATTAGCTACGCCATCCATTCCGATGATCTTCCTTTGCCTCTCTCACGACAACACGACCGGGCTTTGACGGTCGGTAATGAAGAAGCATTGGTCCACTTGGGAAGCCAGTACCCATGGCTCATTTTTCGCGGTGACGCTTGTGCCCGCGGTCTTGATTTGGCTTCGGGTATAACCATGGTGGTGAAATACCGTCTTCTTTAGGACGCCTTGGCCCTCTAACACGGAACATCGACCTTCGCCTAGCGTAGCTCAGCTCCCAGATCTCCTCGATCCTTCCGTAGTATCTGCCTTGTCGCTACCGTGTAGGATTCCATCGCTACCCGGAGTTCGATAACCATCGCTCTTCATGTCCTTGTTCTCGTGTAGAATGTGTAGTCATGATATCGTGACGCCTCATAGGTCATCGTTGTGCTCGCGCCCCGTGACAAGGCGAATATGAGTTGTTCTTCCGCAGAAGAATCCTCATGTAAAGGGTACGACAGAAGCTTCTGCTTGAACCAGCGCGTGAAACATGAGTTGTGCTCTTTGATTATATCTCTGTCCGTCATCTGTTGGCCTCAGTCATTGTACATCTTCTCAATAAAGGTTTTGTGCTCTACCACCCAAGGATCGACCACGTCTATGCGTTGTAGCGCGACTAGGTTTGCTTTTTCAAAGTCGGCGAGTCGACCCTCGAAGTCTACATGCATTTCGCGGCAACCCTCACGGTGACCCCATCCAGCGAGCCTGCCGAGGTGCCTGTTGACTGGCAGACCAATGGGGTTCTCGATGCCTAGATAATTCGTGCAGTAGGAGTGTCATGGGAAACGAACACCTATGGGGCAGGGCCCCTTTTCGGTCCGGCAGGGATCAGAGGGCGCACGAAGAGCGGATCGAGGAGCTTCGGAGCTCTCCGGAGATTGTATTCCGTTCTTGCTTGATAATACTCCTACTGCTGCTTTGTGATTGTATTCCGTTCTTGCTTGAGAGCGTGAGAGTGGAGTCGTTTCGAATGAGTCGAACCTCCTCTACGTTGCGCATGGGCCTCCTTTTATAGTCACAAGGGGTCACCGACAGGTGGCAACGCAGGCGAGGGTACAAATGTAAAAAGGGTGGTTGGTACAACTGCTATCTACAGTGCACCCTACCTAACTCTGACTAGGGGACATGAGCATTTAATGCCCGTCTGCATCGTCTAAACAGTGGAGAAAAGCGACCGTTAGGAGCGCCACCGCCTGCCACGATGGCCTTCTCGTCATCTCCACTTGCCACCTCGCACCGCTTGGCTGCACAGCTTCCCGCCACGTGAGTCTGGAATGATCTCAGGGCAACACATTGATGGGTGCGCTGGAGCGTGGGCACAAAGCAGTGGCTTCGCCGCGGCAAGCGCCTTGCCGCGGTCGTTGTCTCGTTGCACCCGAAAGCTTATCGCTCGTCGGGTCTTGCCGGGACGCGCGGTGCGTCGCGACAAGTTCTTTGAAGTGCCTTGGTTGGCCTTCCCGGCAAGCTCCTCTTGTCGGGGCCTTGTCCTTCCCGGCAAGCTCCTCTTCCCGGAGTCTTGTCTTCTCAGTTAAAACACTTTGTTCTTGAATGGCATCAATAGGAACTACGGAGGATCTTGGCGGACGCCCGGCAAGCCTTGCCACGGGACGCTGCAATCGCTCATGCACAAGTTCGATACTAAGGTACCCTACTTTATTACACCGACAGAGCCCCCGAGCTCGCCACACACGGTGCCGAAGCGTTGTTGGGCCAGCCCAAAACAGGCACGGGCACACGCGGGCGTGATCCATACCAAATCTAACTCCGTATCCACCGCGCCCTCTCGTAACGGCACGCGTCAAACGTGGCATCGTGGGAGAGATTGTGGGTGATTCTTTAATAGAAAAAGGCGTAACGTTCGCCTCCTCCTCTTTATAAGCAGGGAAACAGGGCCGTTTCACCTTCGCCACTTGCGCTTGCTTCCTCGAATCTCGCCGCTCCTTTCGCTTCAAAGCCGAAGAGAGCAGCGCCCGCCGCCATCGCCGCCGCCGCCGCCAACGCCCGCTCTCCCCACCGCCCGCCATGGCTTCAAGACCAGGAAGGGTGCGAAGTCGGCCAAGCATCCGCGCTTGAGGCGCTGTGCAAGGAGCGAGCACTTCTCGAGCTCTCCGCGAAGGAGCTGCTGGAGTGGTTTTATCTCTTCTGGTCGACGGAGACGCGGGCGCATCCGCAAGACGCAGTACTCTCCGCCAAAGCTTCTACTTGAAGCGGTGTCCAAAAGGATACTACTTCTTTCCATTGTTTTCTATTATGGGCTCTGCCGCTTTTTCCGATTTCTTCTGTGATATCATGAATACCTACGAGTTTCATCTCCTTGACTTCACCCCCAACGCCGTTCTGACCATGGCGGTTTTCGCACATCTCTGCGAGAACTTCATCGGAATCCACCCAAATGTTGCCCTTTTTCGCCACTACTTCATGCCCCGGGCCGAGAAGGGAGAGCCCTTAGCTGGCGGGATCGCCTGGATCTCGAGGGTCGGCATGAAGGAGGTCTATCTGGAGGGGGAGCTCCGTAGCAAATGGGAGGAGTGGAGAGCGGAGTGGTGTTGGATTGTTGATGAGAACCCGCATCCATTCACCAACTTGCGCCAAGCCCGAGTAGTGCGCGACGGCGATTGGAGCGCCCTGGCGGCGGACGATGCTAGATTGAAGGTCGCCACCACCCGGATCTTGCGGCTTAGGCTTGCCGGGCTCACTGTGGGGGCTGTTGGCGCGAACTTTCTTCGCCGCCGACGCTCTCTCGCAGAGAGGGGCGACTACCGCTGTTGTTCGGGGTCCGGCGGATATCATGAGGCTGCGCCCAGGCCTCAATTTTAAGTTCACTGTTTTGGAGTTGGACGGGACGCTCAAGGAACTGTTCAAGCACGACCCCAACCATCCCGAGTGGTTCAGGGTGCCGCAGGGAGTCGTCCCGTTGTGCAACAACTCCCAGCTCGACCGCATCCGCGCAATGATGCCGGAGTGCGACTCGCATTGGATTATCCCAACTTGGCAGGAGCCCGCCGACGACGTCGTGCAGCAATTCTTCGACGATTTGGTGGAGGTGGCAGTCCGCGCCGACGAGCAGAGGCTCCTCACCCGCGACACCACTGATGACGAGATGCGGCGCATTGGATTATCCCAACTTGGCAGGAGCCCGCCGACGACACGGTCGAGTTCGGGTTTACTTTGGAGGAGGCAGAGGCAGCCGAGGCAGCAAGCCTTGCCGACCGAGAGGATCTTGGCGGGGAGGTCGTTGGCGAGGGAGAGCCCAAAGCCGAGGCGAGCGAGCCCGCCGGGGGTGCAAGTGGCCAGCAGTCTTCAAGCAACTTGCCGCAGACGAGCCCTCGGCAGCCCCCACCAACTAAGAAGGCGCCCGCAGGACGGAGACACAAGCAGGCGGCAGACGAGCCAACAGCCGCCAAGGCCACGGACACGCCCACCGCGCCAAGCACTGCAAGCACGGAGCATCTCGCGCCGACCGCAACTGGAGCGGGTCTTCGGCCACCGCTTCCGATCTCGGCCGCAGCTCCCCGCTAAGCGCCCAAGGAGCCTACCTCCGCCTCGTCACTGAAAGGGTACTGAGATTTTGATCTCTCCACGCCAGCTCCGGACGAGGAGGAAGAAGAGGAGGACGAGTAAGTCTTTTCTTTTTGTTGTACTTATGGTTCTTCAAATCTTGCTGCTTCTTGTCTTGTTTCGATCCGCTTTTCTTGAACCTTGTTCCTTTCTGTGACTCGCCCGTAGAGCGCAAAAGAGGGCCAAGGTCCTCGTGGTTGTCATCGAGGACGATCCTGCTTGTGGATGAGAGGACGCGTCCGAGACCACCTTGTCGGACCCGCAACCTCTCCCCGGCAGCCCTCAGCAAGAGCCCCCAGCAGAAGTACATAACTTTACTTCCATTGCCGCACAAGATGGGTGTTCTTTCCTTGATGATATCTTGATTGTTGGTTTGCTTGTGTAGGAGCAGAACAGGCCCATCAGAACAAACCGTAAGCCGCCTCCCGAGGTGCTATCCGCTTCAACTATGCCGCCAAGGGATGAATCCCGGCAAGGGAGTGCTCTCCGCAAGGGACGGACCAGGATCCCCGTGGTGGAGCCCATGATTACAGAGCCCAAAGACAGTAATCCTTCTTGTCGAAAAACTTCCCTTGGTTCTTCTTCTTCCGATCTTCCTTCTTTTTTGGATATTTGCTTGACCTTTTCTCCCCTTTCCTGTCTTCAGATCCTCCCTCCGCGGAGCCAATGGAGACCGAGGCCATCGGCGAGAGAGAGGCGCTTGCAACACCGACGATGCCGCTGCTACTGAAGAAGAGGCCGGCGCTGATGATCCCGCCGGCGAAGAGGCCGCCAAGGCTGCTGGCGCAGGAGCTGGCGACGGATTCGGTGATCGCACTGACGACCCTAAGTGCGCAGGAGCACAAGGTGCTACACCGACCACCAATCCCTCCGCTGCTGATGCAGCACCGGGCTCCGAAGAGCCCCAGCCCGGCGCCTACTTGAAGGCCGGCGAGGGTGTCTTCATCAAGCTTCCCAAGGCCGAGCCTGTGGCGCCAGTTGAAGGAGAGGCATTTGACGGGGAGGTGCTTGCCTCCGCCGGGCTGACAGTGGTTGACGCGCCAAGCAGCAGCAGCGGCGAGTTTGAGGAGGAGCAGCTGCTCCGGAAGTTGGTGTCACTCTACCGCGCCCGCCAAGCGAAACTGGAGTCCGGGGAAGCGCTTGTCGCGCAGGCGGGAGTAGACATAGAGAAGCATGTGGAGGATCTCCAGAGCCACAACCAAGAGGCCCTCCGGTCCATTGCAGAGAATAGGGCGCAGCTTGTCGAGGCACGGAAGGCTTTCATCCTCGAGAAAGCAGAAGCCGAAGAGCAACAGCGGCTTGCCGCCGAGGAGTTATCCGTGCGGGAAGGCGAGCTGACGCAGAAGAAGGTCAACTTGGACAGCTATGAGGAGGAGCTCGCTGCACGTGAGGAGACACTTGGCAGGGCTCTCAAGGAAGCAAAAGATGCCGCAGCAGCTGCCGAGGCCGCCAAGAAGGAGCTGGAGGTGAGGGTGACGGAGCTAGAAGCCACCCTGAAGTTAAAGAATGAAGAGCTTGCCGCGCTCCAGCGCGAGCGCGAGAAGGACGCCCTTGCCCATGGTGAGCTGCTGGGTCGTCTCTCTGAGAAGGGCAGGGAGCTGAACGCTGCCAAGGACGCCAATGCCGATCTCAAGCTGAAGCTGGCCATGCTGACGGAGACGCTGGACGGCGCCAAGAAGTGGGAGGAGGACTTGAAGGGAGAGATCAAGGCCAATGAGGCGCTGCTGATGATGGCCGCCGAAACCCAGAACACCTTCAGGGCTACTGTGGAGCTCTGGACGGAGGGCCTCGTCAACATCGCCGTAGTCATCGACGAGGAGATGGTGCAGCTGGAACTGGAGGGCTTCGTTGAAGGGAAAGATCAAGGCCAATGATGAGCTGCTGACGATGGCCGCCAAACCCGTAACACCTTCGTGGCTACCGGAGCTCGACGGAGGGCCTCGCCAACATCGCCAGAGTCATCGACGAGGAGCTGGTGCAAATGGAACTGGAGGGCTTCGGTACTCCGATTTAAAACCTCCAGCCCAGCCGCCAAGCTCACTCTGTTCTTCAAAGGCATGGCGACGGCTCTCCAAAGAACTCCGGAAAGGATCCCAAGGCAGCTGGTCGACGAAGTCACGCAATCTGCGCCAGAGACTGGAGAAGGTGTTGGTGAAGGTGCTCTTCCGCAATCCGGCCTCAACCTCACCAACGCCCTCAAGAAGCTGCCGCGGTGCTGATCTTGAAGAGCTCAGAGCCCTTGTCGCACCCATTGTGGACAAGGTGAATGAAGTCAGGAGGGTCGACGGTGATCGCGTAGACTAGGCCGCCTTTTTCCTCCCTTTTCTTGCCGCTACCAGTTATGTCGCAGGAACAATCTATTAGAGCACGACAAGTCATTTTTGTAATATAACTTTATCTTGGGCAGTATTTGCTATGTTATTTCCTTTACTTGATTCCTTCCTTTGTATGTTTTACCACGCTTTGGAACTGCCGGCAGCAGTACCCTTGCCGCGAAGCGCTGAGTGCGAACATCGCAGCTCGTGGCGGTGTCGCGTCCGCAAGAAACCTTGTCGCAACTAGTTGCAGCACACTTAAGTTGTTGAGCGGACTCGAAACAAAGTAAGGGCGCAACTAGCTACGAGTTGGTTCCTCCGCACACAAGTTTTCCATACAAAGCACGGTCGTTCAAGGAAGATAACTTAAGAAACTTTAAAACTGATTGTGCTCAAACTTTGGCAACTTAGCTTTTCTGTCGTTTTCGTCCCGGCAAGGCGATGCTTCTTTGAACGACGCCTAGTCCACACCATTATCTTCTTCTCCCCCCCGGTGAACTTGTGGGCGAAGGAACCTTCTTTTTGGGAAATAGAAAGAAGAGAAAATAAAGATATGGAGCCTTAAGGCTCGTTATTGCTTACCGGGGGCAAGTGCTGCTCATAGTGTCAGATAATACATGCAAAAAAGAAAAAGGCATGAAATTTGACAAGATGTGCGAAGCACATGAGCTTTATTTATGCACGGATCTGCGCTCGCTTTATACAAAGGGTTACATGCAACAGCGCAAGGCTTGTATTAAAGGTGGTTGCCGGAAAGGTTTCCGCAACCGCGCCTTTATGGGTAAAACTTACGAAGATGCTCAATGTTCCAGAGTTGCTCACCGGAAAGCCATCTTCGTCTCAAAGGCGGACAGCGCCGAGCCTAGTGACTCGCTTCACCCGATAAGGGCCTTCCCACTTTGGCGCCAACTTGTTGGAATTCTTGGCGGATTGAATGCACCAAGAACAAGGTCGCCTTCCTCGAGACTTCGGCATTGACTTTGCGGCTTATGGTAGCGGCGCAAAGCTTGCTGATATCGAGCAGCTCGACAAAGAGCTCGAAGACGATCTTCCTCAAGGAGCAGCGCATCATCTTGTCACAGCTGCTCTTGCTCAAGCTCATCATAAGCGAGCACTCGAGGCAATCCGTGATACGAAGTTCCGTGGGGAGAATCGCCTCGCCCATAGACTAGAGCAAAAGGTGTCCGCCGGGGCTCGATTTGGCGTCGCCCCGATCGACCAAAGCACCACCGGTAGCTCGATCCAATTCTTCCGCACTTGTGCAGCCTGTCGAAAGTTCTGGTCTTGAGCCCACGCAGCACTTCAGCGTTAGCCTCTCCGCTTGACCGCTGCTTCTTGGGTGAGCAATGTGGTTAAGGCACCTTGGCGCCAAGATCTTGGACGATCGCATGAAGGTGCGGCTCGTGAATTGTGTGCCATTGTCGGTGATGATCCCGTTAGGGACTCAAACGGCAAACAATCGACCAAGAACTTGATCACGATCGTGCTTGTCACCTTCCTCATCGCTTCCACTTCCGCCACTTTGTGAACTTGTCGATTGCCACGCATAAGTATTCAAAGCCCCGACAGCTCGGGAAAGGGGCCGAGGATGTCGAGCCCCTAGACCGAAAATGGCCAGATAAAGGGATCGTCTCGAGAGCTTGAGCCGGTTGATGTATCTGCTTGGAGTGGAACTGGCACGCTTCACACTTGGTTACTTGTGCAGTTGCATCCTAGAGGGCTATTGGCCAAAAGAAACCTTGCCAGAAGGCTTTGCCGGCAAGTGCTCTTGTGCCAATGTGGTGACCACATATGCCTCCATGTATCTCCGCCAACAGCTTCTGTCAATCTTCCCGGGGAATACACTTCAATTTCACTCCGTTGAATCTCCTTATGTACAGTATGTCGTCGACAAACTGGTACATACTTGATTGCCGGGCTACTCTCTCCGCTTCTTCTTGCTCTTCGGGAAGTTCTCCTGTTTGAAGGAAATGGACAATCTGCTGCGCCCATGCCAGAGCTTGCGGCTCAACAACAAGGACTAAAGGCTCAAATGCTTGATGTTCCCCGGCAAGCTTGCCGGAGCAAAACTTGTCGGGAGCGTCTGCTTCAACGGAACAAACCTTAGGGCTTGTCGGAGTAGACTGCTCCTCAGCACTCTTGGTGTTGATCTTGGGGACCTTCTTGGCGGCGGCTTCGGGGAGCTCAGCCGGAAAGTAGTCACCGAAAATCAACTTCCTCTTCTTGCCCTATCCAGTTGATGGTATCACAGATGGTTGAGTCAGCTTGAGCACAAAGATCCCTGGTTCCACAGGTAACTTTAATGCAGCGCATTTTGACAGGCCAACGGCAACATCGTTCTGGGCTCTTGGAACATGTTCCATCTGCAGGCCGTCAAAATGCTCTTCCAAATTCTCACTTGATCAATGTAAGCTTCCATCAACGGACTCTGATAGTCTTTGTTTACTTGGCGGACGACAAGCTGCGAGTCACCCCTGACAATAAGCTTCTTGATCCCAAGGTCTGCCGCGATCCTAAGTCTGGCAAGCAAGCCTTCATGCTCTGCAGTATTGTTTGTCGCTTGCTCCTTGGGAAAGTGCATCTGGATGACGTACTTGAGGTGCTCTCCGGTGGGTGCGACAAGTAACATGCCCGCACCGGCGCTTTGCAGCGAGAAGGCACCATCAAAGTACATGATCCATTCTTTGCTTGCTTCCTTGACGGGATGCTCGCTCGAGTTTCTTCATCGTGTTGGCGCCCATTCTGCTATGAATTTCGCCAATGCTCGGCTCGATAGTTGAAGTACTCTCAAACTTAAGGCCAAAGCTTGACAATTCCAAAGGCCCACTGACAATCCTGCTGCTGCTTCGGATTCTCGCAATATCCTCTTCAACGGAAAGCGAGTGACAACTGTAATCTCATGTGCTTGAAAGTAATGGCGCAGCTTTCGAGGCCATGAGAAGGCCGAAGCAACTTCGCACACCGTAGTACCTTGATCTAGCCTCGCAGAAGGGAACTAACAAAGTAAACTGGGCGCTGCACCATTTTCTTCTGCTTCTCCTCTTGTGGCTGCATGGATCCGTCCTTGTCGGGACCAGAGCTTGTCGGGGAAGCCCCCTGCTTGTCGCTGGATGCACTTGCCGCGGCTGGTGGCTCATCATCTGCCTCCCTTTCCGCTACTAACGCAGCACTAAGCACTTGATTGGTTGCCGCTAGATATAGCAACAACTTCTCTTGCGGCTTAGGTGTGACAAGTATTGGAGTAGAGGACAGGTATCTCTTCAAGTCCTGCAGCGCAGCCTCCGGTTCTGGAGTCCATTTCATTGGACCTGCCTTTTTCAAAATTTTGAAAATGGCGTATGCTGCTCAGCAGACTTAGAGATGAACCTGCTGAGAGCAGCCACGCAGCCGGCAAGCCTTCGCACATCCTTGACGCGCTTCGGTGCTCCGATCTTCTCAATAGCCTTGATCTTGTCGGGATTAGCTTCAATCCCCCGCTGAGACACAAAGAACCCGAGAAGCTTGCCGGAAGGGACTCCAAACACGCACTTCTCGGGGTTGAGTTTGAGATTGATCTTGTGCAGATTTGCAAAGGTCTCGTCCAAATCTTGAATCAGAGTTGCTCTGTCTTTGCTCTTGACCACTATGTCATCCATGTAAGCCTCTACATTTCTGTGCAACTATGGCTCAAAAGCTTCGTGAACTACCCTTGCAAATGTTGAACCAGCATTCTTTAGTCCGAAAGGCATCCGCACAAAGCAGTACGTGCCACATGGAGTAATGAATGCGGTTTTCTCCTCCTCCTCTTCTGCCATGAAGATCTGATGATATCTTGAATATGCATCAAGAAATGAAAGCAAATCACATCCTGCTGTGGAGTCGATAATCTGGTCAATGCGCGGCAAGGGAAATGGATCCTGGGACAAGCTTTATTAACATCGCGAAGTCTATACAAAGCCTCCATTTTCCGCTCGCCTTGCGCACGATTACAGATTTGCCACCACGCTGGATGGAGCACCTCCCACTGCACCTGCCGCTTCCAACTTCTTGATCTCTTCTGCAATGAATTCTTGGCGTTCCACTGCTTGTTCTCTGACTTTCTGCTTGACGAGCCGCGCGTGAGGACAGACGGCTAGATGGTGCTCAATTACTTTCCTGGGAACACCGGGGATTTCAGATGGTTGCCATGCAAACACATCGACATTCGCCCGCAGGAAAGCAACGAACGCGCTTTCCTATTTAGGATAAAGCGTGGCACTGATGGTGGAGGTACCACCAGTGCCGTCCTCCTTGGCGGCCACTTTCTTGATCTCTGGCGGAGCTGCCTTCGCCTTCTTACACTTACCGGTGGAGCTCGATGGTGCGTCCTCGACAGTAGCGCAGCACTCCGAAGAGGTGCGCTTGCCGCAGTGGGCATCAGAGCTCTTGCCGGACTTGGTCTTCTTCTTCCCCCCGGGAGCTTCAACGGCAAGTGGTTTGCGCTCGGCTGTGGCTGCTGCTTCCCGGTAGATCTTGTCGGTACAGATAAGGACATCTTTCTTGTCGCCATGGACAGAGATGACACTTACCGGACCTGGGATCTTGAGTACGTTGTAGGCATAGTGAGATGCTGCCATGAACTTGGCGAGCGCTGGCCGGCCAAGTATCCCATTGTAGGGCAATGGGAAATCAGCAACGTCAAAAGTAACTTTCTCTGTCCTGAAGTTCAGCTCGCTGCCAAATGTCACCGGGTAATGTGATCTTCCCTTCGCTTGCTCCTTCCCGGATTGATTCCTTGAAAGTACCAGCTCTTCGAGCTCGCTGTCGGGATCCGGAGCTTTTGAGTAATCGCCGAGGAGATCAGGTTCAAGCCGCCCCGCCGCCAACTAGCATCTTTGTGACTTTGAGGTTGCGAGATAGTTGGTGAAACCAACATCGGCAAGCACCGACCACAAGAATGCGATCGTGGTGGTCCACAATGTCAAAGATGATAGGCGTCGGACCATTTCGAGGGCTTGCGTGACTCAACCGATGGTTCTGGCTGCATTAACTTCTCGCACCCATCGCTTGAGCCGGGCGGCGCGAGGTATGCAGAGAAGCACCACCGTCAACGCACAAAACCTCTATTGCTTTCTGAAACTCCTCCTCGTCGGCCTCGTCATCATCCATGTCCTCATCTTCATCCTCATCTTCATCCTTGTCGCGACCGCGGGGAGGCCTGTCTCCTTGCCGCTGCTTGGCCTTGCCGCGGCGTCCTCCTCGGCCGGACGCTTGCCGGATCCGCCTGCATCTTCCCGGGCTTTTTTCCTTGTCGCGTCGCTCAGATTAGCCTTTTGCAGCTCAACGAGCTGCTCGACCTTCTTGCAACATTGGAGGTCATGGCCCTTGGTACGGTGAATCTTGCAATACTGCTTGTCGGAACCGCCCTGCTTGTCGGCGGCCGCCACAGGTTCTGTTTCCTTGGCGCCACCTCCGCTGCGGACTGCTCGACACCTGCCACATCTTTGCCTTTCCTTCTTCCGTTGTTCCGCCGCGGTTTTTCTTTGCGGGCAGCATCTCGCTGTTAGACCCCCGCCCCGTGTTCTCTCCGGGAGTTTTCTTCCTTCTTCAAAGACGCACACTTGTCGCCAGTATGAGCTCATCGACGCCTCTTATCTTGCACATCGCCATCTCCTCCCGCATCCTGCGGTTACGCACGTTCTGATGGAACGCACTGATAACCGCAGCGGGATGGACGTCTGGGATGTTGCGCTGCACTTGGCTGAATCTTTGAATGTACTTGCACAGAGGCTCTCCTTCCTTCTGGGCGAGCAGATGCAGATCGCTCTCCTGGCCATGAGGTTTGTGGCCGCCTGTGAAAGCGCCGACAAACTGATGGCACAGATCCGCCCATGAGGAAATGGAGTTGTCCGGCAAGTGCATGAGCCAGGATCTGACATTGGGCTTGAGCACTATTGGGAAGTAGTTGGCAAGGATCTTCTCGTCGTGCCCACCGGCAGCTTGCACCGCAATGGTGTAGATGCTGAGGAACTCCAACGGATGCAACCTGCCATCATACTTCTCCGACATCCGCTTGAAGTTCTGGTATCGAGCCACCGGACTTGCCGCGCTCACGAGTAAACGCAGGGCAACCTACAACGAGGGCAAGTCGCCGGTTCCCCGGGCGCATGCATGTCAACAATGGGCCCGCTGCTGGTCTGATTGACGCCGCGCTTCTCTCCGACGCTCGATGCGGGTACGAGCGTCTTCGTGTTGTCGTTCTTGAAGAACTTGGCGTTGATCGCGACGAGCTCGTGGATCTGATGATGCCGTGGAGTCGGTGTCGTGGTTGATCCGGCGAGTCGGCGATCTTGGCCTTCGGGGCGGGGAGTGCACGGTGGTTGCACCTCCACCGGTCTTGTCGCCATCGGCTCGCGTCCGACATTCTTGCCGCGGCTGTGATGTAGCTGGCTGCCGTGGAGTGTCACCGTTGGCGAAGCCGATGAGGCTCTGAATGGTGGCCCTCCAACCGTCGATCTTGTCTGCCGTCGGAGGATAGTCTAGGAGCAGTTGAGCTCGAGCCAACGCTTCTTCTGGAGTCTTCGGCGGCAGCGGTGAGCGGTGCGAGGAGCGGGATATGCTCGGACTTCCAACTGGGTTGGAAGGAGCAGATACTCGCCCAGCGATCAGATTTCAGCCGTGCAAAGATGTCGGCGCGCATGCTGGTCTTGAACGCCCAGAGATCCACCAGCTTGGCCTTGTTCTAATGCGAGTACGGTGCTGCGAGCACCATGACGCTGTCGATCCCGCGCCTCCTGAGACGGACGCGGTGCGTGTACGGACGCCGAAGTTTGCGGGGCCTTGTCCTTGGATCTGGTAATGACGTGAGCTCCCTCGTCGGCGCCCGCTCCTCCGCCGGCGTCTACCCCACCGCCCGTTTGCTCCGGTGGCGGTGGGATCGACGCGGCTGGAGCAGCCACCTCTAAAGCCTTCTTCTTCGGTGGCATATCGATGAAGATGATGATGAACTGGCTCGCGTGAACGCCGGATCGGGTTCACACAACCTCAACGCCCCCTACCTGGCATGCCAAAGATGTCGTGGGAAACGAACACCTATGGGGCAGGGCCCCTTTTCGGTCCGGCAGGGAGCGGAGGGCGCACGAAGAGCGGATCGAGGCGAAGCACGCGAGGGATTTTTACCCAGCTTCGGAGCTCTCCGGAGAGATAATACTCCTACTACTGCTTTGTGATTGTATTCCGTCTTGCTTGAGAGCGTGAGAGTGGAGTCGTTTCGAATGAGTCGAACCTCCTCTACGTTGCGCATGGGCCTCCTTTTATAGGCACAAGGGCTCACCGACAGGTGGCAATGCAGGCGAGGGTACAAATGTAAAAAGGGTGGTTGGTACAACTGCTATCTACAGTGCACCCGACCTAACTCTGACGGCAGGGGACAAGAGCATTTAATGCCCGTCCGCATCGTCTAAGCAGTGCAGAAAAGCGACCGTTAGGAGCGCAACCGCCTGCCACGATTGCCTTCTCGTCATCTCCACTTGCCACCTCGCACCGCTTGGCTGCATAGCTTCCTGCCACGTGCGTCTGGAATGGTCTCAGGGCGACACGTCGATGGGTGCGCTGGAGCGTGGGCGCAGAGCGGTGGCTTCGCAGCGGCAAGCGCCTTGCCGCGGTCATTGTCTCGTCGCACCCGAAAGCTTGTCGCTTGTCGGGTCTTGCCGGGATGCGCGGCGCGTCGTGGCAAGTTCTTTGAAGTGCCTTGGTTGGCCTTCCCGGCAAGCTCCTCTTGCCGGGGCCTTGTCCTTCCCGGCAAGCTCCTCTTGTCGGAGTCTTGTCTTCTCAGTTAAAACACTTTGTTCTTGAATGGCATCAATAGGAACTATGGAGGATCTTGGCGGACGCTCGACAAGCCTTGCCGCTGACGCCAGAATCGCTGCCGATGCACAAGTTCGGGATACTAAGGTACCCCTACTTTAGTACACCGACAAGGAGATGCACTCTTCAATGAAAAGCCCCGGCTATACTTCCTCTCGACGTGACATATTGCGAACGATCCTTTGATGACACCATTCATCCTTTCGAACGGCATCATGCTGTGCAGAACATCGCCCAAGTTGATGATATCCTCCACGATATGGACCAGCAGATGCACCATAACGTCAAGAATGTGGGCGGAAGTACATCTCAAGCTCGCATAGTATCACCACGATCTCTTCCTGTAGCCTTCGAGTTGCCTCACGCCAATCGACTTCCGAGATGACGTCAAAAAGTTGCATAGGCCAAATAGCATTTCACGGACGCGCGCGCCCATGATCCCACGGATTGCAATCGGAAGTATCTGCGCTATCAACACGTGATACCGTGAGACTTCATCCCGCTGAACTTCGCTTCATCGGGTCTAGGTATCCGCTTATCTTCCCGCAGAATCAGAAGGAAGTTTTACTCCTACGAGGCAGGTGAAAAACTGCTCGATCTCCTCCTGACTTAGAGTGAAGCACGCAGGAGGGTAGTCATTTCCGGTCTTCTTGACCTTTTTGCCTTTGCGACGAGTTTCTGTGTCCTGCTTCGCCTCATCATCATCATTAGCGTGAAGGTCCTGCCTGATGCCCATTGATTTCAAGTCTGCCCTTGCTTTCAGCACATCCTTGGTCCTCTCTGGCATGTTGAGCAGGGTACCAAGCAGACTCTCGCACACGTTCTTCGTGATATGCATGGCATCAAGGCTGTGAGGCACACGGTGGATCTTCCCGTACGGCAAGTCCCAGAAAACAGACCTTGTTTTCCATACCTTCAGCAGCGGCTCTGGCACCTTTTGCTTCTTTCCCGGCTCTGGCACCTTTTGCTTCTTTCTCGGCAGTGGGCAATCTTTCCAATTTTTCAACAGCTCGTCTATTTCCTCGCCGCTCCTCGTACACTGGCGTTTTCGGGGTTCGGTTTCACCATCGAACAGATCCTTGCGTTTCCTCCACGGGTCATCGTCACGAATCCACCTTCGATGTCCCATGAACACGGTTTTCAAAGACCCGGGATCTCTATCTTGTTGGCGATACGTTATGTCATCCATGCACCTTACGCATCCGTAAAATCCGTGGACTACCCGCCCGCGAGATATCCGTGAATCGAGATAGTCGTGCACCGTCGTGAGCAAAGGCGGCTCTCATAGGGAAATATTCTTTCTCTCGCGCATCCCACGATTGGCTGGCATTTTCCACAGCGTGTCTAGCTCCTCTTTCAAAGAGCCCTAGATACAGATTGATGTCGCTCCCTGTTGTTTCGCCCTTCAATTAGCATACTCATGTGAATGTATTTCCTCTTCATGCACAACCAGGGGAAGGTTGTACATCCACACAAAGATAGGCCAGGTGCTATGTGTGCTTATTTGGCTACCAAACGGATTGACTCCATCGGTGCTCGCTACCAAAGACGATGTTCCTGGATCCTTCCCAAATTCTGGGTATTTGAAGTTCAACGCTACACCGCTCGCATCCTTAGGGTGACTCAAAGATCTTGTCTTTTTTATTTATCTCCGGATCATTTCCGTCATCTTCCCGCTTCTTCTCCTCCCTATCCGCGTGCCAACACAGGAGCTTTGCTACCTTAGGGTCCGCGAAATACCGCTGCAAACGAGGAGTGTTCGGAAAGTACCACACCGATTTTCGAGGAGCTTTCTTCCTCTTCTTGTATCGAGTGACACCGCACACCGGACATATGGTAGACTCCACGTGCTCATCCCGATAAATGATGCAATTGTTCATGCACACATGGTATTTCACGTGCGGTAAATCCATAGGACAAACGATTTTCTTTGCCTCCTCGAAACTGGTCGGGCACTTGTTCCCCTTGGGAAGACGTTCGTGCCAGAATGACATGTTTTTGTCAAAGCATGCGTCGGTCATTTTGTGTTTTACCTTCATCTCCAGAGCCATGAGCGTTACTTTCAAGCGGGTATCCTCGGGCCTGCATCCTTCATACAAAGAATGCATAGTGCCAAAAAGGACCAAAAAGAATGCATAGTGCCAAAATTCTCGTCTACATGATGACTGTGTACAGCATCACCGTCGTGATCATGTGCTGGAGATTCTTCGTCTTCTCGCCCGCCCTCGCCGCGGTGGTTATCTTGTTGCCCTTCCTCATTTCTTGCCCGGCCCCCATGGACGACTTCATAGTCATATTCATAACCTTGCCACCGATAGCCATCCATGAAACCACGCAAGAGCAGGTGGTCCCACTCCTTCCCGGAATCCGGGTCTGCAATAAGGCTCTTCAGCTTGCATCTTCGACATGGACATCTTATCTCCGTCTCATTCTTTTGAAGCATCTTGGCCTTCGCGGAGCTCAAAAACCTATTCACGATGCCTTCGGTCATCGTATGACCATGGTCGTCATGGGTAGAGCAAAACGATATTTTGGAACCAAGAAAAAATTTGGCATGACCTTCCCTAAAAGGACCAAAAAGAATGCATAGTGCCAAAATTCTCGCCGAAACAGAAATGAATCAACATTCCGGCAAAATATTGGCAACTATCGCATTTTAAATACCGGTACCTGCAAACACAAACATATATGCAAAACCACAAACACATGCAACGCCACAAACATACATAGAACTAGCTAGGCCACAAAAAGTGCATGTGCACATTGTTGGAGCGAGCTACGGAGAAAAAAAGTAGATCTACATCATGAAGATAGCTTTCCCCTTACTTACCTATCAAAAAAAGGTAATTTCACCACTTAATTTTGATGAATCTATGGTGAAAATGAGGTGAGGAGGAGGAGGCAGCCGAAAGCTTGGAGAAGGAGGTGGAGGAATGAAGTGGGGAAAGTGAGTGGGTAGGTGTGGCTGTCCAAAATATCTTGTTAGTCCTAAAGAGAATGAGCACCACTGCAAATGCGCCATTAGTAATCAGGATTACTAATGGCACACCTGCAGGTGGTGCGCCATTACTAGTTTTGCAAAAAAGTAAAAAAAAAAAGTATATATATACTAATGGCGCACCGTGTAGTAGTGTGCCATTACTAGTTTAAACTAGTAATGGCGCATCGTGACACGTGCGCCATTAGTAGTTTTGCAAAAAAGAATAAAAAAGAATACAAGATCAAGCACTCGTGGCTGGTGCGCCATTACTAGTTATAACTAGTAATGGCGCACTTCACCGGATGCGCCATTAGTATGTATGGAAAATGAAAAAATTATCACTAGTGGCTGTGTCGGTGTACTAAGGTAGGGGTACCTCAAGACCCCAACTTGTGCACGGCAGCCCCCCTCCCCCAGCAGCTAGATCCATCAAATGCTTGCCGGAGACCATCTCCGCCCCGCACCAAGCCGCTCAAGAACAAAGTATATAAGATAGAAGCTCAAGACCCGGCAAGAGGAGCTTGCCGGAAGGCCATTCCAGCTCAAGGCTACATTACTCCTGCAGATCCCGGCGAGGAGCTGCGTCGGAGGACTAGAAGATCATGTGGCGAAGACACGCCTCGGCGCCAAGCGCTTCGGGCGAGGACCCGGGAGCGGCAAGTCACAGAGCCCGACAAGCCCCGGTCCGGCAAGATCAAGGCCCCGCAAGGTGCTTGCCGGGAGAGCTATGCTACGTGTTCAAGACTCCAGCTCATCTCGCCCACGCGTCGCCTCCAGCCTTCTCCAGAGACGCGTGGCGGGTGGCCGTGCTGCATGAGGAATGCGGTGGCACTCCACGGTGGTGGCTTCGCCGCCGTGGCGAAAGAAGACGCGATGGCGGGAGCTTTTGGGGCGACGGCGACGGGCATTTAATGCCCTTGTCCCCCTCTGTCAAAAGTAGGTAGAAAGCACTGTAGCTGCACTGTTCCCGCGACCGCTCCAACTACCACCTCTTTACGCTTTACCCCTCTACTCACGCTGACACTGCCGGTGACCCCTTGCCCTATAAAAGGAGGCCCATGCACAACGAGAGGAGGTTCCACGACTAGCCACTCGCGGAAGGCTCGAGCCCCGGCAACTCTAGCGCCCGGATTCGCCGCCACACACCACTCCACCGCTTCGCCGCATTCTTGAGCAAGATCTAATACAACACAATGCAGCAAGAGGGTTTTACGCGACCATCGCGCCCGGCCGGGTAAAATCTCGCGTGCATCGCCGATCGCTCTCCGCGCAACCTCCGCCTGCATCAACACACGAAGGGCCCGCCCCATAGGTGCCGCGCCACCCATCGGCGCGACATCTCGGCGCGCCCGTAGGGCGCCGAGGTTGTGCGAACCTGATCCGGCGTTCAAGGCCAGCTCTTCATCAACCTCTCCGGTTTAACGGCGACTTCATCGACAATCTGCGTCATGGCCTCAAGACGAGAGCTTCGAGGGTCGCATCCCATCTCCGCCCTTCCGCCGCCACCGGAGCCGACGGCAGCGGAGGAACGCCGGAGGAAGGGTGGACACCGCGAGGGCGCCGCGGTGCCACCGATCTGTGGACAGACGGAGGACCACGCCGGCCTCCGTGATCTGCGCCCAATCCAGATATAGCGCCCAGCGGCGCCATACTACGAGAAGGTGGTATCCGCCACCGAGGCAAGAGCAAGCAGGGGTTCGCGGGGCGCCCGGATCGCTGTTCATGCATGAGTAAAGCGAAGAGGTCGAGGCAGATTCTGCTCCCCTAACATTGTTAGGGACCCGAGTGTATCCGCCCTCGCACCGCCGCTCCCGCTCCCTCGCCCCGCAAGCGCCTATCCTCGAGCGCCACGATGTCGCCGAAAGACGCGCTATCGAGCTCTAAGTCCGCAAGGACGGCTCGTGCTCCATCCGACAAGCGCATTTCCTGAGCGCAGAAGCCCGGTGAGGACAGCTTTGGTGTTCGCCCCGCAAGCGTGCCTCCCGAGCGCCGCCGCCGCCATGGACACACCATTGAGCTCCACCAGCGAGCGCAAAGAAAAAAAAAGCTAAGTCGCCGAGCCTTCGTGCAGAGCGCTTTTTTCATACTTTTATATGTTATACCCCTCGCGATTCGCCCTTTGCGCGCGAAACCAGGCGCGAGGAGCCTGCTTGTGGATGGTCGCACCCTTACTTCGCTCAACACGCCAACGAAGTTAAGAGTAAGCGCGACCAGCTTCAAGGCCTCGCTTGCCCGAGCCCGCCGAGCAAGTTAAGTGCGCCGCGCCGACACGGCAAGGTTGCTTGCCGGAGGCGACACCGCCAAGCGGGCTGCCGACGCCCCGCACTCAACAAGCGTGTTGAGCACCGCAAGTTACCTAGAAGCGAGGGCTAAAGCACACAAAGGGTGTAGGGCGAGGGTATAACGTGGCGAGACATGCCGTGAAACGTCGTCCGTATGAGAGACTTGGGCGCAAGAGGAGCCAAGTCGTGGCCCGCTTATGCATTTGTTTTGTTTCCGAGTCCGCTCAACAAACACAAGTGTGCTGCAGCACCTTTATCTTGCTTCCGAGCCACGCCAGCAAGTTAAGCGCCGAATCGCCCGACAACGTTGTTTGCCGGAAGCGACGCCACCAGCTGGCTGTCCCGCGGTCACTAAGCGTCCGCCCGGCAAGCTCCCCAAGAGCGAGAGTACAAACATACGAAGGACAAAGCCCGCATCGTATTGCTTAGCCAAGATCTATATATACATGCACATACATGTGCGCTGAGCAATTGCATATCTACCTCAGCTATTTTCATGGCTAAAATTGCAGCAACAAGAAGGAACCAAAGGTCGCACCATACCGGGCCCGCGAGTCGTGGTCGCCGGGCCTGCGGATGCCAAGGTTCTTCTTCGGCGAGCCAGCCTCGCTGGGGCTGCGAGCATCGAGATTCGCCTCCGCGAGCTAGTGTCGCGGGGCTGCGATTTCAGATAAGTTTTTCATCCTCATCATGCATCCTCTCATGGACCGGAGATGCGGATCGTGTCTTTGAACGATCGTGTCTTGTAAAAACTCAGACGCGGAGGAACCGAAGTCGTGACCTGGGCTATGCATTTGGTTTGTTTCGAGTCCGCCAACAAACCCAAGTGTGCCGCTGCACTCTATCTTGCTTCCGAGCCTGCTCAGAAGGTAGACGTCAGAATCGCCCGACAAGGTTGCTTGCCGAAGTGACACCACCAGCGGGTTGTCCCATGGTCGCTAAGCGTGTTCGCCCGGCAAGCTCCCGATAGCGTAAGAACACACAAGGCACGCAATCAAATAAAAGACTCAGTCCGCAAGCTTTCCCTCTTTTCATTAAAACATCCAGTTTAGTACAAGTCCATAGAGGATGAAAAACATGATAGAGAGGATTACAAGTTCTTAAATGCAGCTAAATGCCCGAGGGCTTACAATTTGAAAAGATAAGGTGCCGTGATCCCTCTCCTGCTTCTCTGCTCAGAGTTCGGGAGGTAGGTCAAGGAGCCCCGCAAGATAAGCTTGCCGGGAAAGGAGACCCTGCAAGAGGAGCTTGTCGGGAAGGGCGAAGGAGCGCCTAGGAGAGCGTGGCGGTGACGCCGCTGCCGCAGAGAGCAGCAGAAGGTGACGGGCATGGGGAACGATGCCCGGAGCCAGCGACAAGTCCTCAAGGCCACGAAGAGCCACGGCGCCAGAAGACCCCAAGAGAACACCCGGGGCCGCCAGAGCTTGGCGGAGACGAGGCGCCGGAGGCGAGCTTGAAGACGGGTAGTGGGACGCCGGCACGCCTCGAGGGCTACTCGCTCTCGTGCTGCGACGTACGGCATTGCCGCCACTCCCCTCTTCCTCTTCGCTGCTTTCACGCCAACCGCCCAAGGAGACGGCCCCGGAGTTCAGGAGACCGCAACCCGAAGATGGGGTTGCGGTGGCGACGAGGCAGCGGTGTCCGACGCCTAGTCGGGCCCGCCATCCCCTCGCCGCCGCTGCCGCTCTCCTCCTCGCCACTTTCGCCGAGGAGGAGCTTCGCTATCCGAGGAGCTGTCCACACAGCAGCGCACCGGGTTCCATAGTCGCCGAAGACCTTGACGGCGAGGAGGTCACCATCCAAGAACTTAAAATGGAGGGTGAACCCGCCGCCAAGCTATGGATCCGGCGAACGCCTTCCACCCTCGGTCGAAGAACATCACGCGGGGCTGGGGACACGACACTCACCCGAAAGTGCCGCCGATCCCGCAGCCCTCATGCGTAGCTCCATCACGTCGGCGGATCCGCCCCATTGCTTCCGCGAACGGGCCGCAACCGGCGCGACGACGAGGTGCCCGACGCTTGATGAAGAACTCCTGTGGGTCATCTCCGGTGTGGACCGCGCCGTGGTCGAGACGCCGGAGGAGACGGGAGGCTCCTCACCACGACCGCCTCTCCTCGACCGCCTCGCCACGCCCTCGGCCTTGATCATGCCACGCCTCCCTTCCCTCTCGTGGCGGCTCCGCCTGCACGGGAGTAGGACGGGAATGGTGCGCTGCCTAGAAGAACCAGCGCCGCCACTGCCGAAGAGCCGGGATTCTCCTTCCATGGCGCGAAAAGGACAGAAGACGGCGGCGAAGGAGAAAGGGATGAGTGTGGCTGTTGCACCCCTTCCGCCCTATTTAAAGGGGCGAGGTGGGGACTCAACCGCCCGCCAACCAATCAGAAGCGAGGAGGCCGAGGAGCGGGCCGACTCGCCCTCTCCGCCCGTGGACGGCTCGGTCTCCCACCTTCGCGCCCACCACCCCTATGGATGAGGGCCGCGTGGCGGCGGAGCCGAGCGACAGTGAAGCGACCCGCTCGCGCCACGATCACGGGTGGGTGCCTTAAAGGCTGCATGCGCCGCCCACTTCTCCCACGACGCCAAGAATCGACGCGTGCGTTGCTATGGAGGGGAGACGACAGATGCAAAGAAGCAGATTCGACGGGCCATGGGCTTCAAGCCCCGTGCAGACTGCCTTGGGCCTGGCCCAACAGCGCTCGGCACTGTATGGCCCAGGCCGGGGCTCTGCCGGTGTACTAAGGTAGGGGTACCTCAAGACCCCAACTTGTGCACGGCAGCCCCAGCTCCCCGCAGCTAGATCCATCAAATGCTTGCCGGAGACCATCTCCGCTCCGCACCAAGCCGCTCAAGAACAAAGTATATAAGATAGAAGCTCAAGACCCGGCAAGAGGAGCTTGCCGGAAGGCCATTCCAGCTCAAGGCTACATTACTCCTGCAGATCCCGGCGAGAGGAGCCTGTCGGGAGGACTAGAAGATCATGTGGCGAAGACACGCCTCGGCGCCGCCTTGCTTCGGCGAGGACCCGGGGAGCGGCAAGTCACAGAGCCCGACAAGCCCCCGGGTCCGGCAAGATCAAGGCCCCGGCAAGGTGCTTGCCGGGGAGAGCTATGCTACGTGCCCGCACTCCAGCTCATCTGCCCACGCCGCCTCCAGCCTTCTCCAGAGACGCGTGGCGGGTGGCCGTGCTGCATGAGGAATGCGGTGGCACTCCACGGTGGTGGCTTCGCCGCCGTGGCGAAAGAAGACGCGATGGCGGGAGCTTTTGGGGCGACGGCGACGGGCATTTAATGCCCTTGTCCCCTCTCGCAAAAGTAGGTAGAAAGCACCGAGCTGCGCACCGTTCCCGCACTGCTCCAACTACCACCTCTTTTACGCTTTTACCCTCTACCTCACGCTGACACTGCCGGTGACCCTTGCCCTATAAAAGGAGGCCCATGCACAACGAGAGGAGGTTCCACGACTAGCCACTCGCGTGAAGGCTCGAGCCCCCGGCAACTCTAGCGCCGGGATTCGCCGCTTTCACACACCACTCCACCGCTTCGCCGCATTCTTGAGCAAGATCTAATACAACACAATGCAGCAGAGGGTTTACGCGACCATCGCGTCCGGCTGGGTAAAATCCCGCGTGCATCGCCGATCGCTTCTCCGCAACCTCCGCCTGCATCAACACACGAAGGGGCCCGGCCCCATAGGTGCCGCGCCACCCATCGGCCGCGACAGGCGCACCTTTTGTCTGGTGCGCCATTAGTGTCTTCCACACTAATGGCGCATCACCAACTGGTGCACCATTAGTATATAGTAGTGGCGCACTACTTCCCTGGTGCGTCATTAGTGTCCATCCCATCTATAGCCCTTTTCCTAGTAGTGACCCAATGTTAATCGTTTATCAAATCTCGATCGTAGTGATACACATATACATAATATTGTTGGCAAAAGATGCAAAGTTGATAATGATAGTGCAACATACTTATGGCACTGCCGTTTAGGTCATATTGGTGTAAAGCGCATGAAGAAACTCCATGCTGATGGGCTTTGGAATCACTTGATTATGAATCATTTGATACTTGCAAACTTTGCCTCATAGGCAAGATGACTAAAACTCTGTTATCTGGAACAATGGAGCGAGCCAATGACTTATTTGAAATAATACATACCGATGTATGTGGTCTGATGAGTGTTGAGGCTCGCGGCGGTTATCGTTATTTTATAATCTTCACAGATGATTTGAGCAGATATGGGTATATCTACTTAATGGAACACAAGTGTATAACATTTGAAAAGTTCAAAGAATTTCAGAGTGAAGTGGAAAATCATCATAACAAGAAAATAAAGTTTCTACGATCTGATCACGGAGGTGAAGAGTTGCGAGTTTGGCCTTAATTTAAAACAATGTGCAATAGTATCACGACTCACGACACCTGGAACACCATAGCATAATAGGTGTGTTCGAATGTCATAACCTTACTTTATTAGATATGGTGTGATCTATGATGTCTCTTACCGATTTACCACTATCATTTTTGGGCTTGATGTTCATAGCATAAGAGACAGCTGCATTCACGTTACTTCTTGAACACCATAGCATAAGAGACAGCTGCATTCACGCTGACTAGGGCACCGTCAAATTCCATTGAGATGACACCGTATGAATTGTGGTTTGGCAATAAACCTAAGCTATCGTTTCTTAAAGTTTGGGGATGTGATGCTTATGTCAATAGGCTTCAGCCAGATAAGCTCGAACCCAAATCGGAGAAGTGCGTCTTCATGGGATACCCGAAGGAAACAATTGGGTACACCTTCTACCACACATCTGAAGGCAAGATCTTTGTTGCCAAGAATAGAACCTCTTTAGAGAAGGAGTTTGTCTTGAAACAAGTGAGTGGGAGGAAAGTAGAACTTGATGAGGTAATTGTACCCTCTCTTAATTTGGAAAGTAGCTCATCCGAGAAATCCGTTCCCGTGATGCCTACACCAACTAGAGAGGAAGCTAATGATGATGATCATGAAACTTCAGATCAAGTTACTATCGAACCTCCTAGGTCAACCAGAAGATGATCGACACCAGAGTGGTACGTTAATCCTATTCGAAGTCATGTTACTAGACCATGGCGAACCTACGGACTGTGAAGAAGCTATGATGAGCCCAGATTCCGATAAATTACTTGAGGCCATGAAATCTGAGGTAGGATCCATGTATGAGAACAAAGTGTGGACTTTGGTGGATTTGTCCGATGATTGGCGATTGATAGAAAATAAATGGATCTTCAAGAGGAAGACTGACGCTAATGGTAATGTTACTATCTATAAAGCTCGATTCTCGCAAAAGGTTGTTGAGAAGTTCAAGGAGTTGACTACGATGAGACTTTCTCACTCGTTACGATGCTTAACTCTGTTCGAATCATGTTAGCAATTGCCGCATTATGATTATGAGATCTGGCAAATGGACGTCAAAACTTCATTCCTTAATGGATTTAATGAAGAGTTGTATATGATGCAACCAGAAGGTTTTGTCGATCCTAAAGATGCTAACAAAGTGTGCAAGCTCTATCGATCCATCAATGGACTGGTGCAAGCATATCAGAGTTGGAATATACGCTTTGATGAGGTGATCAAACATATGGTTTTACACAGACTTATAGTGAAGCCTGTATTTACAAGAAAGTGAGTGGAAGCTCTGTAGCATTTCTGATATTACATGTGGATGACATATTATTGATTGGAAATGATTTAGAATTTCTGGATATCATGAAAGGATACTTGAATAAGAATTTTTCAATGAAAAACCTCGGTAAAGTTACTTACATATTGTGCATCAAGATCTATATAGATAGATCAAGACGCTTAATAAGATTTTCAATGAGTACAACCTTGACAAGATTTTGAAGGAGTTTAAAATGGATCAGTCAAAGAAAGATTTGTTGCCTGTATAACAAGGTGTAAAGTTTAGTAAGACTCAAAGCGTGACCACGGCAGAATATAAGAGAGAGAATGAAAGTCATTCCCTATGCCTCTGCCATAGGTTCTATGTATGCCATGCTATGTACCAAACCTGTTGTGTACCTTGCCATGAGTTTTGCAAGGGGGTAAAATAGTGATCTTGGAATAGATCATCGCACAAATAGCAAAATTATCCTTAGAGAGGACTAAGGAAATGTTTCTCAGTTATGGAGGTGATAAAGAGTTTGTCGTAAAGAGTTACGTCAATGCAAGCATTAACACCGATCCAGATGACTCTGATTCTCAATCTGGATGCATATTGAAAGTGGGAGCAATTAGATAGAGTAGCTCCATGCAGAGCATTGTAGACAGAGAAATTTGCAAAATACATACGGATCTGAATGTGGTAGACCCGTTAACTAAATCTCTCTCACAAGCAAAACAAGATCACACCTAAGTACTCTTTGGGTGTTAATCACATAGCAATTTGAACTAGATTTTTGACTGTAGTAAACCCTTTGGGTGTTGTTCACATGGCGATGTGAACTATGAGTGTTAATCTCATAAAGATGTGAACTATTGGTGTTAAATCACAAGGCGATGTGAACTAGATTATTGACTCTAGTGCAAGTGGGAGACTGAAGGAAATATGCCCTAGAGGAAATAAGAAAGTTGTTATTTTATATTGCCTCATATCATGATAAATGTTTATTATTCGTTCTAGAATTGTATTAACCGGAAACTTGATACATGTGTGAATACATAGACAAAACGCTGTGTCCCTAGTAAGCCTTTACTAGACTAGATCGTTAATCAAAGATGGTTAAATTTCCTAACCATAGACATGTATTGTCATTTGATGAACGAGATCACATCATTAGGAGAATGATGTGATGGACAAGACCCATTCGTTAGCTTAGCATTATGATCGTTCAGTTTTATTGCTATTGGTTTCTTCATGTCATATACATATTCCTTAGACTATGAGATTATGCAACTCCTGGATACTGGATGAATACCTTGGGTGCTATCAAATGTCACAACATAACTGGGTGATTATAAAGATGCTCTACAGGTATCTTCGAAGGTATTTGTTGGGTTGGAATAGATCAAGATTAGGATTTGTCACTCCAAGTATCGGAGAGGTATCTCTAGGCCCTCTCGGTAATACACATCATAAGAAGGCTTGCAAGCAAAGTGACTAATGAGTTAGTTGCGGGATGATGTATTACGGAACGAGTAAAGAGACTTGCCGGCACCGAGATTGAACTAGGTATATAGATACCAACGATCGAATCTCGGGCAAGTAACATCCCGATGACAAAGGGAATAACATATGTTGTCATAACGCTTCGACCGATAAAGATCTTCGTAGAATATGTAGGAGCCAATATGAGCATCGAGGTTCCGCTATTGTTATTCCCCAAAGAGGTGTCTCAGTCATGTCTACGTAGTTCTTGAATCCGTAGGGTCCGCATGCTTAACGTTCAATGACGATTTTGTATTATATGAGTTATTTGATTTGGTGACCGAATGTTGTTCGAGTCCCGATGATATCACGGACATGACGAGGAATCTCAAATGGTCAAGAGGTAAAGGTTGATATATAGAATGATAGTATCAGACACCGGAAGTGTTTCGGAGGGTACCGGGTACATAGCAGGTCACCGAAAAGAAGTTTCGGGCAACCCCGACAAAGATATGGGCTTAATGGGCTGAGAAAGGGACAAACTAGCCCATTAAGGGTCCGATGCGCCTTTCTCCGTCAGAGGTCCTAGAGGAAGGAAAGGCGGGGGCGCCACCTCCTCCTAGCTTTCCCCCCTTGTGGGAAATAGGAAAGTGGGGGGGGGGGCACCTCCTCCTTCCTTCCCCTCATTGCCAAAAGAAGGAAAGGGGGCGCCGGCCTAGGGCAGGAGCCCAAGTAGGATCCCTCTGATAGGTTTCCGTCGTATGTACTTTTCCAAACACTTTTGCCCTTGTTTTGGATTCTAACTTGCATGATTTGAATGGAACTGACCCAGACTGACACTGTTTTCAGCAGAACTGCCATGGTGTTATTTTTGTGTAGCAATAAAAGTTCTTGGAATGACTTGAAAATCCACGGAGCAACTTTTTGGAATTAATATAAAATACTGGCGAAAGAATCAATGTCAGGGGGCCCACACCCTATCCATGAGGGTGGGGGCGCCCCCCTTGGGTGCGCCCCATGCCTCATGGGCCCCTTGAAGCTCCACCGAGCTCAACTCCAACTCCATATATTCACGTTCGGGGAGAAAAAAATCAGAGAGAAAGATTCATCGTGTTTTATGATACAGAGCCGTCGCCAAGCCCTAAACTCTCCCGGGAGGGCTGATCTGGAGTATGTTTGGGGCTACGGAGAGGGGGATTCATCGCCGTCGTCATCATCAACCATCATCAACACATGCAACGCCACAAACATACATAGAACTAGCTAGGCCACAAAAAGTGCATGTGCACATTGTTGGAGCGAGCTAGGGAGAAAAAAAGTAGATCTACATCATGAAGATAGCTTTCCCCTTACTTACCTATCAAAAAAAGGTAATTTCACCACTTAATTTTGATGAATCTATGGTGAAAATGAGGTGAGGAGGAGGAGGCAGCCGAAAGCTTGGAGAAGGAGGTGGAGGGAATGAAGTGGGGAAAGTGAGTGGGTAGGTGTGGCTGTCCAAAATATCTTGTTGGGGTCTCAAAGACTAATGGCGCACCACCGCAAATGCGCCATTAGTAATCAGTGGTTATAATGGCACACCGCAGTGGTGCGCCATTAGTAGTTTTGCAAAAAGTAAAAAAGAGATATATACTAATGGCGCACCGTAGTAGTGCGCCATTACTAGTTTAAACTAGTAATGGCGCATCGTGACACGGTGCGCCATTAGTAGTTTTGCAAAAAAGAATAAAAAGAATACGATCTCGGCGCATTCGTGGCTGGTGCGCCATTACTAGTTATAACTAGTAATGGCGCACTTCAGTCGGATGCGCCATTAGTATGTATGGAAAAATGAAAAAAAAATTATCACTAGTGGCGCACCTTTTGTCTGGTGCGCCATTAGTGTCTTCCACACTAATGGCGCATCACCAACTGGTGCACCATTAGTATATAGTAGTGGCGCACTACTTCCCTGGTGCGTCATTAGTGTCCATCCCATCTATAGCCCTTTTCCTAGTAGTGACCCAATGTTAATCGTTTATCAAATCTCGATCGTAGTGATACACATATACATAATATTGTTGGCAAAAGATGCAAAGTTGATAATGATAGTGCAACATACTTGTGGCACTGCCGTTTAGGTCATATGGGTGTAAAGCGCATGAAGAAACTCCATGTTGATGGGCTTTGGAATCACTTGATTATGAATCATTTCATACTTGCAAACTTTGCCTCATAGGCAAGATGACTAAAACTCTGTTCTCTGGAACAATGTAGCGAGCCAATGACTTATTTGAAATAATACATACCGATGTATGTGGTCTGATGAGTGTTGAGGCTCGCGGCGGTTATCGTTATTTTATAATCTTCACAGATGATTTGAGCAGATATGGGTATATCTACTTAATGGAACACAAGTGTATAACATTTGAAAAGTTCAAAGAATTTCAGAGTGAAGTGGAAAATCATCGTAACAAGAAAATAAAGTTTCTACGACCTGATCACGGAGGTGAAGAGTTGCGAGTTTGGCCTTAATTTAAAACAATGTGCAATAGTAT
This sequence comes from Aegilops speltoides, assembly GCA_021437245.1. NCBI lineage: Eukaryota > Viridiplantae > Streptophyta > Magnoliopsida > Poales > Poaceae > Aegilops > Aegilops speltoides. The sequence continues at coordinate 161,658,701 of CM038144.1, forward strand.
CACGACTCACGACACCTGGAACACCATAGCATAATAGGTGTGTTCGAATGTCATAACCTTACTTTATTAGATATGGTGTGATCTATGATGTCTCTTACCGATTTACCACTATCATTTTTGGGCTTGATGTTCATAGCATAAGAGACAGCTGCATTCATGTTACTTCTTGAACACCATAGCATAAGAGACAGCTGCATTCACGCTGACTAGGGCACCGTCAAATTCCATTGAGATCACACCGTATGAATTGTGGTTTGGCAATAAACCTAAGCTATCGTTTCTTAAAGTTTGGGGATGTGATGCTTATGTCAATAGGCTTCAGCTAGATAAGCTCGAACCCAAATCGGAGAAGTGCGTCTTCATGGGATACCCGAAGGAAACAATTGGGTACACCTTCTACCACACATCTGAAGGCAAGATCTTTGTTGCCAAGAATAGAACCTCTTTAGAGAAGGAGTTTGTCTTGAAACAAGTGAGTGGGAGGAAAGTAGAACTTGATGAGGTAATTGTACCTTCTCTTAATTTGGAAAGTAGCTCATCCGAGAAATCCGTTCCCGTGATGCCTACACCAACTAGAGAGGAAGCTAATGATGATGATCATGAAACTTCAGATCAAGTTACTATCGAACCTCCTAGGTCAACCAGAAGATGATCGACACCAGAGTGGTACGTTAATCCTATTCGAAGTCATGTTACTAGACCATGGCAAACCTACGGACTGTGAAGAAGCTATGATGAGCCCAGATTCCGATAAATGACTTGAGGCCATGAAGTCTGAGGTAGGATCCATGTATGAGAACAAAGTGTGGACTTTAGTGGATTTGTCCGATGATTGGCGATCGATAGAAAATAAATGGATCTTCAAGAGGAAGACTGACGCTAATGGTAATGTTACTATCTATAAAGCTCGATTCTCGCAAAAGGTTGTTGAGAAGTTCAAGGAGTTGACTACGATGAGACTTTCTCACTCGTTACGATGCTTAACTCTGTTCGAATCATGTTAGCAATTGCCGCATTATGATTATGAGATCTGGCAAATGGACGTCAAAACTTCATTCCTTAATGGATTTAATGAAGAAGAGTTGTATATGATGCAACCAGAAGGTTTTGTCGATCCTAAAGATGCTAACAAAGTGTGCAAGCTCTATCGATCCATCAATGGACTGGTGCAAGCATCTCAGATTTGGAATATACGCTTTGATGAGGTGATCAAACATATGGTTTTACACAGACTTATAGTGAAGCCTGTATTTACAAGAAAGTGAGTGGAAGCTCTGTAGCATTTCTGATATTACATGTGGATGACATATTATTGATTGGAAATGATATAGAATTTCTGGATATCATGAAAGGATACTTGAATAAGAATTTTTCAATGAAAAACCTCGGTAAAGTTACTTACATATTGTGCATCAAGATCTATATAGATAGATCAAGACGCTTAATAAGATTTTCAATGAGTACAACCTTGCAAGATTTTGAAGGAGTTTAAAATGGATCAGTCAAAGAAAGATTTCTTGCCTGTATAACAAGGTGTAAAGTTTAGTAAGACTCAAAGCCTGACCACGGCAGAATATAGAGAGAGAATGAAAGTCATTCCCTATGCCTCTGCCATAGGTTCTATGTATGCCATGCTATGTACCAAACCTATTGTGTACCTTGCCATGAGTTTTGCAAGGGGGTAAAATAGTGATCTTGGAATAGATCACTGCACAGCAGTCAAAATTATCCTTAGAGAGGACTAAGGAAATGTTTCTCAGTTATGGAGGTGATAAAGAGTTTGTCGTAAAGAGTTACGTCAATGCAAGCATTAACACCGATCCAGATGACTCCGATTCTCAATCTGGATGCATATTGAAAGTGGGAGCAATTAGATAGAGTAGCTCCATGCAGAGCATTGTAGACAGAGAAATTTGCAAAATACATACGGATCTGAATGTGGCAGACCCGTTAACTAAATCTCTCTCACAAGCAAAACAAGATCACACCTAAGTACTCTTTGGGTGTTAATCACATAGCAATTTGAACTAGATTTTTGACTGTAGTAAACCCTTTGGGTGTTGTTCACATGGCGATGTGAACTATGAGTGTTAATCTCATAAAGATGTGAACTATTGGTGTTAAATCACAAGGCGATGTGAACTAGATTATTGACTCTAGTGCAAGTGGGAGACTGAAGGAAATATGCCCTAGAGGAAATAAGAAAGTTCTTGTTTTATATTGCCTCATATCATGATAAATGTTTATTATTCGTTCTAGAATTGTATTAACCAGAAACTTGATACATGTGTGAATACATAGACAAAACGCTGTGTCCCTAGTAAGCCTCTACTAGACTAGATCGTTAATCAAAGATGGTTAAATTTCCTAACCATAGACATGTATTGTCATTTGATGAACGAGATCACATCATTAGGAGAATGATGTGATGGACAAGACCCATTCGTTAGCTTAGCATTATGATCGTTCAGTTTTATTGCTATTGGTTTCTTCATGTCATATACATATTCCTTAGACTATGAGATTATGCAACTCCTGGATAGTGGATGAATACCTTGGGTGCTATCAAATGTCACAACATAACTGGGTGATTATAAAGATGCTCTCTGTATCTTCAAGGTATTTGTTGGGTTGAATAGATCAAGATTAGGATTTGTCACTCCAAGTATCGGAGAGGTATCTCTAGGCCCTCTCGGTAATACACATCATAAGAAGGCTTGCAAGCAAAGTGACTTATGAGTTAGTTGCGGGATGATGTATTACGGAACGAGTAAAGAGACTTGCCGTCAACGATATTGAACTAGGTATATAGATACCAACGATCGAATCTCGGGCAAGTAACATCCCGATGACAAAGGGAATAACATATGTTGTCATAACGCTTCGACCGATAAAGATCTTCGTAGAATATGTAGGAGCCAATATGAGCATCGAGGTTCCGCTATTGTTATTCCCCAAAGAGGTGTCTCAGTCATGTCTACGTAGTTCTTGAATCCGTAGGGTCCGCATGCTTAACGTTCAATGACGATTTTGTATTATATGAGTTATTTGATTTGGTGACCGAATGTTGTTCAGAGTCCCGTATGATATCACGGACATGACGAGGAATCTCGAAATGGTCAAGAGGTAAAGGTTGATATATAGAATGATAGTATCAGACACCGGAAGTGTTTCGGAGGGTACCGGGTACATATCAGGTCACCGAAAAGAAGTTTCGGGCAACCCTGAGAAAGATATGGGCTTAATGGGCTGAGAAAGGGACAAACTAGCCCACAAGGGTCTGATGTGCCCCTTTCTCTGGCCGCAGGTCCTAGAGGAAGGAAAGGCGGGGGCGCCACCTCCTCCTAGCTTTCCCCCCTTGTGGGAAATAGGAAAGTGGGGGGGGGGGCACCTCCTCCTTCCTTCCCCTCATAGCCAAAAGAAGGAAAGGGGGGCGCCGGCCTAGGGCAGGAGCCCAAGTAGGATCCCTCTAATAGGTTTCCGTCGTATGTACTTTTCCAAACACTTTTGCCCTTGTTTTGGATTATAACTTGCATGATTTGAATGGAACTGACCCAGACTGACACTGTTTTCAGCAGAACTGCCATGGTGTTATTTTTGTGTAGCAATAAAAGTTCTCGGAATGACTTGAAAATCCACGGAGCAACTTTTTGGAATTAATATAAAATACTAGCGAAAGAATCAATGTCAGGGGGCCCACACCCTATCCATGAGGGTGGGGGCGCCCCCCTTGGGTGCGCCCCCTGCCTCATGGGCCCCTTGAAGCTCCACCGACCTCAACTCCAACTCCATATATTCACGTTCGGGGAGAAAAAAATCAGAGAGAATGATTCATCGTGTTTTATGATACAGAGCCGTCGCCAAGCCCTAAACTCTCCCGGGAGGGCTGATCTGGAGTATGTTTGGGGCTACGGAGAGGGGGATTCATCGCCGTCGTCATCATCAACCATCATCAACACATGCAACACCACAAACATACATAGAACTAGCTAGGCCACAAAAAGTGCATGTGCACATTGTTGGAGCGAGCTAGGGAGAAAAAAAGTAGATCTACATCATGAAGATAGCTTTCCCCTTACTTACCTATCAAAAAAAGGTAATTTCACCACTTAATTTTGATGAATCTATGGTGAAAATGAGGTGAGGAGGAGGAGGCAGCCAAAGCTTGGAGAAGGAGGTGGAGGGAATGAAGTGGGGAAAGTGAGTGGGTAGGTGTGGCTGTCCAAAATATCTTGTTGGTCCCAGGTTAGAATGATGCACCACCACCGCAAATGCGCCATTAGTAATCAGTGAGTTACTAATGGCACACCGCAGTGGTGCGCCATTAGTAGTTTTGCAAAAAGTAAAAAAGAGAGAGATACTAATGGCGCATCGTAGTAGTGCGCCATTACTAGTTTAAACTAGTAATGGCGCATCGTGACACGGTGCGCCATTAGTAGTTTTGCAAAAAAGAATAAAAAGAATATCTTGTCAAGGCGCACTTGTGGTGGTGCGCCATTACTAGTTATAACTAGTAATGGCACACTTCATCGGATGCGCCATTATTATGTATGGAAAATGAAAAAATTATCACTAGTGGCGCACCTTTTGTCCAGTGCGCCATTAGTGTCTTCCACACTAATGGCGATCACCAATCGGTGCACCATTAGTATATAGTAGTGGCGCACTACTTCCCTGGTGCGTCATTAGTGTCCATCCCATCTATAGCCCTTTTCCTAGTAGTGACCCAATGTTAATCGTTTATCAAATCTCGATCGTAGTGATACACATATACATAATATTGTTGGCAAAAGATGCAAAGTTGATAATGATAGTGCAACATACTTGTGGCACTGTCGTTTAGGTCATATTGGTGTAAAGCGCATGAAGAAACTCCATGCTGATGGGCTTTGGAATCACTTGCTTATGAATCATTTGATACTTGCAAATTTTGCCTCATAGGCAAGATGACTAAAACTCTGTTCTCTGGAACAATGGAGCGAGCCAATGACTTATTTGAAATAATACAAACCGATGTATGTGGTCTAATGAGTGTTGAGGCTCGCGGCGGTTATCGTTATTTTATAATCTTCACAGATGATTTGAGCAGATATGGGTATATCTACTTAATGGAACACAAGTGTATAACATTTGAAAAGTTCAAAGAATTTCAGAGTGAAGTGGAAAATCATCGTAACAAGAAAATAAAGTTTCTACGACCTGATCACGGAGGTGAAGAGTTGCGAGTTTGGCCTTAATTTAAAACAATGTGCAATAGTATCACGACTCACGACACCTGGAACACCATAGCATAATAGGTGTGTTCGAATGTCATAACCTTACTTTATTAGATATGGTGTGATCTATGATGTCTCTTACCGATTTACCACTATCATTTTTGGGCTTGATGTTTATAGCATAAGAGACAGCTGCATTCATGTTACTTCTTGAACACCATAGCATAAGAGATAGCTGCATTCACGCTGACTAGGGCACCGTCAAATTCCATTGAGATGACACCGTATGAATTGTGGTTTGGCAATAAACCTAAGCTATCGTTTCTTAAAGTTTGGGATGTGATGCTTATGTCAATAGGCTTCAGCCAGATAAGCTCGAACCCAAATCAGAGAAGTGCGTCTTCATGGGATACCCGAAGGAAACAATTGGGTACACCTTCTACCACACATCTGAAGGCAAGATCTTTGTTGCCAAGAATAGAACCTCTTTAGAGAAGGAGTTTGTCTTGAAACAAGTGAGTGGGAGGAAAGTAGAACTTGATGAGGTAATTGTACCTTCTCTTAATTTGGAAAGTAGCTCATCCGAGAAATCCGTTCCCGTGATGCCTACACCAACTAGAGAGGAAGCTAATGATGATGATCATGAAACTTTAGATCAAGTTACTATCGAACCTCCTAGGTCAACCAGAAGATGATCGACACCAGAGTGGTACGTTAATCCTATTCGAAGTCATGTTACTAGACCATGGCGAACCTACGGACTGTGAAGAAGCTATGATGAGCCCAGATCCCGATAAATGACTTGAGGCCATGAAATCTGAGGTAGGATCCATGTATGAGAACAAAGTGTGGACTTTAGTGGATTTGTCCGATGATTGGCGATCGATAGAAAATAAATGGATCTTCAAGAGGAAGACTGACGCTAATGGTAATGTTACTATCTATAAAGCTCGATTCTCGCAAAAGGTTGTTGAGAAGTTCAAGGAGTTGACTACGATGAGACTTTCTCACTCGTTGCAATGCTTATCTCTGTTCGAATCATGTTAGCAATTGCTGCATTATGATTATGTGATCTGGCAAATGGACGTCAAAACTTCATTCCTTAATGGATTTAATGAAGAAGAGTTGTATATGATGCAACCAGAAGGTTTTGTCGATCCTAAAGATGCTAACAAAGTGTGCAAGCTCTATCGATCCATCAATGGACTGGTGCAAGCATATCAGAGTTGGAATATACGCTTTGATGAGGTGATCAAACATATGGTTTTACACAGACTTATAGTGAAGCCTGTATTTACAAGAAAGTGAGTGGAAGCTCTGTAGCATTTCTGATATTACATGTGGATGACATATTATTGATTGGAAATGATATAGAATTTCTGGATATCATGAAAGGATACTTGAATAAGAATTTTTCAATGAAAAACCTCGGTAAAGTTACTTACATATTGTGCATCAAGATCTATATAGATAGATCAAGACGCTTAATAAGATTTTCAATGAGTACAACCTTGACAAGATTTTGAAGGAGTTTAAAATGGATCGGTCAAAGAAAGATTTCTTTCCTGTATAACAAGGTGTAAAGTTTAGTAAGACTCAAAGCCTGACCACGGCAGAATATAGAGAGAGAATGAAAGTCATGCCCTATGCCTCTGCCATAGGTTCTATATATGCCATGCTATGTACCAAACCTGTTGTGTACCTTGCCATGAGTTTTGCAAGGGGGTAAAATAGTGATCTTGGAATAGATCATTGCACAACAGTCAAAATTATCCTTAGAGAGGACTAAGGAAATGTTTCTCAGTTATGGAGGTGATAAAGAGTTTGTCGTAAAGAGTTACGTCAATGCAAGCATTAACACCGATCCAGATGACTCCGATTCTCAATCTGGATGCATATTGAAAGTGGGAGCAATTAGATAGAGTAGCTCCATGCAGAGCATTGTAGACAGAGAAATTTGCAAAATACATACGGATCTGAATGTGGCAGACCCGTTAACTAAATCTCTCTCACAAGCAAAACAAGATCACACCTAAGTACTCTTTGGGTGTTAATCACATAGAAATTTGAACTAGATTTTTGACTGTAGTAAACCCTTTGGGTGTTGTTCAAATGGCGATGTGAACTATGAGTGTTAATCTCATAAAGATGTGAACTATTGGTGTTAAATCACAAGGCGATGTGAACTAGATTATTGACTCTAGTGCAAGTGGGAGACTGAAGGAAATATGCCCTAGAGGAAATAAGAAAGTTGTTATTTTATATTGCCTCATATAATGATAAATGTTTATTATTCGTTCTAGAATTGTATTAACCGGAAACTTGATATATGTGTGAATACATAGACAAAACGCTGTGTCCCTAGTAAGCCTCTACTAGACTAGATCGTTAATCAAAGATGGTTAAATTTCCTAACCATAGACATGTATTGTCGTTTGATGAACGAGATCACATCATTAGGAGAATGATGTGATGGACAAGACCCATTCGTTAGCTTAGCATTATGATCGTTCAGTTTTATTGCTATTGGTTTCTTCATGTCATATACATATTCCTTAGACTATGAGATTATGCAACTCCGGATATTGGATGAATACCTTGGGTGCTATCAAATGTCACAACATAACCGGGTGATTATAAAGATGCTCTCTGGTATCTTCAAGGTATTTGTTGGGTTGAATAGATCAAGATTAGGATTTGTCACTCCAAGTATCGGAGAGGTATCTCTAGGCCCTCTCGGTAATACACATCATAAGAAGGCTTGCAAGCAAAGTGACTAATGAGTTAGTTATGGATGATGTATTACGGAACGAGTAAAGAGACTTGCGGTGCACCGAGATTGAACTAGGTATATAGATACCAACGATCGAATCTCGGCAAGTAACATCCCGATGACAAAGGAATAACATATGTTGTCATAACGCTCAATCGATAAAGATCTTCGTAGAATATGTAGGAGCCAATATGAGCATCGAGGTTCCGCTATTGTTATTCCCCAAAGAGGTGTCTCAGTCATGTCTACGTAGTTCTTGAATCCGTAGGGTCCGCATGCTTAACGTTCAATGACGATTTTGTATTATATGAGTTATTTGATTTGGTGACCGAATGTTGTTCAGAGTCCCGTATGATATCACGGACATGATGAGGAATCTCGAAATGGTCAAGAGGTAAAGGTTGATATATAGAATGATAGTAGCAGACACCGGAAGTGTTTCGGAGGGTACCGGGTACATATCAGGTCACCGAAAAGAAGTTTCGGGCAACCCTGACAAAGATATGGGCTTAATGCGCTGAGAAAGGGACAAACTAGCCCACAAGGGTCCGATGCCCTTTCTCCGTCAAGAGTCCTAGAGGAAGGAAAGGCGGGGGCGCCACCTCCTCCTAGCTTTCCCCCCTTGTGGGAAATAGGAAAGTGGGGGGGCACCTCCTCCTTCCTTCCCCTCATAGCCAAAAGAAGGAAAGGGGGGCGCCGGCCTAGGGCAGGAGCCCAAGTAGGATCCCTCTGATAGGTTTCCGTCGTATGTACTTTTCCAAACACTTTTGCCCTTGTTTTGGATTCTAACTTACATGATTTGAATGGAACTGACCCAGACTGACACTGTTTTCAGCAGAACTGCCATGGTGTTATTTTTGTGTAGCAATAAAAGTTCTCGGAATGACTTGAAAATCCACGGAGCAACTTTTTGGAATTAATATAAAATACTGGCGAAAGAATCAATGTCAGGGGGCCCACACCCTGTCGGTGTACTAAGGTAGGGGTACCTCAGTACCCCAACTTGTGCACGGCAGCATTCAGCCCCCAGCAGCAGATCTACCATATGCTTGCCGAGACCATCCCCGATCCATATCAAGCCATTCAAGAACAAAGTGTACAGATGAAGGTCAAGACCCGGCAAGAGGAGCTTGCCGGAAGGCCGCCTCAGCTCAAGATCACGCCACTCACACCAGCCCTCGGCGAGAGGAGCTCGCCGGGAGACTAGAAGACTACATCGAGAAGACACGCCGGGCGCTTATACGCGTCCGGCGAGGGCCCGGGAGCGGCAAGCTACAAGCCCGACAAGCCCCGTGTCCGCAAGATCAAGACCACGCAAGGTACTTGCCGGAGAGCTGCGCCGTGTTCGCACTCAGCTCATCTCGCCCACGCCACCTCTAGCTTTCTCAGAGACGCGTGGCGGATGGCTGTGCTGCATGGAGGATGCGGTGGCACTCCACGGTGGTGGATCCATCGCCGCGGCGACGGAGACGCAAGGCGGAGCTTTTGGGCGACGGCGACGGCATTAAATGCCCTTGTCCCCTCTCACAAAAGTAGGTAGAATCCATTGCTCAAGCAATCGTAGTCGCACCGTTCCCGACTGCTCCAACTACCACCTCTTTTACGCTTTTACCCTTTCCTCCCACGCTGACACTGTCGGTGACCCTTGCACTATAAAAGGAGGCCCATGCACAACGAGGGGGGTTCGGATCTGGGCAACTCTCGCGCTTTGGGTTCAGCTGGTTCCATTCATCCAACACCACACCACCACAAGCTCGCGTTCTTGAGCAAGATCAATACAACACAAAGCAGCGGTAGGGTTTACGCGACCATCGCGCCCGGCCGGGTAAAATCCGCCAGCGATCGCCTCGATCCGCTCTCAGGCCTCCTCCGCCTCGCATCAACACACGAAGGGCTCCCGCCCCATAGGTGTCCCGCGCGGCGTGTTCCCTCACGCACATCCGCCTCCCCGACATCTTTGGCGCGCCCGGTAGGGGCGCCGAGGTTGTGCGGACCTGATCCGGCGTTCGCGACGGGCGCGTTTCTTCATCCACCTCTCCAGCTTCGCCAAGAATTCATTGACAATCGCGCCATGGCCTCAAGACGAGGGCTTCAAGGGTCGCAGACCTGCTGCGTCTCACCCGCCGCCACCGGAGCCAGCGGTGGGCGGAGGGGACGCCAATGAAGGGTGGACACCGGCGAGGGCACTCGCGGCGCCACCGCATCGAGTGGACAGACGGATGACCGCGCTTCGGTCTCCGTGGATCCACGCCCATCTCAGCACTACGACCCAGCAGCGCCATACCACGGAGGTGGTATCCGCCATCGGAGCAGGGACGCATCGAGGCTCGCGAGATGTTCCGAACACCGCCCGGACACAGTAAAGCGGCGCCGGGAGGACCTACCTTCTAACACCGCGAAGTCCGAAGCGCCCCACTTCCTCGCACCGCCGCTTCCCGCTTCCCGCCACTCCTGCGAGCGCCACAAGAGCGCAAATGCTCTCGACTTCCTCCAAAGAGCAGACAAGGCCGAGGACCGAGGGCTACCATCTGTAGCCTGGTTGCCTTTCGCCAACAACGACCGTTTACGGCGGCGGTGGCCTCACAGCCGCGGCAAGCCGAGAAGACGAAGGCCGACGGCAACAAGACCGCCGGGTGCGACCACCGCGCACTCCCCACCGCTGAAGCGAAGACGCCGCTTCGCCGGAATAACGCCGACGACGGCTCCACGGCATCGCCGGATCCGCGGGCTCGCCGGGATCAACGCCAGTCCTTGACGATCGGCGGCGAAGACGCCGGACCACGATCGAAGCGCCGCCGAGACTCGGCGACAATCGATCAGAGCTGGAAGCACTGCCGACGCGACGCGCCCGGCGAGCCAGCGACTTGTCAGACGCTGCGGCGAGCTGCCCTGCGTTCACCCGTGAGCTGCGGCGCGCCCAAAGGCCCAAAGATGAAGAATTTCAAGCCCGACGTGCGGAGAAGTACGATGGCAAGACGCACCCTCGAATTCCTCGGTTCACACCATCGCGTGCAAAGCTGCGGGCGCGACGAGAAGATTTCGGCGAACTACTTCCGCCAGTGCTTAGGCCGAACGCTCGTTCTTGGCTTATGCACTTGCCGGAAGGCTCCATTTCTTCTTGGGCAGACCTTTGCCATCATTTTGTTGGCGCCTTCACCGGGCGCCACAAACCCCACGGCCAGAGAGCGATCTCCACATTTTGGCCCGTATGAAGGAGAATCCTGCGCAAGTATATCCAACGCTTCACCGTGTGCAGACAACATCTCGACGTCCACCTGCCGCGGTTATCGGCGCGTTCCACCGAAACGCGCGCGAACCGCCGCATGCGTGAAGAGATGGCGGCGACCAAGATCCGGATGTCGTGAGCTTTATGCTCGGTTGAGCGATAAGACGCCTGAAGAGGGGAGGAGGCTCCCGGGAGGATATCGGCGCAGGAGGAAGCGACTCACGACGCCGCCTGCAAAGAAGCGCCGGGCGGAACTTTCGTAAGAAGAACAAGGAAGAGGTGCTTGCCGTCGAGAAGTCCGCAAGGAAGCTCCCGCCAAGCAAACACAGCTGGCAACTCCGCAAGGAGCTTGCCCTCGTGGCGGCAGCCGACAAGCTGTGGCGGCCCCGCAAGCAATATCGCAAAATCCACCGCACTAAGGGCCACGATCTCTACAATCGCAAGCGCCGACTATCTCGCCGAGCAGCAAAAAGCTGAGTACGAGAGGCGCGACAAGGAGAGGGCCCAAGGTGGCGGGGAGAACCGAGCAAGAAGCGGTTGCTCAATGGTCGGGAGGACCCCGGCAAGGCCAAGCGGCGGCAAGGAGATCGACCTTCCCGGAGCCGCGACAAGGATGAAGAAGAAGGCGACGAGGACATGGAGGACGAGGATGACAGCGAGCAGGAGTTCCAGAAGGCCACGGAGGTCCTGTGCGTCGACGGTGGCGCCATCGCACACTTCCCACCGCCAGCCTAAAGCAAGGGGCGCGTGAAGTGAATGCAGCGAACCGCCCGTAGTCGCCAAGCAGTTCTCAAATGGTCCGGCACGCCTATCATCTTTGACCTAGAGGATCACCCTGACCGCACCACCGCGGTCGGGTGCCTGCCGATGCTGGTCTCGCCCACCATTCGCAACCTCAAGGTCACCAAAATGTTGGTAGACGGCGGGCCGGGCTGAACTGATCTCCTCTGCTGTGATCAAGAAACTCCAAATCCCGATGGCGAAGCTCAAGAGACCGGTTCTTTCCAAGGAACCAACCCGGAAGGAGCAAGCCCAAGGAAAGATCACTCTGCCGGTGACCTTTGGCGGGAGCTCAATTTCAGGATCGAAGCGATCACTTTCGACGTCGCCGATATTCCGCTACCATACAACGGAATACTCGGCCGCCCCGCTCGCCAAGTTCATGGCAGCTTCCCATTATGCTTATAACGCATTCAAGATGCCGGGCCGATAAGCGCCATCACCGCCCACGGCGACAAAAAGATGCGCCATCTGCACCGACAAGATCTACCGGGATGCGGCAGCAGCGCCGACAAGAACACACTTGCCGCCAAGCTCCCGGCGGAAGAAGACGAAGACCAAGTCCGCAAGTGCTCCGGGCCCACTCCGCAACCGCACCTCTTCGAGTGCTGCGCTGCTGCCGAGGACGCCCCGCCGAGCTCCACCGCAAGAGTAAAAGGAATGGCCGCTCCTCCGGCAACCAAGAAGGTGTCCGCCAAGGAGGACGGCACCGTGGAACCTTCACCATCGATGCCACGCTGACAAAGAATAGGAAAGCGCGCTCGTTGCTTTCTGCGGGCGAATGTCGGCGTGTTTGCATGGCAACCATCCGACATCCCCGGTGTTCCTAGGAAGGTAATTGAGCACAAGCTTGCCGTTTGCCCTCATGCGCGGCCCGTCAAGCAAAAAGTGAGAAAGCAAGCCGTGGAGCGCCAAGAATTCATCAGCGAAGAAATCAAGAAGCTAGAAGCAGCAGGCCTAGTTAGAGGTGTGATCCATCCGACGTGGTTAGCAAACCCACTCGTCGTGCGCAAGGCCAACGGGAAATGGAGGCTGTGTATAGACTTCACCGATGTAAATAAAGCATGTCCCAAGGATCCATTCCCTTGCCGCGATCGACCAGATTGTTGACTCCATCGCGGATGTGAGCTACTCGCTTTCTTGATGCATACTCAGTTATCACCAGATCTTCATGACCAAAGAGGATGAAGAGAAGATCGCTTATCACTCCATGTGGCACCTATTGCTTCATACGCATGCCATTTGGACCAAGAATGCAGGGTCAACGCTTGCAAGGGTAGTATATATCGCTTTTGAGCCACAAATCCACAGGAATGTAGAGGCTTACATGGATGATATCGTGGTGAAGAGCAAGAGCAGGATACGCTGATCCAAGATTTGGAAGAGACATTTCGTAACCTCGCGAAGATACAGACTTAAGTTGAACCCCGAGAAGTGCGTCTTTGGAGTGCCCTCCGGCAAGCTTCTCGGGTTCTTTGTGTCACAGAGGGGGATTGAAGCCAACCCCGACAAGATTAAAGCTATTGAGCAGATCGAAGCCCCGAAGCGAGTCAAGGATGTCAGAAGACTCGCGGGTTGTGTGGCTGCCCTCAGTAGGTTCATTTCAAAGTCTGCAGAGCGCGCCCTACCTTTCTTCAAAATCTTGAAGAAGGCAGGCCCCATGAAATGGACTCTGAAGCGGAGGCAATGCCGCAAGATTTGAAACAGACCTATCCTCCACCCCAATACTTGTCGCACCTAAACCACAGGAGAAGTTGCTGCTGTATCTAGCGGCAACCAACCAAGTGGTTAGTGCTGCGCTAGTAGCGGAGAGGGAGCCCGACGAGGAGGCCACGCCACCGGCAAACGGGTCCAGCGACAAGCAGGGGACTACTCCGACAAGTTCTGGCCCCGACAAGGACAACTCTGCACAGGAACAGGATGAGGTGCGGAAGAAGATGGTGCAGCGCCCAGTGTATTTTGTAAGCTCCCTTCTCCGTGGGGCTAGATCAAGGTACTGTGTGCAAAGTTGCTTTTCGGCCTCCTCATGGCCTCGAGAAAGCTGCGCCATTACTTCCAAGCACACGAGATAACAGTGGTCACTCGCTTCCCGCTGAAGAGGATATTGCACAACCCAGAAGCAACAGGCAGGATCGTCGAGTGGGCACTGGAGCTGTCGAGCTTTGGACTCAAGTTTGAAAGTACTTCAACCATACAGAGCCGGGCTTTGGCAGAATTCATAGCAGAATGGACCCCAACACCTGACGAAGAAGTCCAAGAAACGAGTACACCCGTACAAGAAGCGACGAGTGAATGGGTAATGTACTTCGATGGTGCCTTCTCGCTGCAAGGCGCCGGTGCCGGCGTGGTACTCATCGCGCCCACCGGAGAGCACCTCAAGTATGTCATCCAGATGCACTTCCCAAGAGAGCAAGCGACAAACAACACTGCAGAATATGAAGGTTTGCTCGCCGGCCTCAGGATTGCGGCCGAACTTGGGATCAGGAAGTTGATTGTGCGGGGAGATTCTCAGTTGGTGGTCCGGCAAGTTAACAAGAGTTATCAGAGCCCTTTGATGGAAGCTTATGTAGATGAAGTGAGGAAGCTTGAGGAGCACCTTGAAGGTTTGCAGATGGAGCATGTCCCGAGAGCTCAGAATGAAATCGCAGATGGCCTTTCAAAGTGTGCTTCGATGAAGTTACCTGTGGAACCAGGGACCTTCTTGCTCAAGCTGACTCAACCTTCCGTCGCACCATCAATTGGGCAGTCCAAGAAGAGAAAATTGGTCTCCGGCGACTACTTGTCGGCGGATCTCCCTGAGACCGCCGCCAAAGTCCCCAAGATCAACGGCCAAAACGCTGAGGAACAGTTTGCTCCTGCAGATCCTCGAATCTGTGCGGTCGAAGCAAGTGTTCCCGACAGCTTTGCCCGGCAAGCTTGCCGGGACTTTCAGCTCAGCAGAGCCAGAGATCCTGCCGAGAAGCCGAGGTTCCCGCAGCCCTCATGCCTTTAGTCCTGCCGCTGAGCCCCGAGCTCCGGCATGGGCGCAGCAGATCGTCTGCTTTGCAAACCGGAGAACTTCCCGACGACCCGTAAGAAATAGAAAGGGTAACCAGACAATAAGTATGTACCAGTTAAGTGGACAACGAGCTGTGCTGTAAGAAGGCTCAATGGCGTCGATCAAGTGCATCTCCGTGGAAGATGGATGAAGCTGCTGGCGAGATACACGGAGGCATCTGCGCCACCACATTGGCGCAAAGGGCACTTGCCGAAAGCTTTCGGCAAGGGTTCTGCTGCAAGAAGCCCTCCAAGATGCAATCGCACTAGTAACCAAGTGTGAAGCGTGCGGCCCCATGCAAAGCAGATCCATCACCAGCTCAAGCTCTCCAAACAATCCCTTTATCCTGGCCCTTCTCGGTGCTGGGGCTCGATATCCTCGGCCCTTCCCCGTCTGTCGGGGCTTTGAGTACTTGTACGTAGCAATCGACAAGTTCACAAAGTGGCCGAAGTGGAGCCAGTGAGAAAGGTGACAAAGACAATCGGCGGTCAAGTTCTTGGTCGATTGTGTGCGCTTGGATCCCTAACAGATCATCACCGACAACGGTACACAATTCACTAGTCGCACCTTCATGGAGTACGCCCAAGACCTTGGCGCCAAGGTCTGTTTAAGCGCTTCGCTGCTCATCCAAGGAGCAACGGTCAAGCGAAAAGGGCCACGCTGAAGTGCTCGCGGACTCAAGACAAGAACTTTCGGCAGCGCTGCGCAAGTGCGAAGAAATTGATAGAGGAGCTGCCGCGGCTCTTTGGTCAATCGAACGACACCAAATCGAGCCACCGGACAGACACCCTTTGCTCTAGTCTATGGAGCAGAAGCAGTTCTCCCCACGGAACTCGTATACGGATCTCCTCGAGTGCTCGCTATGATGAGTTCGAGCAAGAGCAATTGCGCAAGATGACGATTGCTCCTTGAGGAGGGACGCTCTGTGCTGTCAGACGAGCTGCTCGATACCAGCAAGCCTTGCGCCGCTACCATAGCCGCAAGGTCAAAGCCAGAGTCTCGAGGAAGGCGACCTTGTTCTTCGGCGTGTTCAGTCCGCCAAGAATTCCAACAAGTTGACGCAGAAGTGGGAAGGCCCTTATCGGGTGAGACAAGTCACGAGGCCCGGCGCTGTCCGCCTCGAGACCGAAGAAGGCTTGCCAGTGAGTAACTCCTGGAACATAGAGCATCTTCGCAAGTTTTACCCATAAGGCGCGGTTGCCGTGATCCGCTCCGGCAACCACCTTTTGTACAAAAGCTTTGCCGCCGTTGCATGTAACCCTTTGTACAAAGCCGGGCGTAGACCCCGTGCAGCAATAAAGTTTCCGTGTTTTGCGCTATTTGCCTTTTCCCATGCTCTTCTTTGCTATTTGCATGAGTTATTTGGCATCTTTCGTACGACACGCATATCCGGCAAGCAATAGCACGCCGAAAGGCCATATGCTTTTTCCTTCTTCTCTTTCCTTGTCTCTTAAGCAAAAGAAACGTTCCTCGTGCACAAGTTTGCCGGGGGGGAAGGAAAGTGGAGGATGAACCAAGTGCTGTTCAAGAAAGAGAAGCTTGCCGGAGAACAGCTCAAAGTTTTAAATTTTTAAGTTGCCTTCCTTGAACAACTACACTTTGTATGGAAAACTTGTGCTCGGAGGAACCTATCCGTGGATAGCTGCACCCTTACCTTGTTTTCGAGCACGATCAGCGATTTAAGTGAGCTGCGACAAAGTGTCGCGCCTTTGTTTCGTTTTCGAGTCCGCCGGCAAGTTAAGTGCGTTATGACAAGCATGCAAGGTTGCTTGCCGGTGAGATCTTGACCAGCAAGCTGCTTCGAGTTCGGCACTCAGCGCTCGCGGCAAGGGCCCCTGCCGGCAAACCTCCTAGGAGCGCGAGGTTGAAACATGCAAAGCTGAGGATCAAAACAAGGGAGATAACATCAGATCTCGCTGATCAAAATAAAGGTAATATCTTACAAGGAATAACTTGTCGCGATGACTAATGAGTTCAGAATAACCTATGCAGCAACAAAAGAGATAAAGATAAAGGAGGCCTAGTCTGCACGGTCGCCCTCCACCCTGGGGATCTTGTTCACTTTGGCGATAATGTGGGCGACCTGCTCCTTCAGAGCCTCCATGTTCGCGTCGGCCGGCAAGCTGCGGAGAACGTTGGTGAGGTTGATGCCGGGATTGCGGTATACAATCTTCGTCAAGACACGCCCATGGTTCCCGCCAAGACAGCCAGCGAGTCTCCTCGGCGAGTTGCGCGGGGATCTTATTCCGCAGATTTGCAAGGGCCGGCGCGATCCCCCTGAAGAAGAGGCTGAGCTTGGCGCTGTGAGCGAGGTTTGGATCCGGGGAGTAGATGAGGTGTTCCACTTGGCGCCAGAGCTCCTGGTCAATGGCGGACGCAGAAGATACCAAGTCCTCGGTCCATATCTCGACGATACGGCGGAAGTCCTCGGCTGCTTTGTTGGCGCTGACCACCAAGGTTCGCTCCTCGCGGAGCTCCTCCTTCAGCTTGGTTTCCCGATCCCGGGCAGCGTCAAGCGAGTCCTTCAGCGGAGAAACTTGTAGCTCAAGACCCTCGACGGAGTCCTTGGCGGCCTTCAATTCGTCGCCCTTCTTGGAAAGGTGCTCCTAGAGTTCTGAGTTGGTGTGGGCATCCTTCTCGCGCTCCGTGACGAGCGCGGCAACTTTCTCTTCATTCGCCTTCAGCAACTCCTCCAACATCGCGACCTTGGCGGCGAGCTCCTCCTTAAGCGGTTTCGCGCAGCCGCGCATCTTCGCCTCCTTCGGTTCCCGCCAAGGGCTGTTCCCGAGCGGCAAGGTCTTCCTCGTGAACGCCGAGGTTGACCTTCCGCCGATGAGTTCTCCTTCTCGCCGGACAGCTCCACCCGGCGAGCCGTTGCCGCTCTTCGCCTCGGCCTTCTCCAAAGAACCACTCTTCATATTCTCCGGCAAGCCGCTCGCGCTTCTCCGCCACTTCGCGGAGAGCAGCATGATTGGCGGCGCTGAGCTCCGCCGCGCGCTTCTCCATCTCCTCGGCGGCCTTGGCGGCAAGGGCTTCCGGAAGCGAAGCTACCGTCGCCCGGTAAAGGGCAGAGCTGGTGAAGCAGCTTCTCCTCATCGGGCCCGCTGCTCCCGCCGCCCTCGACGACCTTCAAGCCCGCGGAGGCGAGGATCTCCCCATCGAAGGCCTCGCCCTCCGCGGGAGCTCGCGACGAGGAACCCCACGGCATCTGGATGAAGACGCCGTTGGGGGCTTCCAAGTAGTAGCCGGACCGCTCCTCTCCGGCGGAGGGGTCGGTGACCGGCGCAGCACTTGACGCTCCCGTCGCCTCCGGGTCGGCGGCGCGGTCGCCATCCCCCCCTTCGGCCGCTGCGTCTGCGGCCGGAGCGGTCCCTGGCGTATGTGGCCCGGCGGCTCCCGCCGCGTCCTCGACGACGGGGACGTCGCCACCGCCACCCTGCGCGTCCTCCTCCTCCTCATCAATGACAACTTCCGTCTCCATCTGCTCGGGGGGAGGAGGAGGATCTAGAAGAAGGAGAAAAAGCGGAAGAAGATCAAGCAAATATCCAAAAGAGACAACGCCAAGAAGATAAAGTTGCGAACTTACCTTGGCGGGCGCCGTCGGCAGCAGCTCCCTTGCCGGGAACTATCCTTGGCAGAGTGGCCACCCTCGCCGGGCTGCTCGCTTTGGCGGTACTCGCTCTTGGCGGAGTATCCGCCCTTGGCGGGACGCTCTCCCTTGCCGGGAGTCCAACCTTGGCGGGATGGAGGGACTGCCACTCGAGGGCGACCTCCGGATGCTCCTGCCGCTGCGGTTCCATCTCTGCACAAGCCAAGACAAACACGTCAAGATATTGGAACAAGACGAAATTCCCAGACGCGCCCGGCAAGCGAGGGTACGGGGCCCAGACTTACGCTGGGGGCTGCGCTGGGGGCTGCTCCTCGGGACAGCGCTCGAGTCCGGCAAGCTCGGCTCCGGCACGCCCCCGGTCGCCTCGGCGGGCGAGTCGTCCGCAACCTCGACCACGGGCACCTTGGCTTTCTTCGCCGCCCGCTCGGTCAAGGTCCTGAAATCAACACAAGAAACAAGATCAGCCTCGACAATAATCAAGGCGAAATTTAAGAAGATGAAGATTTCGGGTACTTACTCCTGTTCTTCCTCGTCGTCTTCGCTCAAGGCGGAGAAATCATACTCCACCTGGTCGACGGGCGCGAGGAGCAGGAGGCGGAGGCCTCTCGGCGCTTGGTGGTCCTCGGGCTGGGGCTGCGAAGACCCGCCCCGTGGCAGCCGGGACCCGAGGAGTGGGCGGAGCCGCCGCCCGCCCGAGAAGACCCTGTCCGCTCGGCGCCGACCTGCAGGCGCCTTTTGCCGTGGCTCGCGCATGAAGTCGCTCCCGCAAGGCTGGTGCACCGCCCTCGGTGCAGCTTGACTCCCAGAAGCTTGTGCTGCCCGGCGAGCTGGTAGTTGTCGGGGCTGAGTACTGCTTCGCCGCCGCCTTGCGGAGGCGCTTGATGGAGAACGCTAGGGCTCGCCTGGGCGGGAGGTTTCCGACGACGAGGAGAGGTCGTCGTCGTAAGGTCCGTGGACCCGCCGGCATCTTCGGCGGCCGCGCCCTCCTCCTCCTCCTCGCCGGCCGGTGGCTCGCCCGACCCAGCGCCTGCGCTGCGACCCCTTTTCTCTCGGGCGTCTCCGCTCCCTCCGGCGCCTCCGCCTCGAGGCGCCTCGGCTCCTCCGCAGCACCACCTCTTGCCGCGGCCTCGCCACGATTCCGGGATCCCGGAGTGCCTCAGAGGGGACCCGGCGCCGCCGGGAGGAAGTTGCAGCAGTCTGCAGATCTCCGCCTCCTCTGCTTTGGTAGGACTCCTCCGCAGCCTCTGCCTCCTCGGGCGTCAAATGAACTTTCCTGCCATGGCGGCTGCAGCGCCTCTTCGCCCGAGAAGCTATGTACGCGAGCTCCTGGTCCGTGGTGTCCCGTGTCAGCCCCGAAGTCTGCTTGTTCTTCGCCACCTCTTCAAGGGTGTCGAAGAAGTTGAGGACGTCTATTGGCTCGGGCGGAATCCATGAACGCTCCACGCCGTGCGAGTCGCACGCGGGCATCATGGCGAGGAGGCGATCCCGAGCTGTACTGTTGCAGAGGGGCACCACCCCCCGGGGAGGCCTGAACCACTCGGGATGGTCCGGGTCATATCTGAAGAGTTCCCGGACCATCCCCCTCAGCTCCAGCGTCGTGAAGTTAAAGTTCAGCCCGGGGCGCAGCCTCATTATATCCCCTGCGCCGCCGTACTCCCAGGCCGGCCTTTTCCTGTCTTGGAGAGGGGCAATGCGGCGGCGGAGGAAGTCGGCGCCTACCTCTGCAACGGACAGCCCCGCTTCTCGAAGACGAAGAATCCGGATGAGGGCAACGTCGAGCTTGATGTCGTCCGAATCCAGCTCGCTCCAGTCTCTGCCGCGCGCAATGGGCGTTGTGCGCGGCGCGGTGAAGGGCTGCGGCTCGTCTTCGACGATCCAGCACCAGTCTGCACGCCACTCTTCCCACTTGACGCGGAGCTCCCCCGGCAAGTACGACCCCTTCAAGTTCAGACGGAAAACCCAAGAAATCCCTCCGGAGAGGGGGGGGCCAGGCTCGCTCTAGGAGTAAAGAAGTGCCTGAACAGAGCTACATTTGGGTGTATCCTATGAAGTTTTCGCACATATAAAGCGAAACCGCCATTGTGAGGACGGCGTTGGGGGTGAAATCAAGAAGGTGGAAGCCATATGTGTTCATGATGTCGCAGAAAAATTCAGAAAAAGGAGGACAAAGACCACAGTGGAAGAAGGCTGCGAAGAAATAGTACCCGCCAGGATAGCTGTCCATGGTGGCGGCCGGATGAGCTCTGGTCCGAGGATGCGCCGTGGTCCTCTTGGCCCAGAACAGGAAATACTTGCCCCAGAGTTCTTGCACGCCGAGCCGCGGCGGGAGGACGACGTTCTCCCTCCGCATCTGGGCGAGCTTTTCCGCATGCTCGGATTTCTACTTCTTGGTCTTCTCCGCTTTCCCCTTCCCCTTCCTGGTTTTCGGGGCCATGGCGGAGGTGGCGAGGGAAGGAGGACGAAGAATCCGGCAGCGCCGCAAACGAAAGAAACAGCGGAGGAGATGCAGGGGCGGAGCGCAAAGAGGATTTCTGGAGGAGGAAGAAGAAGCAATGAAAGCAAAGGAGGGGAACCGCGCCTGCTTCCTCTGTTTTTATGGGAAAGTGGGGGGCGCTCCGTCCTTCTCATTAAAGAACGTGGGCACGTCCCATCCCACGACGCCGCAATCGACGCGTGCTGTTGCGCGGGGAGGCGGCAGAAGCGGAAGTGGACTCGGCACGCCATGGGCCTCGAGTGCCCGTGCACTGTTTTGGGCCTGGCCCAACAGCGCTTCGGCACTGCAGTGGCCCAGCCCGGGCTCTGTCGGTGTACTAAGGTAGGGGTACCTCAAGTACCCCAACTTGTGCACGGCAGTTGCAGCTCCCCGCGGCAGATCTACCATATGCTTGCGGAGACCATCCCCGATCCATATCAAGCCATTCAAGAACAAAGTGTACAGATGAAGGTCAAGACCCGGCAAGAGGAGCTTGCCGGAAGGCCGCCTCGGGCTCAAGATCACGCCACTCACACCAGCCTCTGGCGAGAGGAGCTCGCCGGGAGACTAGAAGACTACATCGAGAAGACACGCCTCGGCGCTTATACGCGTCTTCCGGCGAGGGCCCGGGAGCGGCAAGCTACAAGCCCGACAAGCCCCGGGTCCGGCAGAGGTCAAGACCCGGCAAGGTACTTGCCGGGAGCTGCGCTGCATGCCGCACTCCAGCTCATCTGTCCACGCGTCACCTCTAGCTTTCTCGAGAGACGCGGGCGGATGGTCAGTGCTGCATGGAGGGTGCGGTGGCACTCCACGGTGGTGGATCCATCGCCGTGGCAGACGGAGACGCAAGGGCGGGAGCTTTTGGGGCGACGGCGACGGGCATTAAATGCCCTTGTCCCCTCTCACAAAAGTAGGTAGAATCCACTGTTCAAGCAATCGTAGCTGCCTTTGTTCCCTTGCTCCAACTACCACCTCTTTTACGCTTTTACCCTTTCCTCCTCGTTGACACTGTCGGTGACCCTTGCACTATAAAAGGAGGCCCATGCACAACGAGGGGGGTTCGGATCTGGGCAACTCTCGCGCTTTGGGTTCACTGGTTCCATTCATCCAACACCACACCACCACAAGCTCGCGTTCTTGAGCAAGATCAATACAACACAAAGCAGCAAGAGGGTTTACGCGACCATCGCGTCCGGCTGGGTAAAATCCACCAGCGCAAGACGCCTCGATCTGCTCTCTCAGGCCTCCTCCGCCTCGTGCAACACACGAAGGGGCTCCCCGGCCCCATAGGTGTCCCGCGGCGGGCGTGCCCCCCTCACGCACATCCGCTCCCCCGACACACCCTATCCATGAGGGTGGGGGCGCCCCCCTTGGGTGCGCCCCCTGCCTCATGGGCCCCTTGAAGCTCCACCGACCTCAACTCCAACTCCATATATTCACGTTCGGGGAGAAAAAAATCAGAGAGAAAGATTCATCGTGTTTTATGATACAGAGCCGTCGCCAAGCCCTAAACTCTCCCGGGAGGGCTGATCTGGAGTATGTTTGGGGCTACGGAGAGGGGGATTCATCGCCGTCGTCATCATCAAGATCCAGTCTGAGATTAAAACCCTCAGCGGTAACTTCAATTCCTATTATGATGATTGGCAAGGAGCCAAAGTCAGGTTTGTTAAACTGACTGAGAAGTTCACCAATGTTCCAGCCCCATCGCAACAAGAAATTCCTCAAGTTGAAGCCTCTGCTTAGCAAACTGAAACAACATGCCAGCACCGTTGATGATTTTCAGCCTGCTGAAGAAAATGCTAGTTCCAGAGCTGATGACTCCATTCCAGCTACTGAAGAAACTGCCAAGGCATCCACTAGTGGTGCGCCTGAAGAAAATGAAGAAGTTAGGGCAATCAGATCGATTCATACCAAGAAATTCAACCAGATTCCTCAGCTCCTCCTGTGCCTACACCAAATCCTTCCCTTCCATCTGCATCAGATGTGAGGAAGACCAAGGCTGCAGAGAAAGCTGCAGTGAAGAAAAGGAAAGCATCATCTGCTTCAGATTCTTCAGCTTCGAAGAAAATGAAGATTATGACCAGCTCTTTTGAGAACCCTATTGATGTTGTTCCGATTTCCACCATGACTTCAATGGAGCTTGTTCCTTATGGTGAAGAATATGTGATCCCTAGTGGATCTGATGAAGAAAATCATTCTGCTGCTTCGTCAGAGCAGATTGATGAAGAAATTGAAGTGGATGCAATCCCTTCAACTCCTGCTGCTTCCTCTCCCATGCCTCAGTTCACACCAAGAGGTCAAGTTGAAGAACTTGAAGATGAAGACGTGGACATTGGATGCACCACGCCTGTGATGAATGATGACTTATGGGAAAGTCAGCATCCCAATTCTCCACAACTCCTGGACAGAGGACAGGGGTGGTTAAGAAGCCAAGAGAGTCAATTAAGGAGCCCAATGCATGGTAGTAGCTATTCATGGATCACAAACACAGAACCCAGTTCCTAAGGACGGCTTCAATGAGACAACCCACCATGTACTCCTACATGGCATCTCACCGCCACCTTTACCAAATCGTGTTCAGACACTTAGCTCACACACAGTAGGACATGTTTACACACCTCCGATTCATCCACGATGAATCAGACCTGACTCAACTCTAAGCAGTAGGAGGCATGACAAACAAGAATGAATGAGTAGGCACATCAGGGCTCAAGCAACTCCTACTCATGCTAGTGGGTTTCATCTATTTACTGTGGCAATGACAGGTCATGTAGAGGAAAGGGGTTCAACTACCGTAACAAGTAACAGATGAATCATTGTTGTCCTAATGCAGTAAAAGAGAGAAGGAGTGAGAGAGTGGGATTGTATCCGAATGAACAAGGGGGTTTGCTTGCCTGGCACTTCTGAAGATAGTATAGTTCTTCGTCGGTGTCATCGAACTCATCGTCGGTACGTCGTCTACTGAGAGGGGACAAACACCGGCAAACAGTGAAGGAACACAATCAATGCAATGCACAATATGATGCATGATCATGACATGGCATTGTGTTGGCCTATTGTAACTACAACCAGATGGGTTTGAGTTATTTTGAACCCAAGGTTCAAGCTCAAACTCAAACTATGAATTTATAAAGTGCATTAACATTTTTTGATATAAACAGCAGGTTTAAGTTTCTTCAACATGCATGAAACCAGTATAGATGGATAGATTGGATTTTTCTGATCATTTATCATATATAAATTATTTCATTCTAAGTTACGGTTGAATTTATATGAATCCTTGAAGTTTATACTAATTTCTGGAATTTTCTGAATTATTTTTCAATCCAGAAAATGAACGTGTCAAGATTAAATCATCATTACATCAAGAGTCAACTGCAATGACCAGTCAAACCTGACCGATGGGGTCCATCGTCGGACACAGAAGTCACCTAGAGGGGCTGACATGTGGGACCCGGTCAAAGCTGACGTGGCCAAGTCAAAGCTAACATGCGGGTCCCACTGGGATTAGTGCTAATCTAACAAAGAAATTAAAGTAACTAGTTTAGGCACTAGGGCCCGCATGGTAGTGGTTCTAGGGGTGGTTAGCTGGGTCATTAGTGGCTAATGACAGGCTACGTCGGCTCCCGCCAGAGTTCAGCCGGCGGCGACCTCGAACCACGGCGGAGCCACGCCAGAATCGGGGTTACGACGTCCACTCGACCTGCGGATGGGTGCTAAAGGTAGCTAGCACTGGCGCGCATCTAGGGATGCAAGCGGAAGGAGCCGGGGCAGCGTGTAACTGCGGTGGCGACGAACCGGGCAGCGGCCGGAGCACGGAGGTGCTTCAAGACGGCGCTACGAGGCACAGTAGGACAGGTGAGTGGGTGCATTCGACTCCTGGGGCTTCCTGAGCATGAGGGTGGGCTCGAGCACAAGTGGCGGCGGCTAGAACGACGACGATGACATGCGCGGCGGAGCCGAGCTCTCGGCCATGGCGGAGATGCGTCTTGGAGCTTGCAAACGCGAGGAGAAGGAGAGGGGTTCGGATTAGGAGCTCACTGCGAGGTTGGAGAGAAACTTGGCAGGCTCGGGGGCGTCAAGCATGCGGTGAATCGACGGTGGTGGTGGTCGGAGCCCGAGGGGGAAGATGACAGTGGTGTCGGTGATGCAGGGCGTCCGGGCTTGCGCTTGTTGAGGGGAAAGCTTCACGGCATCGAGGCGGACGGCAGGGTCAGCACGAAGAGGCACAGGGACGGCTACGGCCGCGGCGGTGCTCGTCGGGGGCCTCGGGAGCATCCGGGAAAGAGAGGGAGAGGGAACCAGAGGAGGGGATGAGCAAGGGAGAGAGTAAGAGGGACCGGAGGTTGGGTGGCGTCTCCAGGGGTTGCAGAAGCAAGCAGGGAGGCAGGAGGTGGCGTGCGGTGGCCGGCACGGGGCGGGAACGCGCCTTCGTCCTTCTAGCGTGGGAGGAAGACGACAGGGAGGAGGCGGTGGTGGGCTGGGCCAGCTCCTGGGCTAGCCATGTGGGCTGCACAGGTGAGACCAGGTAAGTTTCTTCTCTCTCTACTTTATTTTTCTGTTTTCTATTATTCTGTAGTGTTTAGGGCTTTATTAAAAATACTAATACTATCCCAAAAATCATGAAACTTGCTCAACCCCACTGTTTGGAAAATATCCAACAGCAAACATTTAAGTTTATGATTATTTGAGCATTTAAAATATTTTATAGTATTTAAATGCTCAAATGAAAATACCATATGATTTAACTCAGAGCCCAAATATGTCATGGAAAAATGTGCAAAACCTCTGGTTACTGTTTCCAGCATTTTCCAGAAATGATGAACATTTTTGAAAGCCATTTGGATTCACTGAAAATATTTTAGTTGAACCTAGTGAATTCCTTTGATGCTAGGGTTTAGGAAATCCCCACTTCAAGTTTCTTTCAATGTTTAAACATGATGCACACATGAAGTTAGCCTAGTGCAATGCCAGAAGCTAGGGATGTGACAACTCACCCCCACTGAACAAGAATCTCGTCCCGTGATTCAAGACGTGAGGTAGGAAGACAGAGGGGACACTAAATCTCACAAACTTCATGATCCAAGTTGCACCTTATAAGAACGTTGAATCGATCACCATCTTTGTCTCGATGTCTTGCTCCGAGAACTCCAGCCAACATAACAACGAGAGGAAAAGGAAACTTTAGAAGGATCGATCATCTCAAAGATCGAACAACTCAGGATCAACTAACGGAATGAGACATAGCAACATCTCTCGAGCTGAGACACGAAGCACACATCTAGAGGGATGGAGTGGAACTGATGACGAGGGTTCACTAGGTAGACAATAATTCCTCACTTAAGAGAGTGGTGAACGGTGGTCAACGTAGTGAGGGTTCGAGTTGCCATGATACCACAAGGAGACACCTCACGGAAACTAACTCGTAGAATTATTACCTTAAGTGGCAAAATAATTTCTTTTGATATAGAGATCATTGAGGCTCTCTATACCATCCTAGGGTAAATCTCGAGCAATTGTTTGGAGGAGTTCGGTAGAATGGCACAATGGTGGTGCAAGCTGGGAACAAAATAAATATGCTGGAGATGATTCTGGTAACTGGGGAGAAACCCAATAGTAGAGAGTGAGTCCATTGTTTTAAAAGTTATAGCATAACCGAGGAAAAGTGGGAGCACTATGCAATTTGATGCCGATGATAAAACCTAATGCTTACGTGTGCTCTCAAGAACTTGGGCATTTCCATATTCATCAAGGTTTTACCAATATCCGTGTCAAAGATCCTGGCAACACAACATACTACCATGATGAATAGTGATGGATGATGCAGATGCAAAGGAAGATAACACCTTCTTACATTTCACCTTAGCGGGACCAAGGGAACAAAATCTGGATGATCGACCAAGAGACATTTAGCACTCCGCTTCTAATGTTCTCCTTGATGTTCTAGCATAATCCATTGATAGATATGGTTTGATATCTAGAACATGAAGTAAAAGGTCAGACTTCAGGAACACAAAAATCATAAGTCACAACTAGGGAGTAAATCCTACGAAGTTCTTATGGGGAGGTGGCCAACTTCTTCAATCAAGATATTATAGTAACAGGTCTTCCTGCTTGGTGTGTTGGCCACGACATCCACTTTACTGGGTTACAGAGAGGCCAATATTATAGTTCTTGGGAAACGTTCCAACCATCATATCTGCCTGAGATTCAGATCTGGTTGGTGTCAGAATAATCCAGACACATCGAGTCTAGAAAGAAAAATGAAAGTTTGCAACACAAATCGACGAGATAACGTTGCGAGATTCTCGGGGAATGAACTATGATAGCAAGCTCCAATATATAAGCTGGTTCTGCTAAAAACATGTGAACACGTTGTCCCAGATAAGCATGACCACATAGTAGTCTTATAACAAAACACTGACGAGTTCGGAACAGGAACCATCATCGAGGATATCGAAGTCCTTGCATAAGTCTTGCTCTTAAGAGGAACTTCTTCTCCTTGAGCAAATCAATCAGTGGCTTGGTGTGCTAGGAACACATATAGAATGGAGGCGGCCAACCTACCAAACCATAGATTACTTCGCACATGTGGATGACCAACTTGGGACGATTCCATAGGAAGCAAAACAATCCTTCTCAGATTAGCGGCGGCAACTTAGATCAAGTGCACGTGAATTAGAGAAGGTCAACTCCTTTCATCCAAGCATATGCTTCATGAATGGGACTGTAATGTGACGCCCCGGTTCCGATGCGCCAGGTGTCCGCCAGTCATTCGTTGTTGTTGCCTTGTCATTTTCTTGCGTGTTTTTTTTTCCTGTTGCGACTTTGCCAATTAACCAGGGATTTACAGTTTTGCAGAAAAACCCCTAAGCATCATGCATTTAATAACTCACAAACCGTGCACCGGATTAAAATGATTTAAACATGTAAAATGCTTAGTTTTTCATCTAGTTTAATAATATGCCATTTTCATCCCATGTTTAAAATGTTTAAAATGTTGTTTGTTTAAATTTTGCTCAAATGCCATGTTAAAATGATTTATTTCATAACTAAATAACCGTAACTCCGATTTTAATAAACTTTATATGTAAATGGGGTAGAATTTTGCCTAGTTTAACATGGTGCACTCATCTTGCATGTTTAACAAATCTAAAATTGTGTTTAGGGAAGAACAGTACCAAACCTAATATATGCATATGAGGAGTTTCCGGACTTGTTGTTTGTTATTCCCGGCCTCATTTAAACTTGCCTAGGTAGGTAGTTTTGTTATGCTTCACCCCTTGCCATGTTAATCAACATTTAATATTGTTGGGGTAGCTTAAACAAGAGAGAACTAATTAATCGATGTGGTGTTCTGTCAATATGCAACTCGTTGCATATTGAGCTCCACTTAATTTGTAGTGTTGTTTGTTGCACTTTGCCATGCCATGCTTCATTAAACCGGACATGCATCATACTTGATTGTGCATCATGCCATGTCTTTGTGATGGTTGTTTACCATATTGTTTGCTTCTTTCCGGGTTGCTTCTCTCGATAGCTTCGTTCCGCTTCGGAGTTGTGAGGATTTGTTCGACCACGTCCGCTTGTCTTCTTCATGGACTCGTTCTTCTTCCTTGCGGGATTTCGTGCAAGATGACCGCTACCTCGGATCTCACTACTATCATTGCTATGCTAATTGCCTCGTTCTTTCGCTATGTTTGCGCTACCTATTACTGCTTGTCCAGCCATCCCAAATTGCCATGAACCTCTAACCTTTGACACCATTCCTAGCAAACCGTTGTTTGGCTATGTTACCGCTTTGCTCAGCCCTCTTATAGCGTTGCTAGCTGCAGTGAAGTTGAAGATTTCTCCATGGTGGACAGGGTTTATGTTGGGATATCACAATATCTCTTATATTATTAATGCATCTATATACTTGGTAAAGGGTGGAAGGCTTGGCCTTATGCAGGTGTTTTGTTCCACTCTTGCCGCCTAGTTTCCGTCATACCGGTGTTATGTTCCCGGATTTTGCGTCCCTAACGCGGTCGGGTGATTTATGGGACCCCCGACAGTTCGCTTTGAATAAAACTTGTCCAAAAAGGCCCAACATTGACTTTTACCATTTGCCTCACCACCACCTATCTTTTCCCTTGGGAGTCGCTCTCTCGAGGGTCATCTTTATTTCAGCCCCGGGCCGTGCTTGTCTAAGTGCTGGTTCGAACCGAGTAGATCAAGGGGCCCCTCGGGCAACTCGAGGTCTGGTTTTACTCGAGGATGTCTCATCCGTGTTTCCACGAGAACGAGATATGTGCAGCTCCTATCGGGATTGTCGGCGATCGGGCGGCTTTGCTGGTCTTGTTTTACCATTGTCGAAATTTCTTGATGTACCAGGATACCGAGTCTGATCGGAGTGTCTCGGGTGAAGGTCTATTCCTTCGATGATCGCGAGAGCTTGTCATGGGCTAAGTTGGGACACCCCTGCAGGGTTTAAACTTTCGAGAGCCGTGCCCGCGGTTATGTCGCAGATGGGAATTTGTTAATATCCGGTTGTAGATAACTTGACACTTGATCCGAAGTAAAACGCATCAACCGTGTGTGTAGCCGTGATGGTTTCTTCTCGGCGGAGTCCGGGAAGTGAACACGGTTTCTGTGTTATGTTTGACGTAAGTAGGTGTTCAGGATCACCTCTTGATCATTACTAGTTGACGACCGTTCCGCTTGTTCTCTTCTCGCTCTTCTTTGCGTATGTTAGCCACCATTTCTTGCTTAGTCGCTGCTGCAACCTCACCACTTTACCCCTTCCTTCCCATTAAGCTTTGCTAGTCTTGATACCCATGGTAATGGGGTCCTCGTGGCTCACCAGATACTTCCAAAACCAGTTTGCAGGTGATGCAACCAAGCTCAAGGAGGAGCTCGATGAAGATCTTTCCCTTTGTGTTGTTTCGTTCTAGTTGATCAGTAGTGGAGCCTAGTTGGGGTCAATCGGGGCCATTTGTCGCATTTGGGGTTCTTCTTTTATTTTGGTTCCGTAGTCGGACCTTGATTGTATCTGGATGATGTAATGCTTTATTCATGTATTTGTGTGAAGTGGCGATTGTAAGCCAACTATGTATCTCTTTCCCTTATGTATTACTTGGGTTGTGTGAAGATTACCTCACTTGCGACAATGCTTTCAATGCGGTTATGCCTCTAAGTCGTGCTTCGACACGTGGGAGATATAGCCGCATCGAGGGCGTTACAAGTTGGTAATCAGAGCCTTCCCCGACCTTAGGAGCCCCATTGCTTGATCGTTTTTAGCGGCCGAGTTGTGTCTAGAAAAATGTTTTGAGTCATTTAGGAATTATATATCGGAGAGTAGAATTCTTTTTACTTCCCAGTCTCTTCGACCATCTGGTGAGGTATCCTGACGTAGAGTTTTGACTCTTCTCTTCTTAAATTTCACTAATTTTTTTTTAGGATCACGCGGGTATCTTGGAATCGTTCCGATATTCTTATGATGAGAACATTGTTCTTGGTGCCTCCTGACATTTAGGGGTTGTGGCAGTGTCCCGGGGAGTTGAGCTCTGAGGTGTTGTCATCATAATTTTATCGTTGCAGTTCGGGAATACCTGAGTTTAGTACGCCGACATCGAAAATCTCTTTTATGCAGTTGTTGGTGAGATAACCCCGCTAACCCAGTACTGAGGTGAGTACGGGAGTATTGCCATGACTTGTATAACGGATGCTTTTCGAAGGTTGAGGTAGACGATTTCCGAAGGTTTCTTGGTTATGTGTTGACGGATGGATACAGCTGGATGTAGGGATTGTTAGTTTGGGTGAGATATATTGCTCCCTGTATCCCCAACACCGATTGCATAACCGAAAGTTTCGGGAGTTTTATAGGTGGGAATTCAAGTAGCTCTTAGGATATCTTTCCGACGGATGTATGATATGAAATTGGGGTTCGGCGCCTAGTGGTCCGCCTATTCACGATTGGTTTTACAAATGGTCTCGTTGTGTCTTAAAGAGTCCTTGGCTATGCCGACTGGGGGCGCCGTATGTCATGTGCACTGCCTTGTACATGATGGTGCTGTATGATTGAGCCCGTGTAGGCCCCACCACGAAAACTTCGGACGAAATCTCTATCATATGTTTGTTCCGGCTTATTCTGCAAGCCAAATCCTTTGTTTTGTTTTATTTGTGGTATTCGAGTTGCTTCGATGTCAAATGTTGAATCCATACTTTTTCCTAAACGGTGTTCTCATATTGCTATGTGAATACTAATCCTTTTTGATCATTGAGGTTGTCATGTTAATTCTTTTCAACCGGGGTGCTTCTCTTCAAATGGATCCGATCATTTCAACATCCGCAAGATCAATTCTAAGTTTTCACAACGGTGTTTGTTTCGTTCATCCCAAGTTGTCTTTGTTTTCCCGCCCTCCCACCCTTTTTCTTCAAGGACTAAGAATTCTTACCAAGTATCCTTTTATTTTTGGGAAGTTTCTCCATTCTTTTCCATCAATGTTCTTACCCGGTGGTTCTCAAGAAGATGTTCTACTAGTTCGTCATTCCTCATTCTTTTCTCTTCTCCGGTGGATTCAAGTCAAGTTTTGTTGATCATATCTTTTCCTCATTTCAATGTCTTCTCATACCGTGCACCTCATTATCATTCTACTTCTCGCTATTTGTTATTCCGAGTGCTCAAGATATCTCAAGATTCGTGTTTCCACTCTGCATTTGTTCAAGCTCTTTCGAGATTGGTATCTCATTCAAGTCATTTAATTCAACCGTGCAACATCTCTTTTAAATCTTTCCAACGGTGTTTTCTTTTGAGTGGGCCCTAACCCACGTGTCTTTTCCTGGATCTTACCCGACTCTTCTAATTATTCCGAGCTATCCTAAATTCTTCTCCAAGTTTGACGAAGAATGAGTTATCATCACCAAATGCTTTTCTCCAAGATCTTTCAAATTCTTTTCATAGTTGGCTCAACCTCTTCGCTTTTGATTCTTCCGGTGTGCCTCAATAATTCTTGGTGGTGTTTCTCGTTGTCATTCTCATCATTTGAAGACCAAAGAAGAGTTTCTCTTTAATCTTGGTCCATTCTCTTGAATATTCATAGTTCTAGCTTCATGCTATCCTCATAATTGTTTTCGATTGTGAGAATTTTTTTCTTACCATCTGGAGCATTTCATGAGTTGTTTCCATTTCTTTCCTCCGAAGGCCATCATGTCATAATTCTTCATTCTCAGCGTGTAGCTATCGTTCTCCAAATCTTACCGGTGAATCGTTCAAATATCCTCTAATCAGTTCATGATCTCTTCGTTCTCATGTATCTAAATCCCCTCAAATATCTTCATTCGTTTTCCAATTCTTCCCGGTGAATTGTGCCTTTGCTACATTCATTTTCAATTCTTACGGTGGTTCGTTCAAGATTACACCTCTTTCGTTATCATATCAATTCATTCGTTGTTTCCAAATCCCACCGGTGGTTCGTTGAAGACCTTCCCAAGTTGAGCAATATCTCTCCTTTCTACGAGAATAAGTAGTATGCCAAATCCGTTGATTGTCATCAATTTAATTGGTGAAGGATAAGCATAACGTAATTCTTATTCTTGTTCATCCAAGTGATTAATTCCTTCTTTCGGAGTTTGTTCATGATGAATAAATTCTCGGTTTCATTTGTTTCATCTTCTCTTTTTCCCGGAGTTCCAAGCTCGAATTATCGCGAAGCTCCATCTAAATCATTGCAAGGCTTCACCTTGTGTTTTCAACTTCTCTTTCTTTTCATTCTGTTTGTTTACCGGAGTTCT
This sequence comes from Aegilops speltoides, assembly GCA_021437245.1. Taxonomy (NCBI): domain Eukaryota; kingdom Viridiplantae; phylum Streptophyta; class Magnoliopsida; order Poales; family Poaceae; genus Aegilops; species Aegilops speltoides. Next base: position 161,691,588 of record CM038144.1, read on the forward strand.
TCATGGAGGTTCTACATGGTGGTTCGTCAAGGATTCCTTTCATTCTTCAATTGTTCTTCATGATTTCTCTCGAAGTTATGATCCGCCAAGCTATACTCTAAAATAAACATGGTGCTCAACACATGTTTTTCCTGAGGAGTTCAAGTATTCTTCATTTTGCATTTCGAAGTGCAATTCTTTCTACCTTATCTTTTGAGATGGTGTTATGTCATTCTTGACAATTTCCTTCATGTTTCATGAGTCATATGTTGTCAAGAATGAGGTATTTTAAATCCATCTTTTTCTCTTTGTTCAAGAGATCTTTTCAACCGTCAATCTCTTCATTGGAGTTATCTTGGTATAGATTTCACCTAAAGCCTTCCCTAAGGAATATTGCTATTTCTGGTGCTTACCAATGATCCAAGTTATATCTCTATCATCTTGGTGAAGCAGTTTTCATCTCTTCATTGATCTCAAGCAAGCAATTGATTTTGATAGTGGCAGAATTTCACCTCAAGTGTTGAGATGTTTACATAAGCCCACAACAAGTTTGTGCTTCTCGTTGTTGATTTTCCAACAACTCCGTTCAATTCTTCTTTGCAAGGATGCTTTCCAAGCTCATTTGTGGCAGAAGTTGGCTTTTTCTTCTTCATTCTGTTATTCCAATGATCTATCTTCTATTGTTTCTTCCGGAGGCATTATGATGTTGCTCTTTTCACTCATCATCCCGATTGTGAGGATCGTGTTTTGTTCTTGCTTATCCATTTAACCGGAGTGTTGTGTCATCACTTCAATATCTTTTCATCTCATCAAGTTTTCTTCTCTTTTCTACCGGAGTGCTGTCCAATTCTGCCATTCTTGTTCCTTGGCTATCTCATTATACCGATGTGGTCATATTCTTTTCGTTCGTGAAGCTCTTATTTTCATGTCTTTGCAACCTTCAAGTTCTCGTAATACTCCTTGTTCCTCTTTTCTACCTGATTGTTTGCAATCTCGTTCATCTCTGTTGTACTCTTTCTTTCAATTTGCTCAACCTCTCAAGGTTCGTGGTTTCACACGTTCGTCAAAGAAGCAACTTAGTTTTACCTCTTCTCTTTCTCTTCCGTTTTCCCTCCGGTGCCATCCTAGATCTCGGGACGAGATCCTCTCATAGTGGTGGAGTGTTGTGACGCGCCGGTTCCGATGCGCCAGGTGTCCGCCAGTCATTCGTTGTTGTTGCCTTGTCATTTTCTTGCGTGTTTTTTTCCCTGTTGCGATTTTGCCAATTAACCAGGGATTTACAGTTTTGCAGAAAAACCCCTAAGCATCATGCATTTAATAACTCACAAACCGTGCACCGGATTAAAATGATTTAAACATGTAAAATGCTTAGTTTTTCATCTAGTTTAATAATATGCCATTTTCATCCCATGTTTAAAATGTTTAAAATGTTGTTTGTTTAAATTTTGCTCAAATGCCATGTTAAAATGATTTATTTCATAACTAAATAACCGTAACTCCAATTTTAATAAACTTTATATGTAAATGGGGTAGAATTTTGCCTAGTTTAACATGGTGCACTCATCTTGCATGTTTAACAAATCTAAAATTGTGTTTAGGGCAGAACAGTACCAAACCTAATATATGCATATGAGGAGTTTCTGGACTTGTTGTTTGTTATTCCCGGCCTCATTTAAACTTGCCTAGGTAGGTAGTTTTGTTATGCTTCACCCCTTGCCATGTTAATCAACATTTAATATTGTTGGGGTAGCTTAAACAAGAGAGAACTAAATAATCGATGTGGTGTTCCGTCAATATGTAACTCGTTGCATATTGAGCTCCACTTAATTTGTAGTGTTGTTTGTTGCACTTTGCCATGCCATGCTTCATTAAACCGGACATGCATCATACTTGATTGTGCATCATGCCATGTCTTTGTGATGGTTGTTTACCATATTGTTTGCTTCTTTCCGGGTTGCTTCTCTCGATAGCTTCGGTTCCGTTCCGTAGTTGTGAGGATTTGTTCGACCACGTCCGTTTGTCTTCTTCATGGACTCGTTCTTCTTCCTTGCGGGATTTCAGGCAAGATGACCGCTACCCTGGATCTCACTACTATCATTGCTATGCTAGTTGCCTCGTTCTTTCGCTATGTCTGCGCTACCTATTACCCGTTTGTCCAGCCATCCCAAATTGCCATGAACCTCTAACCTTTGACACCATTCCTAGCAAACCGTTGTTTGGCTATGTTACCGCTTTGCTCAGCCCCTCTTATAGCGTTGCTAGCTGCAGGTGAAGTTGAAGATTTCTCCATGGTGGACAGGGTTTATGTTGGGATATCACAATATCTCTTATATTATTAATGCATCTATATACTTGGTAAAGGGTGGAAGGCTTGGCCTTATGCCTGGTGTTTTGTTCCACTCTTACCGCCCTAGTTTCTGCATACCGGTGTTATGTTCTGGATTTTGCGTCCCTAACGCTGTCGGGTGATTTATGGGACCCCTGACGGTTAAGCTTTGAATAAAACTTGTCCAAAGAAGGCCCAACATTGACTTTTACCATTTGCCTCACCACCACCTATCTTTTCCCTTGGGAGTCGCTCTCTCGAGGGTCATCTTTATTTCAGCCCCCCGGGCGGTGCTTGTCTAAGTGCTGGTTCGAACCGAGTAGATCAAGGGGCCCCTCGGGCAACTCGAGGTCTGGTTTTACTCAGAGGATGTCTCATCCGTGTTGCCTCGAGAACGAGATATGTGTAGCTCCTATCGGGATTGTCGGCGATCGGGCGGCTTTTGCTGGTCTTGTTTTACCATTGTCGAAATGTCTTGATGTACCGGATACCGAGTCCGATCGGAGTGTCTCGGGTGAAGGTCTATTCCTTCGATGATCACGAGAGCTTGTCATGGGCTGTTGGGACACCCTGCAGGGTTTAAACTTTCGAGAGCCGTGCCCGCGGTTATGTGGCAGATGGGAATTTGTTAATGTCCGGTTGTAGATAACTTGACACTTGATCCGAAGTAAAACGCATCAACCGTGTGTGTAGCCGTGATGGTCTCTTCTCGGCGGAGTCCAGGAAGTGAACACGGTTTCTGTGTTATGTTTGACGTAAGTAGGTGTTCAGGATCACCTCTTGATCATTACTAGTTGACGACCGTTCCGCTTGTTCTCTTCTCGCTCTTCTTTGCGTATGTTAGCCACCATTTCTTGCTTAGTGAAAGCACATTTGCTCCCTGTGTGGTTTTGGTAATTAATGACAACATACTTTGTGGTTGGACTAATGCTTTTATCAAGTATGTTTCAGGAAAGTCAATCACTTTGGCATGGCAATAGGACTGGAAAGGTGGACCCCTAGAATGCTAAGGAAAGCATTGGCAAGAGCTCAAGACTCCATTTTTGGTTTAGTGATCCAAGATCACATTGAGTCTATAGGAAAGCCAATACTATTAAAAGGGGATGAGGTTATGATAATGATCTGGTTGCTCAAAGTGCTTAGTGATACATCTCCTAGACTATCAGCACCTCTCACTTCCATAAGTAATCTCGGTCCCACCGATTCCATAAACTCAGTCACACCGAGATGAACCACCTCAGCCACAAAGCCAAACCCTAGTAATTTCAGTTTTTCCGATTCCAAACTCAGTCTCACCAAACTAGTGTTGCCAAGCTTCAGAATCTTCACATCATATCGGTGTCACCGAGATGATAAAGTCGGTCCCACCGAGAATGGCAAACCCTAGTCTTTGGAAGAATCGGACTCACCAAGATTGTATTTTCGGTCCCACCGAAAATCCGAACGTTCACAAGATTTGAACTTTCGGTCTCACCGAGTTGTCAACTTCGGTCTGACCGAGATTGGTCAAATGTGTGTAACGGTTGGATTTTGTGTGGAGGCTATAAATACCCCTCAACCTCCTCTTCATTCGTGGAGAGAGCCATCAGAAAGAACTACCACTCCTACCTTACATTTCTGAGAAGAAAACTACCTACCCTTGTGTTGAGATCAAGTTGCTCCACTCCCACCATATGAAACTTGATTTCTAGCCTTCCCAAGTTGCTTTCCACTCAATCCTTTCTTCCACCACAGCCAAATCAGTGAGGAGAGTTGAGTGTTGGGGAGATTATCATTTGAAGCACAAGAGCAAGGAGTTCATCATCACCAACACCATCTATTACCTTTTGGAGGGTGGTGCCTCCTAGATTGGTTAGGTGTCGCTTGGGAGCCTCCGTCAAGATGTGGAGTTGAACCAAGAAGTTTGTAAGGGCAAGGAGATCGCCTACTTCGTGAAGATCTACGCCGAGTAAGGCTAGTCCTCCGTGGGCGTATGCCATGATGGCATAGACAAGGTTGCTTCTTCGTGGACCCTTCGTGGGTGGAGCCCTCCGTGGACTCTCGCAGCCGTTACCCTCCGTGGGCTGAAGTCTCCATCAACGTGGATTGACGATAGCACCACCTATCGGAACCATGAGAAAAATCTCCGTGTCTCCAAACTGCGTTTGATCTTCTCCACTTCTCTTTACTACTTGTGCAATTTACTTTCCGCTGCCCATACTCTAGAATTGCATGTGTAGTAAGCTACTTGACTTGTGTGATATGCAAAATCTGCCTTAAACTTGTCTTTGTCTAAAGGCATAATTTTTATCTTGTCGAGTAGTCTAATCACCCCCCCTCTAGACACTCTTACCTTCAACGATCCTACAATTGGTATCAGAGCATTGGTCTCCATTGCTTTGGTTTGCACACCATTGGAGGAAGATGGACGTGTCTACGTTTGGGAGTGTTAGCCATAGAGTGCCTATTCTTGATGGAGTGTCCTATAACTCGTGGAGGATTGAAATGCTTGCTATCTTTAAGATGTACAACTTGCGCAAATATGTTGAAACCCCATATGTGCCTCCATTTGACCCCTTGCACCCTACTATGGATGAAGAGTTTGATTTGCTTCGTAACCTTAGAACTGTAAATCTCATCATTAGAGGCTTGCCCGATAACTTGCTTGAGCTTGTCACAAACTTTGAGTGCGCCTATGCTATGTGGAAGTTCTTGGAAGAACTTTATCCGGACTACTCTTTGAGAGGTCTTGATGAAATTCTATACAAGACTATTGAATTTGATATGATGCGCCCCAATGATCCCAACTTTGATAAATGCTTCTTTGAGCTTCGTGATCTTATGAAAAAGAAGGGTGATCCCGGACTTATCAATGTTCTAATTAGAAATGCTCTTGTATTGCATTCCGATGATTATTGTCACATTGACAAAACTAACGCAAGTAGTTGTCAAATTGACCTAGGTGTTGATGATGAACTATCTATGGGTCAATATGATGATGAGCATGAGCATGATGACGATTACTCTGATTCGGACACCGAGCTAGAAAAGATCATGAAGAGTCTCAATCTTATGGCAAATTTGAGAGACTACATATCCGGTGGAAAAGAGTGGATTCTTGATAGTGGATGCACCGATCACATGACGGGAGATGAAGACATGTTTCGAGAGCTCGCAAAGAACGATGGTCCATGCAAGTATGTGACTTTTGGAGACAACTCCAAGGGTAAGGTACTTGGCCTTGGTAAGGTGGCCATATCTCATGATAGCTCCATTCAAAATGTCATGCTTGTTGAATCACTTGGATACAATTTACTTTCCGTGTCTAGATTAGCTGACTTTGGATTCAATGTGCTATTCACTGAAGTAGATTGCCAAGTTTTTCGTCGTGACAATCATAACATGGTATTTACCAGTATCCGTAGAGGTGATCTATATATCGTTGATTTCACTAAGAAAGCTCAACCTAGAACTTGCTTCATTGCTAAATCTGCTAAAGGTTGGTTATGGCATAGAAGGCTTGGACATGTTGGTATGCGTAATCTAGACAAACTAATCAAAGGTGATCATATTCTTGGTGTTAAAGATGTTTTCTTTGACAAAGATAGACTCTGAGTGCTTGTCAAGCAGAAAACAAGTAGGTGGAAGTCATCCGTGAAGAACATCATGACCACAAGGAGACCGCTTGAGCTTCTTCATATGGATCTCTTCGGTCCCAATGCTTACAAAAGCCTTGGTGGTAACTCCTTTGGTCTAGTTATAGTTGATGATTATTCCAGATTTACGTGGGTATTTTTCCTTGATGACAAATCGCAGGTTCAGAGGATCTTCAAAACCTTTGCCAGAAAGGCCCAAAATCAATTTGAGGTGAAGATCAAGAAAGTTCGGAGTGACAATGGAACGGAGTTCAAGAACGCCCATGTGGACTCTTTTCTCGATGAGGAAGGAATTCTACATGAGTTCTCGGCTACGTACACACCTCAACAAAATGGAGTTGTTGAGAGGAAGAACCGAACGCTCATTGAGATGGCAAGAACGATGCTTGATGAATACAAGACACCGAAACACTTTTGGGGAGAAGCCGTCGAGATAGCTTGTCATGCTATCAACAGGCTTTATCTTCACAAGCTCCTCGGCAAGACTTCATACGAGCTCCTCACCGGTAACAAACCCCAAGTGGGATACTTTCGTGTCTTTGGTTCAAAATGCTATATCCTTGATAAGCATCGTCGGTCTAAGTTTGCTCCTAAAACTCATGAAGGCTTTTTTCCTGGTTATGGATCAAACTCCCACACCTACCGTGTCTACAACAATTTCACCCGAAAGGTTGAAGAGACGGTAGACGTGAAGTTTGATGAATCTAATGGCTCGCAAGTAGAGCAAATGCCTATTGATGTAGGAGACAAAGACCCATCTAAAGCCATTCAAGATTTATCTATTGGAAAGATTCGTCCCATGGAAGTGAAGGAGAGTACCTCATCTACATATGTGGAGCCCCCTACCTCACGGAGAGATGAACCTCAAGGCAACATGGAGGCTTCCACAAGTGGAACTCACCAAGATGAGGAAGTGCGACAAGAAGATCCACCACAACCTCCTTCTCCACCGCCTCAAGACAACACCAACAACAATGAAGAAGAAGAGGAAGATGAGGATGATGAGGAAACTCAGCCGCGACCACAACAAAAGATATCTCGAGTTCGAGCAAGAGTCAAGAAGAATCATCCCGTGGGACAAATGATGAATGACATCGACTCCGGGAGAATTACTCGCTCTAAAACTCGTTTAGCTAACTTTTGTGAGCATTACTCATTTATCTCTAGTCTTGAACCTATGAAGGTAGAAGAAGCGCTTGAAGACCCGGATTGGGTGAATGCTATGCATGAAGAGCTACACAACTTCGAGAGGAACAACGTTTGGACTTTGGTAGAGAAGCCCAATGATGACCAAAACGTCATTGGAACCAAATGGGTGTTTCGAACAAGCAAGATGAAGATGGACAAGTCATCCGCAACAAGGCTCGCCTCAGAGCTCAAGGTTACACACAAGTCGAAGGTATGGACTATGGTGAGACCTATGCCCCGCTGCTAGACTTGAGTCCATTCGCATTCTTCTTGCTTATGCCAACCACCATGATATTACTCTCTATCAAATGGACATTAAATGTGCTTTCCTGAATGGTGAAATTGAGGAGGAAGTATTTGTGAAACAACCTCCCGGATTTGTGAATCCTAAAAAGCCTAATCATGTTTACAAGTTGCACAAAGCTCTTTATGGTCTTAAACAAGCCCCTAGAGCTTGGTACAAATGCTTGACTAGCTTTCTTCTTGAGAAAGGATTTGAGATTGGTAAAATAGACTCAACGCTATTCACTTAAAAGGGTTGATGGTGAACTATTTGTGTGCCAAATATATGTTGATGATATTATCTTTGGATCAACTAACCCTCATTTTAGCGAGAAGTTTGGAAAGCTAATGTCGGAGAAGTATGAGATGTCCATGATGAGTGAACTCAAATTCTTCCTTGGGTTGCAAATCAAGCAATCTAAGGAGGGTACTTTTGTCTCACAAACAAAGTACACTAAGGATCTCTTCAAGAAGTTCAACATGCAAGAAAGCAAAGGTATGAGAACCCCCATGCCTACTAGTGGACATAATGACTTGACAAAAGATGGAGAACCTGTTGATCAAAAGGTTTATCGATCCATGATTGGTTCTCTGCTATATCTCTGTGCTTCTCGTCCTGACATAATGTTGAGTGTTTGCATGTGTGCTCGATATCAAGCAGCCCCTAAAGAATGTCATCTTAAAGCTGTTAAAAGAATTGTGAGATATTTGATACACACCCCTAACTTTGGCATTTGGTATCCTAAGAGGGCCTCGTTCGATCTTGTTGGCTATTCCGACTCGGACTATGCCGGAGACAGGGTTGATAGAAAGTCAACTTCGGGTACGTGTCAATTTCTTGGTCGATCCCTTGTATCTTGGTCCTCCAAGAAACAAAATTCGGTATCATTATCTATCGCCAAGCAGAATATATAGCTGCTGGCTCATGTTGTGCTCGATTGTTGTGGATGACACAAACGCTTAAGGATTATGGGATACATGCGAAACATGTTCCTTTGCTTTGTGACAATGAGAGTGCGATCAAGATTGGACACAATCCAAAGGCAACACTCTCGCACGAAACATATTGAAGTTCGTCACCATTTTATTCGTGATCACATTGCCAAGGGTGACATCGATCTTAAGCATGTTCAGATCGACAAACAGCTTGCAGATATCTTTACAAAACCACTTGATGAGAAAGTGTTTTGTCGCTTAAGGAGTGAGTTGAACATCATTGATGCTTCAAACTTGGAGTGAAAACTCCATTGATGCATGCAAGGCATGAGCCTTATTGACTAATCCTTGATATTTCTCTTATGATGATGATCATATGTCTTGGACACATTTGCCCCCTTGTATTGCATCTAACTCCTTGCAGGTACTTGGATGGTCTACATTCTACAAGATTACCACTCTCTCACATCCTGAGTAATCTTGTCATTGACCAAGTATCTAGCTCTTTGGGATGTTGAGTTCAAGGAACAAAACTCCACATATCCATTTTTGACACCTTATACATCTAGTATTTCACTCTTGTCATCTTGGATATTCTTGAGTATTTCCTTGCTTGCCTAACCCATGTAGGAAGATGAACTACACAATTGGAAATGGTGCTCCAACTTCACATTCTATGAGCACCTACATCAAGTTCACCTACATGAACAAAGCAACAACAAGCCCAAGGTATGTTCTTCACATCTTGAAGGAGCTTTGCTCAAAGTCATGAGTACAAGCAGCTTCATAAGATGTGATCACATCAAATGCTTAATCGAAAAATGGCAACCCCATTTTGAGCTTAAACGATGAGTATGACCTATGATCAAATGTCCTCATTTGACTCCTAAGTCAATATACTCAAACATAGGTGACTTTGTCGCCGACCCCTGTCTAGATGAAGTACATATGTTTTGGAGTTTTGCTATTTTCTCTTATGATTCTCTCATTGAGTTTTCTTTTAATCAAAAAAAAAACTTCATCTAGCAATCCTTTTATTTCTACTCTTTTGTTTTTGTGAATATCTTTTTGGCTCTGATCAATTCCCTGAAAATCATTCACAAATTCATTGCAAATCTTTTGAAACATTCCTTGCAAAGTGAGCTGAATTATTTCTGAATTTCCTTGAATTAAACTCAAGGCCACCGACTTAAAACTTTCGGTCCGACCGAAAAGGATCTGCCCTAAGTCCCGGACTTTCGGACCCACCGATCCATCTCACTTCGGTGTCACCGATTTTCTTTCAGGATAGCATCTTCTGCAGCTCAACTCAATGATTCTTTATGCATGGTTCTTATTGAACAAGTTGTGATTCTTAAGGATCCCACTTCTTTCCTTCCATCTTTCCTGACCTTCCTAGTTTACTGTCCTTTTCGGCACTTGATGTCAAAGGGGGAGAAGATTTAGGGGGAGCTTAGGGGAGTTTGGGAGATAAAGGGGAGAAGAGAAGATTTAGGAGGAGAAGAAGAGCAATCTTACCTTAAGGGGGAGAGAATCACATCAAAGCTTTGCCGTGTTTCATATTGGATGTTACATTTGGCATCATTCGTTTGATTTTGCTTTCTTCGCTCACACAATTGGTATCTTATGAAAAGCAAAATCTCTCAGAGCTCATTGAAAATCTTTTTAGTCTTGCGAGACATGTTTGCTGATTCAAGCTTGTGCTCAATATGAGACACTCCTTATACATGTCAATCCCTGGCTTGGTACTCTTGATGTTCTTGCAGTTGGTTGAAGAAATAATCTTGTGTTATCTAACCCTATTTTCCCAAGTCTATTTCTTCAGGTACAATGCCAAGGAACCTCAAGGTAAGTATATGCATCTTGCAGAATGTGCATGATGGTGACTTGCTTGTGAATATCTGTTTGCAAGAAATCACCATGCACATATGCATTATCACTCACTTCTTTTCATCTCGCTTCGATGCATATAGCCAAGCTGCATGTAGCACGTCTTGCTTTTCTCTCTTGTGTGCTTGTGGTAGTCCAAAACCATAATCTATGAAAATCTTGCACACTTGTATGGGGAGTCTGTGTACTACATGTTTGTCAAAGCTTTAATGATAATTCTGTCTTTCTTTCAGTAAGCTTTGATATCTTCTTTTGTGTGTTGCCATCAATTACCAAAAAGGGGGAGATTGAAAGCACATTTGCTCCCTGGGTGGTTTTGGTAATTAATGACAACATACTTTGTGGTTGGACTAATGCTTTTATCAAGTATGTTTCAGGAAAGTCAATCACTTTGGCATGGCAATAGGACTGGAAAGGTGGACCCCTAGAATGCTAAGGAAAGCATTGGCAAGAGCTCAAGACTCCATTTTTGGTTTAGTGATCCAAGATCACATTGAGTCTATAGGAAAGCCAATACTATTAAAAGGGGATGAGGTTATGATAATGATCTGGTTGCTCAAAGTGCTTAGTGATACATCTCCTAGACTATCAGCACCTCTCACTTCCATAAGTAATCTCGGTCCCACCGATTCCATAAACTCAGTCACACCGAGATGAACCACCTCAGCCACAAAGCCAAACCCAGTAATTTCGGTTTTTCCGATTCCAAACTCGGTCTCACCAAACTAGTGTTGCCAAGCTTCAGAATCCTTCGTCATCATATCGGTGTCACCGAGATGATAAAGTCGGTCCCACCGAGAATGGCAAACCCTAGTCTTTGGAAGAATCGACTCACCGAGATTGTATTTTCGGTCCCACCGAAAATCCCAACGCTCACAAGATTTGAACTTTCGGTCTCACCGAGTTGTCAACTTCGGTCCGACCGAGATTGGTCAAATGTGTGTAATGGTTGGATTTTGTGTGGAGGCTATAAATACCCTCCACCTCCTCTTCATTCGTGGAGAGAGCCATCGAAAAGAACTACCACTCCTACCTTACATTTCTGAGAAGAAAACTACCTACCCTTGTGTTGAGATCAAGTTGCTCCACTCCCACCATATGAAACTTGATTTCTAGCCTTCCCAAGTTGCTTTCCACTCAATCCTTTCTTCCACCACAGCCAAATCAAGTGAGGAGAGTTGAGTGTTGGGGAGATTATCATTTGAAGCACAAGAGCAAGGAGTTCATCATCACCAACACCATCTATTACCTTTTGGAGGGTGGTGCCTCCTAGATTGGTTAGGTGTCGCTTGGGAGCCTCCGTCAAGATGTGGAGTTGAACCAAGAAGTTTGTAAGGGCAAGGAGATCGCTTACTTCGTGAAGATCTACCCCGAGTAAGGCTAGTCCTCCGTGGGCGATGCCATGATGGCATAGACAAGGTTGCTTCTTCGTGGACCCTTCGTGGGTGGAGCCTCCGTGGACTCTCGCAGCCGCTACCCTCCGTGGGTTGAAGTCTCCATCAACGTGATTGACGATAGCACCACCTATCGGAACCACGAGAAAAATCTCCGTGTCTCCAAACTGCGTTTGATCTTCTCCACTTCTCTTTACTACTTGTGCAATTTACTTTCCGCTGCCCATACTCTAGAATTGCATGTGTAGTAAGCTACTTGACTTGTGTGATATGCAAAATCTGCCTTAAACTTGTCTTTGTCTAAAGGCATAATTTTAATCTTGTCGAGTAGTCTAATCACCCCCCCTCTAGACACTCTTACCTTCAACGATCCTACACTTAGTCGCTGCTGCAACCTCACCACTTTACCCCTTCCTTCCCATTAAGCTTTGCTAGTCTTGATACCCATGGTAATGGGATTGCTGAGTCCTCGTGGCTCACCAGATACTTCCAAAACCAGTTTGCAGGTGACGCAACCAAGCTCAAGGAGGAGCTCGATGAAGATCTTGCCCTTTGTGTTGTTTCGTTCTAGTTGATCAAGAGTGGAGCCCAGCTTGGGGTCGATCGGGGCCATTTGTCGATTTGGGGTTCTTCTTTTATTTTGGTTCTCAGAGTCGGACCTTGATTGTATCCGGATGATGTAATGCTTTATTCATGTATTTGTGTGAAGTGGCGATTGTAAGCCAACTATGTATCTCTTTCCCTTATGTATTACTTGGGTTGTGTGAAGATTACCTCACTTGCGACAATGCTTTCAATGCGGTTATGCCTCTAAGTCGTGCTTCGACACGTGGGAGATATAGCCGCATCGAGGGCGTTACATGTAACGCCCCGGATACAACTTTCCATATTCGTAACTCCAACTCTTGCCTTTTTCGGAGATGTGATATGATATTTTCTCCGTGGTTGGGCTTTTGTCGTTTGTTTTGCATTTTGTTCATGTCTTGCATCTTATCTCATAGCATCATGTGCATCGCATCCATATGTTTTCATAAAACCCGTATCTGCTCGTAGTTGCCGCGTCCCCCTTGCTTTCGTTGACTGTTCCAAGACCAATCGGGTTTTTGCTTCCCTCTTGACCCTGACCACCTAACCTGTCTTGCCAGCTCGCAGCCCCTCGCTGGCGTCTCAGAACTTCCCGAACCCGACCCGGGCTTTCGTTACCGATGGGTCCGGATCATCCCCAAACATCTACAAAACATCTTCGTTTTCTTATTTGGACTCCCTATCTACTTATTTCTCGGACCGTTCGATTATGATCGAAGGGCCCGAGTAGCTCCCCTGGATCCCGTCGTCTTCGCGTGCCACGCCGGAGTTCCACCTCGCCGGAGCACAGGACCTCCTCTGCCGCCGGTGAGATGCCCAGCTGCTGCTCCTCCGTTTTCCCCTGCACCTCCCGTGCCTCACATCTCCCTCTCGACCTCCTAATGCAGCGCCATGGATGGCTGCAGCCCAAGCTCGCGTCCGACCTCTTGGATCCCTCGTTGCTCCGTCTCAAGCCACGTCCTCGCCGGGCCTCTCGCGCGCCCGAGCTCCACCTTGCGTGCCTGCCTCCTCGTCCTCGTGGCCGAAGCAGCCGAACAGGAGGTCTTCGCCTGAGCCTCCTCGCTCTCCTCATCGACCCAGGGAGAGGAGATCCACCCGAAGCCCCTTTTCGCCATCGCCGCTCGCACCGCTCGGTGAGTCGCCCACCGTGCCGTGCCCTACTCCCTTCCCCTTCCCTTCGTTGAAGTCCCTCTTCCATCGCCTCACATCTCTCTGTTTCTTCTTTCTCTGTCGACAGAGTACCTGCGCCATGGCCGCCGATGCTCAAGCCACCATCGGAACCGCTCCTCCGCTTTGGGTCCTCCCAGATCGGACTGTCCCCGCCTTCCTCGTGATCTCCCGACGCTAAGCCGCGGTGAGCTCCTCCGCACAAGACCCCTAACTCCTCTCTTCTCTCTAAATGTCCTCCTCCCTGTTTTTCTTCCACAGGAACCGATGCTAACCTTGAGCTCCGCCATTGCTGTCGTTCCGCTTCTGTCTTGGCGATTCGAGCGACGAAGGCCGCCTGACTGATCAGATCGACCTCCCTTCTTCAGATCGAGCAGGAGAGAACGTGCGTGCCCAGCCGCTGATCCTCTGCTCGTTGACCCTCCGCGCTGACCCGATTGCCCTGCCTCCGCTTCGATCTGCTCACAGTTCAAGAACCAAGCAAGATGCATCAGCCCACTCGGCCACTTCCTCCACCAGATCCGGCCTCCTCCAGCCTCTGCATCGACTGGGCCTTGGCCCTTGGTGAGCCGCCCAGTTCCTGTAGCTCTAGTTTCGGCCCATAGTGTTTTTTCCTGCTGCTGCAGTTTTTGCTAATTATTCAGAGAATATCAGTTTTGCAGAAAACCCCCTAGAACTCATGCATATAATAACTCCACAACCGTGCATCATATGTAAATAATTTATATATGGAAAATGCTTAGTTTTTCATCTAGTTTCATATTTGGCCACTTTCATCTATGTTTAAAAAGTTTAAAATGTTGTTTGTTTAAATTTGCTCAAATGGCATGTTAAAATGATTTATTTCATAACAAAATAACCGTAGCTACAAATTTAATAAACTTTATATGTAAATGGGGTGGAAAAATGCCTAGTTTAACATGGTCCACTTTAATTTCCTATTTAACAACTTTATAATATGTTTTAGGGAAGAACAGTAGCTAATTCAAAATATGCACATGGGGATTTTCAGGAATTGTTGTTTGTTGTTTCCGACCTCATTTAAACTTGCCTAAATAGTTAGTTTACTTTTGTTACACCCCTTGCCATGTTTAACAACATTTAACATTGTTGCGTACCTAAACGAGAGCGAACTAAATAACTTGGATGTGGTGTTTCGTCAATATGCAACTCGTTGCATATTGAGCTCCACTTAACTTGTAGTATTGTTTGTTGCACTTTGTCATGCCATGTCTCATTAAATCGGACATGCATCATACTTGGTTGTGCATCATGCCATGTTATATGATGGTTGTTTACCATGTTGTTTGTTTCTTTCTGGTGTTGCTTCTTAGTTCCGGTAATGTTGCGATTGTGAGGATTCGTTCGACTACTCCCGTTCGTCTTCTTCATGGACTCGTTCTTCTTCCTTATGGATTTCGTGCAAGATGACCGCTACTCTCGATCTCACTACTATCATTGCTATGCTAGTTGCTTCATTCTATCTCTATGCTGCGTTACCTATCATTTGCTCTTCAAGCCTCCCAAATTGCCATGAACCTCTAACCTTTGACACCCTTCCTAGCAAACCGTTGTTTGGCTATGTTACCGCTTTGCTCAGCCCCTCTTATAGCGTTGTTAGTTCCAGGTGAAGTTGAAGATAGCTCCATGGTGGACAGGGTTATGTTGGGATATCACAATATCTCTTATATTATTAATGCATCTATATATTTGGTAAAGGGTGGAAGGCTCGGCCTTATGCCCGTGTTTTGTTCCACTCTTGCCGCCTCTAGTTTCCGCCATACCGTGTTATGTTCCCAGATTTTATGCTCCTTATGCGGTCGGGTGATTTATGGGACCCCTTGACGGTTCGCTTTGAATAAAACTCCTCCAAAGAAGGCCCAACCTTGGTTTTACCATTTGCCTCACCACCACCTACTTTTCCCTTGGGAGTAATTAACCCACGGGTCATCTTTATTATAGCCCCCCCGCCAATGCTTGTCTAAGTGTTGGTCCTAACTAGAGTCCTTTGCGCCCCTCGGAAACTTGAGGTCCTGGTTTTAGTTGTACGGAGTGCTCATCCGTGTTGCCTCGAGAACGAGATATGTGCAGCTCCTATCGGGATGTCGGCGCATTACGCGTCCTCGCTGGTCCTGTTTTACAATTGTTGAAATGTCTTGTAAACCGATTCCGAGATCGATCGGGTCTTCCCGGGAGAAGGAATATCCTTCGTTGATCGCGAGAGTTTATCATGGGCTAAGTTGGGACTCCCCTGCAGGGTTTAAACTTTCGAGAGACGTGCCCGCGGTTATGTGGCAGATGGGAATTTGTTAATGGCCGGTTGTAGATAACTTGACACCAGATCCGAATTAAAACGCATCAACCGCGTGTGTAGCCCTGATGGTCTCTTCTCGGCGGAGTCCGGGGAGTGAACACGGTTTCTGGGTTATGTTTGACGTAAGTAGGAGTTCAGGATCACCTCTTGATCATTGCTAGCTTCACGACCATTCCTTTGTTTCTCTTCTCGCTCTCTTTTGCGTAGGTTAGCCACCATACTTGCTTAGCCGCTGCTGCAACCTCACCACTTTATCCCTTCCTTTCCCATTAAGCTTTGCTAGTCTTGATACCCATGGTAATGGGATTGCTGAGTCCTCGTGGCTCATAGATTACTACAACAACAGTTGCTGGTACAGGTTATGCGATGATCTTGACGCGAGAGCGATGCTTGCTTGTTTTGGAGTTCTTCTTCTGCTTCTTCTTCGATCAGGGGATAGGTTCCAGGTCGGCAGCCTGGGCTAGCAGGGTGGATGTCGTTTGAGCTTCTGTTTGTGTTTCATCCGTAGTCGGATGGTGTTCTTATGTAAGATGATGTTGTATTCGTGTGGCATTGTATGCCTTTTGTATGTATCCCCATCTGTTATGTAATGTTGATGTAATGATATCCACCTTGCAAAAACGTTTCAATATGCGGTTCTATCCTTGGTGGGACCTTCGAGTCTCTTTAGGGTAGTATCGCATATTGGGCGTGATAAGTTGGTATCAGAGCCTCGACCGACCCTAGGAGCCCCCCTTGATTGATCGTGTAGTTTGGCCGTTATTGAGTCTAGAAGAAAACTGAATTCTGAGTCTAGTTATATCGGAGAGTAAGAATTCTTTTTACTCCTCATCCCCTTCGTCGCTCTGGTGAGGTATCTTGACGTAGGTGTTTTGAATTTCTCCTCTTCCCCTTCAAATTTTTCTTTAGGATCACACAGTTGGTTTTGCCGATCGTTGGTTCTCAGCCCTTTTATCCGGTGCATTTCTCGTCAAGTTGACTCGAGCCTCTTCATCTTTGCCAAGTTCAATCCTTAGTTGTTTTTTCCCACCCGCCCTCCCTTCTTCTTCTCGAATCCGGAGTCCGTAATCGAGTACCCTTCCTACTCGTGCGAAGTCTTTGCTTTCTTTCCTCAATGATTTCAACTGGTGTTTTCTCTTCTAGATATTCGTCGGTTTCCCTCTCCAAGTTGCCTTTGTTTTTCCCGCCCTCCCACCCTCTTTCTTTCCGGAGTTTGAGTCTGTTTCGACCATCGATTTCATTCATGCAGAGCCTTCTCAGTCTTTCGTAAATTATCTCAACCGGTGAATTCTCTTTTGTTTGACATTATTCATCTCTTCTCTGGTGGATTCAATTCAAGTTTTTCGGGTTGGTCACATTCTTTTCCTTGGATCAAGAGTTTTTCCCTGCTCGTTTGCCTCTCGTCATTCAATCATTCTGGAGTTCGGAAGACATCTCAAGAGATTCGTCTGTGTTCCAATTAGTTCGAGGTTATCACCTCATTCAAATATTTCAATCATTCCGGTGCATCATCTATCTGTTCAATAATCCTTTCCAACGGTGTTTTCTTTTAGTGGGCCCTAACCCACAGGTCTTTTCCCAGGATCTTACCTGACTCTTCTAATTCCCCCGGAGTCATTCATAATTCTTTTCAAGAATGGATCCCATCAGTCACTTGCCTTCTCCAAGATCTCTTTCAAATCATTTCATCGTCGGCTCAACCTCTTTGCTTTTCATTCTCCCGGAGTATCTCAGTAATTTCGGTGGTGTTTCTCATCGTCATTCTCAGCTTTGAAGATCGAAGAAGAGTTTTTCCTCTAAATCTTGATCGTTCTCTTGAAGATTCATGGTTCTAGCTTCATATTATCCTCTCAAATTATTCCATTTGTCAGATATTCTTTCTTACCCATTCGGAGTATTTCAGGAGTTGATTTCTGTTTCTTTTCACCGGAGGCCATCATTCCAGTTATCGTTCTCTATTTATCCCGGTGCTTCGTTCAAGTGTTCTTTGATCAACTCATGATCTCTTTGTTCTATTGCATCTAAATCCCATCTAGCATATTTGTTCTTCTAATCCTTCCCGGTGATTCATTCTCTTTCATCAGTCATTTCCAAATTCTCACGGTGGTTCGTTCAAGATTTTTTTCCTTGTTTATCATATTAATCCTTCTTTTGAATCCTACCGGTGGTTCATGAAGACCTTCTCAAGTTTGCGTTATGCCACTTCTCAATCCTTTTTCAAGAAGAATAAGTAGTATGCAAAATCCATTGCTAGTCATCAATTTAATTTGATGAAGGATAAGCATACAATAAATCTTATTCTTATTTCATCCAAGTGTTTAATCCCTTCCAACAGAGTTTGTTCTTGATGAATAAATTCTAGTTCCAAGTGTTTTCATCTTTTCTTTTCCGGAGTTCAAATTTCCTTGACCATCTCATCGCGAAGCTCCATCTAAATCTTTGCAATGCTTCACCTTGTGTTATCAACTTCTCTTTCTTTTTATGATCCTTTTATTACCGGAGTTCTTCATTGAGGCTCTACATGGTGGTTCATCAAGGATTCTTTTCATTCTTCAATTGTTCTTCAAGATTTCTCTTGAAGTTATGAACCGCCAAGCTATACTCTAAAAATAAACATGATGCTCAACACATGTTTTGTTTTAAGGAGTTCAAGTATTCGCCGTCTTAAATTCCAAAGTGCAATTCTCCTACCTTATCTTTTGAGATGGCGTTATATCATTCTTGACAATTTCCTTCATGTTTCATGATTCACATGTTGTCAAGAATGAGGTATTTTAAATCCATCAATCTCTTCTCTGCAGTTATCTTGGTATAGATTTCACCTAAAGCCTTCCCTAAGGAATGTTGCTATTGGTGGTGCTTATCAATGATCCGAGTTTTCTCCCATCCTCTCGGCGAAAGAAGTTTTCATCTCTTCTTTGAACTCAAACAAGCAATTGTTTTTCATTAGTGGCAGAATTTCACCTCAAGTGTTGAGAAGTTTTCTATAAGCCCACTACAAGCTTATTCTTTACGTTGTTGGTTTTGCAACAACTCCGTTATAACCTTCTTGGAAGGGTGCTTTCCAAGCTCATTTGTGGCAGAAGTTGGAATTTTCTTCTCCATTCTTTTATTTCAGTGATCTATCTTCTATTCTTTCTTCCGAAGGTATTGTGATGTTGCTCTCTTCACTCATCATCTTGAATTGTGAGGATCGTGTTCTTTTCATGCTTATCCATTTAACCGGAGTGTTGTGTCATCTCTTCAAGTTCTTTTCATCCTATCAAGTTTTTCCTTCTTCTTTCAGTCGGAGTGCTGCCCAAATTGTATCAATCTTATCCCTTCTCTATCTAGTTTTAACCAGAGTGGTTTCAATATCTATCTTATCACTAAACCTCTTGGTTCTCATCGTATCCCTTGTGCCTCTTTTCTAACACAGTGTTTTCAACTTTGTTCATCTTCGTGGTTTTCTTTCTTTCATTTTGCTCAACCTCTCAAGGTTCATGGTTTCACTCGTTTGTTGAAGAAGCAACTTAGTTTTACCTCTTATCTTCCTCTTCCTTTTCTCTCCGGTGCCATCCTAGATCTCGGGACGAGATCCTCTTGTAGTGGTGGAGTGTTGTAACGCCCCGGATACAACTTTCCATATTCGTAACTCCAACTCTTGCTGTCGGTGTCAAAACCGGCGGATCTCGGGTAGGGGGTCCCGAACTATGCGTCTAGGCGGATGGTAACAGGAGACAAGGGACACGATGTTTTACCTGTGTTCGCCCTCTTGATGGAGGTAAAACCCACGCCCCGCTTGATTAATATTGATGATATGGGTAGTACAAGAGTGGATCTACCACGAGATCAAGGAGGCTAAACCCTAGAAGCTAGCCTATGGTATGATTGTTGTAATGGAGGTTATCTCCTATGGATTAAAGCCCTCCGGTTTATATAGACACCGGAGAGGGCTAGGGTTACACAGTCGGTTACAATGGTAGGAGATCTACATATCTCAGATTGCCAAGCTTGCCTTCCACGCCAAGGAAAGTCCCATCCGGACACAGTGACGGAGTCTTCAATCTTGTATCTTCGTAGTCTTGGAGTCCGCGGATGATGATAGTCCGCAGTCCGGACACCCCTAGTCCAGACTCCTCAAGAGCCCCCTTAACTCGCTTCAATGACGATGAGTCCGACGCGATAATGTTCGGCATTGTAAGGCGGGTTCCTCCTCCAGATAGTCCATAGAAGATTGTGAACACCAGGATAGTGTCCGGCTCTGCAAAATAAATTCCACATTCCACCGTAGAGAGAATAAAATGTACACAAGTTCAATCTGCTGACGTATTTTGCGGCGTGACATCGCACCACTACCAAGCCTTTACTTGAATCGTTTTTTATTATACCACCTCGTCACGTTTAGCGAAGCGGTTTCCTTGGCACGTCTTGTCGAATCAGAGACCGTGTTCCCCCTTATTCCGGGATTCTCATCAATACGGACGTGGGTAACCCAACCGCGCCATTGATGGTGGCGCTTGGGAGATAAGCGAGTTTTACTAGGCCAGTGGGGACGTATAGTCTTCGTCCGCCTATATAAGGGATAAGGATTCACCTTTTCACCTACGCCTTCTTCCTCCTTTGCTTATCCATCTCCGCACAAGACTCGAGCTCCAAATACCAAGTTCACAAGATCTCGTCTCAACCTTCTCCGACCATGTCCGGGCGGAGTCAAGTGGTTGGCCTCCACCGCTAAGGAGGAGCACATCACAAAGTTGCGCAGCACCGGATACCTTTCCGGCGACATCGCACACCGGCTGCCGACGAAGGGCAACTCATTCCCACCCCCAGGACCCATGAGAGGGTCGTTTTCCTTCCCCACTTCCTCCGCGGACTGGGCTTTCCACTTCACCCCTTTGTCCGGGGGATCATGTTCTACTACAGCCTGGATTTCCATGATCTGGCGTCGAACTTCATCCTCAACATCTCGGCGTTTATCGTCGGTAGCGAGGCCTTCCTCGCATCCAGCCCCACTTCGCTTGTGGCTCAAGACCTTCAATGTCAAGCGAAGGTAGTGAAGGGCACTCAAAGCGGAGTGCGGAGGCGCCATGTTGGGCAAGATGCCCAACGCCCTTTCGCTTGAAGGGGCCTTCGTGGAATCCGTCAAGGGGTGGCGATCGGGTGGTTCTACATCACCGAGCCGCGACCCTAAGTGGGGGCGGCCCCGAGTTCAGATTCAGATCCCTACACAGCTCACCTCCGGAAAGAGAAGGGCTTCTGTGGGGTAATTCAAGGAGCCGACGGACTCCAAGCCCAGATTCAAGTGGTGAACAAGAAGCTCAGCTGGTTAACGTTGTCCAAGTCATGCTCGTTCGCCGGATTCTCCCATGCCAAGAACGGGCATTCAATCTGTGGGAGTTCGATCCGGAACAGCACCAGGCATTAGGCGGGCTCTTCGACACGACGTACGAAGGCGCCTGGAGGGTGCTGTTTAAGGGCGCTGAAGCCCCGCATCCACGACGGAAGATCGCGATTTCACTCGCAGCGTCCCACCGACGAGGTAAGTGATTCTACCCATTTACGGACACTTGTTGTTAATAGTTCGACCCTAAGCGGGTTTCAATCTCCCTTTTCCTTTGACAGAGTGGATGAAGAAGGCCGAGCAGCTCATCCGCCCGGCTCCCATGCCGAAGACCCAAAGTGGGCGCCTGCCTAGCGGGGCTGCTGGTTCCGGCAC
The DNA here is from genome assembly GCA_021437245.1 of Aegilops speltoides. Taxonomy (NCBI): domain Eukaryota; kingdom Viridiplantae; phylum Streptophyta; class Magnoliopsida; order Poales; family Poaceae; genus Aegilops; species Aegilops speltoides. Next base: position 161,712,982 of record CM038144.1, read on the forward strand.
CGCACGTGGTGCCGAGAAGAAGGCTAAGAAGGTGGCCACGGTACTCGAAAGAGTTCCTGCCAGTGTCCGACGACTCGAGGCGGATTCCTCCCCAAAGATGAGGAGGAGGAAGAAGACTCTCTCCTGAGGAGGAGAGATAACAGAAGGCCTCCCCAACAGGGAGGCCGAAGGGTCCAAGAGGGAAGAACTATTCTCTGGACAGCTCCGCCAACACCAACATTGGCGTAGAAGAATGGCCCTCAAGGGCCAGGCCTCCGGCGAGATCGTAAGTATCCGGATTCCTGAATGGTTTATAATTTCTTGTCATGTCACATAGTGTCCTTCTAATGCCGCATATACGCCTGCATCCGCCGACGATGATCTCCCGCCTTGCCGAAGGGGTCGTTGGCTGCGTCGGATGTGGATTCCATTCCGACTGCCTCCACCCCTCGCGCCGCTGAGGACTCCAAGGTGGGATCCCAGGAGAGGGCCCATCAAGAGGAGGCTCCGGAGGCGCCGCAAGGCAGCCTCCCGGACTTTGCACCGGACTCTACGCCGGAACCTGCAGTGGTTCCAGAGTCCGGCAGGCGGCCCCTTCACAAGAAGGGCAAGACCGTGACACCGGCGGCCCCCGTCCAACCGGAGGCGCCGGACAACTTGTTGGAGGTGCTCAAAGGCGCTTCCATCGAGGAAGAACACCGCACTATCATGAGTGCGGTGATTCAGAAGGTTCAGCTTGCCAAGAGCGGGCTGACCGAAGCCTGCAGCAGCCTTCTAACAGGCTTTGAGGTAAGAAGTTAAAATTATGTAATGTAATACCGCATAGACAGTAGCCCCTGATGCTCGGTTCGGTGTTCGAAAGAAAAGCCGGACTGAGGATCTAAAGAAGATATACGCAGGGTTGCTAAAAAGTATGTCAATATGGGTTTGCAGGCTGCTGCCGACCTCGGACGATAGATCATGGAGGTTGGTGCATTGAAGCAGATCTCGAGCGGTCCGAGCAAGAGCTCGGCCGTGCCAAAAAGCAGCTCGAGGACAAAGAAGGTGAGTAACACCACTTTGAATAATTACCTTACAGAAAAGGATTTAGGTTGCAAAAAGTAACAAGGATAACATGGGCACTGCAGGGGACACTAACGAGGTGGCAGCCCTGAAGGAGGCTATGTCTGCGGCCGAACGCAATGCGGCCGCGGAACGGGCAGAGCGAGAAAAGCAGGAGGCGCGGGTGGCGGAGGTGTGGCAAGAGCTCCAGGCTCTCACGGAGAAGGATGAGAGTTTGGAGCGCGACTCAAAGACGCGAGAGTCCGAGCTCGTCTCAGCTCTTGAAAGTGCCAAGTCCGCCAAGGCCGAGGCCCGTAAGGCCCTTCAAGAGGTTGAGGATATGAAGAAAATAGCGGCGGGTAAGGCATTTTTCATGCAGAGCAAGCATGTTAATGTAAACTACCTGACACTTACCCGAATTTGGAGCTCTCCAGGGGCGTTTGCAGATCTGCCTCGCAGTGTATCCGATGCCGCCGCATTCTACCGAGGCGAGGAGGGGAGCTCAACGGAGAAGGTCTTCTGGTCTCAGTACGGTGAGGCCGGCCATCCGGTGCCCCCTAGCGACCAGCTGAAGCAGCTGGTCGAGCTCCACAAGGTAGCTGAGGAGGCCATGAAGGGCCTCATAGTCCGGCCAGGGCTCGGACAGGCCATGCCCGGGAGCTACTTCGGCCTCGGCGGCGGCCGGTGGATGCGTGCCCACGGGTGGAGGTCGCAGCGCCCACTTTGATTGAAGGTTCTCGCCGGGCTCTTGCCAGCGCAAAGGTGCACTGGGCAAGCTGGATGCGAGAAGCTCATCATCGACGCCCGCCAAGGCAAGGAGTATCGCACTCGAGATGTACTTGTAAGACTGTCTGAAGGGTGCCCGCAAGATTGCGGATGAGTGCCCCGAGATGTAATTATTGAGTAGACTCGCTATGCATTATCCCGTCGCTGAAGACTTTGCTCATATGCGCAAGCAACGCTTGTTAGATTTAAAATATTACCTTCAGGCGGCCGCTTATAAAATCTCGAGAGATGGCAAGTCGTTATTTCACCCCAAGCCATGAGTGTTGGGGTGTTTGGGATAAACTTGAGCACTCTTGTTCCCATCTTTGGGTCCATCTAGGAGGCGCCAACACAACGAACAAGGCAACCGGACTTATAATGCTTGAACACTCTCACTTAGCCATAGAATTAATTTTAAATTTGGTGAAGCCCTAGTATTCGAAGACCGAATTGGGCGCTATCCACGCCTTCGCTCGGACATTATCCGCATTTCGCCGAGGCGCATAGGTCTTTAGGGACCCAAAAGACCTCTCAAACAGCGACCATCTCTCGCCTTATCATGCCGCCAGTTTTAGCTTTCCATCGAGGCGCCGCCAGCTCAACCGGGCGCAATCGCAGTGGTTCTCCCAGTGCCACCTTAGCCGATAGAACGGAACGTAAGGAACCAAAACGTGGGAGCCGGGCAAACCCAACTATTGACCCAAGACATGATTTGGAGCCGATTCATATAATGCTATAAGTTCGGGGTGCCGCACTTGTGAAAGTGTTCGGACTTATCACACCATAATGCGGGAACATAAGCCCTGGTGTATTCGGCCGCACTAAAATATACGGTGCACGATGTCATTAGTGAACATATATGTAAAGTAATGCAATAACAGGCAAAAAGTGCTGCATTATTTATTCAAGGGATTCTGCTATGAGTGCGAAATGATACAAATAGTGCGGTAAGCAAGGGATTGGACTAATTAAACATGTCCCCCTCCAGGGGTGGGCTCCGGACTGCTGTATATAATCAAAATTAATGCTCGTAATGGAGACCACCTGAGTGTTAGTCGCAGCCTTTTTCCCTCCCTGGCTGTTGCACCGTGAGTTCGGCGGGTTCACCGCCGGACAGGGCCTCTGGTGAACGGAGTCCTGTGTATACAAAGAAGGAAAAAAAAGAGACACACTTGTGAGCCCCTGGTGTGGTCGAGCCGCACTGGTTCATAGGTCGTGCCCTCCCCTAGGCCCATGGTATCTCCAGAGCGTAATGATGTACGCGAGGGTTGGTCTTGCAATCATGCGAGGGCTGGGTTAGCCGCATTACTCGCATGCTCGGACGTGCCAAGTGGTCTTTGTTGATGTTGCTTGGCACGTTTGGCGTGTCCGCCGCTTAACGGCCGGATCGAAAATTGCCTTAGAAGGCTGCTCAGATTTCCGCCATGAGAGCCATCAGATGTTCCTCTGCTCGAGCGAAGCGCCCGTATTTCCGTTGACCGTGATGACTCCACGAGGGCTTGGCATCTTGAGCTTGAGGTATGCATAATGCAGCACCGCGTTGAACTTTGCAAATGTGGTTCGTCCGAGCAGAGTGTGATAGCCGCTGTGGAACGGGACTATGTCGAAGATTAACTCCTTGCTCCGGAAGTTGTCCGGGGATCCGAAGACCACTTCCAGTGTGACTGAGCCTGTACAATTGGCCTCAACACCTGGTATGACGCCTTTGAAGGTCGTCTTTGTAGGTTTAATCCTTGAGGGGTCTATGTAACGCCCCGGACAGACCCGCCGGTGGTCGTTACTCCTGGCGGGATCTAGACTGGCCCCACAGATCAATACTAGTCTTTTCTGCGCACTTTGTCCTCACTCATGCGCACCGGAGCAACTTCGGCCGGTCACCCATCCTAAGACTACTCCAAGCTGAGCACGCTTAACTTTGTAGTTCTCGTCCAATGGGCTCCGGAAAAGAAGGAATTCCTTATTGATATGAGTAGTCTATCATCCCTAATAAGCCAGGCTATCACATACACCCACACTCGTGAGGAACCGACGCCCTCGTCGGGCCACAGAACGCTCCCTCTGGCACAACCGTCTCAGGCATCCAGTCCGTACATGTGCCATGCCGTGTGCCACGACGGGTCACAAACGCCATGAACAACATGACCGCAAGACCTGTCCGCAACCATCCGTAACCGCGAGGGTCGGCTCGATACCAACTTGTAACGCCGGACAGACCGCCGGTGGTCGTTATTCTGGCGGATCTAGATCGCCCCACAGATCAATACTAGTCTTTTCTGCGACTTTGTCCTCACTCATGCGCACCGGAGCAACTTCGGTCGGTCACCCATCCTAAGACTACTCCAAGCTGAGCACGCTTAACTTTGGAGTTCGTCGAATGGGCTCCCGAAAAGAAGGAATTCCTTATTGATATGAGTAGTCTATCATCCCTAATAAGCCAGGCTATCACAGTCTATGCCCATCTTATGACCGATCCTCGATAAAGCGAGTTCAGCATCGCCGCTGTCCATCAGGACTCTTGTGAGGTGAAATCCATCGACGATTGGGTCTAAAACCAATGTGGCGAATCCGCCATGGCGGATGCTGGTCGGATGGTCTCTTCGATCGAAAGTGATCGGGCAAGAGGACCATGGATTGAACTTAGGGCGATCGCTCCATCGCATATACGCCCTTTAGTGCACGCTCCGCTCCCTCTTGGGTATATGGGTTATGATATCATGTTCACCGTCCGCACTTGTGGGGGAAACCTTCGTCCTCTCTCGTTCGGGCGGTTGGGTCTCTTCCTCATCGTCGCTGTGTAGCCCCTTGTCATTGTTTTCGGCAATTAACTTGCCTGCCTGCTTAAATACCCAACAATCTCTGTTGGTGTGGTTAGCTGGCTTTTCGGGTGCCATGTATCCGCATGAGCGGTCGAGTATTCGGTCCAAATTGGACGGACCGGAGTGGTTCTTTTGAATGGCTTCTTCCACGACCGGTTTAGAGCCTCGGAATCCAGCGTTAATCGCCAGATCCTCCTTGTCGTCGCCGTTAACGCGGCGTTTGTTTTTGCTTCGACGCGACCTGCTATTTTGGTCCTTAGTATCCGGACTACCAGCATTTTTGCCGAGGTTGTTACTGCGAGCTAGCCAACTATCCTCTCCCGCACAGAAGCGGGTCATTAGTGATGTGAGGGCTGCCATGGATTTCGGCTTTTTCTATCCTAGGTGCCGGGCTAGCCACTCGTCGCGGATGTTATATTTGAAGGCTGCGAGGGCCTCTGCATCCGGACAGTCGACGATTTGATTTTTCTTTGTTAAGAACCATGTCCAGAATTGCCTGGCCGATTCATCTGGCTGCTGGATTATGTGGCTTAGGTCGTCGGCGTCTGGTGGTCGCACATATGTCCCCTGGAAGTTGTCGAGGAATGCGGCTTCCAGGTCCTCCCAACACCCAATTGACTCTACGGGCAGGCTGTTAAGCATATCCCGAGCTGGTCCTTTAAGCTTGAGCGGGAGGTATTTGATGGCGTGGAGATCGTCGCCGCGGGCCATATGGATGTGAAGGAGATAATCTTCGATCCAAACCGCGGGGTCTGCCGTGCCATCGAGGATTCAATGTTTACGGGTTTAAACCCTTCAGGATTTGATGATCCATTACTTCGTCGATGAAGCATAGCGGTGTGCGGCACCTCTCAGATTGAGCAATATCACGACGTAGCTCAAGGGAGCGTTATTCGCTGTGTTCGCCCGCCAAAGTTGTTGTATCCGCTCGACGGTATTAAATGCTGGGGGTCGGGGCGCCCGCGTGATCCATAGATAGATCTGGATTGTCTTGCCTTATCCTCCAATATGTCCCGCAAGTCCGCACGCTCCTCGTGGCTTCGTGCTTTTCTGCCGGCGACGGGTACGGTCTTGATGGAAGGTCCGATGCCTCTCGCCGCGACCACGGGTGGTCTGCCGGCCGACAGCGCCGGTGATGAAGGTATGTATGCTTCCTCCTCTAATCGGGCAGCAACTTGCGCTTTGGGTAGCTCTTGAGGGCGTTCGAGTTCATACTCTTCGCCGCAAGGACCTTGGTCCATCTCTCGCCAGCAGGTCTTGATCAGCTTGAAGTTGCTGCTGCTTTTTCTTTAGGCTATTTGTCGTGGCCATTAGCCTGCGCTTGAAACGCCCTGCTCGACGGATCTCGGGCACGCATTTAATTGCGTCGTTGAGGCTTGCCTCGCCTTCGGAGGGAGGTATGTAATTATCATCCTTGACCTTATCATCTGCCGCTCTCTCGTGAGGGCTTGCTTCTGCATCCTCCTGCGCTAAATCTTGCTGGAGGGGATTGTCTTCGGCACTTTCTGGGGTGTTATTATCTCCTGTGTCGGAATCTCCATTCTTGCTGTGGCGTGATTTAGAACAGCGCCACGACGCCGCGCTTAGGCTGTTTTTTATGAATCTGCCTCCGCGCTTCTTCGCCGTCCCCATCTTTTGGGGTGTCCACCATGTATATGTCATATGACGAGGTGGTCTTCCGAGGCCTCAGAGGCGCTGGTTCTGTTTGTCTCCGGCATCGCCGTCCATACCGTCGATGTCTTCGGAGTCGTAGTCCAGCATGTCGGTTAGATCGTCGACAGTGGCTACAAAGTGGGAGGTGGGTGGGTTTTGAATTTCTTCGTCGTCCGCATCCCAACCATCCTGGCCATAATCCGGCCAGGGCTCTCCGGATAGCGAGAGATGTTTTAGCGAATTTAGGATGTCGCCAAAGGGTGAGTGTTGCAAGATGTCCGCGGCAGTGGACTCCATGATCGGTGCCCAATCAGATTCGATTGGCAGGGGCGCAGAAGGTTCGGAGTCCGGCAGGGAGTCCGGCACCTCGGACTCACGAGCTTTACAAGGGACAAGGTTAGTGTTCGGCTCCATCGCCGCAGAAGTTGCAGCCCGCGAGGTGGTGTCCAGCCACAGGTCCTCGATCTGGGCGACCGGCTCCGGATTAAGGGCCGGAGCGGATTCGCGTGTGGCCACCAAGGCACTATCCGGCGGCAGAGCTAAACCATGCTCCTCGCGACAGCACGACACGCTCGGCTGTGGCTCGAGTCCATCGAAGATTAAGTCCCAGCGGATGTCGGCCGTGAAGTTTAGGCTTCCGAACCTGACCTGATGGCCAGGGGCGTAGCTTTCGATCCTGGCCGGCGTTGTTGTTGATTGGAGGAGCCATCAAGCCTATTGGTGACGACACAGACGAACTCTCAATGAAAGCACCAATGTCGGTGTCAAAACTGGCGGATCTCGGGTAGGGGGTCCCGAACTGTGCGTCTAGGCGGATGGTAACAGGAGACAAGGGACACGATGTTTTACCCAGGTTCGGGCCCTCTTGATGGAGGTAAAACCCTACGTCCTGCTTGATTAATATTGATGATATGGGTAGTACAAGAGTGGATCTACCACGAGATCAAGGAGGCTAAACCCTAGAAGCTAGCCTATGGTATGATTGTTGTAATGGATGTTATCTCCTACGGACTAAAGCCCTCCGGTTTATATAGACACCGGAGATGGCTAGGGTTACACAGAGTCGGTTACAATGGTAGGAGATCTACATATCCGCATCGCCAAGCTTGCCTTCCACGCCAAGGAAAGTCCCATCCGGACACGGGGCGGAGTCTTCAATCTTGTATCTTCGAAGTCTTGGAGTCCGGCGGACGATCATAGTCCGGCTGTCCGGACACCCCCTAGTCCAGGACTCCCTCACTTGCCTTTTCCGGAGATGCGATATGATATTTTCTCCATGGTTGGGCTTTTGGGTTTGTTTTGCATTTTGTTCATGTCTTCCATCTCATCTCATAGCATCATGTGCATCGCATCCATATGTTTTCATAAAACCCGTATCCGCTTGTAGTTGCCGCGTCCCCCTTGCTTTCGTTGACTGTTTCGAGACCAATCGGGTTTTTGCTTCCCTCTTGACCCTGACCACCTAACCTCTCTTGCCAGCTCGCAGCCCCCTCGCGCGCGTCCGTAAACTTCCCCGAACCCGACCCGGGCTTTCGTTACCGATGGGTCCGGATCATCCCCAAACATTACAAAACATCTCCGTTTTTTTATTTGGACTCCCTATCTATTTATTTCTCGGACCGTTCGATTATGATCGAAGGGCCCGAGTAGCCCCTAAACTAACCTACCTGCTATATAACCAGACAAAACCCTAAAATCTAGGGAGATGTCCCATCCATCCCGTCTCGGCCGCCACCACTTTCTTCCTCGGGATCCTCCCAGATCCCCTTCTCACCCAACCAGCGCTCTCCGTTGCTCCCCCTCGATCTAGGTGCCCGTGCCCATGATCCAAACCCCCTCTCGATCTCTCCCCGCCAACTAGTGCCTCCCCTGGATCCCGTCGTCTTCGCATGCCATGCCGGAGTTCCACCTCGCCGGAGCACAGGACCTCCTCTGCCGCCGGTGAGATGCCCAGCTGCTGCTCCTCCGTTTTCCCCTGCACCTACCGTGCCTCACATCTCCCTCTCGACCTCCTAATGCAGCGCCATGGATGGCTACAGCCCAAGCTTGCGTCCGACCTCTTGGATCCCTCGTTGCTCCGTCTCAAGCCGCGTCCTCGCCGGGCCTCTCGCGCGCCCGAGCTCCACCTTGTGTTCCCGCCTCCTCGTCCTCGTGGCCGAAGCAGCCGAACAGGAGGTCTTCCCCTGAGGCTCCTCGCTCTCCTCATCGACCCAGGGAGAGGAGATCCTCCCGAAGCCCCTTTTCGCCATCGTCGCTCGGCACCGTCGGTGAGTCGTCCACCAGGACGTGCCCCTACTCCCTTCCCCGTTCCCTTCGTTGAAGTCCCCTCTCTTCCATTGCCTCACATCTCTCTCTGTTCTCTCTTTCTCTATTGACAGGAGTACCCCGCGCCATGGCCGCCCGATGCTCAAGCCACCATCGGGAACCGCTCCTCCGCCTTGGGTCCTCCCAGATCGGACCGCCTGCCTTCCTCGATCTCTCGACGCTGCTTAGCTGGTGAGCTCCTCCGCAAGCACCCCAACTCCTCTCTTCTCTCTGAATGTGCTCCCTCCTTGTTTTCTTCCACAGGGAACCGATGCCGCCCTTGAGCTCCGCCCGCGCCGTCGTTCCGCTCTGTCTTGCTGATTCGAGCGGACGAAGCTTCGCCGTTGACCGATCGACGACCTCCCTTCAGATCGAGCGGAGAGAGGACGCCAGCCCAGCCGCTGATCCTCTGCTCGTTGACCTTCCGCGCTGACCCGATCGCCCTGCCTCCGCTTTGATCTGCCTACCAGGCCTGCCACCGGAGTATGCATCAGGCCCAGCTTGGCCACTTCCTCCACCAGATCCGGCCTCCTCCAGCCTCTGCATCGACTGGGCCTTGGCCCTTGGTGAGCCGCCTAGTTCCTCTAGCTCCAGTTTCGGCCCATAGTGTTTTTTTCCTGCTGCTGCGATTTTTGCTAATTATCCAGAGAATATCAGTTTTGCAGAAACCCCCCTAGAACTCATGCATATAATAACTCCACAACCGTGCATCATATGTAAATAATTTATAAATGAAAAATGCTTAGTTTTTCATCTAGTTTCATATTTGGCCACTTTCATCTATGTTTAAAATGTTTAAAATGTTGTTTGTTTAAATTTGCTCAAATGCCATGTTAAAATGATTTATTTCATAACTAAATAACCGTAGCTCCAAATTTAACAAACTTTATATGTAAATGGGGTGGAAAAATGCCTAGTTTAACATGGTCCACTTTATTTTCCTGTTTAACAACTTTAAAATATGTTTTAGGGCAGAACAGAAGCTAATTCAAAATATGCACATGGGGATTTTCCGGAATTGTTGTTTGTTGTTTCCGGCCTCATTTAAACTTGCCTAAATAGTTAGTTCACTTTTGTTACACCCCTTGCCATGTTTAACAACATTTAACATTGTTGCGTACCTAAACTAGAGCGAACTAAATAACTTGGATGTGGTGTTTCGTCAATATGCAACTCATTGCATATTGAGCTCCACTTAACTTGTAGTATTGTTTGTTGCACTTTGCCATGCCATGTCTCATTAAATCGGACATGCATCATACTTGGTTGTGCATCATGCCATGTTATGTGATGGTTGTTTACCTTGTTGTTTGTTTCTTTCTGGTGTTGCTTCTTAGTTCCGGTAATGTTGCGATTGTGAGGATTCATTCGACTACTCCCATTCGTCTTCTTCATGGACTCGTTCTTCTTCCTTTGCGGGATTACAGGCAAGATGACCGCTATCCTGGATCTCACTACTGTCATTGCTATGCTAGTTGCTTCGCTCTATCGCTATGCTGCGTTACCTATCATTTGCTCTTCAAGCCTCCCAAATTGCCATGAACCTCTAACCTTTGACACCCTTCCTAGCAAACCGTTGTTTGGCTATGTTACTGCTTTGCTCAGCCCCTCTTATAATGTTGTTAGTTGCAGGTGAAGTTGAAGATTGCTCCATGGTGGACAGGGTTATGTTGGGATATCACAATATCTCTTATATTATTAATGCATCTATATAGTTGGTAAAGGGTGGAAGGCTCGGCCTTATGCCTGGTGTTTTGTTCCACTCTTGCCGCCCTAGTTTCCATCATACCGGTGTTATGTTCCCGGATTTTGCGTTCCTTACGCGGTCGGGTGATTTATGGGACCCCCTTGACAGTTCGCTTTGAATAAAACTCCTCTAGCAAGGCCCAACCTTGGTTTTACCATTTGCCTCACCACCACCTACTTTTCCCTTGGGAGTAATTAACCCAAGGGTCATCTTTATTATAGCCCCCTCGGGCCAATGCTTGTCTAAGTGTTGGTCCGAACTAGAGTCCTTTGCAGCGCCCCCTCAGGGATACTTGAGGTCTGGTTTTAGTTGTACGGAGTGCTCATCCGGTGTTGCCCTGAGAACGAGATATGTGCAGCTCCTATCGGGATGTCGGTGCATCGGGCGGTCTTGCTGGTCTTGTTTTCCCATTGTTGAAATGTCTTGTAAACCGGGATTCCCAGACTGATCGGGTCTTCCTGGGAGAAGGAATATCCTTCGTTGATCGCGAGAGCTTATCATGGGCTAAGTTGGGACACCCCTGCAGGGTTTAAACTTTCGAGAGCCATGCCCGTGGTTATGTGGTAGATGGGAATTTGTTAATGTCCGGTTGTAGATAACTTGACACCAGATCCAAATTAAAATGCATCAACCGCGTGTTTAGTCGTGATGGTCTCTTCTCAGTGGAGTCCAGGGAGTGAACATGGTTTCTGGGTTATGTTTGACGTAAGTAGGAGTTCAGGATCACCTCTTGTTCATTGCTAGCTTCACGACCGTTCCTTTGTTTCTCTTCTCGCTCTCTTTTGCGTAGGTTAGCCACCATACTTGCTTAGCCGTTGCTGCAACCTCACCACTTTACCCCTTCCTTTCCCATTAAGCTTTGCTAGTCTTGATCCCATGGTAATGGGATTGCTGAGTCCTCGTGGCTCACAGATTACTACAACAACAGTTGCAGGTACAGTTTATGTGATGATCTTGACGCGAGAGCGATGCTTGCTTGTTTTGGAGTTCTTCTTCTGCTTCTTCTTCGATCAGGGGATAGGTTCCAGGCCGGCAGCCTAGGCTAGCAGGGTGGATGTCATTTGAGCTTCTGTTTGTGTTTCATCCGTAGTCGGATGGTGTTCTTATGTAAGATGATGTTGTATTCGTGTGGCATTGTATGCCTTTTGTATGTATCCCCATCTATTATGTAATGTTGATGTAATGATATCCACCTTGCAAAAGCGTTTCAATATGCGGTTCTATCCTTGGTGGGACCTTCGAGTCTCTTTAGGATAGTATCGCATATTGGGCGTGACAGGGATATTGTCACATCCCTAGCTTCTGGCATTGCACTAGGCTAACTTCATGTGTGCCTCATGTTTAAACTTTGAAAAGAAACTTGAAATGGGGATGTCCAAACCGTAGCATCAAAGGAATTCATTAGGTTCCACAAAAATATTTTCAGTCAATCCAAATAGCTTTCAAAAATGTCCATCATTTCTGGAATATTCTAGAAACCATAACCAGAGGTGTTGCACATTTTTCCATGACATATTTGGTCACTGAATTAAATCATATAGTATTTGCATTTGGGCATTTAAATGCTATTAAAAAATTTAAATGCCCAAATAATCATAAACTGATATGTTTACTGTTGTATTTATTTTCAGCAGTGGGCATGAGAAGTTTCATGATTTTTGAGTTAGCGTTAGTATTTTTAATAAAGCCCTAAAGATTACAGAGAAATAGAAAAACAAAAACAATTAAAAGAGAGAGAGAGTGAACCACCTGGGCCACTTACCTGGCTCAAACCTACCTGGCGGTCCAGTTGACCGGCCCAGCCCACCACCGAAACACCCTTGTTGTCTTCCTCCCTGGACAGACGGACGAGCGCGTGCTCGCTGCGCGCTGGCCACGCGACACGCCACCTCCTGCTTCCGCCGCTACCCCGACGCGCCTATGAGCGCCAAGCAACCCCCTGTCACTCTCCCCCTCTCTCCCATGTCTCTCCCTCGTCTGCCCCTCTCCCCCGAGCATCACCGAGCAGAGCTCGTCGCCGCCGACACCATTCACCTCGGCCACCGGCCCTCCCTCGCCCATCAAGCGTGTCCAAGAGAACCGCCGCAGCTCCGTATTCCTCCTCGACGACACATGCAACCGGGGGGCACACCGCAGTGTCTGCATCGCCCTCTTCTTCAATCTCGGATGGCCAAGATCGCTGGCGCCCGCTCGCCACCTCCGACGTCTCCCCCGAGCCGCTGGGCCCTCCAACCGACCCCCTGTAAGCCCCGCCATCATTCACCCCTACCCCCATTCTCTTTTGCTCGCTCTGGCCGCCGATTCCATCAAGGCCGAAACCCACCGCCACACGAGCTCGACGCCGGCGTCACTTTGGTGACCATTTGGTCGCGGACCAGCGTCCAACAAACTCGAGGTTGCACACAGAGCATGGCTAGCGCGTTAGTTGGTTCGTTTGCGCGCTGCAAGACCAAACCCGCAACCCACCCAAGCGTCGGCCGCCACCCAAACGCTCGCCGGCGTCGTTCCCGGTCACAGCACGCTCAACCACCCGCACCGCTGGACGCGGAGCACTCCAAGCTCTCCGTAGAGCCTAGTCGCACACCAAACCGTCGCCGAACGGCGATTTCCGAAGCTCGCCGCCGTTTACTGTGGTCACCGGTGACTCATCACCGGCAACTCTGACGTGGCATCGTCATTAGCTGCTAATGGCCACGCTAATCACCCGCTTGAGCCACTGCCAAGTTGGCCCATGTACCTGTTTCGGTTATCCTAATCTCCCTGCTAGTTTAGCGCTAATCCCGTGGACCCCATGTGTCAGCTCTGACTTTGGCCTAGTCAGCGTTGACCAGGCCCACCTGTCAGTGACCCTAACTAGTCGTTAGTCATCGACCAAGGCCCACTCGTCAGTTTGACCTGGACTAGCCCCGTTGACCTGCTGACGTAGTGCTGATGTCATGCTGACGCAATTAATAATTTTCTGGATTTAAAATAATTCAGAAAATTCCAGAAAATGCCTAAAACTTCTAAAATTCATATAAATTCAACCGTAACTCCAAATGAAATAAATTATGTATGAAAAATGATCAGAAAAATCCAATCTATCCATCTGTACTGGTTTCATGCATGTATAAACAACTTAACCTTGCTGTTTAGCTCAAAACATGTTAATGCACTTTATAAACCCATAACTTGAGTTTGCATTTGAAACTTTGATTCAAATGAGCTCAAACCACCCTGGTTGTAGATGCATTAGCCCAACACACTCATATTGCCATGTCATGATCATGGATCATATTGTGCATTCCATTGATTGTGTTCTTCCTTGTTTGCCGGTGTTTGTCCCCTCTCGATAGACGTGGTTTCCACGATGAGTTCGATGACACCGATGAAGAGCTATATTATCTTCAGAAGTGCCAGGCAAGCAAAACCCCCTTGTTCATTCTGATACAATCCCACTCTCTCGCTCCTGCTCTATTTTACTGCATTAGGACAACAACGATACAACTGTTACTTGCTGCGGTAGTTGAACCCCTTTATCCTCTGCATGACTTGTCATTGCCACAGTAAATAGATGAAACCCACTAGCATGAGTAGGAGTTGTTTGAGCCCTGATGTGCCTACTCATTCATGCTTATTTGTCATGCCTGCTATTGCTTAGAGTTGTGTCAGGTCTGATTCATCGGGGATGAATTGGAGGTGTGTAAACATGTCCTACTATGTGTGAGCCAAGTGTGTGAACACGATTTGGTAAAGGTAGCGATGAGAGGCCATGTAGGAGTACATGGTGGGTTGTCTCATTGAAACCGTCCTCAGGAACTGAGTTCTGTGTTTGTGATCCATGAACAGTTACTACCACGCATTGGAATGCTTAAGTGCCCCTCTCGACTTATTAATCAACCTGATCTCTGTCCAGGAGTTGCAACTAGTTTCTGGTGTTTGTAGCTAGTGTTAGTAGTCTACCAAGTGGCACCAGTGCATGTGGGCTTGGGATGACTAGGCACAGCTTGCTCGGTGTACCAAGTGGCACCGGATGGTGGGCTTGGGAACCCTGCACACATCGTTTGGGGCCGTGAGGGACACCCTGCCAGATATCCTTGCGGATGGAACCCGAATAGGCGATAAACCCGACAAGAGACTTGTGTGGTTAGTCAGGTCGTGGCCGACTCCATCGCCAGGCTTCCGCTTGAAGGTTGTCGAGATACACGAGGTGTACATGGCGAGAAGTGGCGAGAGAGTGTGAAGAAGTACACCCTGCAGGCTAACATTATCTATTCAATAGCCGTGTCCGCGTAAAGGACTTCGGGTTGCTCGCATAGTTCATAGACAAGTGAAAGTGGATACTCTAAAATGCGCAAGATAAGCGTGAGTGCTATGGACGGCATTCTCGTAGGGAGACGGGAGCGGATCCATAGTGGTGTATTAACATGGTGAATATGTGGACTCGTGTGCGCCACCTCAAAGAGTTACATTGCAGTGATAGTTCAGGATAGCCACCGAGTCAAAGCTGGATTGCTGCAGTTAAACCCCACCACCCATAATGATGCATATGTAGTTAGTTCTGATGTAAGTCTTGCTGGGTACATTTGTACTCACGTTTGCCTATTTTATGTTTTTGCAGAGACTTCCGTCTCACTAGTAGTTCGGCGTGGACTTCGACGTTTAGCTTGTTACCTCAACTACGATCTTGTGCCCTCGGCAGGATCTGGTAGATAGTCAGGCTTCTTAGCCTTTTTCATTTATAGTTGTCTGTACTCAGACATGTTAAGCTTCCGCGTGTGCTTTGACTTGTATGCTCTGAATGTTGGGTCATGAGACCCATGATTGTAATATCTTGCTCCTCGGAGCCTATTGAATAAAATACTTGAGTCGTAGAGTCATGTTGTGATGCCATGTTGTATTTGCACATACCAGGTATATTGTGTGTATGTTATTGAAATGCTTGGTATGTGTGGGATCTGACAACCTAGTTGTTTATCCTTGGTAGCCTCTCTTATCGGGAAATGTCTCCTAGTGATTCCACTGAGCCATGGTAGCTTGCTACTACTTTGGAACACTTAGGTTGGCCGGCATTTGTCCTTCTTCGTTCCTGTGTCTGTCCCTTCGGGGAAATGTCACGCGGTTTCTACCGGAGTCCTGTTAGCCTGCTACAGCCCGATTTACCGGAGTCCTGCTAGCCCAGTTGCTACAGCCTGGATTCACTCGCTGATGACCGACACGTTCGTTGCTAGGTCATGTATGCATGTCCATGGGAGTTAGCGCCACTTTGGGTTTACGACTAGCCATGTCAGCCCGGGCTCCTTATCATATGGATGCTAGCGACACTATCATATACGTGTGCCAAAAGGTGCAAACGGTCCCGGGCAAAGGTAAGGCGACACCCATGGGGATACCATGCGTGAGGCCGCAAAGTGATATGAGGTGTTACATGCTAGATCAATGTGGCATTGAGTCGGGGTCCTGACAGCTTTGGTATCAGAGCTTGACTGCCTGTAGGATTACCAAGCCAAACTGGTCGAAGTTGAGTCTAGAAATTCTTTAGTTATATAAGGGAATTGATTGTGGGATGGAACGTAAGGCTCTTTTTACTCCTTATACCTTATGGCCTTCTGATCTGAGTCATCCTATCTTTCCTACGGGGTTAAGGAACTAGGCTATCTCTTCTTTCTATTAGGATCACGTGTTTCTAATCCGTAGACTTGTAGGATTGGCGGTTTTTAAGCCTTAGTTCAGTTCCTACTACTTCTGTGTATTCATAGTTGATCCCAGAACTTTGATATTGTGCTTCTGAGTGGTTATGCCACCACTTTACAAGATGTCTCAAACTTTTTCGAGCATTTACAGCCGTTATGCTGTGCGAGTCATCCCAGGTCTCTAAACAGTCTGATGCATTTGCAAATCCCTTCTTCCCGTTCCCTATGTCGCTTTCGTCAGATTAATCACACAAATCGGTGAGTTGAGGTACTTTATTGCCTCGACATGTATGTTGCAGTTATTATTATGACCCTAGGTGTTTTAGGGGATCATCTAGTGATCTAGCCATGATCTGTGTTTCCAGTGTGATGACTCTGGCCATCATTCTCGAAAGCATCCTGTGATGCCACTTAGTATGTAGGTATTCCACTTCTGGGTTTTGAACCTGAGATTCACCCTACTTACTTCATGTTGATAGTAATTGCTAGCTCCCTTAGGTTATTAGTAACCTTTGCGTTAGTCCTCGAGGTCCGTGGTATTTCCTTCTTCCAAATACTATGAACCGTTTATGGAAGAAGGTCTTTGAACCAAAAGATCACAAGCAGAGTGCTCTTGACGAGTTCTCGATTCTACGTTGTTACTCTGCCAGTTCCACCTTTTCCGCATGGGTTATCCGGAGGAAATATGTTGAACTAGTTCGACATGCTAACCTATGCCTCCACAACTTAGAAAATCATATGTTCTTTTGAGTTGTCCCTCTTTTGTTGTATTCTAACCTTCGTCTATCAATTGATAGTAAGGAGTAGTTGTGTAGTCGTGTTCATCGATGCCTATTACTCTATGGTCCGTCAAGCCATTCTATTCTGGAATGACTAGGAGAAACAATCTCTGGTACCTCATGTATATCCAGGATTGGGTCAAAGCAGTTGTGTTCGGCAGATCAAAATGCTAATCTAGCTCTTGTTCTGTTATACCGTGGAGTATTACCATATTTATATCAAGAATATCATGGGAATCGCACACCATTCTATGAACTCTTGATACAGTGATACTTCTCGCCCTCATTATTCATTTCTCAGCTCCCGTGTTGTTGCAACCGGAATGCTGACAAGTGAACCGTGATGTGTGAAATCAATACTTCTAGCCACCCCACTGCTTGGTAGTTAAAGGACGATAATTTCATTCTTAGTGTGTTGGTTCTTGAATCATCATTCTAAGATAGATTGTGCTACCTAGTCCTTATTTCTGGTGCACTCTTCGATCAATGGTTAGGATTTTGTCAAACCCTTGCTCTGTTGATCATATCATCTTGCCCTGAACAGCAAGATTGTTCTCGATCTTAGAAACATATTGGTGGTTCGTGATTTTCCGAATATCTTCTCAGAGGTATCACCAGGTTGTCACCTGACCGCTATGTTGAGTTTGTGATCAAGTTGGTTCCTTATAACCACCCCCTTCTCCAAGAATCTGTGTTAGATACCCCTGAGCTAGTTAGTTAAGCTAAACAACAACTTGGAGAGTTGGAAGATGAAAGCTTGTCCGACTTAGTTCATTCTAAGGGATATCTTGTCTGTGTGTTGAAGAAAGGTGATATCTTCATTGATTGATCCTCGCGATCAATTGCTGGACCTGTCTTCCTAACCAAAACCTTGATTTGTGTGTGGGCTATCATCAAATCAAATCAGAACCAACGATACCCATAATGTTGTCTTACTCGTGGTTGACTCCTCGAGCATACACCATTATATCTTTTGGGTCTGACCAATGCTATCACCTTGTTCACATAGTTGTGGAATTCCACCCACATGGAAGCCTGGATGGATTGTTGTTGAGCCCATCGACAACATCCCTATCTTATCCATGACTTTGTTGGATATTAAGCTAGTGTTGGAAACTTTGTAAGCAATGCCTTCATGTTCCATTCGTGAAGCTTATGCTTGGATGAGAGAAGTGACTTCCTCTAATTCATGTGCATTCGGTGCAAGTTGCCGCCGTGAATTTGAGAAAGTTTGTTTTGTTTACCCTGGAATCCCAAATCGGTCATGCATACGTGCGAAGCATTCTGTGGTTTGCAGACTTGCAACCTCCATTCTATATGTATCCTTAGCACACCAAGCCACTGACTGATTTGTTCAAGGAGAAGGAGTTCCTTCATAAGAGCTAATCCGGACTTATGTGAGGACTCCGATATCCTCGATGATGGTTCCCAACCAGAACTCGGTAGTGTTTGTCGTAAGACTTCTACGTGGTCATGCTTGTCTTGGACAACGTGTTCACATGTATGTAGCGGAACCAGCTCATGGTTTGGAGCTTGCTATCGTAGTTCACTTCCCGAGATTCTCGCAACATCATCTCATCGAATTGTGTTGCAAACTTTCTTTTGCAGACATGTCGAGTCTCGAATATCCTGACACCAACCAAATCTGAATCTTAGGCTGATACGATGGTCGGAATGTTTTCCAAGAATTATAATATTATTCTCTCTATAACCCGGTAAAGAGAATGTCGTGGCCAACACACCCAGCCGGAAGACATGTTATTGTAATATATTGATTGAAGAAGTTGGCCACCTCCCCATAAGGACTTCGTAGGGTTTACTCCCTAGTTGTGCCTTATGATTTTTGTGTTCCCGAAGTCCGACCTTTTACTTGATGTTCTAGATATCAAACCATTTCTATGAATGGTTTACGCTAGCACATCAAGGAGAACATTAGAAGCAGAGTGCTAAATGTCTCTCGGTCGATCATCCAGATTTTGTTTCCTTGGCCCCGCCAAGGTGAAGTCTAAGAAGGTGTTATCTTCCTTGGCATCTGCATTATCCATCACTATTCATCATGGTAGTATGTTGTGTTGCCAGGATCCTTGACACGGATATTGGTAAAACCTTGATGAATATGGAGATGCTAAAGTTCTTGAGAGCTTGCAAAAGCACTAGGTGTTGTCATCGACACTAACTGGGATTGCTCCTAGTTTCTTCGGTTATGCTAAAACTTTTCAAACAGTGGACTCACTCTCTACTGTTGAGCTTTTCCCCAGTTACTAAAATCATCCTTTGTGTTGTTTTCAACAAGGTAATCCACATCATCCATTGTAATCTGGGTATGCCATTCTACCGAACCCCTCCAAACGATCGCTCGAGAATTGCCCTAGGCTGGTATAGAGAGTCTCAATGATCTCTATATCAAAGGTAATTATTTTTGCCACTTAAGGTAATAATCTATGAATCACCCTCCTCCAGGATGTCCCATTGTGGCATCATGGCAACTCAACTCCTCGCTACGTTGACAACCGTTCACCACCCTCTTAAGCGTGGAATTGTTGTCTACCTAGTGAACCCTCGTCATTTGTTCCACTCCATCCCTCTAGATGTGTGTTTCGTGTCTCAGCTCGAGTGATGTTGCTATGTGTCATTCCGTGAGTTGATCCTAAGTTGTTCGATCTTCGAGAAGATCGATCCTTCTAGAGTCTCCTTCTCCTCTCGTTGTCATGTTGGCTGGAGTTCTCAGAGCAAGACGACGAGACAAAGATCGTGATTGGATCAACGTTCTTTTGAACTGCAACCTGGATCGTGAAGATTGCGTTAGTTGCGTTTCCCCTTCATCTTACCCTACGCCTGAATCTTGGGACGAGATTCTTGTTTAGTAGGGGTGAGTTGTCACATCCCTAGCTTCTGGCATTGCACTGGGCTAACTTCATGTGTGCATCATGTTTAAACTTTGAAAGAAACTTGAAATGGTAATGTCCAAACCCTAGCATCAAAGGAATTCACTAGGTTCAACAAAAATATTTTCAGTCAATCCAAATAGCTTTCAAAAATGTCCATCATTTCTGGAAAATTCTAGAAACCATAACCAGAGGTGTTGCACATTTTTCCATGACATATTTGGTCACTGAATTAAATCATATAGTATTTGCATTTGGGCATTTAAATGCTATTAAATATTTTAAATGCCCAAATAATCATAAACTAAAATGTTTACTGTTGTATTTATTTTCGGCAGTGGGCATGAGAAGTTTCATGATTTTTGAGTTAGCATTAGTATTTTTAATAAAGCCCTAAAGATTACAGGGAAATAGAAAAACAAAACCAATTAAAAGAGAGAGAGATAGTGAACCACCTGGGCCACTTACCTGGCGCAAACCTACCTCGCGGTCCAGTTGACCAGCCCAGCCCACCACCGAAACACCCATCGCTGCCTTCCTCCTCGGATCGAAGGATTTAGTGCGTGCTCGCTGCACGCTGGCCACGCGCCGCGCCACCTCCTGCTTCCGCCGCTACCTTAACGCGCCTATGAGTGCCACGCAACCCCCTGGTCACTCTCCCCCTCTCTCCCGTGTCTCTCCTCGTCGCCTCTCTCTCCGAAAGCATCACCGAAAGGCTCGTCGCCACCGACACCATTCACCTCGGCCACCGGCCCTCCCTCGCCAATCAAGCGTGTCCAGGAGAACCGCCGCAGCTCCGTATTCCTCCTCGACGACCCATGCAACCGGGGGCACACCGCAGTGTCTCCATCGCCCTCTTCTTCAATCTCGGACGGCCGAGATCGCCGGCGCCCGCTTGCCACCTCCGACGTCTCCCCCGAGCCGCTGGGCGCTCCAACCGACCCCCTGTAAGCCCCTCCATCGTTCACCCCTAGCCCCATTCTCTTTTGCTCGCTCTGGCCGCCGATTCCATCAAGGCTGAAACCCATCGCCGCACGACCTCGACGCCGGCGTCACTCCGGTGACCATTTGGTCGCGGACCAGCGTCCAACGAACTCGAGGCTGCACACAGAGCATGGCTAGCACGTTAGTTGGTTCGTTTGCGCGCTGCAACACCAAACCCACAATCCACCCGAGCGCCGGCCGCCGCCTTCGCGCGCTGCCGTTTCGGCCAGCGCACGCTCAACCACCCGCACCGCTGGACGCGGAGCACTCCAAGCTCTCCGTAGAGCCTAGTCGCGCACCAAACCGTCGCCGAACGGCGATTTCCGAAACTCGTCGTCGTTTACTGTGGTCACCGGCGACTCATCGCCGGCGTATCTGACGTGGCGTCGTCATTAGCTGCTAATGGCCGCGTTAATCACCCACTTGAGCCACTGCCAAGTGGGCCCATGAGCCTGTTTAGGTTAGCCTAATCTCTCTGCTAGTTTAGCGCTAATCCCGTGGACCCCATGTGTCAGCTCTGACTTTGGCCTAGTCAGCGTTGACCAGGCCCACCTGTCAGTGACCCTAACTAGCCGTTAGTCATCGACTGCTGGGCCCTCGTCAGTTTGACTGGACTAGCCCCGCTGACCACCGACGAGTGCGATGTCATGTGTAACACCCCAAAGTCATGCTACAAGAACCCCTATGATTAAACTAATCATTTTTTCCAAACAAAGGCTTAATAACCTTGTTCAATATCCCATTTGTAATTCCAAATCAATTCAAATTCAAGTAAAGTTTGAAGTTGCTCAAAAGTTGCTGGAAAAATATTCATCATTTGTCAAAAATTCATAACACTCCTTTGTTAAGGAACACAACATCACTTTTGTGCAAAGATGAGCATTAGCAATTATAATAAACCAATTCAGCATTTTTAAATGCTATCCTATTTATGAAAAATAACAAATGAATTATTTTGGTCTCCAAAATATTTGTGGTAATTATCTAATATCACCAGGGAATAAAAGGGCACTTCACATATTTTTACAAAGGAAATGGCATGCCCAATATTTTCTTACGCATCTTTGATTATAAAAAAGCGTAAAAGAAAAGTTGTTTAAATAAAATAGAAAACCTCCTCAGATCCCCCACTGGCCTTAGCTACTGGGGAGGCCCAAAGCAGCAGCCCAACAACCCTTGTTCCCCTTCCTCCTGCTACAGAAGCGTGGGGGATCGTGGAGGCCATCCATGGCGCCTGCCACATGCCGCCATCCCGCTGCCCTCCCTCGAGATTAAGAGCATCGCCCGACCGCCCGAAACCCTAGCCCTTTTCCCCTTCCTCGCTGCTTCTCTTCCCACGCCAGACGCTCAAGCTCCCGCTATGGCCGATGTTGTTCAGACGCTTCCCGCCCTCCCCGCGACGTGGGATCGAGTCTGGAGCACCGCCGTTGCTCGCTACGTCTTCCTCGCCCATCGGGTCAAGCCAGACCTCAGACGCTTACATCAGCTCCTTCATGCTCCGCCGCCGCCATCGCCGCTTCGATCCCCGCCGCTCGACCCGGCTCCGGCTTCACCAAGTTGCTCGCCACCGGCGTGAGCACCACGTGGTTTCTCCTCTCGTTCCCTTTGTAGAGAGACAGGATATGGGCTGTGTAATCGCGATGTATTACTCGGTGCACCAGTGCACGATATATGAGTACAGAGGTGGGCCACAACCTCAACTATACAGGAAAACAGGAGGTGGGCCCTACACACATATACACGTATACAATATACTCAACACCCCAGCCGAAGCGGCGCCAAGGACGCAGAGATCGAACGAAACTCCTCAAAGGTGGAAGTCGGCAGTCCTTCGCTCATCACATCAAATCGCGGCGGTGGGCACATGGAGAACCCGCATGCGCCCAAGGGCTGCTCGCCGCGCACGGCGTGAATGTCCACTCGATGTGTTTCGTCCGGCGATGATGAACGGGTTGGCGGAAAGGTACACCGCAGAGACGTTGTCACAATGAGACAACCGTAGCTCGGGAAACATCGTGATGTAGCTCTGGCGTAGCCGCCGAAGCCGGTGCACTCGGCGACGGCGTTGGCCACAGCTCGGTACTCAGCCTCGGCGCTAGAGCGCGACACCGTGGGCTGCCGCTGACGACTATGAGACGAGCGAAGGACCGAGGTAGACGCAGAGCGAGGTGGACCGGCGAGTGTCGGGACAGCCGCCCAACAGATCGGAGTAGGCCACCATCTCCAAAGAAGCGGACGCCGTGAGTGTCAGCCAAGGGACATCGTGCCTCGGATGTAGCGGCGATCCGCTTCACGAGAGTCCAAAGAGAGTCACGAGGGGCGTGTATATGGAGGCACACTCGCCGGACAGCATATCAAGATCCGGTCGGGTGAGAGTCTGGCATCAAGAGCGCCGACAATAGACCGTAGAACGGAGCATCCGACGCAGCGAACCCTCAAGAGCGGAGACCTTGGCCTTCGTGGTCAACAGGAGTAGCAACCGGATGGCGCTGAGCATGCCAAGACGCCAAGAAGCTCATGGGCATACTTCGCTGATGAAGAAAGAAGCCGTCCGGCGCCAATGACCTCAATGCCAAGGAAGTAGTGGAGAGCGCCCAAATCCTTGATAGCGAACTCGTCACGCAGCCGCAGAGTGATCTCGGCCAAGAACGGCCGCGGAGGAGGCTGTCAGATGATGTCGCCGACGAGAGCAGCAAATATGCGTAGTGTCACCGTGGCGATAGACAAACAAAGTGAGGCGTCCGAGCGAGTGACGCTGAAGCCCAATGTCCAAGAAACCCGGCGATCCGCCGGTACCAGCGCGGGTGCTGCTTGAGCCCATAGAGAGCGCGCGACAAACAGTACACGTGGGTCGGGCAGGAGGCGCCGACGAAACCGGTGGGTTGCTCACAAAACACCGCTCCCAAGATGGCCGTGGAGGAAGGCGCGGAGACATCCATCTGGTGAACGGGCCAGCCGCGAGAGACGGCAAGCCGGAGGACAAGCGGATCGTGCCGGTTTGACAACCGGGCAAACGCTCCGGAAATCAACTCCAGCGTCTTTGGGCGAAAACCGCGACCACCCAACGAGCCTTATAGCGCTCAAGGGAACCGCCTGAGCGGTCTTATGACGGAAGACCCACTTGCCGGTGATGACGCTGGCGCTGGAGGCCGGGCACCGAGTCCAGTGCGGTTCCGCCGAGAGCGTCGAACTCTTCCTGCACGCCGCAAGCCGCTGAGGATCACGAGGGCGGCGCGGGCGACGCAGAATGGGTGACGGCTCCGCGGTAGAGGCGGAGAGGACGACTCATCACGCGAGTACCGGAGGCTCGGGCAATGAATGCCAAGACGAGCTCGGGTGACGGGCGAGACGGGCCACGGGCCGGGCGAAGTCGGGCGCGGTTGCCGCAGGAGGCCGCGCCGAGGCGGCCGACGAGGAGGCGGCCGACCAAGCGGCGCCCGAGGGCTGGCGAGGCGGCCGTGAAGGAGCAGCGACGGGCCGGGCGGCGAGGCCGGCGAGGCCTCGGCGACGGAAGCCGCCGAGGCCGGGCGAGGCCGGGCGAGGTTTCGGCGACGAGGCCGGGCGAGGCCGGGCGAGGCGCCCGGCGATGAGGCCGGGCGAGGTTAGCGAGGCGCCCGGGCGACGAGGCGGGGAGGCGGCCGCCGTGACGGCGGCGGTGAAGAGGCGCCGACTTCGCGGGCGCCCGAAGTCGGGGCGGCGGTGACGGCGGGCGCTGCCGCGGGGCGCCGGCAGAGGGCCTGTGGACCGCCAAAGCCCGGAGGCGGTCCACGAAGCGACACGGCTCGCCCACTGACGAGGTCGTCGATGAGCGCCGGTGGCGGCGGTGACGAGACGACGAGGGTGCCTGCTGCTGAAACGGGAAGACCATCTCATCAAAGTAGACGGTTCGAGGTGAAAACACGGTGAGAGATCGGATCGTAGCAGCGATAACCCTTAGTGTTAGGTGGGTAGCCGAGAAAGATGCAAAGCGACGGAGCGGGTGCAAGCTTATGAGGCGCAGTGGCAGCGATGCTAGGGTAGCACAGCAGCCAAGATGCGAAGCCCTTCATAAGAGGGAGGTGCACGAATAGAAGATGGTGAGGTGTAAAGTTCCCGCGAAAGTACGACATGGACGGATGTTGATCAAGAGAAGCGGTGGCAAGAGCGCCGTGCCAAAAACGCGGGGCACGCGGCATGAAAAGAAGAGTCCGAACGCAGTCATTAAGAGTGCGGAGGATGCGCCAACTCGCGACTGCTCGCTGCGAGGTGTACGGGCAAGTGAGACGAAAAATCGTGCCATGTGTGGCGAGAAGATCGCGACAGCGGTGTTGTCAAATTCCTTCCGTTGTCGGTCTCGCAACGCAAGAATGGGCCGCCAAATCTGCGTGCGGACATAAGAGTAAAAACCAGCAAGCATGGAGATGATGTCCGACGGCGCGCAACGGAAGGTCCACACATAATGCGAAAAATCATCAAGGATAACAAGATAATAAAGAAAGCCCAGACATCGGGCAACAGGAGATGTCCAAACATCACTATGAATCAACTCAAACGGGTACGATGCAACAAAAGAAGAAGGCCTAAACGAAGGCGAGCATGTTTGCCAAGGCGGCATGCATGACACGAGTGATCCTCGTTTATTACACGTGAAAGAAAAACTCAAGTATGTGGCGAAGGGTGGCGTGGTTAGGATGACCCAGTGAAGGTGCAAAGATCCACTCCGTGGCGAGAGCGACGGGGCGGCGGAAGTGGTGGAGGTGGCGGAGTGAACTGGGTAGAGCTCGTCCGGGCTGTCACATCGGTGGAGCACCATCCGCGGCGAAGGCCCCAATGTAAAAAACCACAATCGTCAAATTCAACGGTCACCGGATTTTCACGGTAAGAGAACGAACGGAAACAAGATTTTTAATAAGCTCGGGAAACAAGAATATTAGACATGGATATTGGAGTGGAGTTAGACGGAAAAATGCATGTCCAATATGGGTGATAGGAAGAGAAGAGCTGCCACCGACGGTGATGCGGTTGGAGGTGTGGACAGATGAGCAAGATGGAGGTTACCGGGCACGCCGCCATATGAGCGGTGGCGCCAGATGTCCATGTACCAATCGCCGCCGCGGTGTAGGTGGACGGAGAGGGCGGTGTGGAGAGCCGCCAGAGAGCCGGGTCCCACGGCGCCGGTGGGAGGGCGGTGCAGACGGCGGGGCAAGAAGGCGGCGCCACCGGCGGCGGCTGCCTTGCCGTGAGGGCGCCGTGATAGGTTGCGGCGGCGTAGGCACGCTCAAGGGACGGAGGCCGAGGGCCTAGAAGACTCGGAGAGGGAGCCCGTGGAACCGGCATGGAGTAGGCGTGGGCGACGCCGTCCACGGTTCTCGACCGGCCGACACGGGCCGCCGGTGAGGAGCCGGCCGCCGCTGGCGGGCGCTCCTCCTGAGCACCGCCGCCGCCTCCTCGCTATGCAGCCACCCCGCCGCCGCAGCGCCCTCCTTCATTGCCGCCCGGTGGGCGGCGGAAGGGGGCCGGGGCGGGCGGGAAGCCCGGCGGAAGGCGGGCGCCGCCGGGGCGGCGTCTGGCGGGCGGTGGCGGGCCGAACCCAGCGGTGCCGGCTAACGAGGGCGGTGTGGGTGGCGCGTCCGCCGCCCGCATCCGGCGCCCTCCAGCTTGAGGTACGCGACCACCTTGCCGGGGTGGGCTCCGGATGAGGGTGAGGTTGAGGCGGCGTTCCCAAGTCCTCGCTGAGGCCGCCGGAGAGGGTGCCGATGAGGAGCTCGTCGCCGATCTTCTCCCGAGATCACGGAGCTCATCGGCAAGTTTCTTGAGGCGCATGCAAAAATCATCGATGGACGAGCAAGTTGCCGGCACCCATAAAACTCACCATAGAGGAGGACCTTGCGCCGCAGCCCGATTGTCGGTG
The DNA here is from genome assembly GCA_021437245.1 of Aegilops speltoides. Classification (NCBI taxonomy): domain Eukaryota; kingdom Viridiplantae; phylum Streptophyta; class Magnoliopsida; order Poales; family Poaceae; genus Aegilops; species Aegilops speltoides. The sequence continues at coordinate 161,739,497 of CM038144.1, forward strand.
AAGAGACCGCTGAGTTTGGTCCGCATCGCATGGGCGCTGCCCTCGCCGCCCACCACGGTGTGGAAGATGTCGCCGGAGAGGGCGAGGTAGAACCAGCGGATGATGGTGGCGCCGAGGATCATCCACTCGCGTCATGGATCATGAGCGCGAGTCCACGGTGCCGCCCACGTGACTGCAGTAAGTACTCGCGAACACAAGCGAAAAATACCGCTTCCACGCGAGTAGGAGGCGGTGGTGTGATCCAGCTTGACCGGACGCGCCATGGATGTTGAGATCACGACGAGGGTGACATCAGACCGCGAACGGGTTGGAGACGGTGGAGGAGGAGGAACTCATGATGCGGGCGGGGCGGGTGAGAGCGGGCGGGCGAGAGGGCGCGCGGGTTGGTGGGCGGAGTTATCGGCGGCGGCGGGCGAGGCGCGGCGGCAAGGCGCGGCGGATTTGCGGGCGGCGGCTCGGAGAGAGAGAGGCAGCGCGGCGGGAGCGGGGGCGCGAAGCGAGCGAGGCGGCGGGCGCGAGCGGCGGCGGCGGCCGGAGCGGCGGGCAAGCGCGGCGGCGCGTTTCCAGTGGCGGCGGCGGCGATCGAGGGGAGTAGGGCGGCGGCGGCGGGCCGAACGGCGGCGGCGGAGGCGGCGGCGGCGGCGGCGCGGCGGCGGGCGGAGCGGCGGCGGGCGGCGGGGCGGCGGGCGGTTAGGGTTAGGATCTTATCGCGATAGATACCATGTAGAGAGACAGATATGGGCAGTCAATCGCGATGTATTACTTCGGTGCACTGAAAGCACGATATATGAAGACAGAGCGCCCACAACCTCAACTATACAGGGAAAACAGGAGGTGGGCCCTACACACACATATACACGTATACAATATACTCAACACCGCCATCGATCTCGTCGCCTAGTACTCATCCTCGCGAGCTCCGTCTCGGCCTTCCGCCATGGCCGGCGGGCTCATCGCTGCCGTGTCCCCTAGCTCCGTCTGTCGATGCGTGCGTGCTCCAGGAGTTGTGTAGATTCCGCCTAGCCTCTCGGTTCGTCAAACCTGAGCCCGTGGGCTCGATCCAGTCGAACGCCGCCACTGCCGTTGCCCGGCCGTCGACGTAGTCGTCGTTCTTGGCCACCCCCCTGTGCACGCTAGCACCCTGGACCGATGCACCACGCAGCCCCGCGCAGCCCCGCGCAGCCCAAGCTCCGGCCGTTGGCCACGGTTCGTGTCCGCGCCTTGTGCCATAGCGCCCCGTGCGAGCCCCCTGGCCGCGTCCCGCCGCGACCGGCCGCGCGCCGTCCGTCCACTGGCCGCACCCCGCCGCTGCCGTTGCGTGCCCTTGCCTTGCCCCGTGCCTTCTTTGCTGCTGCGTGCTTGCTGCTCACGCGCTGCTGCTGCCTGCTCTGCCTACTGCTACTCCCGATGCTGCTTGTTCCTGCTTGCAATCGCTCCTAGCTGCTGCTACTTCGCTAGCTGCTAAGCTGTGGCTGGCCATGGCCGTGCGTGAGTGTGGTGTGTGTGTGTGCACGTGTGTGTGGGGCTGGCCCAAATTGGTTTAGGTGTAAATTAATTAGCTAGATTAGTTCTAGGATTATTTTGATGTTTAGTCAGTATTAATTTAGTGCTAGATTAGCCTAATAGCCTATGACATGTGGCCCCATTTTAATCTAGACTTTTTTTAATTTAGATGCCCATGACATGTGGGCCATACCTCACCTTTGACTAGTCAACGCTGACTGTGGTGTTGACTTTGACCCTGACCCCACTGTCAGCCTCTAACACGCCTTGCTGGGTGCACTCCTCAGGGTGCACTGAGCAATTTCAGTTAATATTTTTCGAATTAATAATAAATCCAGAATTTTAGAATATTGTTTAAAACTTTAGAAAATCATAGATAATAATCTGTAACTCGGATGAAAATGTTTTCTACATGAAAGTTGCTCAGAACGACGAGACGAATCCGAATACGCGGTCCGTTCGTCCGCCACACGTCCCTAGCTTAGCAAACCTCGAACCTTTCCCCTTCGGTTCATCTGTCTGACAGACGTCCGGAACCGGGAAAACATTCCCGGATATTTCCCCTCTTCGTGTGTATCACCTAGCACCGCGTTAGATCGCTCCCTAGCACCGCTGCTTTACCATGTTATGCTTTATGATGCTTTGATCGCTCTGTTATTTATTGTGTTCCTCTCTCACATTTCATTCCTAGACCAAGAGACGGCCCGCCGATGCCGCTATGTTCGACTACATCACCGACGCCCTCCTTGTCTCGAGCAACCAGTGCAAGCCCCCTTTGATCATCCCGATATCGCCCATTCCATTCTCTCATGCTTGCATTAGATTTTGCTATCGTAATTGTTTGCTCCTATTCGACGCATAGCCCGCTTTTATATCTGTTGTTGTACCTTACATGCTTATCCTAAACCGCTTAGTATAGGTTGGTTAGTGATCCATCGCTGACCCCCACTTGTCCTTGTCAGCCCGCTTCATCATCGACGACTCGATCTACGTGATCGAAGACCAGCCCCGACACCGCACATCACTTCCCTTAGTTGCTCAACACTCTTCGGGTTACTATCGAAAATCGAAGGTGAACCTTCAAGACTTCGATGTTAACCTCAGTGTAGTCATTCGGTCGTGGTCATCGAGGGTGATTTCCTCCTTAACCACTTCCGATACGACTGTCAGGTAACCCCCTCAAGTGTGAACTTCGAGGGTGATTCCTCTTACGCTCACCTTGATGATTACATTGAGTGGAGTTCACGGGGTGATTCCTCGGTTTTACCCTTGATGTTTAGACACACAGCTACTATGATTACTATGACTTTACACCGAACCATGTTACTAAAGACGGGTCCGCCTCGAGGGTACCATGAGCATAATTGCGAGTGATGTGGAGTCGGGTTGACTGAAGGTGCCCGAGAGATAATTACGAGGCGGTCGGCATTCTTAGCCCTTGCCGCAAGTCCTCGAGACGGGCAACGGGTCACATCTTTCGTGAGTCTCTGCTTGTTACCGCTGCGTTCCTAATCCACTACGATTTGGATATTTGATCCGAGGGCCTCGGCCCGATAGCACTAACCATCACGTGGGCATAGTATGGGCGCTCAAGTCGTGTACATCAGCCGAAGCTTATTAGACGTCAGCAACGGAGCGGCGCGCGCCGGGTTGGACTGGTAAGCTCCTGCCTTTTTAGGGAGGTAGCTAGTGAAGGAAATATGCCCTAGAGGCAATAATAAAGTTATTATTTATTTCCTTATTTCATGATAAATGTTTATCATTCATGCTAGAATTGTATTAACCGGAAACATGATACATGTGTGAATGCATAGACAAAACAACATGTCACTAGTATGCCTCTACTAGACTAGCTTGTTAATCAAAGATGGTTATGTTTCCTGACCATGAACAAGGAGTTGTTATTTGATTAACAAGGTCACATCATTAGTAGAATGATCTGATTGACATGACCCATTCCTTAGCTTAGCACACGATCGCTTAGTATGTTGCTACCGCTTTTATCCATGACATATACATGTTCCTGTAACTATGAGATTATGCAACTCCGCTTACGGAGGAACACTTTGGTGCTACCAAACGTCACAACGTGAATCGGGTGATTATAAAGGAGTACTACAGGTGTCTCCAAAGGCGTATGTTGGGTTGGCGTTTTGAGATTAGGTTTTGTCACTCCGATTGCTCGGAGAGGTATCTCTGGCCCTCTCGGTAATGCACATCATCAAGCCTTGCAAGCACTACAACTAATGAGTTAGTTGTGAGATGATGTATTACGGAACGAGTAAAGAGACTTGCCGGTAACGAGATTGAACTAGGTATTGGATACCGACGATCGAATCTCGCAAGTAACATACCGATGACAAAGGGAACAACGATGTTGTTATGCGGTCCGACCGATAAAGATCTTCGAGAATATGTAGGAACCAATATGGGCATCCAGGTCCCGCTGTTGGTTATTGACCGTGAATGGTTCTAGGTCATGTCTACATTGTTCTCGAACCGTAGGGTCCGCACGCTTAAGGTTTCGATGATGCTTATTATGAGTTTATGTATTTTGATGTACCAAGGAGTTCGAGTCCCTGATGTGATCACGGACATGACGAGGAGTCTCGGAATGGTTGAGACATAAAGATTGATATATTGGAAGCCTATGTTTGGAGTTCGAATGGTTCCGGGAAACGGAATTTATCGGAGTACCGGAGGTTACCGAACCCCCGGAGGTAAATGGGCCTCGATGGGCCTTAGTGGAAAGGAGAAGGGCCAGCCCTAGGTGGCGCGCCCCCCTTCCCTAGTCCTACTAGGACTAGGAGAAGGGGCCGCCCCTCTCTCTCTTTCCTCCGGAATCCTAGTCCAACTAGGATTGGGGGAATCCTACTCCCAGAGGAGTAGGACTCCTGTATGCCGCCTCCCTTGGCCGCCCCCCCCCCTTGCTCCTTTATATACGGGGCAGGGGCACCTTGAACACACAAGTTGATCGTGAGATCGTTCCTTAGCCGTGTCGGTGCCCCCTCCACCATATTCCACCTCGGTTATACTGTCGCAAGCTTAGGCGAAGCCTCGCCGGTGAAACATCAAGATCGCCACCACGCCGTCAGGCCGACGGAACTCTCCTCGACACTCGGCTGGATCGAGTACGAGGGACGCCATCGAGCTGTACGTGTGTCAAGAACTCGGGGCGCCGGAGTAACGGCGCCGGATCGGTCGGATCGCGAGGAGAACGTCGACTACTTCCTCTACGCCAGATCGCTTCGCTTGGGTCTACAAGGGTATGTAGACAACACTCTCCCCTCTCGTTGCTATACATCACCATGATCTTGCGTGTGCGAGGAAAATTTTTGAAATTACTACGCTCCCCAACAAAGGGTATCCGAGCCTAGGTTTTTCTATGGTTTGATGTTTTGCACGAGTAGAACACAAGTGAGTTGTGGGCGATACAAGTCATACTACCTACCAGATGTCATACTTTGGTTCAGCGGTATTGTGAGATGAAGCGCCTGCACCGACATTACGCCAGACGCTTACGCGAGACTGGTTTCACCGCCACGAGCACTCATTGCTTAAAGGTGACTGGTGGGTGTCTGCTCTCTCACTTTAGTTGAACCAAGTGTGGCTACGCCGGTCCTTGAGAAGGTTAAACGGAGTCTATTTGACGAAGTATCGCTGTGGTTTTGATGCGAGGTGAGACCGGTTCTTGCTTAAGCCCGTAGCAGCCACGTAAAATTTGCAACAACAAAGTAGAGGACGCCTAACTTGTTTTTGCAGGCATGTTGTGATGTGATATGGTCAAGACGTGATGCTATATTTTATTGTATGAGATGATCATGTTTTGTAACCGGTTATCGGCAATCGGCAGGAGCCATATGGTTGTCGCTTATTGTATGCAATGCAATCGCCTGTAATGCTTTACTTTATCACTAAGCGGTAGCGATAGTCGAGTAGCATAAGTTTGGCGAGACGACAACGATGCTTTGATGGAGATCAAGGTGTCGCGCCGGTGACGATGGTGATCATGGTGGTGCCGCAAGATGGAGATCGTGAAGCACAAGATGATGATGACCATATCATATCACTTATATTGATTTGCATGTGATGTTTATCCTTTTATGCATCTTATCTTGCTTTGATTGACGGTAGCATTATAAGATGATCTCTCACTAAATTATCAAGAAGTGTTCTCCCGAGTATGCACCGCTGCCAAAGTTCGTCGTGCCTGCACACCACGTGATGATCGGGTGTGATAAGCTCTCGTCCATCTACAACGGGTGCAAGCCAGTTTTGCACACGCAGAATACTCGGGTTATACTTGACGAGCCTAGCATATGCAGATATGGCCTCGGAACACGGAGACCGAAAGGTCGAGCGTGAATCATATAGTAGATATGATCAACATAAGATGTTCACCATTGAAAACTACTCCATTTCACGTGATGATCGGTTATGGTTTAGTTGATTTGGATCACGTGATCACTTAGATGACTAGAGAGATGTTTTTCTAAGTGGGAGTTCTTAAGTAATATGATTAATTGAACTTAAATTTATCATGAACTTAGTACCGATAGTATCTTGCTTGTTTATGTTTGATTGTAGATAGATGGCTCGTCTTTTGTTCCGTTGAATTTTAATGCGTTCCTTGAGAAAGCAAAGTTGAAAGATGATGGTAGCAATTACACGGATCGGGTCCGTAATTTGAGGATCATCCTCATTGCTGCACGTAAGAGCTACGCCCCGATGCACCGCTAGGTGACAGCTCGCTTTGCCGAGCAACGCCAGATGTTATGAACGTCTGCGAGCAAAGCGATGACTACTCTATAGTTCAAGGTGCCATGCTTTACGGCTTAGAACCGGACTTCAACGACGTTTTGAACGTCATGGAGCATATGAGATGTTCCAGAGTTGAAGTTAATATTCCAACAGAATGCCCGGATTGAGAGATATGAAGTCTCCAATAAGTTCTATAGCTGCAAGATGGAGGAGAATAGTTCATTAGTGAGCATATACTCGTAATGTCCGGGTACTACAATCACTTGACACAATTGGGAGTTAATCTTCCGGATGATTGTGTCATTGATGAATTCTCCAATCACCGCCACCAAGCTACAAAGGCTTCGTGATGAACTATAATATGCAAGGGTTAGTAAAGACTATGCTCGAGCTCTTCGCAATGCTAAAGGCTGCGGAGGTAGAAATCAAGAAGGAGCATCAAGTGTTGATGGTCAATAAGACCACTAGTTTCAAGAAGAAAGGCAAAGGAAGAAGAAAGGAATTCAAGAAGAACAGCAAGCAAGTTGTCGCCAGAGAAGAAACCCAAGTCTGGCCCTAAACCTGAAATCGAGTGTTTCTACCGCAAGCGATCGTCACCGAAGCGGAACTGCCCCAAGTATTTGGCGGATAAGAAGGATGGCAAGGTGAACAAAGGTATATGTGATATACATGTTATTGATGTGTACCTTACTAGAGCTCGTAGTAGCACTGGTATTTGATATCGGTTCTGCTAATATTTGCAACTCAAACAGGACTACGATTGCTTAACTCGCAAAGGACGAGGTGACGATCGCGCGTGGGAAATGGTTCCAAAGTCGATGTGATCGCGGTCGGCACGCTACCTCTACATCTACCTTCGGATTAGTTTTAGACCTAAATAATTGTTATTTGGTGCTGCGTTGAGCATGAACATTATATCTGGATCTTGTTTGATGCGAGACGGTTATTCATTTAAATCGAGAGAATAATGGTTGTTCTATTTATATGAGTAATATCTTTTATGGTCATGCACCCTTGAGGAGTGGTCTATTTTTTATGAATCTCGATAGTAGTGATACACATATTCATAATGTTGAAACCAAAAGATGCAGAGTTGATAATGATAGTGCAACTTATTTGTGACACCGCCGCTTAGGTCATATCGGTGTAAAGCGCATGAAGAAACTCCATGCCGATGGACTTTTGGAGTCACTTGATTATGAATCACTTGGCACTTATGAACCGTGCCTCATGGGCAAGATGACTAGAACACCGCTTCTCCCAGACTATGGAGAGAGCAACAGATTTGTTGGAAATCATACATACGTATGTATGTGGTCCGATGAATATTGAGGCTCGTGGCGGATATCGTTATTTTCTCACCTTCACAGATGACTTAAGCGGATATGGGTATATCTACTTAATGAAACATAAGTCCAAACGCTTGAAAAGTTCAAAGAATTTCAGAGTGAAGTTGAAAATCATCGTAACAAGAAAATTAAGTTTCTACGATCCGATCGTGGAGGTGAATATTTGAGTTACGAGTTTGGTCTACATTTGAAACAATGCGAATAGTTTCAAGAACTCACGCCACCCGAACACCACAACAGAATGGTGTGTCCGAACGTCGAATCGTACTTTACTAGATATGGTGCGATCTATGATGTCTCTTACAGATTTACCGCTATCGTTTTGGGGTTATGCTCTAGAGACGGCCGATTCACACTCGAATAGAACACCGTCGAAATCCGCTGAGACGACACCTTATGAACTGTGGTTTAGCAAGAAACCAAAGTTGTCGCTTTCTTAAAGTTTGGGGATGCGATGCTTATGTGAAAAGCTTCAACCCGATAAGCTCGAACCCAAATCGGAGAAATGTGTCTTCATAGGATACCCAAAGGAGACAGTTGGGTACACCTTCTATCACAGATCCAAGGCAAGACATTCGTTGTTAAGAATGGATCCTTTCTAGAGAAGGAGTTTCTCTCGAAAGAAGTGAGTGGGAGGAAAGTGGAACTTGATGAGGTAATAGTACCTTCTCCCTTACTTGAAAGTAGTTCGTCGCAGAAACCAGTTTCTGAGACACCTACACCAAGTAGTGAGGAAGTTGATGATGTTGATCATGAAACTTCGATCAAGTTACTACGTAACCTCGTAGATCAACCAGAGTAAGATCCGCACTGAGTGGTACGGTAATCCTGTTCGAAGTCATGCTACTAGATCATGATGAACCCACGAACTATGAAGAAGCGATGGTGAGCCCAGATTCCGCAAAATGGCTTGAGGCCATGAAATCTGAGATGGGATCCATGTATGAAAACAAAGTATGGACTTTGGTTGACTTGCCCGAGGGTAGGCAAGCAATAGAAAACAAGTGGATCTTCAAGAAGAAGACCGACGCCGACGGTAATGTTATCGTTTATAAAGCTCGACTTGTCGCAAAAGGTTTTCGACAAGTTCAAGGGATTGACTACGATGAGACCTTCTCACCAGAAGCGATGCTTAAGTCCGTCCGAATCATGTTAGCAATTGCCGATTTTATGATTATGAAATTTGGCAAATGGATGTAAAGACTGCATTCTGAATGGATTTACGAAGAAGAGTTGTATATGATGCAACCGAAGGTTTTATCGATCCAAAGGAGCTAACAAAGTGTGCAAGCTCCAATGATCCATCTATGGACTGGTGCAAGCATCTCGAGTTGGAATAAACGCTTTGATAGTGTGATCAAAGCATTTGGGTTTGTACAGCACTTTTGGAGAAGCTTCAGATTTACAAGAAAGTGAGTGGGAGCTCAGAGCATTTCGATATTATATGTGGATGACATATTGCTGATCGGAAATGATATAGAATTTCTGGATAGCATAAAGGGATACTTGAATAAGAGTTTTTCAATGAAAGACCTCGTGAAGCTGCTTACATATTGGGCATTAAGATCTATAGAGATAGATCAAGGCGCTTAATTGACTTTCACAAAGCACATACCTTGACAAAGTTTTGAAGAAGTTCAAAATGGATCAAGCAAAGAAAGGGTTCTTGCCTGTGTTACAAGGTGTGAAGTTGAGTCGACTCAATGCCCACCACCGCAGAAGATAGAGAGAAATGAAAGATGTTCCTATGCTTCAGCCATAGGCTCTATCATGTATGCAATGTCAGGTACCAGACTGATGTGTGCCTTGCTATAAGCCCGGCAGGAGGTACCAAAGTAATCCAGAGTGGATCATCGACAGCGGTCAAGAACATCCCAAATACCAAAAGGACTAAGGATATGTTTCTCAGATATGGAGGTGACAAAGAGCTCATCGTGAACGGTTACGTTGATGCAAGCTTTGACACCGATCCGGACGATTCTAAATCGCAGACCGGATACGATTTACACTAAACGGAGGAGCTGTCGGTTGGTGCAGTTCTAAACAAAGCGTCAGAAGGGATCTACATGTGAAGCGGAATACATAGCAGCTTCGAAGCAGCTAATGAAGGAGTCTCGATGAAGGAGTTCATATCCGATCTAGGTGTCATACCTAGTGCATCGGGTCCAATGAAAATCTTCGTGACAATATCGAGCAATTGCCTTAGCAAAGGAATCCAGATTTCACAAGAGGACCAAGCACATCAAGAGACGCTTCAATTCCATCCGGACTTAGTCCAGATGGAGACATAGAGATTTGCAAGATACATACGGATCTGAATGTTGCGCATCCGCTGACTAAGCCTCTTCCACGAGCAAAACATGATCAGCACCAAGACTCCATGGGTGTTAGAATCATTACTATGTAATCTAGATTATTGACTCTAGTGCAAGTGGGAGATCAAGGAAATATGCCCTAGAGGCAATAATAAAGTTATTATTTATTTCCTTATTTCATGATAAATGTTTATCATTCATGCTAGAATTGTATTAACCGAAACATGATACATGTGTGAATGCATAGACAAAACAACATGTCACTAGTATGCCTCTACTAGACTAGCTTGTTAATCAAAGATGGTTATGTTTCCCACCATGAACAAGGAGTTGTTATTTGATTAACAAGGTCACATCATTAGTAGAATGATCTGATTGACATGACCCATTCCTTAGCTTAGCACACGATCGCTTAGTATGTTGCTACCGCTTTTATCCATGACATATACATGTTCCTCGTAACTATGAGATTATGCAACTCCGCTTACGGAGGAACACTTTGGTGCTACCAAACGCCACAACGAATCGGGTGATTATAAAGGAGTACTATAGGTGTCTCCAAAGGCGTATGTTGGGTTGGCGATTTGAGATTAGGTTTTGTCACTCCGATTGTCTGGAGAGGTATCTCTGGGCCCTCTCGTAATGCACATCATCAAGCCTTGCAAGCACTACAACTAATGAGTTAGTTGTGAGATGATGTATTACGGAACGAGTAAAGAGACTTGCGTAACGAGATTGAACTAGGTATTGATACCGACGATCGAATCTCGCAAGTAACATACCGATGACAAAGGGAACAACGATGTTGTTATGCGGTCCGACCGATAAAGATCTTCGAGAATATGTAGGAACCAATATGGGCATCCAGGTCCCGCTGTTGGTTATTGACCGTGAATGGTTCTAGGTCATGTCTACATTGTTCTCGAACCGTAGGGTCCGCACGCTTAAGGTTTCGATGATGCTTATTATGAGTTTATGTATTTTGATGTACCAAGGAGTTCGAGTCCCTGATGTGATCACGGACATGACGAGGAGTCTCGGAATGGTCGAGACATAAAGATTGATATATTGAAGCCTATGTTTGGAGTTCGAATGGTTCCGTAAAACGGAATTTATCTGAGTACCGGAGGTTACCGAACCCCGGGAGGTAAATGGGCCTCGATGGGCCTTAGTGGAAAGGAGAAGGGCCAGCCCTAGGTGGCGCGCCCCCCCCTTCCCTAGTCCTACTAGGACTAGGAGAAGGGGCCGCCCCTCTCTCTCTTTCCTCTCCGGAATCCTAGTCCAACTAGGATTGGGGGAATCCTACTCCCTGAGGGAGTAGGACTCCTGTATGCGCCTCCCTTGGCCGCCGCCCCCCCCTGCTCCTTTATATACGGGCAGGGGGCACCTTGAACACACAAGTTGATCGTGAGATCGCTCAGCCGTGCAGGTGCCCCCTCCACCATATTCCACCTCGGTTATACTGTCGCAAGCTTAGGCGAAGCCTCGCGCCGTGAAACATCAAGATCGCCACCACGCCGTCAGGCCGACGGAACTCTCCTCGACACTCGGCTGGATCGAGTACGAGGGACGCCATCGAGCTGTACGTGTGTCAAGAACTCGGGCGCCGGAGTAACGGCGCCGGATCGGTCGGATCGCGAGGAGAACGTCGACTACTTCCTCTACGCCAGATCGCTTCCGCTTGGTCTACAAGGGTATGTAGACAACACTCTCCCTCTCGTTGCTATACATCACCATGATCTTGCGTGTGCGTAGGAAAATTTTTGAAATTACTACGCTCCCCAACAGCTAGGTCGCTCACCGCCGCCCACGCAACGTCAAGTGAGTTCCCGGGTGATGGCCCATGACCCCGGGGCATAGGTTTAGTCCGGCGTGCTTGACCTCTCTATTAAGCCTAGGTCGGGTTGCGGCGTATTGTTTGGCCGAGGCCGGGCATGACCCAGGAAAGTGTGTCCGGCCGGAGTTAATCAAGCGTGGTGGGTAAGTTGGTGCACCCCTGCAGGGAAGAAAACATCTATCGATAGCCTATCCTACGGTAACGGACACTTGGAGTTGTATCCCGATCGATACAACTAGAACTGGATACTTGTGATGAGAACTGGATGGTGATGAGAATTGGATTGTGATGATAACTGGATAGTATGGCTCTGGGATGCTTTTCTCGCAGGGAGTCGAGAAAGGATCTCCGGCCGAGGTTGATAACACTTCTACTACTTTACTTTATGCTACTCTACTCCCTCCGGTTGCTGCAAGATGGTGGTTTCCAGAAGATGCTAGTCTTCGATAGGACTAGGCCTTCTCTATTCTCGCATTTCAAGAGCCCACCACATATACAGCCCATTTCATTGATACTTGATGCATATGTAGTGTAGATCCTTGCTTACAGTACTTTGATGAGTACTCATGGTTGCTTTGCTCCCCTTTTCCCCTTTCTTCTTCTTTCCGGTTGATGCAACCAGATGTCGGAGCCTGGATCCAGACGCCACCTTTGACGAAGACTACTACTACCACAAGGGTGCCTACTACCTCATGAAGACCGCGACGACCAGGAGTAGTTAGGAGGCTCCCAGGCAGGAGGCCTTGCCTTTTCGATCAATGTTGCTTTTGTGCTAGCCTTCTTAAGGCAAACTTGTCTAACTTATGTCTGTACTCAGATATTGTTGCTTCCGCTGACTCTTGTGTATTCGAGCTTATGTATTCGAGCCCTCGAGGCCCCTGGCTTATAATATAAAGCTTGCATTATTTTATTTTGTGTCTAGAGTTGTGCTGTGATATCTTCCCGTGAGTCCTTGATCTTGATCGTACACATTTGCGTTTATGATTAGTGTACGGTTGAATCGAGGGCGTCACAAGTTGATATCAGAGCCGACTGCTTGTAGGTAGCCCCCTTTCGAACTCCTTGGCCGAAGTTGAGTCTAGAAACCAAAAATCGTTTTACTAACTTGGCTGTGTGGCTTACGGGCCCACGTCGCTAATTGCGTGGTATTAGGATCTTTTATTCCTCGTCTATACTTTGGGACTCTGTTCTCTCTTCTATTCGGGTTAAATGAATTTACTAACTACATTAGGTTCTCGTAATGACTTTCCCCGGAGAGCCCCTTCAGTCCAGATGATCGCCTGCTGCACTAGAAGATTCTGAAGATACTTTATGATGTTCTCTCGAGATTTAGTGCCATCGCTTTTGCTTTTCCCTTCCAACGATAAACCCCCCCTATGGATAACCACGTACACTTATCATTCACACAATCAATTCCCTTTGATCTTGTTATTACAAGATGCCCCGAAATTCTCTTTATTACTCTGAGAATACTATGTGCCTACTGCTTTCCAGTTCTTTGCTACCTGAATACCCCTACGGATAATTTCTCGCACTAATCGAGTATCCGCCATCCCGCTTGATTCATGTATTTCACAAAAGTCTTCAAATACCATTCGATCTTCCGAAAGTCCTTAGTAGCCTATTGCTCTTGTTCTTCTTTACCGCTTGCATTATGGTTAAGTCCATATGTCTAGCAATATTCCTTAAAATCCTTTATGATTGTCACCCTTATCCTATTCATTCAACATGTGTGTGAATGCATGCAATCATCATTGTTCCTTGTAATTGTCCTTCCAAATCGAGACGCCATTCTAGACAGAGCTGGTTCTCGTAAATCAAACCTTGATTGATTGCCCATCTAATTTATTCAACTTACTCACACTTAATCAGAGCATCCGATTTTGATACACCGATCCGATATCAAAATTCCTTTGTTAATTAAACTTTTAATTAGTCAGTTGTTTCTATATTCTGTTGCCTTTGCATTCTTTCCTTCTTCTCGATTGAGTATCGACACTCATATCGATCCATTGAGGACCGCTGAATCCTTTGTTGGATTATTATCCAAAAATGTCCTCCATATTCAAAATCTCGCGCGCTCTTCCCCGATACCTATTGCCTTTGGTAAATTGTATCCTCTCGCTATGGTCAACCATGCTCGCTATTGAGCGGATGTTATATACTCTGGAAGTCAGTGGTATATGTTCCTAAGATACCCCTACGGATTGAACCTATGCCTTTCCTAATCCGTGTGAACTCTAAAGAGATGTGAGTAATACTCTTCTAGTGCTTCACCAGATAAATCTTTCGCACTACAAATTCTTTGAGAACGAGGAGTGAATGAAAGGTTATGCATTGAAGAGTGGGAGTCGACCTTGAACCTTTGTGTTTATGCCCATGGAACCGTGTAGAACTTATCATGGAAGCTGCTCAGAAAATAATTACCCTTGTTATAAGTTCATCTTGTATCGGTGGTTTGATCATTCATAATCGTGGTTCCGACCATAGTTTCTCCTTAACTCCATTTCCCAGACAAGTTAAAATACTTGTCTCCTGCAAGTCATTTCACTTGTCCAACCTCTACTTTGATCTACCTGCAAGTATTGCCTCATGTTATCTCGAGGATATTGTATCATTGCACTACCTCTTATAAATTCTTAATTGGAGTGATACTACGTCACATCATTCCTAGCCTGATCGGCTATATCATGCCAAATTTTAACTGTGCTACCTGGTTCTTCTTCCCAGAGCACATTTTTTCGGCGATGAGCTAAGCCTACGTCGATCTTCCTCGTCATATCATTTCGCCTTGAACAATAAGCTTGATTTCAATTTTGTGTCAAATCCGTGGTTCTCATAGCCTTTCACTTCATCCTTCCTTTTGCTTGATGTCGTCACTGCTCGATGGCATCTTCATAGAGTCTCTCAACAAAACTTGTCGTGATCACCGTCAACACTTTGGCTTCTTCAGAGATGTCAATTGAATTCATGGCTAGAAATACCATCCCCGCCTCGATGGTTTGTGATATCATCGATGACATCCTCGACTTCCTCGCTAACACGCACCTGGTCGTGTTTGGTTATTCCTTACGCTCCAAGATAATCTTGGAAGTGTTCCTTTGTATCTTTTGAGATCTTCAGATCCAACTCTTACCCGAAACACCATGTTATTGCTACCTCGAAGCATGACTATGGTACTCGAATATCGACGAACATTTGAAGCGAAATGCTTAAATGCTTCTTGATCTATTATCCAAACACCGTTGTATGGGTAATATCATGATTCTTCCCTCTCCCATTATCTAAATGCTTTTGAACTTACTATCCTATCATGTATATCCCGCTCCGCTTTTCCTTGAGAAGGATATACTCCCAACTCTTGTGTGTAAACACATATTCCTTTCCATTGACTGCTTTGATTTGATAATCATACTTTTACTTCCCCTTGGTTTGTTTAAACCTTTCTTCTGATCTATATGATATAAGGAGAAATAAATCCCTGCTTATAAAATACTCTCATGTACAACCTTGTCAGTGTGACCTTGTTACTATTGTCGATTTACATTCGTAACCCCGATGGACGAGAACTTTGCCTATTGGTCCGCCTCATTCAACGAAAGGTGAAAATGGTTCTCTTCGTCCCTCGCCTTGGTACCAACGTTGTTGCCAACATAACCGACATGTTATCCTCTCGCCATGCCTTGCTACCATGATCGTGCAATATGTCGTCCCTTCCTACTTTTGAACCACATGGTGGGCCCATAACACACAGCCCACAGATCGAAACCCCGACTCCTGTACATCCTTGATTCAAGTATCCTTTTTACTTGACTTCGTATGTAACTCATGAGCCGCCTTCCTAGTGATCTCGCTCTAGTATCGACGCAATAATTTTTTGTCATTGTTGCTCAACCCCTTTCACTGCTGATTAGGCATCGAATGATCGCTCGCCTGCTAAAACTTCTCATGGTACCCTCATACTTTGCTCTCGACGCTTTATTTAAGTTCAACTCGAGAAATACTTCCGCCTCATTCCCCGATTTGTTCACTCAGATATTTAACCCTATAAGGGCCGGCTCCGGTTACTCTTTACTTCCCACTTAAATCTCGGGACGAGATTTCTTGTAGTGGAGGAGATTTGTAACACCCCCAGTGTCATGCTACAGTAACCCCCTATGATTAAACTAATCATTTTTCCAAACAGTGCTTAATAACCTTGTTCAATATCCCATTTGTAATTCCAGTCAATTCAAATTCAAGTAAAGTTTGAAGTTGCTCAAAAGTTGCTGGAAAAATGTTCATTATTTGTCAAAAATTTCATAACACTCCTTTGTTAAGGAACACAACATCACTTTTGTGCAAAGATGAGCATTAGCAATTATAACAGCACCAATTCAGCATTTTTAAATGCTATCCTATTTATGAAAAATACCAAATGAATTCTTTTGGTCTCCAAAATATTTGTGGTATTGTCTAATATCACCAGGGAATAAAAGGGGCACTTCACATATTTTTACAAAGGAAATGGCATGCCCAATATTTTCTTACGCATCTCTAATTATAAAAAAACAGAAAAGGAAAGCTGTTTAAATAAAAGAGAAAACCTCCCCTGTATCCCTCCCACTGGGCCTTAGCTACCTGGGAGGCCCAAAGCAGCAGCCCAACAACCCCTTGTTCCCCTTCCTCCTGCTACAGGAAGCAGGGGGGATCGTGGAGGCCATCCATGGCGCCCCGGCCACATGCCGGCCATCCCGCGGCCCTCCCTGGAGATTAAGAGCATCGCCCCGCACTGCCCCGGAAACCCTAGCCCCTTTTCCCCCTTCCTCGCGCCGTTTCCCTCTCTCCCACGCGCATCGCCCGAAGCTCCCCGCTATGGCCGATGTTGTTCGCACGCTCCGCGTCCTCCCCGCGACGTGGGACTGAGTCTGGGAGCACCGCCGTCGTCTGCTACGTCTTCCTCGCCCACTGGGTCAAGCCAGGACCCCTGCATCGCCAACATCAGCTCCTTCAAGCTCCGGCCGCCGCTCATCGCCGCTTCGATCCCCCGCCGCTCGACCCGCTCCGGCTTCACCAAGTTGCTCCTCGTCACCGATGTGAGCACCACGTGGTTTCTCCTCTGTTCCCGCCATCGATCTCGTCGCCTAGTACTCATCCTCGCGAGCTCCGTCTCGGCCGTCCGCCATGGCCGGCGGGCTCATCGCTGCCGTGTCCCCTAGCTCCGTCTGTCGATGCGTGCGTGCTCCAGGAGTTGTGTAGATTCCGCCTAGCCTCTCGGTTCGTCAAACCTAAGCCCGTGGGCTCGATCCAGTCGAACGCCGCCACTGCCGTTGCTCGGCCGTCGACGTAGTCGTCGTTCTTGGCCACCCCCCCTGTGCACGCTAGCACCCTGGACCGATGCACCGCGCAGCCCCGCGCAGCCCAAGCTCCGGCCGTTGGCCACGGTTCGTGTCCGCGCCTCGTGTCATAGCGCCCCGTGCGAGCCCCTTGGCCGCGTCCGGCCGCGATCGGCCGCGCGCCGTCCGTCCACTGGCCGCACCCCGCCGCTGCCGTTGCGTGCCCTTGCCTAGCCCCGTGCCTTCTTTGCTGCTGCGTGCTTGCTGCTCACGCGCTGCTGCTGCCTGCTCTGCCTACTGCTACTCCCGATGCTGCTTGTTCCTGCTTGCAATCGCTCCTAGCTGCTGCTACTTCGCTAGCTGCTAAGCTGTGCTGCTTTGCTGCTGGCCATGGCCGTGCGTGAGTGTGGTGTGTGTGTGTGCACGTGTGTGTGGGGCTGGCCCAAATTGGTTTAGGTGTAAATTAATTAGCTAGATTAGTTCTAGGATTATTTTGATGTTTAGTCAGTATTAATTTAGTGCTAGATTAGCCTAATAGCCTATGACATGTGGCCCCATTTTAATCTAGACTTTTTTTTAATTTAGATGCCCATGACATGTGGGCCATACCTCACCTTTGACCAGTCAACGCTGACTGTGGTGTTGACTTTGACCCTGACCCCACTGTCAGCCTCTAACACGCCTTGCTGGGTGCACTCCTCAGGGTGCACTGAGCAATTTCAGTTAATATTTTTCGAATTAATAATAAATCCAGAATTTTAGAATATTGTTTAAAACTTTAGAAAATCACATAGATAATAATCCGTAACTCGGATGAAAATGTTTTCTACATGAAAGTTGCTCAGAACGACGAAACGAATCCGAATACGCGGTCCGTTCGTCCGCCACACGTCCCTAGCTTAGCAAACCTCGAACCTTTCCCCTTCGGTTCATCTGTCTGACAGACGTCCGGAACCGGGAAAACATTCCCGGATATTTCCCCTCTTCGTGTGTATCACCTAGCACCGCGTTAGATCGCTCCTAGCACCGCGTTTTACCATGTTATGCTTTATGATGCTTTGATTGCTCTGTTATTTATTGTGTTCCTCTCTCACATTTCATTCCTAGACTTTGAGACTACCGCCGACGCCGCTTATGTTCGACTACGCCACCGACGACCCTCCTTGTCTCGAGCAACCGCAAAGCCCCTTTGATCATCCCGATATCGCCCATTCCATTCTCTCATGCTTGCATTAGATTTTGCTATCAGTAATTGTTTGCTCCTATTCGATGCATAGCTTTTGATCTCTTGTTGCCCTCGCTTCATCATCGACGACTCGATCTCGTGATCGAAGACCAGCCCCGACACCGCACATCACTTCCCTTAGTTGCTCAACACTACCGGGTTACTATCGAGTACCGAGGGTGAACCTCTTCAAAGACTTCGATGTTAACCTCAGAGTGTAGTCATTCGATCGTGGTCATCGAGGGTGATTTCCTCCTTAACCACTTCCGATACGACTGTCAGGTAACCCCTCAAGTGTGAACTTCGAGGGTGATTCCTCTTACGCTCACCTTGATGATTACATTGAGTGGAGTTCACCGAGGGTGATTCCTCGGTTTTACCCTTGATGTTTAGACACACGCTACTATGATTACTATGACTTTACATCGAACCATGTTACTAAAGACGGGTCCGCCTACGAGGGTACCCGCGAGCATAATTGCGAGTGATGTGGAGTCGGGTCGACCGAAGGTGCCCGAGATAATTATGAGGCGTGGTCGGCATTCTTCGCTTCTTGCCGCAAGTCCTCGAGACGGGCAACGGGTCACATCTTCGTGAGTCTCGCTTGTTACCGCGCTCCTAATCCACTACGATTTGGATATTTGATCCGAGGGGCCTCGGCCCGATAGCACTAACCATCACGTGGGCATAGTATGGGCGTTTCGCGTCAGGTACATCACCAAGCTTATTAGACGTCAAGAACGACGGCGGCGCCGGGTTGGACCGGTAAGCTCCGCCTTTTTAGGGAGGTAGCTAGGTCTCCACCACCGCATACGCGAACGTGCAGAGTTCCTGGGTGATGGCCCATGACCCCGGGGCATAGGTTTAGTCCGGCGTGTTTGACCTATCTATTAAGCCTAGGTCGGGTTGCGGCGTATTGTTTGGCCGAGGCCGCATGACCCAGAAAGTGTGTCCTACCGAGTTAATCAAGCGTGGTGGGTAAGTTGGTGCACCCTCGCAGGGAAGAAAACATCTATCGATAGCCCGTCCTACTGATAGAACGGACACTTGGAGTTGTATCCCGATCGATACAACTAGAATCGGATACTTGTGATGAGAACGGATGGTGATGAGAATTGGATTGTGATGATAATCGGATAGTATGGCTCGGGATGCTTTTCTCGCAGGAGTCGAGAAAGGATCTCCGCCGAGGTTGATAACACTTCTACTACTTTACTTTATGCTACTCTACTCCTCCGGTTCTTTGCAAGATGGTGGTTTCGAAGATGCTAGTCTTCGATAGGACTAGGCCTTCTCTATTCTCGCATTTCTGCAGCCCAGTCCACATATACGGCCCATTTCATTGATACTGATGCATATGTAGTGTAGATCCTTGCTTGCGAGTACTTTGGATGAGTACTCACGATTGCTTTGGTCCCCCTTTTCCCCCTTTCTTCTTTCCGGTTGATGCAACCAGATGTTGGAGCCCAGGATCCAGACGCCACCTTTGACGAAGACTACTACTACCACGAGGGTGCCTACTACCTCATGAAGACCGCGACGACTGTGAGTAGTTAGGAGGCTCCTGTGCAGAGGCCTTGCCTTTTCGATCAATGTTGCTTTTGTGCTAGCCTTCTTAAGGCAAACTTGTCTAACTTATGTCCAGATCAGATATTGTTGCTTCCGCTGACTCTTGTGTATTCGAGCTTATGTATTCGAGCCCTCGAGGCCCCTGGCTTGTAATATAAAGCTTGTATTATTTTATTTTGTGTCTAGAGTTGTGTTGTGATATCTTCCCGTGAGTCCTTGATCTTGATCATACACATTTGCGTGTATGATTAGTGTACGGTTGAATCGAGGGCGTCACATCATGCTGACGCAGTTAATAATTTTCTGGATTTAAAATAATTTAGAAAACTCCAGAAAATGCCTAAAACTTCTAAAATTCATATAAATTCAACAGTAACTCCAAATAAATTAATTATATATGAAAAATGATCAGAAAAATCCAATCTATCCATCTGTACTGGTTTCATGCATGTTTAAACAACTTAACCTTGCTGTTTAGCTCAAAACATGTTAATGCACTTTATAAACCCATAACTTGAGTTTGCATTTGAAACTTTGATTCAAATGAGTTCAAACCACCCTGGTTGTAGATGCGTTAGCCCAACACACTCATATTGCCCTATCATGATCATGCATCATATTGTGCATTGCATTGATTGTGTTCTTCCTTGTTTGCCGGTGTTTGTCCCCTCTCGATAGACGTGGTTTCGATGATGAGTTCGATGACACCGATGAAGAGCTATATTATCTTCGGTGCCGTGCAAGCAAAACCCCTTGTTCATTCCGACATAATCCCACTCTCTCGCCTCTGCTCTATTTTACTACATTAGGACAACAACGATACAACTGTTACTTGCTGCGGTAGTTGAACCCCTTTATCCTCTCGCATGACATGTCATTGCCACAAGAATAGATGAAACCCACTAGCATGAGTAGGAGTTGTTTGAGCCTGATGTGCCTACTCATTCATGCTTGTTTGTCATGCCCGCTATTGCTTAGAGTTGTGTTAGGTCTGATTCATCGGGGATGAATTGGAGGTGTGTAAACATGTCCTACTATGTGTGAGCTAAGTGTGTGAAGACGATTTGGTAAAGGTAGCGATGAGAGGCCATGTAGGAGTACATGGTGGGTTGTCTCGTTGAAACCGCCCTCGTGAACCGAAGTTCTGTGTTTGTGATCCATGAACAGCATTACCACGCATTGGAATGCTTAAGTGCCCTCTCGACTTATTAATCAACCCGATCTCTGCCCAGACTTGCAACTAGTTTCGTGTTTGTAGGTAGTGTTAGTAGTCTACCAAGTGGCACCAGTGCATGTGGGCTTGGGATGATTAGGCACAATGGGTCTTGGTACCAAGTGGCACCCTTGATGGTGGGCTTGGGAACCTTGCACACATCGTTTGGGGTCGTGAGCGACACCCCGGCCGGATATCCTTGCGGATGGAACCCGAATAGGCGATAAACCTGGACGAGAGACTATTGTGGTTAGTCAGGTCGTGGCCGACTCCCTCGCCAGGCTTCCGCTTGAAGGTTGCCGAGATACACGAGGTGTACATGGCGGTAAGTGGCGAGAGCGTGTGTGAAGAAGTACACCCCTGCAGGGTTAACGTTATCTATTCGAATAGCCGTCTCCACGGTAAAGGACTTCTGGGTTGCTTGTACAGTTCATAGACAAGTGAAAGTGGATACTCTAAAATGTGCAAGATAAGCGTGAGTGCTATGGACGGTGTTCTCGTAGGGAGACGGGAGCGGATCCATAGTGGTGTATGAAGGAAATATGCCCTAGAGGCAATAATAAAGTTATTATTTATTTCCTTATTTCATGATAAATGTTTATCATTCATGCTATAATTGTATTAACCGGAAACATGATACATGTGTGAATGCATAGACAAAACAATATGTCACTAGTATGCCTCTACTAGACTAGCTTGTTAATCAAAGATGGTTATGTTTCCACCATGAACAAAGAGTTGTTATTTGATTAACGAGGTCACATCATTAGTAGAATGATCGATTGACATGACCCATTCCATTAGCTTAGCACACGATCGCTTAGTATGTTGCTACCGCTTTTATCCATGACATATACATGTTCCTCGTAACTATGAGATTATGCAACTCCGCTTACGGAGGAACACTTTGGTGCTACCAAACGTCACAACGTGAATCGGGTGATTATAAAGGAGTACTATAGGTGTCTCCAAAGCGGATGTTGGGTTGGCGATTTCGAGATTAGGTTTTGTCACTCCGATTGTCTGGAGAGGTATCTCTCGCCCTCTCGGTAATACACATCATCAAGCCTTGCAAGCACTACAACTAATGAGTTAGTTGTGAGATGATGTATTACGGAACGAGTAAAGAGACTTGCCAAGAACGAGATTGAACTAGGTATTAGATACCGACGATCAAACTCGCAAGTAACATACCGATGACAAAGGAACAACGATGTTGTTATGCGGTCCGACCGATAAAGATCTTCAGAGAATATGTAGGAACCAATATGGGCATCCAGGTCCCGCTTATTGGTTATCGACCGAGACGGTCTCGGTCATGTCTACATTGTTCTCGAACCGTAGGGTCCGCACGCTTAAGGTTTCGATGATGCTTATTATGAGTTTATGTATTTTGATGTACCGAAGAAGTTCGAGTCCCGGATGTGATCACGGACATGACGAGGAGTCTCGGAATGGTCGAGACATAAAGATTGATATATTGACGGCTATATTCGGACACCGGAAAGGTTCCGGAAGTTTCCTGAGAAAACCGGAGTGCCGAGGTTACCGGAACCCCGGGAAGTTATGGGCCTTAGTGGGCCAAGAGGGAGAGAGAGGGCCGCACCAGAGGTGGCGCCTCTGGGAGTCCGAATAGGACAAGGAGGGGCGCCCCCTTTCCTCTCCTCTCCTCTCTTCCTTCCCCTTCTCCTTCCTAGTTGACTAGGAAAGGGAGTCCTACTCAACCAGGAGGAGGACTCCCCTCTGGCGCGCCTATAGGGGCCGGCCGCCCCCCCTCCCTCCTTTATATACGGGGGGGGCACCCTAGACACACAAGTTTGATCTACGGATCGCCCTTAGCCGTGTGCGGTGCCCCTCCACCATATTCCACCTCGGTCATACCGTCACGAAGCTTAGGCGAAGCCCCGCTACCGTGAAACATCAAGATCGCTACCACGCCGTCGGTCGACGGAACTCTCCCTCGACACTCGGATGGATCGGAGTACGAGGGACGCCATCGAGCTGTCGTGTGTCAAGAACTCGGGGCGCCGGAGTAACGTCGCCGGATCGGTCGGATCGCGAGGAGAACGTCGACTACTTCCTCTACGCTGTGATCGCTTCCGCTTGGTCTACGAGGGTACGAGACAACACTCTTCCCTCTCGCTGCTATGCATCACCATGATCTTGCGTGCGTAGGAATTTTTTGAAATTACTACGCTCCCCAACAAAGGCATCCGAGCCTAGGTTTTTATGGTTTGATGTTTTGCACGAGTAGAACACAAGTGAGTTGTGGGCGATACAAGTCATACTACCTACCAAAGATGTCATACTTTGGTTCAGCGGTATTGTGAGATGAAGCGCCTGCACCGACATTACGCCAGACGCTTACGCGAGACTGGTTTCACCGCCACGAGCACTCGCTGCTTAAAGGTGACCGTGGGTGCTGCTCTCTCACTTTAGTTGAACTGAAAAGGCTACGCCGGTCCTTGAGAAGGTTAAACGGAGTCTATTTGACGAAGTATCGCTGTGGTTTTGATGCGTAGGTGAGACTGGTTCTTGCTTAAGCCCGTAGCAGCCACGTAAAATTTGCAACAACAAAGTAGAGGACGCCTAACTTGTTTTTGCAGGCATGTTGTGATGTGATATGGTCAAGACGTGATGCTATATTTTATTGTATGAGATGATCATGTTTTGTAACGAAGTTATCGGCAACTCGGCTGGAGCCATATGGTTGTCGCTTATTGTATGCAATGCAATCGCCCTGTAATGCTTTACTTTATCACTAAGCGGTAGAGATAGTCGTAGAAGCATAAGATGATCTCTCACTAAATTATCAAGAAGTGTTCTCCCCGAGTATGCACCGTTGCCAAAGTTCGTCGTGCCTGCACACACCGCGTGATGATCGGGTGTGATAAGCTCTCGTCCATCTACAACGGGTGCAAGCCGGTTTTTGCACACGCAGAATACTCGGGTTATACTTGACGAGCCTAGCATATGCAGATATGGCCTCGGAACACGGAGACCGAAGGTCGAGCGTGAATCATATAGTAGATATGATCAACATAAGATGTTCACCATTGAAAACTACTCCATTTCACGTGATGATCGGTTATGGTTTAGTTGATTTGGATCACGGATCACTTAGATGACTAGAGAGATGTTTTTCTAAGTGGGAGTTCTTAAGTAATATGATTAATTGAACTTAAATTTATCATGAACTTAGTACCGATAGTATCTTGCTTGTTTATGTTTGATTGTAGATAGATGGCTCGTCTTTGTTGTTCCGTTGAATTTTAATGCGTTCCTTGAGAAAGCAAAATTGAAAGATGATGGTAGCAATTACACGATCGGGTCCGTAACTCGAGGATTATCCTCATTGTGCATGTAAGAGTTACGCCCCGGATGCACCGCTGGGTGCCAGCTCGCTTCTGATGTAACCGACGACGTTAAGAACGTCTGGCGAGCAAAGCTGATGACTACTCTATAGTTCATGTGCCATGCTTTACGACTTAGAACCGGACTTCAACGACGTTTTGAACGTCATGGAGCATATGAGATGTTCCAGAGTTGAAGTTGATATTCCAACAGTAATGCCCGGATTGAGAGATATGAAGTCTCCAATAAGTTCTATAGCTGCAAGATGGAGGAGAATAGTTTTGTTAGTGAGCACATACTCGTAATGTCCGGGTACTACAATCACTTGACACAATTGGGAGTTAATCTTCCGGATGATTGTGTCATTGATGTAATTCTTCAATCACCGCCACCAAGCTACAAAGGCTTCGTGATGAACTATAATATGCAAGGGTTAGTAAAGACTATACCGAGCTCTTCGCAATGCTAAAGGCTGCGGAGGTAGAAATCAAGAAGGAGCATCAAGTGTTGATGGTCAATAAGACCACTAGTTTCAAGAAGAAAGGCAAAGGGAAGAAGAAGGGGAACTTCAAGAAGAACAAAGAAGCAAGTTGTCGCTCAGAGAAGAAACCCAAGTCCGGACCTAAGCCCTAAACTGAGTGCTTCTACCGCAAGCGATCGTCAATTGAAGTGGAACCGCCCCAAGTATTTGGCGGATAAGAAGGATGGCAAGGTGAACAAAGGTATATGTGATATACATGTTATTGATGTGTACCTTACTAGAGCTCGCAGAGCACTGGTATTTGATACCGGTTCGCTGCTAATATTTCCAACTCAAACAGGACTACGGATTGCTTAACACCGGCAAAGGACGAGGTGACGATGCGCTGGGAAATGGTTCCAAAGTCGATGTGATCGCGGTCGGCACGCTACCTCTACATCTACCTTCGGATTAGTTTTAGACCTAAATAATTGTTATTTGGTGCTGCGTTGAGCATGAACATTATATCTAGATCTTGTTTGATGCGAGACGGTTATTCATTTAAATCGAGAATAATGGTTGTTCTATTTATATGAGTAATATCTTTTATGGTCATGCACCCTTGAGGAGTGGTCTATTTTGATGAATCTCGATAGTAGTGATACACATATTCATAATGTTGAAACCAAAAGATGCAGAGTTGATAATGATAGTGCAACTTATTTGTGGCACTCGCCGCTTAGGTCATATCGGTGTAAAGTGCATGAAGAAACTCCATACCGATGGACTTTTGGAGTCACTTGATTATGAATCACTTGGCACTTAAGTAACCGTGCCTTATGGGCAAGATGACCGAACCCGCTTCTCCGTACTATGGAGAGAGCAACAGATTTGTTGGAAATCATACATACGTATGTATGTGGTCCCATGAATGTAGAGGCTCGTGGCGGATATCGTTATTTTCTCACCTTCACAGATGACTTAAGCGGATATGGGTATATCTACTTAATGAAACATAAGTCCTAAACATTTGAAAAGTTCAAAGAATTTCAGAGTGAAGTTGAAAATCATCGTAACAAGAAAATTAAATTTTACGATCCGATCGTGGAGGTGAATATTTGAGTTACGAGTTTGGTCTACATTTGAAACAATGCGGAATAGTTTAAGAACTCACGCCACCCGAACACCACAACAGAATGGTGTATCCGAACGTCAGAATCGTACTTTACTAGATATGGTGCGATCTATGATGTCTCTTCAGATTTACCGCTATCGCTTTGGGGTTATGCTCTAGAGACGGCCGCATTCACACTGAATAGAACACCGTCGAAATCCGTTGAGACGACACCTTATGAAATATGGTTTTGCAAGAAACCAAAGTTGTCGTTTCTTAAAGTTTGGGGATGCGGTGCTTATGTGAAAAAACTTCAACCTGATAAGCTCGAACCCAAATCGAAGAAATGTGTCTTCATAGGATACCCATCATAGGATACCCAAAGGAGACAGTTGGGTACACCTTCTATCACAGATCCGAAGGCAAGACATTCGTTGCTAAGAATGGATCCTTTCTAGAGAAGGAGTTTCTCTCGAAAGAAGTGAGTGGGAGGAAAGTGGAACTTGATGAGGTAATAGTACCTTCTCCCTTACTTGAAAATAGTTCGTCGCAGAAACCGGTTTCTGAGACATCTACACCAAGTAGTGAGGAAGTTGATGATATTGATCATGAAACTTCAGATCAAGTTACTGCAGAACCTCGTAGATCAACCAGAGTAAGATCCGCACCAGAGTGGTACGGTAATCCTGTTCTGGAAGTCATGCTACTAGATCATGATGAACCTACGAACTATGAAGAAGCGATGGTGAGCCCAGATTCCGCAAAATGGCTTGAGGCCATGAAATCTGAGATGGGATCCATGTATGAAAACAAAGTATGGACTTTGGTTGACTTGCCCGAGGTTAGGCAAGCAATAGAAAACAAGTGGATCTTCAAGAAGAAGACCGACGACGGTAATGTTATCGTTTATAAAGCTCGACTTGTCGCAAAGGTTTTCGCAAGTTCAAGGGATTGACTACGATGAGACCTTCTCACCCGAAGCGATGCTTAAGTCCGTCCGAATCATGTTAGCAATTGCCGATTTTATGATTATGAAATTTGGCAAATGGATGTAAAGATCGCATTCTGAATGGATTTCGGAAGAAGAGTTGTATATGATGCAACCGAAGGTTTTATCGATCCAAAGGAGCTAACAAAGTGTGCAAGCTCCAATGATCCATCTATGGACTGCAAGCATCTCGAGTTGGAATAAACGCTTTGATAGTGTGATCAAAGCATTTGGGTTTGTATGCACTTTTGGAGAAGCCTCAGATTTACAAGAAAGTGAGTGGAGCTCAGAGCATTTACGATATTATATGTAGATGACATATTGCTGATCGGAAATGATATAGAATTTCTGGATAGCATAAAGGATACTTGAATAAGAGTTTTTCAATGAAAGACCTCGGTGAGGCTGCTTACATATTGGGCATTAAGATCTATAGAGATAGATCAAGACGCTTAATTGGACTTTCACAAAGCACATTCCTTGACAAAATTTTGAAGAAGTTCAAGATGGATCAAGCAAAGAAAGGGTTCTTGCCTGTGTTACAAGGTGTGAAGTTGAGTAAGACTCAATGCCCACCACTGCAGAAGATAGAGAGAAATGAAAGATGTTCCTATGCTTCACCATAGGCTCTATCATGTATGCAATGGTGTGTACCGGACTGATGTGTGCCTTGCTATAAGTTTAGTAGGAGGTACCAAAGTAATCCAGAGTGGATCATCGACAGCGGTCAAGAACATCCTGAAGCACCAAAAGGACTAAGGATATGTTTCTCGATATGGAGGTGACAAAGAGCTCATCGAACGGTTACGCTGATGCAAGCTTTGACACCGATCCGGACGATTCTAAATCGCAGACCGGATACGATTTGCACTAAACGGAGGAGCTGTTAGTTGGTGCGTTCCAAACAAAGCATCGAAGCGGATCTACATGTGAAGCGGAGTACATAGCAGCTTCGAAGCGCTAATGAAGGAGTCTGATGAAGGAGTTCATATCCGATCTAGGTGTCATACCTAGTGCATCGGGTCCAATGAAAATCTTCGTGACAATATCGAGCAATTACCTTAGCGAAGGAATCCAGATTTCACAAGAGGACCAAGCACATCAAGAGACGCTTCAATTCCATCCGGACTTAGTCCGTGGGAGACATAGAGATTTGCAAGATACATACGGATCTGAATGTTGCGCACCCGTTGACTAAGCCTCTTCCACGAGCAAAACATGATCGCACCAAGACTCCATGGGTGTTAGAATCATTACTATGTAATCTAGATTATTGACTCTAGTGCAAGTGGGAGATCAAGGAAATATGCCCTAGAGGCAATAATAAAGTTATTATTTATTTCCTTATTTCATGATAAATGTTTATCATTCATGCTATAATTGTATTAACCTGAAACATGATACATGTGTGAATGCATAGACAAAACAATATGTCACTAGTATGCCTCTACTAGACTAGCTTGTTAATCAAAGATGGTTATGTTTCCGACCATGAACAAAGAGTTGTTATTTGATTAACGAGGTCACATCATTAGTAGAATGATCTGATTGACATGACCCATTCCATTAGCTTAGCACACGATCTTTTAGTATGTTGCTACCGCTTTTATCCATGACATATACATGTTCTGTAACTATGAGATTATGCAACTCCGTGCTTACGGAGGAACACTTTGGTGCTACCAAACGTCACAACGAATCGGGTGATTATAAAGGAGTACTACAGTGTCTCCAAAGGCGTATGTTGGGTTGGCGATTTGAGATTAGGTTTTGTCACTCCGATTGCTCGGAGAGGTATCTCTGGGCTCTCTCGGTAATACACATCATCAAGCCTTGCAAGCACTACAACTAATGAGTTAGTTGTGAGATGATGTATTACGGAACGAGTAAAGAGACTTGCCAAGAACGAGATTGAACTAGGTATTAGATACCGACGATCGAAACTCTGCAAGTAACATACCGATGACAAAGGGAACAACGATGTTGTTATGCGGTCCGACCGATAAAGATTTTCGAGAATATGTAGGAACCAATATGGGCATCCAGGTCCCGCTATTGGTTATTGACGGAGACGCGTGTCGGTCATGTCTACATTGTTCTCAAACCGTAGGGTCCGCACGCTTAAGGTTTCGATGATGCTTATTATGAGTTTATGTATTTTGATGTACCAAGAAGTTCGAGTCCGGATGTGATCACGGACATGACGAGGAGTCTCGGAATGGTCGATACATAAAGATTGATATATTGGACGGCTATATTCGGACACCGGAAAGGTTCCAAGTTTCCGGAGAAAACGGAGTGCCGAGGGGTTACCGGAACCCCGGGAAGTTATGGGCCTTAGTGGGCCAAGAGGGAGAGAGGGGCCGCACCAGAGGTGGCGCGCCCCTGTGGGAGTCCGAATAGGACAAGGAGGGGGCGCCCCCCCTCTCCTCTCCTCTCTTCCTTCCCCTTCTCCTTCCTAGTTGGACTAGGAAAGGGAGTCCTACTCCAACTAGGAGGAGGACTCCCCCTCCTGGCGCGCCTATAGGGGCCGCCGCCTCCCCCCTCCCTCCTTTATATACGGGGCAGGGGGCACCCTAGGACACACAAGTTTGATCTACGGATCGCTCCTTAGCCGTGTCGGTGCCCCCTCCACCATATTCCACCTCGGTCATACCGTCAAAGCTTAGGCGAAACCTGCGCCGTGAAACATCAAGATCGCCACCACGCCGTCGTCGACGGAACTCTCCTCGACACTCGGCTGGATCGAGTACGAGGGACGCCATCGAGCTGTATGTGTGTCAAGAACTCGGGGCGCCGAGTAACGGCGCCGGATCGGTCGGATCGCGAGGAGAACGTCGACTACTTCCTCTACGTTGTGATCGCTTCCGCTTCGGGTCTACGAGGGTACGTAGACAACACTCTTCCCTCTCGTTGCTATGCATCACCATGATCTTGCGTGTGCGTAGGAAATTTTTTTGAAATTACTACGTTCCCCAACAGTGTATTGACATGATGAATATGTGGACTCGTGTGCACCACCTCAAAGAGTTACATTGCAGTCATAGTTCAGGATAGCCACCGAGTCAAAGCTGGCTTGCTGCAATTAAACCCCACCACCCCTTTATTGATAATGAGGCATATGTAGTTAGCTCTGATGTAAGTCTTGCTGGGTACATTTTTACTCACGATTGCCTATTTTATGTTTTTGTAGAGACTTCCGTCTCACTAGTAGTTCTGCGTGGACTTCGACGTTTACCTTGTTAACTCAGCTACAATCTTGTGCCCTCGGCAGGATCTGGTAGATAGTCAGGCTTCTCAGCCTTTTTCATTTATAGTTGTCTGTACTCAGACATGTTAAGCTTCCACGTGTGCTTTGACTTGTATGCTCTGAATGTTGGGTCATGAGACCCATGATTGTAATATCTCGCTCCTCGGAGCCTATTGAATAAAATAATTTAGTCGTAGAGTCATGTTATTATGCCATGTTGTATTTGCACATATCAGGCATATTGTGTGTATGTTATTGAAATGCTTGGTATGTGTGGGATCTGACAACCTAGTTGTTTATCCTTGGTAGCCTCTCTTACCGGGAAATGTCTCCTAGTGATTCCACTGAGCCATGGTAGCTTGCTACTGCTCCAGAACACTTAGGTTGGCCGGCATGTGTCCTTCTTCGCTCTCAGGTCTGTTCTTCGGGAAATGTCACGCGGTTTCTACCGGAGTCCTGTTAGCCTGCTACAGCCCGTTTTACGGAGTCCTGCTAGCCCAGTAGCTACAGCCCGGATTCACTCGCTGATGACCGACACGTTCGTTGCTAGGTCATGTATGACTGTCCCTATAAGTTAGCGCCACTTTGGGTTTACGACTAGCTATGTCAGCCCGGGCTCCTTATCATATGGATGCTAGCGACACTATCATATACGTGTGCCAAAAGGCGCAAACGGTCCCGGGAAAAGGTAAGGCGACACCCGTGGGGATACCGTGCGTGAGGCTGCAAAGTGATATGAGGTGTTACATGCTAGATCAATGTGGCATTGAGTCGGGGTCCTGATAGATATGAAGGTAATGCTTATAAAGTTTCCAATACTAGTTGGATGTTCACCATGAATTATGGAGAAGATAAAAATGTTGCTGATGGGCTCAACAACAATTCATCCAGGTTTCCATGAAGATGGACTTCCATAATTATGAGATCAGGTGATAGCATTGGTCAGAACCAAAAGATATAACGATGTATGCTCGAGGAAAATCCACGAGTAAGACAACATTACGAACATTGTTGGTTCTGATTTGATTTGAGGATAGCCCACACTCAAATCAAAGTTTTTCCAAGACAATAGGTCCAACAACTGGTCACGATGATCAATCGATGAAGATATCATCTTTCTTCAACACACATACAAGATATCCCTTAAGATGAACTAAATCGGACAAGCTTCCATCTTCCAACTCTCCAAGTTCTTGTTTAGCTTGACCAACCAGCTCAGGGGTATGCAACATAGATTCTTGGAGCAGGGGTGATTTATATGAAACCAACTTTATCACGAGCTCAACATAATAGTCAGGTGATGACCTGGTGATACTTCTGAGAACATATTCGAAAAATCACGAACCACCAATATGTTACTAAGCTCGAGAACAATCTTGCTTTTCAGGCAAGATGATATGACCAAATAAGCAAGGATTGGCACTATCCTAACTCATTGACCGGAGAGTGCACCGGAAATAATGACTAGGTAGCACAATCATACTTAGGGTGATGATTCAATAATCAACATGGAAAGAATGAGGTTATTGTCCTTTAACTACCAAGCGCCGGAGTTGCTAGGAGTATAGATTTCACACATCATGATTCACTTGTCGGTATTCCGGTTGCAACAACACAGGGACTGAGAAATGAATAATGAGGGCGAGAAGTATCACTCTATCAAGAGTTCGTATGCTGGTGTGCAATCCCATGACATTCTTGATATGAAGATGGAAATACTCCAAGGTAGAACAGAATCAAAAGCTGGATTGGCATTTTGATTTGCGGAGTACAACTTCTTTGACCCAATCCTGGATATGGATGAGGTACTGGAGTTTGTTTCTCCTACTCATTCCGGAGTAGAATGGCTTGACGGACCACAAGAATAATAGGCATAGATAAACACGATTGCCCAATTACTCCTTATTATCAATTGATAGACGAGGTCAGAAGACAACTAAAGAGGGACAACCCAGAAGAACATATGATTTTCCGAGTTGTGGATGCATGGACTAGCATGTTGAACGAGTTCAACATATTTCTTACAGATAACCCATGCAGAAAGGTTGAGCTGGCAGAGTCACAATATAAAATGGAGAACTCATCGAGAGCATTCCTGTTGTGATCTTTTGATCCAACAAACTTCTGCCATAAGTGGTTCATAGTATTTGGAAGAAGGAAATACCACGGACCTCGAGGACTAGTACAAAGGTTACTTATAACCTAAAGGAACGAGCCAACACTATCAACATGAGGTGAGTAGGGTGGATCTCAGGTTCAAAAACCCAGGAATAGAATACCTACTAACTAAATTGCATCACATGATGCTTTTCGAGAAGGATGGCCAGCATGATCACACTGGAAACACAAAACATGGCTAGATCACTAGGTGATACTCTAGACATCTAGGGTCATAATAATAGCTCCAACATAAATACCGAGGCAGTACCTCAACACACTAGTTAGTGTGGTTGATCTGGCACAAGGGAACTTCGGGAACGAAAAGAAGGGATTTGCAAATGCATCAGATTGTTTAGAAACCTGGGACGACTCGGACATCATAACGGCTGTACATGCTCAAAAGAATTTGAGACATGCTGCAAAAATGGTGGCATAACCACTCAGAAGCACAATATCAAGGTTCCGAGACCAACTATGAACACACGGAAGTAGTAGAAACTGAATCAAGCCTTAAGTACAACAATCCTATAAGTCTATGGATTAGTAACACGTGATCCTGATAAAAGAAGAGAAAGCCTATTTTCTTAACTCCGTATGAAGAATAGGATGACTCGGATCACAAGGCATATGCTATAAGGAGTAAAAGTCTTATGTTCCATCCCACAATCAATTCCCATATATAACTAAAGAATTTCTAGACTCAACTTCACCACCGCTTGGTAATCCTATGAGTAATCAAAGCTTTGATACCAAAGTCGTCAGACCCGACTCAAAGCCACACCTATCTAGCATGTAACACCTCATATCACTTTGCGGCCTCACGCACGGTATTCCCACGGGTGTTGCCTTACCTTGCCCGGGACCGTTTGCGCCTTTTGGCACACGTATATGATAGTGTTGCTAGCATCCATATGACAAGGAGCCCGGGCTGTCATGGCTAGTCGTGAAGTGGCACTAACTTATAGGGACAGGCATACATGACCCAACAACGAACGTGTCGGTTACCAGCGAGTGAATCTATGCTGTAGCAACGGGGCTAGGACTCCGGTAGTCATCGCGTGACATTTCACCGTAGGGACGGACACAGGAACGAAGAAGGATACATGTCGGCCAGCCTAAGTGCTCCAGAGCAGTAGCAAGCTACCAAGGCTCAGTGGAAGCACTAGAAGACATTTCCCGGTAAGAGAGGCAACCAAGGATAAACAACTAGATAGTGAGATCCCACACATACCAAGCATTTCAATCATACACACAATATGCTCGATATGTGCAAATACAACATGGCATCACAACATGACTGTACAACTGAAGTACTTTATTCAGTAGGCTCCGAGGAGCGAGATATTACAAACATGGGTCTCTCGACCGAACATTCGGAGCATACAAGTCAAAGCAAATGCGGAAACTTAATATGTCTGAGTACAGACATCTACAAATGAAACAGGCTGAGAAGCCTGACTATCTACAAGATCCTGCTGAGGGCACAAGATCGTAGCTGAGGTAACAAGCTAAACATCGAAGTCCATGCGGAACTACTAGCTAGACTGAAGTCTCTATGCAAAACCATAAAATAGGCAAACGAGAGTACAAATGTACCCAGCAAGACTTACATCAGAACTAACTACATATGCATCATTATCAACAAGGGGATGGTGTGGTTTAACTGCGACAAGCCAGCTTCGACTCGGTGGCTATCCTGAACTACGACTGCAAGTAACTCTTTTGAGGTGGCGCACACGAGTCCACATATTCATCATATCAATACACCACTATGGATCCGTTCCCGTCTCCCTACGAGAACACCATCCATAGCACTCACGCTTATCTTGCACATTTTCGAGTATCCACTTTTACTTGTCTATGAACTGTAGAGGCAACCTAGAGGTCCTTTACCGCGGACGCGGCTATTCGAATAGATGATGTTAACCCTGCAGGGGTGTACTTCTCACACACGCTCTCACCACTTACCACCGTTTACGCGACATGTACTCGGAAACCTTCAAGCGGAAGCCCAGCGAGGGTGTCGACACGGCTTACCTATACGCTCAAGTCTCTAGTCCAGGTTTATCGCCTATTTAGGTTCCATCTGCAGGGAGTCCAGCCGAGGTTTCCACATACGGCCCCGAACGATGTGTACAGGGTTCCATGACACCAAACAGTGCCTCAAGATACCCAGCCATGTGCCTACCGTGATCACAGCCCAACCTTGGGTCAACACAAGCACGGCCTCCAAAGATACTACAAACACCAGAAACTACTTGCACCTCCTGGACAGAGGACAAGGGTGGTTAAGAAGCCGAGAGAGTCAATTAAGGAGCCCAATGTGTGGTAGTAGCTGTTCATGGATCACAAACACAGAACTCAGTTCCTAAGGACAGCTTCAATGAGACAACCCACCTTGTACTCCTAGATGGCCTCTCACCGCTACCTTTACCAAATCGTGTTCACACACTTAGCTCACACAGTAGGACATGTTTACACACCTCCGATGAATCAGACCTGACTCAACTGTAAGCAATAGCTGGCCTGACAAACAAGCATGAGTGAGTAGGCACATCAGGGCTGAAACAACTCCTACTCATGCTAGTGGGTTTCATCTATTTACTGTGGCAATGACACGTCATGCGGAGGAAAGGGATTCAACTACCGCAGCAAGTAACAGATTAATCGTTGTTGTCCTAATGCAGTAAAAGAGAGAATGAGCGAGAGAGTGGGATTGTATCAGAACTCATCGGTGTCATGCATAGGGGGTTTTGTTTGCCTGGCACTTCTGAAGATAGTATAGTTCTTCATCGGTGTCATCGAACTCATCGTCGGTACGTCATCTACTAAGAGGGGACAAACACCGGCAAACAAAGAAGGAACACAATCAATGCAATGCACAATATGATGCATGACCATGACATGGCAATATGAGTGTGTTGGCCTATTGCAACTACAAGCAGATAGGTTTGAGTTATTTTGAACCCAAGGTTAAGCTCAAACTCAAACTATGAGTTTATTAAGTGCATGGACATGTTTTGATATAAACAGCAGGTTTAAGTTGCTTTAACATTCATGAAACCTCTACAGATGGATAAATTGGATTTTTCTGATCATTTTTCATATATAAATTATTTCATTCTGAGTTACGGTTGAATTTATATGAATTTTTGAAGTTTATACTAATTTCTGGAATTTTTTGAATTATTTTTCAATCCAGAAAATGATTAATTGCGTCAGCATTGCGTCACTGTGACATTAGCAGGTCAACTGCGGTTGACCAAGTCAAACCTGACCAGTGGGGTCCACTGGTCAGTGACACGGAGTCAACTAGAGAGGCTGACATGTGGGACCCGGTCAAAGCTGACGTGGCCAAGTCAAAGTTGACAGGCGGGGCCCACTGTGATTAGTGCTAATCTAACAAAGAAGTTAAACTAACTAGTTTAGGCACTGGGGCCCACATGGCAGTGGCTCTAGGGATGGTTAGCTGGGTCATTAGTGGCTAATGACAGGCCACGTCGGCTCCCGCCGGAGTTTAGCCGGCGGCGACCTCGAACCACGGCGGAGCCACGCTGGAATCGCGGCTCCGGCGTCCATTCGACGCGTGGATGGGTGCTAATGGTAGCTAGCCCTCGCACGCATCTAGGGATGCAGGCCGAAGGAGCCGGGGAGGCGTGTAACTGCGGAGGCGACGAGCCGGGCGGCGGCCGGAGCTCGGAGGTGCTTTGAGACGGCGCTACGAGGCACGACAGGACATGTGACTGGGTGCGTTCGGCTCCTAGGGCTTGCTGAGCACGAGGGTGGGCTCGAGCACAAGCGGCGGCGGCTTGAACAACGACGATGACATGCGTGGCAGAGCCGAGCTCTCGTCCATGGCGGAGATGCGTCCTAGAGCTCACAAACGTGAGGAGAAAGAGAGAGGTTCGGATCAGGACCTCACTGCGAGGTCGAAGAGAAGCTCCACGGGCTCGGGGGCATCCTGCGTGCAGGGAATCGATGTCGGTGGTGGTCGGAGCCCGAGGGGGACGATGACGGTGGTGTCGGTGTTGCAGGGCGTCCGGGCTTGCGCTTGTTGAGTGGAAAGCTTCACGGCGTCGAAGCGGACGACAGGGTCAGCACCGAGAGGCACGGGGATGGCTGCGGCCGTGGCGGTGCTCATCGGCGGCCTCGGGTGTGTCCGGGAAAAAGAGGGAATGAGCAAGGGAGAGAGTGAGAGGGACCGGGTGGGTTGCGTGGCGTCTCCAGAGGTAGCGGAAGCAAGCAGGGAGTTAAGAGGTGGCGTACGGTGGCTGGCGCGGGGCGGGCACGCGCTTTTGTCCTTCTGGCGGGGGAGGAAGACAACAGGGAGGAGGCGGTGGTGGGCTGTGACGCCCTCGATTCAATCGTACACTAATCATACACGCAAATGTGTACGATCAAGATCAAGGACTCACGGAAAGATATCACAACACAACTCTAGACACAAATTAAAATAATACAAGCTTTATATTACAAGCCAGGGGCCTCGAGGGCTCGAATACATAAGCTCGAAAACACAAGAGTCGGGCTGAAGCAACAATATCCGAGTACGCATATAGGTTAGACAAGTTTGCCTTAAGAAGGCTAGCACAAAAGCAAAGAACGACCGAAAAGGCAAGGCCTCCTCGCCTGGAGCCTCCTAACTACTCCCCGGTCGCCGGCGGCCTCCACGTAGTAGTAGGCACCCTCGGGGTAGTAGTAGTCGCTTGTGGTGTCGTCTCGATCCTGGTTCCACCATCCGTTGCGACAACCAGAAAGAAGGAAGGGGGAAAAGGGGAAGCAAAGCAACCGTGTGTACTCATCCAAAGTACTCGCAAGCAAAGATCTACACTACATATGCAAGATTATCAAAGGAAGGTCAGATATATGGATCGGGCTGCGTAAATGCCGTAATAGAGAGAAGGCCTAGTCCTATCGAAGACTAGCATCTTCTCGAAACCACCATCTTGCAAAGAACAGGAGGAAGTAGAGTAGCATAAGGTAAAGTAGTAGTAGTGTTATCAACCTCGGCCGAGAGATCCTTTCTCGACTCCTGCGAAAGCAATCCCGAGCCATACTATCCAGCTTAACATCACAATCCATTACTCATCACCATCCAATTCTCATCATATCCAGCTCTAGTTGTATCGATCGATACAACCGCGAGTGTCCGCATCAGAGGATGTGCTATCGATAGATGTTTTCTTCACTGCAGGTGCACCAACTTACCCACCACGCTTGATTAACTCCGTGGGACACACTTTCTGGGTCATGCCCGCCTCGCCAAACAATACGCCGCAACCCGACCTAGGCTTAACAGAGAGGTCAAGACGCCGAACTAAACCTATGCCCTGGGGTCATGGGCCATCTCCCTGAACTCCTCAAGACGCTCTGTGACGCTGCCGGGAAAGCGCATCTAGCTACCTCCTTTAAAAGGAAGGTGCTTACCATCCAACTCGGCGCGCCACTCGATCGGCCGACGCCTATTAAGCTTTGGCTGATGTATACGATGCGTAACGCCCATACTATGCCCACGTGATGGTTAGTGCTATCGTGCCGAGGCCCTCGATCAAATATCCAAATCGAGTGGATTAGGAACGCAATAACAAGCAGAGACTCACGAAGATGTGACCCGTTGCCTGCCTCGAGGACTTGCGGCAAGGGCTAAGAATGCCCGCCACGCCAGATTCAAATCTCGGGCACCCTCCAGTCAACCCGCTCCACATCACTCATGGTACCCTCGTGGTCGACCCGCCTTTCCAAGTAACAGTTGTAAAGTCCAAGTATCTGTGTGTCCAAACATCAAGGGAAAACCCGAGGAATCACCCCTGAATTCCACTCAATGTAATCATCAAGGTGAACGTAAGAGGAATCACCCCGAGGTTCACACTTGAGGGGTCAGCACGACAGTCGATCGGAAGTGGTTAAGGCGGAATCACCTCAATGACCACGAATCAATAGCTACACTACAAAGGGGTCTCACCCTCAGACTCGATAGTAACCCAAAGAAAGGTCGAGCAACTAAGGGAAAGTGATGTGCGGTCCGGGGCTCGGTCTTCGATCCCGCTCATCGGGTCTTCAATGATGAAGCAAAGCAACAAGGACAAGGTGGGGTCATCGATGGATCACTAACCAACCTATACTAAGCAGCTTTAGGATAAGGTGTAGGTATCAATAAGGTGTACAAAAGGTGCTATGCATCGTAATAGGAGCAAACAATAACAAGAGCAAAATCTAATGCAAGTATGAGAGTATAGAATGGGCGATATCGGACGATCAAAGGGGGCTTGCCTCGAAGCTCACGAAAAGGAAGAAGTGTCGTCGTCGACGTAGTCGATCACAGGGGCATCAGCATCGCCACGGGGTCTACCGAAGAGAAGAGGGGGAGAAACAGTAAATACATAGCAAGCAAGTGCATAACAGGACTAGACGTGTTCTAACGCGGTGCTACACGATACCGGTGAAGGGGAAGTCAACCGGGAATGTTTTCCCGGTTCCGGACCTGTGTCAGACAGATGACCGAAGAGGAAAAGTTCCATGTTCAGGTAGTTAGAGGCATCTGACAGGTAAACGGACCGCGTGTTCGGATTCGTCTCGTCATTCTGAGCAACTTTCATGTAGGTTAGATAATTTTCTAGATTTAATATTAATTCGAAAAAAAACTGCAATTGGCCATGGGTACATGGAGTGTACCCACATAGGGGGTATGACAGGTGGGGGCGGTCAAAGTCACAAGTCAAAGTTGAATGGGTCAAAAAGTGAACAGTGCCTGAGGGTCCACATGTCATATGCTATACCTATAAACAAATAAATAAAACAAATCTAGTTAATGAGGGACCAAACGTCATCTGTTACCAGACTAAATTAGCACCAACTAACAACCTAGCTCTAATAAACAAGGGCCGGCCTGGTTGCACGGCCAGCCTCACGGGTATGCACACAAACGCACACATAGCACATGACCAAGCTTGGACGGGGGTTTCTTCACAGTTCAGTTTCGTCAGTTGTTTCTTCAGCAAACAACTTTGTAGCTACGAGCCAGAGCGACCAGCAAACAGTACCGGCAGCGGTTAAGGAAACAACAGTGACGACGGTAGCTATGCAGCGGCAGCAGTAGCAAGAAGGCAACAGCATTGGCTCGGCAGCAGCAGTAGCAGTTACTAGCGGAGCAGCAGCTAAGCAACAAGCAACACAGCAGCAGGACGAGCAGCGGCAGTGCATCAACAACGGCAAAACAACAGCCGAGCAAGCGCACGCGCATCACGGCGCCAACATGGCCGAGCTCAGGGACAGCCGCGCCAGGCAGCGGCGAGCGCGGACGGCGTCAGGCGCAGCAGGGCGCGCGCGAATGGGGATGGGACGGCTCCGGCCAGGGCGAGCGACGACCGGCGAGCGGGCGGCGCAGGCGCGGCCGGTTGTACGACGACGGAGCACGGGCGCGGCGCTGCAGGTTCGTAACTAGGCGAACGAAGAGCCCAGGCGACAGCTACGGTTAGCAGGAACGCAGTGGTGCGGCGGCCTTGAACGGAGGAGCTCAAGGACGCGGAGGTCATCGGCCATGGCGGTGGCCGGAGCTCGATTTCGTTGGGACAGGCACAAGAGTACGGGCACGGCAGAGGAGAAGACGAGGGGGGAAACGGAGGAGGGGGCCTCACCGGGCCCTGTAGGTGTGCAATAGTGTGCGCGAGGTGGAGTCGGGGAGGCGCCGGAGCTCGGGGTAGTCGACGACGACGGCCGGCGATGTACGCGACGGAGATGAGAGGAGGAGGAAGAGGTCGACGGCTCCATCCACGCAGCTTCCCGCCTTGCTCCAATGCCCTGAACGGACGTGGACGAACACGACGAACCTCCAGGACGTGCTCCCGAGCGCCGGAGAGGCCGGTGGACGCGTCAACGACGGCGGGGAAGCCTCGATCGTGTGAGTTTGCGAGCTCAAAATTGAGCCAGAGGAGAGGGGAGAGGTGGATCTGGATCTGGATTTGAGGGGGGTAGTGGGTGGCTAGGGTTCCAGGGGAAGGGAGAGAGCACGCAGGCGCGGCCTCTTATCCACTCGCCGACGCCGTCGAGCTGGTCCGGCGGGGCGCCCCCTGTAGCGACCCCAGTCGGGGGAACGGGAGGTCGACCGAGGGAGGGGGAGTGGGTCGGGCCAGTTGGCTGGCTCTGGCCCAGGGGGCTTCCCTTTTCCCTCTTTTTTTGCATTTCTATTTCTTTTCTCTTTTTACAGAATGCTTTGCAAATTTTTGGAGCTGCCAAAAGGATTCTATATAATGTGGGACTTGGCCACATAATTACAATGCAATGTTTTACACAGCCACAAAAAGTTTGGAAGAATTTTGAATTAGATGGAATTTGCAAAAAGATGGAAAAGCAATTAATTTGCTGAGTTGGCACTGTTTTAATTTGCTATAGTCCATCTTAGCTTGGAGGTCATGTTGTTTTCCTTAACAATAATTTGTTATGGAATTTTTACGAAATGATGGACTATTTTGCAGCAAGTTTTGTGCAACTTCAAAAATCACTTGCAAATTGAATTTGATTCCAAAGTGG
This sequence comes from Aegilops speltoides, assembly GCA_021437245.1. Lineage (NCBI taxonomy): Eukaryota > Viridiplantae > Streptophyta > Magnoliopsida > Poales > Poaceae > Aegilops > Aegilops speltoides. Next base: position 161,780,436 of record CM038144.1, read on the forward strand.
AATTTCAAATGAGATTTGAATCAAAGTTGATTAAGCACTGTTTGGAAAAATGATTAGCTTAATCACAGTGGATTACTGTAGCATGACACTAGGGGTGTTACAAATCTCCTCCACTACAAGAAATCTCGTCCCGAGATTTAGGAGGCGGAGTAAGGGGGAAAGACTCGGGAAGGACGAAGCTCAACACAAGATAGGTACGTGGGGACTATGTGAGTGAACGTGGCATAGAGGCATCTCTCGATTTGAAATTCAAGAAAATCATCGAGGGCAAGGTGAGGTGCAATAAGAAGCGTCAACCTGGTTGACAATCTTTGTTGCCTGAAGCGTCAACCTGGTTGACAATTTGTCAGTTTATGGCCATGCCTGGTTATGCGACCAATTATTTGGCCACCTCAAGCTGTTCAAACTCCCGACAACCGTTATCCCTCTGAATGTCAATTCAGCCCGGGATCAGATACTGAAATGGATGCCGGACTGTAATGCTCATGGGGTGGCAGGTGATTGGCAGCTGCCCTCTTTTGATGAAGAGCTCCAGTGGTTGAGCACCTTGGTGGAGAAGGCCACCAAGGTTGAGTCTAGGATGTATAAACGCACATCCTCTATGGAGGTGGCGTATATCTTGAGGAGGGTTGAGGAGGACAAGGCGGCCGGCCTTGCGGAGGTGGCAAGGGCGACAAAGACCGGGAAGGGCAAGGGGAAAGTTGGGATGAAAGCCCTTCTCATGGCGACAGCGAGGCGCAAGACAAAGAAGGGGTTGCCAGGGAAGAGCTTACTGGGGACAACCTTGTCGGGCATGATGTTGTCGGCGTCCTGGATTCGGGCGTATCCAGCACGGCCTGCCTGCAGCCCACCACGTGGCTTCATCGACGGCCTGGTACGGCCCATCTTCAACACCAACACCGCAAGACCCTGCGAGGGGCCAACCCTCACGAGGTGGGAACGCCAAGACCCTCGAAGGAATCGGCCTCCTCAGGAGGGCTCCAGAGCGGTGGAGAGTTCTATGCAAGCTACCTCACGAGGCTCAACCGACGTGAGCCATGACGACCAAGGCTAGGCGGGCGCGAGGCAGGTGCAGAGCGCAGGTTTCCTCTTCGGTGCAAAGGAGGCAAGCCACATGCGCAGAGTCTCGAGGAATCAACCAAAGGTTTCCATTCCGGTGCAACAAGACCAAGACCGCCAGGACGGTAGGATGGAGGTCATCGACGAGCCCACTGCAGTGTCACGACCAGAGGCTTTTCGCAGGAGAAGACTACTTTTGTCAGGATAGACTATACTACTTGTCCCCTTTAAAATCCGGCTGTTGTGCGATCCCTTCCCGCTCATATTTGGGAGGAGGACCAAGGCCACTATAAATAGGACTAGCCGCCACCATAGAAAGGGGGACAGGACGAGATCAAGACAAGTAGAGCTAGCATACACCACACCAGCCCAAGAACACCGCACCTCCTGAGGCTTGTTCATTCTCTGTACTAGTTCATCCTTAGCCCTCCGAGGCAATCCACCACACCACACTGGATTAGGGTATTACACCACATCGGTGGCTCGAACCTGTATAAATTGCTGTGTCTTTGTGTCTCTTTGAGCTTGACATGCTAGGCTTAGGAAGATCGCGAGTAGGCAGGCTGGGCAGGTTGAGATCTCCGCGCGCACCCCAGAGTTTGAACCTCTCAAGGGTTTGCGGATCCCTAAATCCGACATTTGGCGCACTAGGTAGAGGTGCGTCAGGTCTTCTCTTCTGTCGACCAGTCCTCCGCCGCTCCACCGACGCCATGGCCAACACCCCGAGAGCGCACGTCGAGCACTGGGTCGTCCAGACCTCCTCGGCAGCGCCCGCCGACGAGGAAGATCTCCACTCTGCTTTGCTTGCGGCTGCGCTCGCTGGGGCGGCCGCCACGGGGCGATGGTGCAACCTTTCCCACTAGCGCGCGCGCAGCCGCCGCGCATCGCGATCTGCGAACTCACGCCGCAAAGAACCGCTCCACACTCGCGTAGGGAACATGCAAACATGCGGGCGGCGGTCATCGTGGCCCGAGAACTCCTGCTGTGTAGGTTGCTGGAGAGCGGCTGCGACACCCTGCTGGAACGGGTCGCCGAGCTGCTGGATGCAGCGTGCAGGGGGGCAGCACCGTTCTGCACCCTGCCCACGTCGCAGGCGGTGGTTCCCCCTCGGCGTGGGGCTGCTCCAGGCGACACCACCAGGGGCCGAGTTGGAGTGCTGGCCCTTGGCCAACAGGACCAGGGAGTGGCTGAAGAGGGCGGGAACGTGAGGCACCCAGGCGGCGCTTCTGGTGCGAACAACCTGGAAGCCTACGTCCCCGTCGCGATGGATCCAAGGCACGTGCGAGGAGAGGGCCCAGGCAGATCCCCCACACCAGGCTGGGCGCTAGACATACACGAGGCTGAGCTCTCCTTCGAGCCACCACCAAGCCCCGCCAACATCTCCAACGGCGACAGCCTCTAGGTATAGCTAACGCTGCTAGAGCATGCTTACGCTGACCATGGATCGCAGGTGAACCAGGGTGCAGCTGCCACGAGGACTCTTAGGACGATGGATCACCCACAGGAGCGCAAGGGATGTCGGGGAAAATGCAGGGGAAGCTCGGCGGCAGGGCCCTCCTCGCGCAGCATGGAGCAGGGCCCTTCCTGGAGGTAGGTTCCCCACCGGGGAAGGCGCCGGCAAGCCCTTTCCCTGGTGGGGGGCCTACGATCGCCGAGGATGCCGCCAGTGTCCCCTTGGCCCCTTGCTCCTGTCCTGGTTTCTGGTCTCCCAAACGGTGGTCAGGGGTGGCGCACGACGGGGTCCTCGTCGAGTGACATGAAGCATGGCTCCGACCTGTGAAGGTCTCCCCTCGTGACACTCTGACGTAATAATGAGCGGGGCTGTACACGCCACGGAGTCTCCTGAGTGCCACCCTAGGGCCTCACGGGGGCTCCCACCCTCATCCTAGTGGAAGCACCATGCTCCACGTTGGCCGTTGACACTGTCCCCAATGACTATGCCCAGCCAGTGGAAGCACTTAGCTCCGTGCTGGTGAGAAGACTGAAGACTAGCTAGTCGCCGGACGTGATCGTCTCTTTTTGCATCCTTTTTGTATTTGCTTGCCGACATTTTGAAGCAGTTCGTTTTTGTGCGTTCATAAAAATGGGGGGAGTTTTTCTCGTTCGTGTCGCCCTCTTGCCTTCAGTTCTTGCGTTCTTTTTGGAGCTCGTGACCGCTACCCTTCCCTTAAGCGCCTCGCAAGTGTGGGCTAGGTATGGTGTACGCGTTGGTGCTGATCGGCCCCCCAGGGGGCTAGAGGGTGTGGCCACCTCGCACTCCCACGTCATCATAGGCTGGCAATGGGTTTCTCACAAGGCAC